>CP139508.1:329010242-329697470 GCA_021014915.2 Artemisia tridentata subsp. tridentata | reverse complement strand
TTATTTTCTGACCAATAGGAGAGAAGACACGTCAAAGCATTAATGATTTTTGCTGCTTGATAGACTTGTAAATTATTCACGTTTATTAGAATAAAAAATAGATTTAAGTATTTAATTACAATTTAAATGTTAATTTTCTTTACTCCCATTTATTCCACAACCATATATACATAAAAAAAATTACACACACAGATTTACACTGCTAGTTTTAAAATATCACTCGTAAAACTTAGTAATTTTACAATTTGATCAAATTATAATATATATTGCCGATGGAGTAGAGAGAAAAAATGCTGACATGACATTATATATTAACCTTCGGATCAACCTAAGATTTAATCTGAGCCGTTTAAATTATCTATTTATTACGTTCGTTGGATCAAAGAAATTTTAATCTTGACCATTGTAATTCATCAATTATCTTTATTAACCAACTAGAGTCAAAAGTGGAACTAGAAATACATATTCAAATAAAATATAATAGGATACCTTAAAATAATACTTAGATCTTATCATTGACTCGAATGTAGCCCGCAACAAACTACCAATGTTATCTTAATAGATTTGTAAATTTGAATTTTCAAATAAAATGAATTTGGGCGGGCATGTAGACCATGCACACGTTTATAAATTCAAAACCAATTTCAATTCATAACAAAAATACAGTGAACTCATTTAAGCAACAAAAAAGGAGGTATAAACATTATACTCTTTATTTTGAAGTTTTAAACTCAACTTTTGGCTCTTCCATTTACGCAGACGAACAAGTCAAACAATGTGTTTACCATCCAGGCAATCAAAAACGTGTTAACCAACATCGCCAAAGTGACTCTCCATGAAAAAATCAAGGTAAAGCTCATGTCAATACTTTTTCGGACCTACACTTCAACAATTTACGTAATTTTTTATACTTTTTATTAAGATTTGATATTTTTTCCCCTTTCAATAGCAAATCGGGAACAATGTCAATGTCGAAACTCATGAGGTAACATTCAATTTTACATCTAGTTCGGTTTCAATTTTTAACAAAAGGACCTCATATCCATATATTTGTATGAAGGCCTAATATTGTTTCCATTCTTTAAACATGACCATGCCGCAACGATACCCATTCATTGCTTGAAGAGGTGAACCGCGCATTTGATTAAAGAAAAATGGAGGCAAATTTGGCGACATGGAGATGAAACATTGTTATTGAAATTGAAAGTTCGGATGATGAGAGCATTGTTTATTGTGATGATGGTACTCTTAGGCTGTGTTTGGTGACGCATATTATGAGAGATTATGGGGGCTACAGCTTTTTTTTTTCTTCACAAAATAATCTTTTGTTTAAAAAGTAACATTGTTTGGCTAAACAACTTATGAAAGATTATAGTAAAAATAATCTCCAAAAATAAAAGCTCCTTGAACCAACTTATGAAAGATTATGGGGGCTACAACTTTTTTTTTTTCACAAAATAATCTCCAATTATGTCATTTTACATTTTTAATTTACAATTTCAACTAGTTTGCCAAATATCACTATATATAAAAAAAAATCTATAATTTTAATCTTTTTCAACATCAGCACCAGCACCAGCACCAGCACCAGCACCAGCATCAGCACCAGCACCAGCACCAGCTATTGTTGCCAAACATACCCTTAATGATTCTATGGATGGAGATACAATGATCCGAGTAAGATTTGAACAAAAGAGGAATGAGGAGTATGCGATGTTTTGATTATGAGAAAAAAAAAGGTTTTAGGTTGAACTTAAGGGTATTTAGGTAGTTTTAACTCAAAACTGAAAAACATGTTTTACAAAAGTAAAGGGGGAGTGCATTTCCAAAACTGTTTCTTTTGACAAAGCGTTTGTTAACATAGTTGTATAGCTATAAGTTGTGTGTTATTTTGTTTGTGTAACAATTATTTAGAAACCAAAGGAGTAGGTAAGTATACTTTTTCTTCCTTTTAAAACGAATACCCGAGCAACGGACGGGTATTGCACTTGTTGTTGCCTTGCTATCAACGCAGGTTTTGAATTATGCACTTTGTTGCCAAGTTACTTTCTTCAGTTTATTTAAATGCAAATCTATATTACTTATAAATAGTGAATGCCCATTTTCAAAATTTTAAAAACTTAAATTAATATAGTTTGCCTAAATTACCTTTAAGTATATCTTAATCTCTACTACTTATAAAGAGTATATGTTAATTTTTGAAAATTAAAATGACTTAAAATTGAGTCATGTTAGCGGACTATTATACATTTGAATAAAAATGATAACATCATCTATCACTAAATTAATATTTTAAATATTGTTTAATCCTTAAACTTTCGTCATTTTTTGTTTCTAAACCATAGACTTTTTTCTCGCAATGACTATAAATTGAAACCGTAAGTTTTGCATCAAGGGTCAAACCAAAATTACGATTTCGCAATTATAATTATTTGCTACTGTACACCGTTGCTTTGCACGGGTATTCGTCTATACATACTGAGATTTGAGATTTCATTACAGTTTTTGAATCTTTTTCGGGAATTGACCATACGTTGACACCGTGAAAATAGATCCTTGGTGTCTAATATTATTTAGGGTAAAAACTAAAGATAAACTACTTATTTTTATAAAATAATCAATTTGAATAACGAATTTGTAAAAAAACCATTATGTATGATATACCGGGTTTTTTTATTCATTACGCGTAATTTTTTACATACTTGCATAATGAATCATAAAAAAGATATGTTATGCATAACGAATCATATAAAAAAGTACATTATGGATAATGGTTTTCTTACAAGTTTATTATTCAAATTGATTATTTTTTGTAAGTAAGTAGTTCATCTTTAGCTTTTACCCTATCATTTACAAACTCCATTATTTTTGTATTTATATAAATATAAGTACATATTACAAAGGCTCGATAAAAAACCGATGCCGAGTCTTTATAAGCTTGAGCGTGACTCATTATATATTTCAAGATAATATTAGTTGTCCCAAACTCAACTCGAGTTTAATAAAAGCTTGACTCCAACGAGTTCAAATATCTCGATAAAAGGTCAAATAGTTTGCAACCTAAATGCGATACTAAATCTTACAAACTCTAAAGGTGTAGACTAATGGTCGGTGCTTAAGATTCTTTAGTGGAGGCTCAAGTTCAACCACATATAAACACATTTTTTGAGCTATTGCTTTAGTTAATTATAGAGGAGAGACTTTACAAAAAATTGGTCACGTTACCTAACGTGAGCAAGCACTTTTCTAACGTATATGTTAAGTTACCTTGAACATTATCTTTCACACATTAAGCATCATCAACATAGATTAATGGTAATGTATTCTCAAAATCTCATAAGATAACATGGATCAAACCTCGTTGAGTGAAAAATTGTGATGAGAAAAGAAAAGTCCATAAACAACAATGAAGATACTGATTAGGCGGCGTACATAAGAGCTAATATGCTTGACTTCTTTAGATAACTCGGTCATATTTCCCTCTAAAGTACTACTCCCTTCACCTCAGATTAACTATTCACATTACTATTTTGAAATGTCTTATAATAAGTGTCCACTTTGTATTTCAACCAATAAAAGTAAGTTTTAGTAGATAGATATGTCATTTGGTTGGTGAGAAATGTAGTTAGTGGGATATTTTATAACATATTTCCAAGAAAAAAGATATTCTATAACTTAGTATATTATAAAAAATGGACACGTAATATAAGATGGAGACTGTATTATCTTTGGAATGTGATGTATAAACTGATCAATATTGTCGGTTATCAGTCCAACCCAAAAACATTAAAGGTGAAACCCAACATATATAGGCCCAGCCTAAACTCACCATAAGCCCAATCCAAGCATCTATACAAAAACCGCTCACTTTCTGCATGCAACCCTAACCCTAACCCTAATCATCACTCAACCTTGGATTCACACTCTTGAATCAAATCAATCAATCGAAAAGAATGGCATCATCAGCGGAAGCAGAACACAGGGGAGTAGAAGAAGAGGAGACAACAGGAGGAGCAGTTGAAGACGAAGATACAGGAGCACAGATCGCTCCTATTGTTAAGCTTGAAGAAGTTGCTGTTACTACTGGTGAAGAAGATGAAGATGCTATTCTTGATCTGTATGAATTTACTCTTTTAACCTAGATCTACTTTTATATTTACTTTTTCTTTGATTAGCTTTTAACTTATGGTTTAGGTTTTTTTAATTTTTACTAAAATTTAAGACTGCTTGTTAGATCTAGTTTTACATATACTGATCATTAGTAACTTATTAACTGATTTTGTTTACTTATGTTTTTTTGAAGTTTTGAGGCTTTTTAAGTAGCTAACGGATTTTGTATGAATAAGGGTTTTATTTATTTATTTTTTTTTTCTAGAATAAATTTGAAAATGTTATCGATTTTGCTTACTTGTTTTGATATAAAAATTTGCAGGTTTTAACTAAATAACTGATTTTTTGAGCTTATGCTTTTTTATGAAAAACCTCGAAATTTCCAACTAATTTTGTATCCTTAAAGTTTGTTGTTATCAGATTTTATGTATTTTGTTTTGTGAATTATGAAATCGTTAACAAGTTACTCGAATGTAGCCGTTTTTAGTTTTGATATAAGTAAGTTTTTAATTAATTAAAATTTATATGTTGCTATCAGTATATATGTATGTTGTTTATCGTTTATAAATTTTGCGATTATTGATTTGTTATTTGATTTTATGTGGTTTTTGTTTAGGGGGATTTACATACATCCCCATGTACACATCAATATTTACATATTTCCCCAAACACAAGTTTTTAATGCATGATGTACAAGGCTATTAAAACAAGGTTTGGGGAAATATGTAAATAATGATGTGTGTATGGGGATGTATGTAAATGCCCCTTTTGTTTATTATGGATTGTGAAGTTATTAACTTAGAGATTTTGATGAATATTTTTTACAGTAAAGCGAAGCTGTACCGATTCGATAAAGAAGGAAACCAGTGGAAGGAACGAGGTGCTGGATCTGTTAGGTTTTTGAAGCATAAGAAAACCGAAAAAGTGCGTTTGGTTATGCGTCAATCCAAGACCCTAAAGATCTGTGCTAATCATCTAGGTATTAATCTGTTAATGATTTGATTATGTGGTTTTTCATACGTTGCTTAATTTGATTCGATTTAAATGTGAAAATGTGTTGTTTGTAGTTATTCCAACTATGTCTGTGCAAGAGCATGCTGGTAACGAGAAGTCATGTGTGTGGCATGCTTCTGATTTTTCTGATGGTGAACTTAAGGATGAACTTTTCTGCATTCGATTTGCATCAATCGAGAGTATGTTTTACTTCTTTTTACTTGTTATCGGTTTTATAAGTTGTTTTCTAGCATTTGGTGCGTTGCATTTGTGTTGGTAGTTGTTTTTTATAGTTGCTTGGTTAGTTATTGTGTTGAGGTTTAGTTTTGATTACATGGGTTTTTAGGTAGGTGTTTGATTACGTGATTGAGAATGTTTAGGTCTTTATATTACATGTAATTTATATAGGACGAGTAATTACATGGTAAGCTTTTGGTGTGGCTTACCACATTTGAGTTGATGCTGGTTCATTAGATGGTACGTGGAATAAGGTTATAGTAAAATGTGAAAGTGTAGATTACTTATAATGTGAA
Organism: Artemisia tridentata subsp. tridentata; assembly: GCA_021014915.2. Taxonomy (NCBI): domain Eukaryota; kingdom Viridiplantae; phylum Streptophyta; class Magnoliopsida; order Asterales; family Asteraceae; genus Artemisia; species Artemisia tridentata. Next base: position 329,691,834 of record CP139508.1, on the reverse strand, counting down.
TGTTGACTATTGCTTTTAGAGCTACGATAGATAACTATCTGTGGCTCTTTTTGTTTGAATAAAAAGCCCTACACGTTTTTCTTTAGTAATCTACATATACCTGTGGTTAACAACCCAAAAGTTTTGGCTTGCCTAAAAGTAATAAGGCTGTGAAGCTGAGTTCTTCTCTTACAAAATAACAGCTAGGTGATTGTTAATTTCTAGTATTAGGGATCTGTGTTGCAGATCTGATTATGAAGTGTTTGTTTTTTCTATCAAAAGTTGCCTCGCTAAATTTTGTTTTGATTATATGTATCTGGTCTTAAACAGGGATTAATCCTTACAGATGTCCTTATATATTTGCAATATTTTCACAAAATCTACGTTTAAAAAATTTCTTTTCTGCAGTTGTATGCAGATCTTCTATCACACTTTTTTTCTGGTTTTACTTGTTTTTCTGCTCTCAACATTTTTGGAACCACTCATCTCTACACATCATGTTAGATTAAATTTGTATTAAAAGCCCTTTCTAAAGATGGGATTGATATGATGACTAAAGTAAAAGGTCTGAGCAAGATATGGTATTGAAAGGGAGATGTTAAAAAATTGGAAGAGGGCCCCTGTCCTTGTTAAAGTTATGGCATTGTGACATTCGCAACCTCTTCTATAGCATAAAACACCACATGCATATGCTATATGCTTGGTGAAGGGTTGTAATAAAAGGCGTGGGTTGCATTCTAGTATTGAATGCTAACTTAGACTTCTCCCAACATTTTTGTCCGTAGTTGCTACAACATCGTATCCTTTCATGCCATATTCTGCACATGATCACAAGTATTATGCTGATCATTCCTCTTGAGTTTTTAGATATTAATACAGAATTTGATGCATGTAGATAACTTTCTACTTAAATTGCAAGGCACTTTTAAAAGTACTTTAAACATCTCCATCACAGTACTGTTTGCGAGGCTCTATTATTACATTTTTGGTCCTTTTACTATTTATGAACAAGAGATCTTAATTTGTTTGTTGCGTTTTTTTGGTAGTCATACTTGTTGGAACTTAAAAAGCTTAGTTCTGGTAGGGATGTTTTGTCTTGTGACAGATAGTATATTTCTTTTATAGATTGTGATATTGAAAATACAACCAGCAATTGTTGTCTTAGTGTTCAAATGCAAGGATTTGTTGCTGTGATACAATGATAGTTTTTTCATCACTTGTGTTGTTTGTGATCTTTTTTATTAATATAATGACCTTTTGTGCACTTACAAGGGTTATATGGTTGGTGTTTATGATATTTTTTGGAGGGGCAAATGTAAGATGCATACTTGTGTAGCTGTCGTCCAACCTTTTGTAAAAATAAACTCACTTGGTAGGTTAATCTGAGGAATTGTTTTCTCTTGCTTGTGTTTGGCATGTCATTGTTCACAACTTGTGCTGACATATGGTAAAATCTGAAGCCTAGATTTTTAAGGTACTGGTGATGTTGTAGGAAGTATATCATGTCATTATATATAGTTTATTCAGTGTAACATGCATTTATACTTAGATTTTTTTTATTTTGTTTATGTACTTACTGATCTAACACATGTTACACTTTCATGGATATAGATTGCAAGAAGTTCATGGAAACATTTACAGAAGTAGCTGAGTCCCAACAAGGCAAGGAAGAAAACAAAGATGCTTCGAATGCTGCTGGACTACTCGAGAAGTTAACTGTTGAAGATAAAAAGGAGGAAGAAAAAACCAACGGTTCATCTGAAGAAGTGAAGGAAGAGACTGAAAAGGTCATTGAGAAGGCAACACCTGAAAAGGCAGAAGCCGATTCAGAGAAAAAGGAAGAATAGTCTGCTGTTAATGTAATATTGCCGTTTATGGGCCAGATGGAACAGCGTCTCTTGGTTGGTTCAAGTGTCTGGGAGGTGCAATGCAATGTGGTACATGTTGCAAAAGTCGTGTCGGTCTGTCAGGTCTGGTCTGGGTCGGAGTCTTGGGTTTGTGTGAAGGTTTATAGTTTTGGTCAGTTGTATTACAATTTGGGGTGTCATTGGAGTCTGGTCAGATATAGATAATAGGAATTCTACAGATGCTATTTCTTCCATCTGTTCGGAGTTGGTTTTTCAGGTATATGCGTATCAAGCATACGGTCAGTGATTTGTTTTAAACGCTCTGGTTGGAGTCATTTTGAAATATTTTGGATTTGATTTGGTTAATTATTGCTTATGCTTATATGTCAGAATTAAGAAAACATTCACAATTTTAATCTGAGAAACACTATTTGTTTTCTAAATGTACTAAACCAACATAAGAAGCATACTGGTGGTTGCACACTGTTGGCTAATGTACTGTCAAAATTTGTCCAGAGGTTAGACCTATTTGAATCGTTTGGCTGTAGTCCATGGCCCTTAAATTCAATGGGTTGATAATAGTCATAATACATTGATCATTATGATAACTTAAAATTTAAGAAATTTTATTAGTTGATCTGATATGTTGCCGAAATTAAATAGCTCATAAGCCCACATACAAAGCTTACACAGACACCCCCTTATTCTAAAACTGCATATTGATTTATGAGTGTTGCTGAATACACAGGTATTAAATATCTTAAATAGCTACGAGAACACAAATGATGCAAAAGAACTACTCCGTATTAGGTTTACACTGATTCATCGAAGCATTAAAACATATGTTTGCACTTCGCATGAACTTGGGTGACCCCGATTTTGTCGATATAAGTAAGACCCGCATCAGAAATGCTTTCCCCCTCCATTCGCAAAGAAAATCCAACAACGAATTCTTGACAACACCACTTTCCCTTCTGAATACTACATGCCCGGGTACATAACTAAGTTCATATTTAGTTATTTACTCGACTATTATTAGTCTATTTAAGCTATTAACTATAAACTCTATGGAATTGTGCATTTACTAGGTGGAGTCATATTGAAGATCACGGTACTAGTCATTTTTGCATAGTCGATAAAGATAGAAACGCTGTGTCAATGACGACGACTGTAAACTATCCATTTGGTGGCGGTATTTTTCTCCCTCGACGGGAATTGTGCTAAATAACGAAATGGGTGACTTATCGGCACCTACAGAAATATCCCCCGACAGCCTTCCTCCCTCCCCTACAAATTTTATAAGTCCAAACAAGAGACCATTGTCTTCCATGACTCCTATCATCGTTGTCAAGGTAAATATAAAGCACTAGAAGTATGAAATATTAGGTGCTAAAAAGTTTAATCGTTGACTCTCAGATTTTTTTTTTTTTTTTTTTTTTTTTTTTTTTTTTTTTTTTTTTTTTTTTTTTTATTTATTATTATTTTTTTTTGACAGGGTGATCAACTGGTTGGGGTGATAGGAGGGAGTGGCAGGATGTACGAAAGTCCAGCAGTTATACATGTCTTCCTTTTCCATTTCATCCTCGGAATGGAGCCTTTAAACGCTATTCAATCTCCACGAGTATACCACAAGGTGTGTTCTCTTTTTCTCTATTTTTAAAGCAAAAAATGGGATGTTCAGAGCTAATGTTGATCACTCATTGACGCCCAACACATATAGGAGTTTTTCACTTTGAAACTAGACGTAACAAAATGGGCACATTACTATGTCATATATGATTACGAAAAATCTAGCATTTTTTATACCAAAAAGCTAATTTTGGAATAATGTGATTTAAATGTTTCAAGTCTAAAAACTCATTTTAGATGACTTTGGACCTGTTCGCGCCCATTTTGCCGGTCACTTACTAGCTAACTTTTAGAATTCACCCATTTTAGATGACTATGGACCTGTTCATAAATAATTGGGTCGAAATTGCCATCTATATTTGAGACATTCTCATTTGTCTCATTTTATGCGGTTGATGCCGAATGTTGTATACTACGAAAACTGGACAGTGATCGATGGTGATCATATTGAGCTTTCAGACGACCGAAAGAAATTTTTAAGAAGAGTACTGTCTTACAACCATAAGCAAGTTATGAAAGGGATGCTTACTGCTATAAGTGATCCAAGGACAGATGGTCAGCCTGCTGCGCGTTAATAATCATCACTTTACCTGTAATGGCATAATAACTCGTAGGACATGTCTAATCTAACTCCAAGAAAGCTCTATCCAAAGATAACTTCGAAATGTCTACATGTATTTAGTTTGTTGTCTACTTACCATGTTTTCCATCATATTTAATTGATTTAGCCAGCATGGCATTCGAAAGCGATAAAGATTGCTTACTTGGACTACGCACAGGCTCAATTAGAGAACTCAAAGATACTTAAAGTTAATATAGTAAAAGAGTGTCTTACAATACACCTATTCATTACCATTTCCTCGAGCATGAAGTGAGCTTTCTCCAGTTCGAACATGATGTCCAATTGTCCAGTTCAAAACCAAAAAGCACAAATGAAATGAACAGACACAAAATGTCAACAAATAAGGTGAGACACAGATGCAAACTTTGCCAAACAGGTTCATGTTGAAAGTGGTTGTATTTAGGTACACGTAAAATAGTCACGCCGGGTTGGGTTGACCCGGTTACACTTTTTTGTCCCTATTTTATAAATAACTGTTGGTTTTCTTATTATTAAAGTGAAGTACTATCAGAATGATAATATAAGTCTCCTTTATATTCGACAACAAGAGTGAAAACACCTATCATAAAACGTCAACTATCTAATACAATAGAGATAACAAAAAAAACGGAGCTAAAATCTGACATGATGAGAGCATGACTAAAGCCAACATAAGAAACGTATAGTCATAAGACTCGCATGATCCATACTGCAGATAACATGTATCACAAAATACATTAAATGCCACTTGACAGCAATAGAACATTACCAGAAATTGTGAAGAGCCTTACTTACTAAACTTCAAACGCCCACTGTGATAAAAGTTATGTTTGCTAGCCGTATTACCCGGCAGTTGCATGAATTTATCTACCTAATCACAATTCCATATGTCATAGAGTTGCAGGGCCAGAAAACTGCAGATGTAAAGAATCCATTTATATGAGAATTCTGTTCCTGATCAATTCAGACAAACGACACGATATCTAAAGATTCTTCCATCCATTTTAGTAACAATTATAATGCGAGATATGACACACTCATCTACAACTACAGATTCTTCCATCCATAGGGATGTGGTTAAACAAAATTAAATAAGCCAACTATTCGCATATAAAATCCATTGCATTCTTCACTAAACCAGAATAACTTTTTAAGCCAAGTCAATAATAAACACACACAGACATTTGCTACACACTTACTCTCGCTTGAAACTATCATCTATGGATTCATCACTCATGAATTAATGAAAAAATTCTGTAGCCGCCGAGATAACTATCACGTGAAATAAGATCTGAACCTTTACGAAACTGGAAACCTTTAGCTTCCAAACGAGAGAGAGCCTACCAATGGAAAGAGAACATTATTAAAGCAGTTCAATGAATATAAACTAATTAAAACTAGCAATCTCACCCAAGTGGAAAGAAAAGAAAAAAAGACATTATATATATATATACACTAAAAGGCGTGTAACAGTGGAGCCATAATACTATAGCTACAGTAGTCACGCAATTTTCATTTTAGACCCTGAGGTTATTGATCCATTGCAGGGTTAGTCCTTAACGGCCATTACTTAACAATCGTTACTTAAATTTGCATCGGACCAATAACTTCAGGGACTTAAATTTGCAACGGACCAATAACTTCATGAACTTGGGTGACCCCGATTTTGTCGATATAAGTAAAACTGCATCAGAAATGCTTTCACCTTCATCCGCAAAGAAAATCCAACAACGCATTCTCGACAACACCACTTTCCCTTATGAATGTTACATGCCCGGGTACATAATTAAGTTTATATTTACTCTCATTCATTGCTTAGTTAACTATTAGTCTGTTTAAGCTAAAAACTTTAGAACTGTTTATCGAATTGTGCATTTACTGGGTGGAGTCAGATTGAAGATCACGGAACAAGTCATTTTTGCATAGTAGATACAGATAGAAATGCTGTATCAATGACGACCACTGTAAACTATCCATTTGGTGGCGGTATTTTATCTCCCTCGACCGGAATTGTGCTACATAACGAAATGGGTGACTTCTTGGCATCTACAGAAATATCCCCAGACAGCCTTCCTTCCTCCCCTACAAATTTTATAAGTCCAAACAAGACTACCATTGTCTTCCATGACTCCTGTCACCATTGTCAAGGTAAATTTGACTCCGAAAGTCAACCACAAAATTTTCCATTCTTATATTCACAATAACTGGTAGTCTTTTTGGAAAGAATTATAAAGCACTAGAGCTACGATATACTAGGACCTTCTAATAGTTACGGAATTTCTATTATTCTCGAGTTTTAAAGACTGCTACGCTGGTTCTAAAAAATTTGAACGTTGACTCTTGATTTTGTTTTTGACAGGGTGATCAACTGATTGGGGTGATCGGAGGGAGTGGAGGGATGTACATAATTCCAGCAGTTATACAGGTCTTCCTTAACCACTTCATTCTAGGAATGGAGCCTTTAGACGCTGTTCAATCTCCACGAGTACACCAAAAGGTGTTTTCTTTTCCTCTATTGTTTTCTAAATGCAGAAAAGTCACCCATATGTGAAGATGGGATCGCCAAAGCCAATGCTGATCACTCATTGACGCACATTTAGGAGTCTTTAGTTTTGAAACTAGACATAACAAAATGGGCACATTAGTATGTCAAATATAATTACGAAAAATCTAGCATTTTTTATACGAAAAAGCAAATTTTGGAATAATGTGATTTGGGAAGTTTTATGTCTAAAAAATCATTTTAGACGACTTGGACCTGTTCGCGCCGAATTTGCCCGTCGCTTACTAGCTAAGTTATAGAAGTCACCCATTTGACACACTATCATAAATAATTGGGTCGAAATTGCCATCTCTATTTGAGACATTCTCATTTGTCTCATTTTATGCAGTTGATACCGAATGTGGTATACTACGGAAACTGGACAGTGATCGATGGTGATCATATTGAGCTGTTGGATGACCGAAAGAAATTTTTAAGAGAAAGGGTGTTGGCGAATTCCTGAGTTTGGTTGTGGCTGAGGCGTGTACGAGATTCAGTAATAGTAATACAAGTTGTGGGATAATAATCTCGACATTGCTTCTTTGAAAAACACGAAGGACCAAAGTTGTATAATAAATAGTTTGTAACCGAAAGTTAGTTACGAAAGTTAGTTAATATAGTTAGTTACAAAAAACGAATAGATACAATGGTTGGCGAATAGTTGTGTCGTTTTGGTTCACAACCATTCGAACAGTCACAACGTTTGGGACACACCCATTCGTTTAGTATATATACACGATACTATGTAATATTACAATGGTTAGATATATTAGTTATTCAGAAAATACATTTTGCAATTTCATATCTCGATTCATTCACATTTGGGACCAACATTTGGCATCAGAGCCACGCTCGTTACAACATCAAAACCAGAAACTTTTAACGAGAACAAGAAGGGAACCAAAAAGAAGATAGAACACACTGAAACTTTGTTTCAAAAGAAGAAGACGCAACATAGAAACGTTGCCTGGATAACTAGGACGCAAGGAAAGTAGTGCACGACCGTACTTGTGTAGAAATTGCAAACGAAAGACACCAAATAGCATTGGTGACTTGTTGTTTTGTGTTGTTGTGATCGGTGTATGTGAACAAAACCAAGTAGAAAGGACAGAAAACTTTCTGTGGGAAACAAACATCACACGACAACAAAACAAGAGACCTATTGTTGCAATTCTTAACGCAACAAGTAGGAAGAAAAGACGTCAAAAGAAAAAGACCCACTGTTGCCACATAACGCAGCAAGTAGGAAGAGAAAAAGGTTGCTTGGGCATAGAAAGAAAAGGTATACCGAAGAAGAAAACAATCCAAGATTGTTTGGGAAGAACACTAGCAATACAAGGGATAACAACAACGAAAAAAAACAAATTGATCATCTGTTTTGGATAATACCGACGGGTATTTAAAGAAGTGTTGTGAATACGGTGTGGAACAAAAGAGAAGCAACGAAAGGATATTGTGGTACGCGTTTGGAAGAGATACAAGCAACGAGAACAACAAAACAAGTCGTTTTGTTTAGAAAAAATACTACCGTAGTAGTATTGGTAAAGAAAACAAATAAGCGTTTGTTTTTGGATTAAAAATACCGAAAGGTATTTGGAAACTTTTTCTGATTAGGAAGACTTGGAATTCGAAGAAGAAAACACAACAAGTAACAAACTGGTTGTTCAACCGAGAACTCTTGGAGTTTTTGGAAAGAAAAGCCGAGAACAAAAAAGGATCTAGGGCACGTTTTGTTTCAAGTCGAGACTAAGGAGAAGGGAGAACAACGTGGGTGAAGTGTGGTTTAAACAAAAAGGCAATCCGACACACAAAAGGAATACGGTTGTGTTTTACACAACAACGAGGTCACAAAATTCCAAACTTTGGATTTCAATTCATATTTAGATAGTATAGATATTTATTTTATACTATTAGGAAATCCCGAGAACTTTATATTGATCTCATATTATTAGGATTCCCGGATAACTATTTTCTTGTTCCCGTAGTAATAGGAAATACCACACTAGTTAAAATTCCCATACGATTAGAAGGTGAAGATATTAAACACAGTTAGGATGTCGGGTGACGATGCAAATGGTACTACGCCACCAAAACCCATAGCACCAATCGCACAGTATCAATGCCCAAAATTAAAAACCACAAACTACACTGTTTGGGCTATACAAATTAAGGTTATATTAGAAGCACATGGTTTATGGGAAGCGATAGATCCTAAGGAAAACACGCAAGTAGACGATAAGAAGGATAAGGCAACGACGGCCTTCCTATATCAAGCGTTGACCGAAGATGTGATTTTACAAGTAGCAAGTTGTAAAACGTCAAAGGAATTATGGGAATCGTTAAAAAAGAGACACATTGGAGAAGAGAGGGTGCAACAATCATGGTTACAATCATTGATGATTGGATTTCAGACCCTTCAGATGAAGGAAGATGACACGGTGGATGCATTTACAGCCAAACTAAACGGCTATGCCACGAAGGCTAAAGAATTAGGAAAAACTTTGGATGAATCACTTTTAGTACGAAAACTATTAGATTCCACACCAGATAGGTTCATTCAAATAGTAGCATCCATAGAACAGACAAGTGATCTTGACGACATTACCTTAGATGAGATCGCTGGAAAACTTAAGGCATTCGAGGAAAGGATAAAACTCCGAAAGGGAGGACAAGTAGAAGGCCAGGATAACTTATTATTCGCACAAGGCGAACACTCTAGAAATGGAAAACGATTTACCAAACATAGAGGTAGATCAAACTACTCACGAGGAAACTGGCAAAACAATAGAAACAGAGATAACTCGAATGGAGAAAACTCAACTTACAAAGATAAAACAAATAAAAATAGACGTGAGTGGGATATAAGAAAAGTAAAATGTTTCAATTGTGGGAAACATGGACATATGAAGAAAGACTGCAGAAAACCATCAACAATTCAGGAACAATCAAACCTTATCTTAGAAGACGATGAACCATCACTATTGATGACTACACACGAAACTGAACACGAAGAAGTTTTGTTGAACGAAGGTCAAATACAACCCCGAAAATATGCTACAACAGATGTTAGCATATGGTATTTAGATAATGGTGCAAGTAACCATATGACGGGAACCAAGAGTCATTTTAAGGACATTGACGAAAGCATCACTGGACGCGTTCGTTTTGGAGATGGATCGTATGTAGAGATAAAGGGTAGAGGTTCAATACTGTTAGGATGTAGAAACCAAGAACAAAAGACAATTTCGGATGTTTACTACATTCCAAACCTCAAGAGCAACATACTTAGTGTAACACCCCCAAAATCACAATATTCGCGGAAGCATACACTTTGGGTGCTACGGAATGGATAATCATCACACAAGATATAGTGAACGGATTAAAAATCCGTTTTAAAATATATTACATAAGTCAAGTCATGTAGCGATACATAAAAACCATTTCAGATGAAAATGAAGCCCATTTAAACAAAAGGTCCAGTTGTCAGAGTAAACGCATTAAAAACATTTCCATCATTTATTGTGACCGACGCCATGCACTGCTCCCGGCTAAACGCACCTCAGTTTCCTGAGAAAAACATGCTAAAAGTCAGCTAACGCTGGTGAGTTCATAGGTTTAAGTAAATAGCACATATGGACCAATAGCAATATCATAAAAACAATTCAGCAGATACACACTATCCGTTATGCAAACACTAAGCCTCATCCTACCGAAACTAAGACAATGCAGCACGACTAGCGTTAGCAAAATAATAAAGGTTGCCCGCGAGTGTTAATCCCCAGACACTCGGCCAAAAACCCGACTTGGTATACGTTCGCCTTGGCTATGCCGAGCCAACCGAACGGGGACGTCACTCCCAATAGATCTATTTATAACAAACGGCTTCCCAACAGGAATTAACGGCAGATGATAGTGGGCACAAAATGGGATTCAGCAAACTTAGGTTTCTGCATACTAGTGTGATCTTAAAAGCAATTTCATTTCTGGTCCATGAAAACAATTTTGCATGTTTCTCACCCCAAGCTTATAAATCAAAAATCGTATAAAATGTGGGGCTATAAACTCACCTTTCAAATACAGCAATTCAGCAATCAATCAAAATAATGCAACCGCGCCGATCAGCACCCTAAATTAGTACGGTAAGTCTTAGCAAAACGTTCGTGTCTCAAGTGTCTTTATTTTATTTGAAAAGTTTTACGTTTGACCTATGCTCGTGTATTTCTTGCTTGCTGTGTGGTAAAGTATATTTCGAAACGATTTATTTTTATAACTCTTTGGGGGTAGCTCATGGTGAAAGTGCATGGTGGGAATACGTAACGGAACATCCATGCTAGTATTCACAACTTAACGTGCAACCGTTATATATATATATATATATATATATATATATATATATATATATATATATATATATATATATATATATATATATATATATATATATATATATATATATATACACACACACACATATACATATATACTTTATAAATTTATTTCTCATATATTTAATTATGAAGATTAATTAAATACGTTTTGAAGATTGGTTAATAAAATATAGTCAGTGAAAATCATTATGTTTAGAAACATCGTTTATTATTTTTGTTGCAACATTTATTATAAGGAAAACAAGTTTGTTAAGTAATTTCATAAAGTTCACTTAAGTTGTGGATTTTCTCAAAAATATGCTAAGTGTTGGATATTTGGAAAATTTGGGCATGACCCATTCGTTTATGCAACGTTTCCATTTTATCTCAAATGTTGCAACTTTTACTCAATTACTTCGCTAACTAGTTATAAGTGCAATATACTTTTAGTGACATATGTCAAGTGTCGTGAATATATATTCGTAGTTATATTGTTCGTTATCTTAACTTTTAAGTAATAACATTTGGTTTTGACGTAAAGTCAATATTTTTGTCAAAAAGTCAATAAAGTCAATCTCAATATCAATTTAGTAAAAATGTCAATTTTTACCCTTTCGGAGACTAAACGTCTCAAAACAAGTCCAAAAATAGTTATCGTTATATTTATCGCGTCGTTAAACATTATTAACTACGGTGAGTCGGAAAATATTCCAAAAATCAAATTTATCATTTTTCTTTGTAAATTGGGCCGAAACTTCTTAAATAAGAACATTTACCATTTTTGACCCAAAACACATTTTTAGTTATAACGTATATATCGACACGTTACTAAAATCATTTTACACATTCAATAAGTCCGTTTGGTCAAAAAGTCAAACTTTCAAAAATACATATGGGCTTCGGCCCAACAGTAAACTCGTGGGCTTTTTGGCCCAAAAATTCCATTTGGTCCAATTTGTATTTATTTGTTACTTATTAGTGCTTATTAGTTACCAAATATACTTTTTACTTATCAATAAGCTCTTATAATTAAGCTACTTGGTCAAAAAGTCAAACTTGACTATGTTACTATTCATTCAACCCATTTTATGTATCTCAACTTATTTTCACCTTTTTACTAGTTATTTTTAGTAGCTTATAGCTTATTAAATAAGCTAATCCAAATAAGCACTTTACTTTATTTTTCCACCATTTCACTACTTGAGCCAAATATTTATTGTTTTCAAAACCCCTATAATCTTTTATTTTTAATATAGGCCGAACCATATATATACTCCAAAAATCATCATAGTGCTTAAATTAGTGTAAAAACCATAACTAATGTTTGTATTATCAAATAAGCACTATATGTAACAATATTTACCACACAAGCAAGAAATCTACAAACTAACTCATAAACACTAGAAAAGTCGAGCACTATATAATCAAGATCAAACCTTAGCTTAAATCATATCATCAAAACATACACATTTAACACTTTTAAACATCACTATACACCAAATAAACAAGAGATTAACAAATTTAGAAAAGTTTTGTGAATCCTTACAATGCTTTTAAGGTTGTACGTGTGATATGAGGAACAAGAACACCCAAAACCTTGCTAGTTTTACCCAAATCTAACTCCAAATTACCCGAAACCTTATGTAAACCCTTTGTGATTTTGATCTTTGTAGAGAAAATTTTGTAAGAATGTGTTAGTGTGTGATGAATGTGGCGTCAAAATGGAGCTAAAATAAAGAGATGAGAAATCTATTTTGGGCAACATTAAGTGATAAGATCTAAAAATCCAAAAAGTAGTAAACCATTAGTAGTAAACTTAGATTACATTTATGGATAATATGACTAGGTGTCCATGTGGTTTGGTGTGGTTTGATGTGGCCTATGTGGCCGGTTGGGGTTATTTAGGGGAGGGAAAAAATAGTTTTTGTCGGGGGGGGGGGGGGGGGGGGGGGGGGGGGGCGGGCGCCCGACCCCCCGAAATTTTTTTTGCGATGTAGGGGGTATATAGTTTTCGTGTAGAAAAATTTCGGTATATTCGGTTTCGACCCCCCATTTTAATTGTGAAATTTCGGTATATTAAATCCCGACCCCCCCACTGAAGTTGGTCTAGCTTCGCCACTGCTCGAGCGTCATCAGTTAATAAAATTTAACGTATTTAGCGGCTGTTTGATAAAAAATATGATTTAGTGCTGAATGAATCAAAGCTGCTGAATGATTCCAAGATGCTGAGTGAACCTGATTCTGAGTGAAAATGATTGTTTGATGTTTGTTCTGAATGAGCAATCTGAGTTGCCTGAAATTACCAATTTAACCTTCTGTCTGATTTTGTATTGAACAAAATAAACCGTTTGATAAAAAAAGTTATTAAATCGAATAAAAATGTTAATTAATTTTAACATTTTTATATGATTTAACACTTAAAATATTAGTTTTTTTTATTACTCCTTCCGTCCCAAAATATAAGTCCGCTTTTGACTTTTCAAAGTCTTTCTCTTCATATTTTGACCGTAATTATTTTTTTCGTGTTATATAATAATTGATGCAAAATATATACTCCCTCCGTCTCAATTTATTTGTCCATATTTCCTTTTATGGATGTCTCAATTTATTTGTCCACTTTCCTTATTTAGAAAAACTAGAGAATCTAGTGGAGGAATATTCCATTTTAGTGGTTGAAAATTAAAGTGGCCCCACTTTTATTAAACTTTGTGTTTTCTCTCTCCTGACAAATAAATTGAGACGGGGGGAGTAAATGGATTTGTGTTTCAAATGTATTTTCATTGGTATACATTTCATCAAGTATCATATAACACGAAAAAAAATAATTACGATCAAAGTCAGAAAAAAAAAAAAAAAAAAAAAAAAAAAAAAAAAAAAAAAAAAAAAAAAGACTTTGAAAAGTCAAATATGGATTTATATTTTGGGACAGAGAGAGTATGTTTTAGATATGATACAATTCATAGTATTATATTAATTAAAAAAGAGAGTTAACGACATTTGATAGTCACCTTTTTTTACATATGTTCGTCGTTCTCTTTTATTGAAGAAATAACATACTTTCACAAACATTAGGATTTATGCAATACATATATTCTATGTGAGAAGTTGTTATTTAACATTCAAATAAAATATTTACATCTACTAAAAGTGAAGATATTATCATGTGGAGAAAAGAAACTTTGGATGAGTTTGTGGCGCTGAATGATAGGACAGCCATTTAGGTGCTAGTTCATCCAGAGCAAATTTGAGCCGTCCAGCACACACTAATTTCCTACCAAACACCCTTCCCTCTGACCGATTCATGAATCTATGCTTAATTATCTATCAAACACACCCTATTTAGTCTTTTCTTGCTGGCAGGGTTCATTTTAAATCAACCAAAATGATAAACAAACTCTCTACTAGACAATTTATTTCTAATATGTCATATGGAGCAAAAAATTAGGAAACATAAGGCTAAACACAGTGGTGACTAGACACGACCGTGTGACATCAGTTTTCTCTCTCCGACGACCTGACGACGACCAAGTTGCCACAGTGGCGACCAAGTTAATTTTTTTTTTTTTTTTTTTTAATTCAAATATTTTAAACAACAAATTTAAACTTCATTAATAATAAAAACATAACATAAGTTATTCAAATAACATTAAAAACATTGCATAAATTATTCAAATTTTAAACAAGAAATTCATCATCGTCATCGTTGTGTCTTCGTAAGACATAATTAAGAGAATGTGTTTGAAGGTGTTGAGAGAATTGTTGTTTGAATTTGTGAATGAAATAAGGAAATAAGTGGAGTATTTATAATGTTGTAAAAGTGGTAAAGTTTTATTTTATTTTTATTATTATTTATTTATTTATTATTTTTTTTTTTTTGTTAAACGGTAACATTTTTTTGTTTGTTTGTGGTTTGTGAACTCTCGTTTCCTTCTTGCTTCCTTATTCGTGCGACGACTGATGGAGACCGACCCACCACAATGGGCCGACCGAAGTCGACCGATCGGTCGACCAAGCCCTCGACCGACCCACTGTCACCGGCCTAAGTATAATGTTTCACATCATCTGTTTGCTTTTACTTGTAACAAAAATTTTTTTAGAGATAACGTATATAACAAGCGCTCATGAACCATGGCCTAATGTAGGGGTGTGCATAATTCGGGTTTCACCACAAAAACTGAAAACCGAAACGACTCGAGCCAAGAAAACCGAACCGAATTTGTAACCGAACCGAATCGGCCAAAATCGAACCGAATCGAATTAAATATTCAGTTTTCAGTTTTGATATTTTGGGCAAAATGAAAATCAAACCTAACCGAAAACCGAATTCATATAAATACATAAAAAATTTATATATTTATATAAAAAAAACATTAAAACTCTTTCGGTATAGATATAATATTTTCTAAGCTTAAAATTTTTTCTAGTGCTAAAAATCCTTGTAATTAAATAAATAATTAATTAAAATTTTAATTTGGGTTTTTCGGTTAGGTTTAGTCAAATTTGAATTCGATTCGTTTCATTTTTCGGTTACCTAGAAAAAAATTTAACCGAACCGAATAAACCGAACAGCCGAACACCCCTAGCCTAATGGATCATCGGCCAATAATGTGGAGGTTTTAGGCATGGATTCAACTTGACACAGCTTTACTTTCACCTTGTTTATTTCAAAGTTGAGAACAATTCATTCAATGACTTAAGAAAGCTATAGTAGTCCTTCATGTATTGCAAGTCAAAAATAGCAAGTAGCTCTATCAAATGATAGGGAGTTGCATAAATTATGATGACTGAACATAGAAATATTTAGAGGTGCTGCGAAAATAAATATGCAGTGAGATAGGGATATGACAAGTCTAAAACACAACACTACAAACTTGTTGGCATTTTTACTTAAGTTGAAGAAACAGAAATACTACAAATGAACATACAAACAACCTATCAAACCATCGCTAAAGAGCACAAACAATCAATGTTAAAGAATTAAATATCCTCATTTGTTTCTCCAGTTCAAAATCTTAACACACAAATTCTGCACAACTTAAGTTGAAAGTAGGCTGCGAAAACCATCACTGTGGTTTGTTCGATTTGACAGTAACCCGTTTTGACAGTAACCGTCCTTTATACTGTCAAAATGAACAAACAGCCCACAAATGGTTTACAATTTACTCAACTTAGTATATACCCCATAAATCAACTGAGCTCAAGGATAGACATATACAACAAATTTGAAACAGAAACAATTAAAAATTCTAGATTATCAATCCCAACATACGACCAAGTGATCTATTTAACTACAAATTTACATGCCACAAGCACAGAACTAGCTAAATTTATCTGCCAAAACATACATAAGAATAAACATGACAACCCTTTTGAGAATTAATACAAGTTTCAACCCACAATCACTAATTCAAACTAATAAGTCAGCTACACCAATGACTCACTAGCGGAGTGCTTGGCGTTGCAATCTGAAACTAAATGCCAGAAAATAATACACAAAACAAAAATTAAATTTAAATGCGAGAATAGGTACTGCTAATGCAAATCATTTCACCACCATATGTTGTAAAATCAACAGGCAAAACTTTTTAAGCAAAGGTAAGATCATCAAGTACTGAAATTAACAACTGAAAACATAAGGTTCCAACATAAACTATAAGACATGATAAACCTAACAAGTACGGATTCAGGAATACAGCATTTAAACCCAAGAACAAACTTGAGTCAAGATTTACTTAGATCTCTGCCTCATCTTTCGGCGCTTCCTCTTCAACCTCCTCATTCTCTTCTTCTTCCACTGTATCACAACAACAAGATTCACACATCAGTTTAAATTAAACAAAAAATTGGATGCATATGTAAAGATAACAAAAACTTCAAACAAATAAAAATATAGTAAAATGTTACAAACATAATACATTGTATACATAAAACAGATTTCACTATATATTAAAACAAAAAACAGAAACACATTAAAGGGGTGATTGGGATTATTTTATTTTCTGTTTTTCAGCTATATTTAAAGCAGAACACCTACAGCTTAACAGCTTATTTTTTGGTAAATTAATCAGATTCTTACACGCAAGTAAGGAACTACTAATTTTAATGAGCTTAATTTAGTTGCAACTGTAATTTCTCTTTTACAAAGATCTGTACTCACATATAAAAAGTTAAAATTGTGGGCTTAAAAAATTCTTTTATATCACAATATTTTTTATCCTCTTTGATAAGAACACATGTACACATCGCCTAAAATCGTTAAAAAACTGATATTTATCAAAAACATTTGCTTTCGCAGCTTCCGGTAGAATGCTAGTACTTAGAGGGTGTTTGTTAAAGCTTATATGCGGCTTATGAGCTTATTTGTGTTTCGGTTTATATTTAATAAGCCCCAATTTTCCAGCTTATTTTGAAACTTGTGGGCTTATATAAGTTTATTATAATATGATAAAATTATGTAAGTCCACAAGTCTTGAAATAAGCCGGTAATTAGGGCTTATAAAATATAAGCCGAAATCAAATAAGCTCATAAGCCCACATATAAGCTTAAACAAACACCCCTTAATTAGCAACCTTTTATAAATCAAGTTGATTTAAAATTTTCAACAACTTACTATAATAGCATTTTTTTTTCAAATCCGAAGGCTATTTTAGACAGCTTTTAAAATATAAACAATAAGCAATCCCATATATCAGATTATTTCAAAATAAACAACAACATAAAAAATTATCGCTTAATGAAAAAACAGATACACAAAACAGCATAATAATAACTAACAGTAAACAAATAAAAAAGAAGCAATCTGACTGTAAAAAAGTTACAATAACAGTATAAATAAAATGAGATGTGATTATTGAAATGAAGGATTTACCTTAGCTCTCATGGTTGTTAACGGTGCAAGTGACGGAGTGTTTTGTGGTGGGTTTTGCAACGGCGGTTGATGAGGCGGTGAAATGGAATTTATAGTGGATGAAACCCTAAGTTGGTATTCATGGGTTTCAGAATTGGGCTTGGCTCATTGTACTCTGGGCTAAATTTGGTCTTGGATTTTGATTTGTTTGGTAAGCCCATTTCTTTAAAGACAACAAGGGTGCAGTGTCTTATAAAATATAAATATTGTTATAAAACACATTTTTTTGATTACTTCAGTACTACAAAATACTTTAGTGGTAGATCACTTGAGCTCTTTAAAAAAAGTAAACGCCACTAGGCATATTTAAGAGTCGTCAGAAAATGGTTAAAAACGGCAATAGATATCACGATTAAGTCGCGTACATTTAAGTCAAAGACTAACGCTCTTTAGATAACCTGAATAAGAAAAACATCATCCATTTATCCTTTTGCAAATTTGCCATGTTAGACGCGTCGCACCCACACCTCCGTAACAAGGAGGATGTGTCTAGAGTGCCCAAGAGTCGGTTTTGAGTTATTACGCCCCATCTTAGCAAAAGACTACTTTTAGTCGTTTTCTTTATTAAATCTTTAGATCTTTATCTAATGTGTGATTATGTGTCAAATAGATTTTATCATCGTTGTATTGTTAGTAGATAAAAAAACAGTTACTGAAGAAAGAACTAAAAGACGTTTAACTCAAGGTCCTATGTCTTCATCCAAAACGCTCATAAGTAGTAATAAGGTCGACTAGCTTATACATACATTAAAATGCAATGTTTTCAGAGCCTCTAATGGTAGTAAGGCTGAACACAATGGCGACCTGGGGCGACCCTGCTATATCAGCTTTCTCTCTCCGACGACCTGACGACGACCAAATTGCCACAGTGGCGACCAAGTTATTATTATTTATTTTTTTTAATTCAAATATTTTAAACAATAAATTTAAACTTCATTAAATACAATACGATACACAATACATAAACATAGTTTAATCTGAATGCTCACCGCATGCAAAATCATACTCTTGAGACTCCACATACCCAAATTCCAAGCTGTATGCCGCCGTTTCTGCTTCTTCTTTCCTGACGCTCGCCTCCCACTCTTGTTGAATTCTTTCTTGTTATGCTTCAACTTCTCTCAAAGTCTCTTCGCCACACATAATTTCATAATGCTGTCTCGCAGTTAAGCCATGCTCATCAACTGCCTCGTCTTCATAACCCGTGAATTGATAATGTTGTTGCTCAATAAATTCATGCGCATCAGCTGAAGTTGATGCATCTAGTCCAAGCTGATTCTGTTGTTGTGATATCGAACCAACAATCTTGTTTTCTTCATAACTCCAACGGATTTTATTGCTGATGTTGTCTTGTATCCGTGAAACACACGTCCACAACGTTTCACTAATGACGTCATCTTTCCTGGCTTCATCGCTCAAAAATTTGTCGATCACAGCTTGTCTTTCAAGCGAAATGTCTTTGCATTCCGCGTATCGTTTTCTCAAACGTTCTTTCTTTGCCTTTGCGAGCTCAAACAACTTGATAACTTCGACAATAGCCTTTTGTCGAGCCACATCGCCTTGATCGCATTGTTTTTTAATATAAGTTTGCATTTCTTCGACAGAATGGGGGAGACGACAAGCCATAATTTTGTATGGAAAGTGTGTACAAATAAATGTGTTTGAAGGTGTTGAGAGAATTGTTGTTTGAATTTGTGAATGAAATGAGGAAATAAGTGAGGTATATATAATGTTGTACTAGTAGGGTACCCGCGCAATGCGGCAGCGGGTACCCTATGACTATATTTTGTGGCGAGCAAATGTTATTCCGGCTCAAATAAGCAGATAATCAGAAAGAGATCGCTCCATCCAAACCTAGGATGTCTGAATCTATTGTGTGTGAAGTATGATTAGTTTGTATTGTTGCTTTTTTTATTCTTTTTCATAAACCATAAGTTTTTTTTATATTAAGATTTCATAATTGACATTTTAATGTATATCAATAAAATTTTTTTTCAGTTTTATATGTTACAGATACTGATATAGTGGTTACACATTTTTTTTCCCATTAAATCACTTATTTAATCATTAATATGACGGTTATAAATTTTGGGGTTTCAAGTTTTGAAATCCTTCCATAACAATCAAGTTTAGGAGTCTGAATTTTAAGACTTGCTAATTATGGAATAGTTCCAAATGCTTTATATGTTAGTAGAGAAAAGTGGTAAAGTGTTTTTTTTTTTTTTTTTTTTTTATTCAAATCGGTCGAGATAGCGACCAAGTCCTCCACATTTTCGTCCAACGACCGATCGAGACCAAGATGCTATAGTGGGGCGACCGATCGGTTAATCTTCGACCGATCAACGACCAACCCATTGTGTTCAGCCTAAGTGTTTAGTTAACTTATACAAAATTACAAATTACAAATATACATTCTGCTTGATGAAGTATAATTCATAATATCACATGGAGGAAGGAATACGCTAAAGAAAAAAAAGAGACTAGCCCATCACATATATGTCTTATACCGTATTAGCTATATGCGTTTATGCCTGTATCGCATAACTTATCCATTACTTTATATGTATGCTCTCTTGTTGATATAAAGACAATACCAATAATAATTTTAGCTTCAATCAACATCATCTTAAAGTTATGAAAAGTGCACCCAATCTTGTGTATGGATTTCGTCTTATCCACATACAATTTATGACATTGTGGGCTATGGGCATGCCATAAAGTTCAAAATGTTTATCATACAACACAAAAATTCATACATGTCGACATTTCTTCTTCGAAACTATATCTAAATTGTTATAATTAACAAGGCCTATGACACAAAAATTCATACATGTCGACATTTCTTCTTCGAAACTATATCTAAATTGTTATAATTAACAAGGCCTATGACGGTATAATTATCAAACTTTCAAGAAAAATAGCGATCATAGAGGAAGAAGTAAAGAACAGTATGAAATTGATCTTTTTGGTGTATCCTATTTGGTTACGTCCATGTAATACTTATACTACAAACATGCATGTACTATTACTTTGTCATGCACCCCAGTTATTAGGGGGACAATTTACGTACACCTTTTGACAAATGTGGAAATCCACATAGTAACCAATAATGCAATACATGGTACAATAATTGATAATTCATAACACTCCCCCTTGGATAGAGGTGCAAAAAAATTGGTTTTTTTGGGTTTTCGGTTTTTGAAAAACCAGTTTTAATCGGTTTTTTGGAAAATCGGTTTTAGTCGGTTTTCGGTTTTCCGAAATCGGTTTATTTCGGTTATAACTATTCGGAATCGGTTTTTTTTCGGTTAACAATTTCCGGAATCGGTTTTTTATCGGTTTTTTACCGGTTCGGTTCTTTTCGGTTATAAATGTTCGGATTCGGTTTTTTTTATCGGTTATTTACGGTTAGTTTTTTTTCGGAATTTTACATACATGTTCGAACATTATTTTTTTCGGTTTAATTAAACAACACAATTATACAACTAAAAATACAATCATAACTTTTATTCAAACAACACAATTACTATACAACTAAGAAAATACAATCATAACTTTTATTTAAACAATACAATTATCCAACTAAAAATATATAAATACTAATACATTTCGAGCTTCGGCATGGCCATCACCCGAAAACATATTAGTGTACTCAAGCATATCGAGCTTCGGCATTGCCATCACCCGTTATACTCAAGTCATTAAATTATCCAAAAAATCTTCTACATC
The DNA here is from genome assembly GCA_021014915.2 of Artemisia tridentata subsp. tridentata. Classification (NCBI taxonomy): domain Eukaryota; kingdom Viridiplantae; phylum Streptophyta; class Magnoliopsida; order Asterales; family Asteraceae; genus Artemisia; species Artemisia tridentata. The sequence continues at coordinate 329,670,232 of CP139508.1, read as the reverse complement.
CACGTCTTCAACATCAAATGCTTCGAACTCACCTTCATCTAATTCGGTAGTCGGAGGTGATATCCCTAATTCAACTTCTTCTCTTTCTATAGTTTCTTCAACGTCTTGTAATATCGGACCTTCCAACGATGATTCATGTTGTATCCTATCTACCCCGTCCAAATAATCTTTCAAACATACACATACTTCCACGGATTCGGGGGTTAGTCTTGACCTTCTTTCCGATATAATTCGACCGCTAGTAGAAAAGGCCGATTCGGAAGCTACCGATGAAGCTTGTACCGCTAATAAGTCACGAGCCATAGCGGATAAAATTGGAAATTGAATTTCCCTTTCTTTCCACCAAGCCAAGATGTCAAAGTTTGCAAACTCATGGGGACTTAAAGTTATTAAAAAGTTTGTAGTCATATATTGTCCCAATTCGCTTGTCGGGGCCGATGTTCGTTGACGCTTTGTAGCGTCTTCACATAAACTATTATAAAGGTTTATATTAATGTCTCTTGCTTGTCGAGACGACCCGGCCCGCATTTGGTCAACAATTGGGTTTTGTTGTTGACCATATTTTGTTGCATAAATTCCAAATAATTGTTTAAAACTATCGTTAAATTTCAAAATTTCGGTTCTTATATAGTCGGGGTCGTCTTCGTTTAACTCTAAATTTTTCATTATTCTTGTTATTAAAAGTTCTACGCCTCCAACATTTAAACATGGATTAAGTACGGCGGAACAAGTAAAAACCAAAGGTAAACTAGCCCAATATTTTATAAATTTCTTTTTAATAACTTTAACCATTTTTCTAAACATACCGCAAGGTGAGTTTTTTAATTCGTCTAATTTTTCCGTCATAGCATAAATTTGGTTTAAAACTATTGAGCTAGTTGGGTAATAAACACCCGATAATATAGTTGTTGCCTCTTTAAAAACTTGTAAAAAAATAGTTAAATCATTTAGTCGATCACAATCTTGATCGTCTATCGGAACGGACTTATTTCTACTAACAAGTACATCATTAAAAGCGGTTAAAGTTTGACGTTGTCGTAATATATTTTCAAACATCATGCAAGTAGAATTCCACCTAGTATTATTATCAAAGCAAGGTCCTAGGGGTTGTTCACCACATTGTCTACGAAAACGGTGATAGTTCATTTGTCTTTCGTTGCTCGCACTATATATAGTTGTTAATAAACTCCTAAATTTCATTTTTAAACTATCACATATTTTTAATGCCGCTTGCACGGATAAATTTATAACATGAGCAACACAACGAGAATGAAAAAAAGCACCATCTAAAACGGGTTTAATACGTAATTTTAACAAATCCATAGCTCTAGTATTATTAGATGCATTATCTAGTGAAATCGTAAAAACTTTATCATCTACATTATATTCAATTAAAGTGTCATGCAAAATTTTTCTTAAATTAGATCCCGTATGAGGATAACCAAATAGTTTAAAAGCAATTGTCCGTTTTATTAACAACCAAGATTCGGGATTAAACCAATGAGCCGTAACGGCGAGATAAGAATTTGCCGTACCATATGGTGCGGTCCAAGTATCCGTTAGTTATAGAAACACCATATTTATATTCACGAAAACCATTAATAATATCTTGTTTAGCCGTTTCCCATAATTTATAAGCATTACTTCTAAGAGTAGTACGACTTACATGTTCATAACGCGGTTGTAGCCTCGTTTTGATGATCTCCGTAAGCTTGACGTTGTCGAAGTGGTTGAATGGAAGCGCTTGTTGAATGACAAACTTCGTAAAATCAAGTCGAAGCGCTTCACTATCATATATAAAAACCCGACCATCCGCACCAATAGTACCATCGGACGAAGCTCGGACCGCATTACATTTTTCTTTATGATTCCTAAGTGTAGTGTTAGACGTTGGAGTATAAAAGTTCCCACATTTCTTGCAACGCGCCTTTTTCGCATTATCGATCATAATACACAAATCGTAATTACACCAAACATCACCTTTCCGGTTAGTTAGCTTAACTTTCACGACATCTTCATTTGTGTAGTGTTTTTTTGCATTGCTAGTAGAAACGGAGGGAGTAGTGGAAGCTTGTTGTGATACGTTTTCCATTATATGTGAGCGTTTTTTAGAGATTTTGAGTGTTTTTTATGTGTTTTCAACCACAACCCATTACATGTATTTATACTACCATTACATAGCCTAAAATCATCCAAAAAGCTAGTGACCGTTTTTTTTTTTTTTTTTTTTTTTTTTTTAAAAAACCGGTTAAAATCGGTTTTGTATGCAACGGCTAGTTTGACCCAACTTTGACGGTTTTTTAAACCGGTTTAAAACCGGGTTTTTTTTTTTTTTTTTTCGAAAATTAACGCGGGCTTTAAAAAAAAAAAAAAAAAAACGGATAAAACCGGTTTTAAAACCGAAAAAAACCGGATTAAAAAAAAAAAAAAAAAACTGGTCCAACCGGTTCGGTTTTAAAAAAACCAGTTTTTTAAAAAACCAGTTTCGGTTTTATATACCGGTTTTTAAAAAAAACCAGTTTCGATTTGCACCTCTACCCTTGGATAACACTTTGTCAACGTAGGTTTCAACTTTGAAGTACTGCCTCATTAAAAACCTTGCTAAAAGAAAAAAACCCAATTGGAAAAAACTTTAGCTAAGGGAAAAATAGTGCAGTGTATAGTTGACTCCCCCGATGTAGACATCCATAGGGTGTTATATCTTCTGTACATGTCGCATTCCAATAGCATGAACGTGTTTCCTAAAAACCGAAGTTGGGAGTGCCTTGGTGAAAAGATCTGCTGAATTGTTACTTGATTGGACATACTTCATTTCAATTTGGTTATCCTTTATGAGGTCTTGAGTGTATGCGAAGTATCTTGGAGGTATATGTTTCGTCCTGTCACTTTTGATATACCCTTCTTTCATTTGTGCGACACAAGCTGCATTGTCTTCGTAGATGAGTGTTGGGTTATTCTCTTTCTCAATCCCACAAGAAGTCGTAATGAGTTGTGTCATCGACCTTAACCATACACATTCTCTGCTAGCTTCATGTAGTGCAATAACTTCAGCATGATTCGATGATGTTGCAACAAGTGTTTGCTTTTAAGAACGCCATGAAATAGCAGTGCCTCCATTTAAGAATACGTAACAAGTTTGAGATCTAGCTTTGTGAAGATAAGACAAATAACTTGCATCTGCATAACCAATCAATCCTTGTTTTGAATTGTTAGAGTAAAATAAACCCAAGTCAGTAGTTCCTCAAAGGTATCGGAATATGTGCTTGATTCCATTCCAATGCCTTTTTGTGGGAGAGGAACTGAATCTTGCTAACAAATTAACTGCAAAAGAAATATCAGGTCCGGTACAATTTGTTAGATACATAAGAGCTCCAATTGCACTGAGGTACGGTACTTCTGGACCAAGGACATCTTCATCTTCTTCGCATGGGCGAAACGGATCATTGCCAACATTTAGTGATCTACCAACCATTGGTGTACTTAAAGATTTTGCTTTGTCCATATTGAAACGTTTTAGGACTTTCTCGGTATAATTTGATTGATGCACAAGAATGCCATTAGGCATGTGCTCAATTTGCAAACCAAGACAATACTTTGTTTTTCCAAGATCCTTCATTTCAAATTCCTTCTTTAATAGAACAATAACTTCTTGGATTTCCTTATTTGTCCTGTTAATACAAATATCGTCTAAAAACGTTATTTATATTTTACGATCTTTGCTATATTTTGTTAATGACAATTATAGATTTTATCTTTAGCAAAGCATAAATATAAGTTAAGTCTTTTACATATATAGTTACAAGCTTTTAAAAACTCATAACATGCTACATACATGATCACTAGTTTATACATGATACATACATGTTACATACATTTTACATATTACATTTTAATTCTTAAAATGGAAATATGTACATGACATCATGGCATACATCATATTGAGATCTTTAGATATCTTGAAAGATTTTGAGAATATCATGGAAAGATCTTCAAGCAAAGAATTGGATATGGTAATATCTTGGCAAGATTTGGAAAGATATTTGGAGATTTGCTGTCAGGGACTAGCGGAACCAAATTGCATAACGGACGGAACCCTCAATTTGGTTCCGTCCAATCTGTGGCCTGTTTTATTCATTTGCCTATAAATAGCAGGCCACTCATTCTTGTTTAATCATCACTCATAAGCATAAACATTAGTATACATTCTTTCATTCATTACTAACCCATTCATATTACATATTTCATTCTTAGTGATCTTTCTTTTGTAGCAAAGAGATCAAAGCATCACAAGCTTCAACATACTGTTGCAAGACTTGTTAGAGTAGTCACTGTGTGATTTAATTGTATTTCACACATCATTGTTGTACCAAACATTCAGTAGTGATCGGTTAGTATTTTAGTCCTTAAAATACGTAGAGCGTCGGGAGTGGTTGTGCCCTTGTAAAAGAACTCGGTATCTAGCTTTGTACTGGAAAAAGTGTAAGAGACGTTAGGTTGGTTCTACCTCGAACTAGAACTCGGTATTTAGCTTTGTACCGAAAAAAGTGTAAGCGACGCGTATAAAGGTTTTCTCCTCCGAGAAGGGAGCTTGTTTCTTAGTGAAGAAAAACTCTCGAGTTAGAGGCTCGAGGAGTGGAGTAGGGCAAGGAAGAGAGTCCTTGTAGACCGAACCACTATAAACATCCGTGTTGTGGTTTGATTGTTTCTTTCCTTACTTGCTTTATTTATATTGTTTGATTATTTGCATTAAGTTGAAATCACGTTAAGTATTCAAAGCGAATTAATTTTAAAAACGGTAAAAATTATTCAACCTCCTTTCTAGTTTTCCACATGTCCCAATTATGTTTAAATCGTCAACGTATACAGCTATTATCACAAATCCTGAAGTTGTCTTCTTAATAAAGACGCATGGACAAATAAGATTATTTATATAGCCTTTGCTTATCAAATAATCGCTCAAACGATTGTACCACATTCTTCCAGATTGTTTCAACCCATATAAAGATCTTTGTATTTTTATGGAACACACTTCTTTGGGTTGTGAGCTTAATGCTTCAGGTATTTTAAATCCTTCTGAAATTTTCATATAGATGTCACTATCAAATGATCCATACAAGTAAGCTGTAACAACATCCATAAGACGCATCTCTAAATTTTTAGAGACTGTTAAGCTGGTTAAATATCTGAAAGTAATTGCATCCATAACAAGAGAATATGTTTCTTCATAGTCAATTCCTGGCCTTTGAGAAAATCCTTGAGCTACAAGGCGAGCTTTATATCTCGTAACTTCATTTTTCTCATTTCTTTTCCGCACAAAAATTCACCTGTATCCTACAGCTAGTAAATTTGTAGTTTTATACATTCTTGATGATTATTACATGAACCTTAGAATATTGTTAATTTTATGGTTGGATCATTGTCATTATATTGAGAAGTTGATGGAGGAACTAGGATTAGAATTGAAGTTTTGGTAAGTGGCTAAAATGACTAGAAGATTAGAAATATAAGTTTTGACACTTTTGATAAACAATCTGTCCCATTTTGTAAAAACTGGAAATATTAGTAGGTTGTGAGTAATTTTAGGCTAGAGATTCAGAAAATAGACACAAAAACGAAACCGTAGCAGCTTGAATGAGTTAAAACGAACTTGTAACGAAAAAGATACGCTAATTTCAATTTTTACGACGAAAACTACCTTTTCAGAAAAATTGTGAATCTGTCCAGAAATTTGAGTAATAAAAACTGATGATAAATGGTATCTAGACTAGCCGAGAGCTTGAAAAGCTGATAGTATACTTAAATACCTTCGCGGGGATAGGTCAAACTTAAGAAACGAAGTTGCGACGCAAAAGTTATGGCCTAATAAAGATTTACGGCAATATATAGTTTTGACAACTTCTATTTTTGCTAATAGAAAGCTGTTAGGATTTTTGGAAATGGATTTTGGACCTTTTAGTGTACGTTTTGGCTAAAATGAGGTAAACGGAAATGGTTAGAACATTACATATAATTATTAGGCACGTTAGAGACTGTTGAGATAGCCATTAACATGACGACTAAAATGTGATCGTGAGATAAACAAGTCACGTTTTCTAAAGTGGAAAATTTTTAAATAAATGATCAAATTGACGCAATTATCTTTTGACAATGAATATTGCGACAACATGTACAAGTGATAAAGTAGAGTATGAACTTGCATACATGACATTGTTTTCGAACCTAAGGCATACGTATTATATAGGTCGTGATTAGAGTTATCAGGCTTAACTTACCGTTTGCCAATTTATCAATCGGAAATTTGCTTTTGCTAAGGTGAGTTCTCGTAGCCCCTTTTTCATTATGTTTTTCCTTGGGGAAAAAATGGTACTCAAATGATATTTTAACTGTTTTCATGCTGTGATTATACTGTTTTCGTGTTTTTGGACAATATGTACGTTTGATTGCAATATGTGCCCTTTTGTGTGAATCAGATTTGTGTGGACACTATCTAGGTGATTATCATTGTGTGGATTTATTTTGTTGTTTATCACTAAAAACATTAAGTCCTCTAAAAACTCCTAACTTAATTTCATAACAGTTCTTGTTTGATGAGTTGTGAAATTAAGTTAGATCCAAATTGTTACATAGCTTAATGTTTTGAATGATGGACACGGTGTTACTAGGAAGTGGGTTCTTATGGTGTGGTTTGTATTGTGTGAATTCAATTGTGTGACTTGGCTTGATGTGTGCAACCGATTAGTGATGCATTGATTGTTATAACTTTGGGGAATGGCACCCAGTATAACTTTGGGGAATGGCACCAAGTATAACTTTGGGGAATGGCACCCAGTATATCATTTGAGAAATGGCACCAGACTAAGTGTGAATCAAATATGCGTGTTTTCATGTTTGTGATAGTTTGTGATCGTTACTATGTTCTCATATTTGTATATATTGCTCACTATTGTCCTACGCTATTATTCACAGCTTCGTGGTTTAACATCTAAACCTACGAGCTCACCAACATTATGTTGACATTTTCTAGTACCATTTTCAGGTGATCATTGTAAAAGTATTTGAAGGCACGTTTATTGGAGTCAGGCCATTTGATAATATGATACCATGTTTTCAAGACGATAAGATTTCAAAAGAGACATATTTCACGAGGAATGTTTTGTAACTAATGTTGTAATAAATGTAAGGTATGAATTTATGATGTTATGCAATGTGCCTTTCTCAGTTACATCCCGTGTTTCCGCCTTTGACGGGGTGTGACAGAATGGTATCAAAGCCTAAGGTTATAGAGAATGCCGGTTTTTCAAAAATAAAAACCTCAACTATAACCAGATTAAAGTTTTTATAAAACCCCAAACATGGTACGAGTCGATTAGCCCGAGCGTTCCATTATTTTTCCTAAATTACGCATAGCCTGATCAACTATGCTTAATTCAAGAGCGATCATGGGATAATGGGGGTAGTTACCTTGTATCGTGTTTGGTTGGAGTCGGAGTCTAGATCACCTGAAAATGTGTTGGCCTATGTGTGTGCATTTACCTTACGTGTTATGTGTATCTGTGGTAATGCTGCTTGCCTTCTATGTGCTGAAGCTTTTCGCTTCTAGGACAATATATGAGCTTACAATTGTGTACCTAAGTGCTTTGATTTGATTTGATATTGTGTTACGTGATCCGATATGTTATAGATGGTTGATAAAATGGTACTAATTGAATGCGATTTTGGATACAAGATTTTCTGGTATTGCCCTAAGCCGATATGTCACATGCCTTGTCTTCCCACACTACTCCTCTTATTAGCAAGCCTGAACACACCACATTATAAGCCGACGAGTCGGCTAACACCATTAGTTGACTTAGGAAACAAACCACCAATCAAAATGGACACATCAATGGTTTAGTCGTATGATTAGAACCTTGGGGACTACAAGTGAGGTAATAGGACTCATGAGAAGCAGTGACGTGGTTAATTGAGTTGTTGGTGTTGACCATGAAAGCGAGGTTCGTCTTAGTGTTCGCGTTCCGGAGATGGTACTGATTTTGATAATTCGAATTCTGTTTGTCAAAATTTTTGGTGCAAATGAAAAAAAAAAAAAAATAAATAAATAAATAAAATAAAAAATTGCCAACGTTATAAAGGAGGATGAACTGGTAATCCTTGTTAATTGGACCGTGTTATGATGTTTCTTGTAAACAAAATTTGGTTGACAGTCAAAACTGTTTTAGAATGTTTGAAATAAATTTGTGATTTCAAACAGTTGGATTGTTTTAGTATAAAAATCGTTTCAAATGTTTGTCCAAACGTCAATTTTTTTTAAATCAAAAATCGAAACCATATATGAAAAACCGTTATTTTTTTTTTCAATTTACAAATTTTGAAAACCTATCTTTTCACATGACTTAGCCATCACAAAATTTCGAACAAAGTTGCGCCAAAATACACTAATGGTCAAAAGTTTATAATGCCTTACTCAAATAAATGTTGTTAACAACTTCAAAGACCATGCCTCCAAGAGGGAACACGTACCATTCATGAACAAACCTCGGGCACAATCATAGTGCTTACATAATATGCGACCTTAGAAGTGAATCGAACACCTCTGTCCGAAACGGTCAGTAGCGATGCGTCGTGCCTTGACGCTATTCCTTCGAAGTGCAACCTTCACCACCTGGTAGTAAGATCTTGGAGTACTGAAATGCCACCCGTTCACTTTTGAGTAACCCCAAACTTTAACCAAAATTTTTCTCTTTCTTCAAAAATAAAAAGTAAGCTTTTTAACAACTTTTAACTTAATTTCATGTCAGTTCTTGTTTGATGAGATGTGAGATTAAGTTTAAAGTTGCTACTTAGCTTAAAATTTTTAAATGGTTTTGCTCAAGAATGGACGAGGCATTTCGTGAAGTCTAATTGTCACACCCCCAGAAATCGGGTCCAGCGGAAGCATACATGCCACTGGGGTGCAACTCAATTGGTATCACAACACAAGTGCAAAGAACGGTTTTCACCTCAATCATTTAGAATAAAATTGTTTAACAAAAGTGTTGAATTTTCATTGTTAAAAGCAGTGCGGAAATAGGCCCTTTAAACAGTTAAAACGGTCTCCAAATGTTTATCAGAGTCTTCTATGACCATGTCATGCCCTGCCCAAAAGCCTCCAGTAGCGTGCTATTGCTTATACCTGAAAATACATGCTAAAAGTGTCAACACGAGGTTGGTGAGTTCATAGAGTTTATTGTATAATGTAAAGCATTTGAAAATGATTTCCCCGCAAAGGCATTGTAAATCCACTCAGTCCCAAGTCCCGCCCATACAAGACTTGCAACCTGTATGTTTACAACACACTGCCAAATAAGATTTGGTTTGAGTGAACAAAAGTAATATGTGGACCATGATTTAAAATACATTTAGTTAGATCAGTACATTCGGTTACGTGACCAATTCATTTGGTTATGTGACCCGTTCATTCTGTCATGTGACCAGTTCATTCTGTCATGTGACCCATTCATTCTGTCATGTTACCCGTACATCCGGTTATGTGACCCATTCATTCTGTCATGTATGTACATAGTGGTGGAGCCAGTTCATTCGGTTAAGTATGCATATTCATTTAAAGTGCTTAGGTCCATGAGTAAGAAGAATTAAGTATGATACAAGTGATTATACAATACATTCGAATGAATAACAAATTCATAGGTAGAGTAAGTCAGGGTTTGGCTAAACAAGTGGCATAATCAAGTAAATCAAGTATACATTTAGATGAAAATGAGCATGTATTCTCCCCCGAGAGTTTAGAAACTAAGTAAACAATTGAAAACGGGGCTATGAAAACTCACGGTAATCCTTAAAAGATTAACGTGCTTGTGAAGGTAAATGAAAATGATTGAGCATGTATTCTCCCCCAAAACGTATAAAGGTAGGGGCTATGGAACTCACCTGATGCAATAGCTACGATGACAAAAGTGGATACAATGAAATGAGGCACGATCTCTATCTGCAACCTAATATGAATGATATGATCTAATGTAAGCAATGAAATGATGCTACACATACAAATACGTATGTTAACGATACCACTCATTTGTTTTGAAAATAACGTTTATCGACGAAAAATACATTTTTGACGTCTCGTTAAGTTATAAACTACTTTTCGTGTAAATATGTTGAAACGGTACTCCACGATCCTTGTTTGGTGTTCAATCGGCAAAATATAATGTTTTCGTCGCAATTTAATATTTTCTTTAACTTGTGAAAATATGCCCAAAATGGCCTCGCAAAACTAGTCGCGAAATATTGTAGGTTAAGTGTTAGGAAATAAACTCGACATCTTTAGAAACCTTATAACATTATTTTGAAGTCTTATTATCTAACTTTTGATCAAACGCGTCTCGACGGGTAAGAAATATGGCTTTCAATGTTGTGACTTGTAAAAATACTAGTTTTCACACTTAGAAACATATTTCTATTAGTGCTGTCAAAATAAACATGGTTCGTCGGGTTTCAAACGCGTGTATCTCGGTCGTTATAAGCTCGTTTTCTACGTTCTTTATATCCACGGCTTCGTATTAACATGAACTAACATAATTTCAGTAGGTCGGGTCGTCTAGATCATGTCTAATGCCTCGTTTTAGCCATTGAAATTCGTGGAACAGCGCGTAAAATTTTCAGAAATTAGTTTTCGTCGTCTAACTTTGAAAAATCATAACTTTCTCATCGTAAGTCGGTTTTTACTCATTCTTGCGGCCACGGTTTCGTTTTTGAAAGAACTTTCTAAATATGAAGGCCAAAATGTCTCAATGTTTACTGATTTTTCCAGTTTTCACGTTTTTGGACAGTAGGTTTATATACTTGTTAAAAACACATTTTTCTAGTTCAAGTCTTGTTTATACCACTTCCAATCAACACCACAAGTACTCTAATCCTACCATACACCTTCTCAAGGTTTCACGGGGTCCTAAACATCACCAACAATGGTGGGTTTCATGAGGATGTTAATAAAATGTATAGATCTAGTGTTTATGAAGAAAATGAGTAAAGTGGTATATGTAACATACATTTTTGCATAACTAGATACCAATAACACTTGAAAATACCACAATATATAGATAAAATGAAAGTATGAAATGATCAAAAATGTTCTTGAAGCTTACTTGATGGTTTGTGATTATAGAAGTGTTTTGGATGAAAAATGCTTAGAACCTTGGGATTTTTATTTCAAAATCCTAACAAGGAGTGTAAAGGGGACTTGTTTATCATTTGAACTTCAAAAATTGTTGGATTCTTGGTGGTGTTCTTGTTGTGGCCGGTTCATATGGGAGGAAGAAGAGAGTGTTTTTGATGTTTTTAGCTAGTTGAATTATGGAGTGTATGTGTTATAGAAAATAAATTACAAAACATATGAGCTAGGAGCATTAATTGAATGTCAAGCTAAGCATGTGTTTAGGGATATAGGGGGGGGGGGGCGGCAATTTGGAAGAAAAGAAGAAAATATCTTAGCTAATTAAAGCTCTTGTCCCCCCAATTAAGCTTTTATTAGTTGTTTAGTGTATACATTAGGTGTTATCGAGTACCGGGTTAACTAGAAATAAATCGTGACGAGTTGAAATAAAATACGACGAAGTTGTAAAAATTGTAAAATCATATTCCTTGCAAGAATCGGGTGTTAGAATAATTATCGGGTTGAAATTTCGCAAACCGACGGAGTTATAAGCTCCTAACGGAAAATATAGCGATTGGTTTAAAAACACCGGGTAAAGTAATAATATAATCTCTATATCATTAAAATTAACATGAAAATATATTAGGATCATAGTCGGGAGTATTGGGTATAATGTTAGTGGTAATGACTGAGTGGTAACGTTATTGAATAAATGAACATACATTAATGAAAATCACACAAACCCGTGCATGAACTAATATGATGATGATGTTACTGATGATATGTAGACTACTCTAGTCTATATGACGTGCCCTTACTGATGATGCATGAATACGCAGCTAAACCTTACTGGTTACGCGAATTAGAATACCCGTAAGTCTTGTTTACGAAATGATGAATGATGACCATGAACAATGATTTCCCTCCGGGAATGAATAGTGTCACGTGAATAGTAAAATTTTTGAAAACTTCTCAAAGTCTCAAACTGACTCCGAAAATGATAAATAGTGAAATGATGAATAGTAACCCATGAATAGTAATTTTCTGAGATGAATAATGATATTTCGAAACTTGAAAAAGGACCTAAAATTACGAGTTGTGACACTAATCACTCGATAGTTACTATAAAACCGTCTATTTCAGTGCGCCTAGTAGGACGAGCAGAAACCCAAAGATACCTTGCGTGCTTAAGACTTCCCTGGAGTACTTCGTAAAGGCCTAACAGGATTTACCCCTCCTTGAAGAATTGAGATACTCATCAACTTAACTCCCGGAGCGACACAAATTTCATGATACGCGATACTTCTCGAAGAGGGATTCCGAACCCGAATATCATTAGTTGAGAGTGCACGAGACTGACAACCCTAAAACCGCGTTAAGAACGATATACAGGCAATTTGAGTTTTCAGGATAGGTCCTTTGGTTTGATTGATGCCTCCGTAGTGTTCAAAGATAAGAAATCCAATTAGAGCGGCATACATTAGGAGCGCCTTACCTATTATATCGAATCGTGACAGATAATCCACATCGCAATTTTGGTAGACACTATAGGACGCATTGGGAACACAGTTAGATTTGAGTACAACCTACCATTCCCAGACCGATGGTCGGGGAGAGCACACTATCCGAAAATAGGAGATATGCTTAGGGCACGCACTATTGATTTTGGAGAAAACAGGAATGCACATCCCTTTTAGTTGAACCTTCTCTTCGGATATCTACTAGTTGTTTATTTGAAAGTAATCCAAAAAATTGAGCCAATCCTTCAAAATGTTGAGTTCTTTTCTTACAACTTGATATTTAACTTAATTTCATGACAGTTCTTGTTTGATGAGTTGTGAAGTTAAGTTAGATTCAAGTTGTTACGTAGTTTAAGGATAGGTCCAACTTGTTGCTTAGCTTAATCTCATGACAGTTCTTATTTGATGAGTTGTGAGATTAAGCTAAAAACAAGTTGTTACTGGGCTTAAACTTATGGTTTAGCTTAATCTCATGACAGTTCTTGTTTGATGAGTTGTGGGGTTAAGCTAGATTTCGGTTGAGGCTCAACTTAAACTACCGAAAAGATGCCCAAGGCTTTTGACGGCTTTACTCAAGGAAGGGAAAGCTTGCCTTACTGTGTGATTATTATGTGGTCTCATTTGTGTGATTTCTAGAGGTTAGGAAGTATTGATAGTACCAATTGGGGAGTAGCACCCGGTACTATTTGGATTGACACCCACACCCTTACCTTCTGTGTGCAACCAAATTGAAGGGTGAATACTGTCCGATCAAGCTCAGAACTTTAGTCAACTGAATTTTGAGGACAAAATTCTATTAACGGGGGTAGACTATAACAACCCGCTAATTTACAGGACAATACTATTCATCAAACTCGAATTTATTTTCTTGACATTTAATTGAGGACCATTTTATGTATACTTTGTACCTGAACCAACGTGAAACTTAGAATAAATTTCAAGTACATTAGAACTTAGGCTATATTTAGTTCACAATGCTCAAGTACCTTGCTCCTACTCCGGTTCACAATTTTAAACCATAAAAGAATTTCCTATTCTTTAAATACTTACAGTTGTCAATTCAACAAACGCTATTCGCTATTTAAGATTTAACACCCGATATACCCAATTCTCCCAACGTTTGTTTCCAAAGTATTTTTATACTTCAAAAATTATTACCAAAGTTCCAAAATATTTCCTGACACCTAAAGTAATTTCTTTATATCTTACGTTTAATTACGTACAACTTTCGTTAATCACCAAACCAACAACCAACACCTATTTTTAACACCCAATACATATAACATATACATTCTTGTATCAAAACAACACATCTAATCCCATATTTACTTATTGTGCCGCCCCCCCCCCCCCTTATATTCCATAATAAATTGTTAGACAACAAGCACATGAAAATTTATTAGCCAACATAACCCTTAAGACATGGAGTCAAGAATATCAAAAGGGTGGCTTGACCTAAAAAATTGTCTCCCCTAGCCCCCAATCGCCCCCCCCCCCCCAGCTAGCCAAATGATAACCATTGACCACACTATTGAATCTTTGAACAAGTTCAAGTATAAATACTTGCAACTAGTCTCACTTTTGTGCTCTATGAGTCCAAGTAAAGAAAAATAATATATATATCCCTACCCATATATGCATACAAATCGACCCAACTTAAGGAGAAAAGAGGAATGAAAGTTTGATTGTGGCTAGTTCTAGTCTCATTGGAGCATTTTAACAAGGATTTGGAACACTAATCTTGGGGTTAAACAAGTGTTTTACAACTCTCACATCTCACTAATCTCTTTTGTAACACTAATCTTGGTAAGTTTATGATTGGATCATTTTCATTATGTTGAGAAGTTGATGGAGGAACTAGGATTAGAATTGAAGTTGTGGTTAAGTGGCTAAAATGACTAGAAGATTAGAAATATAAGTTTTGACACTTTTGATAAACAATCTATCCCATTTTGTAAAAACTAGAAAAATCAGTAGGTTGTGAGTAATTTTAGGCTAGAGATTCAGAAAATTGACACAAAAACGAAACCGTAGCCGCTTGAATGAGTTAAAACGAGCTTGTAACGAAAAAGATACGCTAATTTCAATTTTTACGACGAAAACTACCTTTTCAGAAAAATTGTGAATCTGTCCAGAAATTTGAGTAATAAAAACTGATGATAAATGGTATCTAGACTAGCCGAGACCCTGAAAAGCCGATAGTATACTTAAATAACCTTCGTGGGGATATGTCAAACTTAAGAAACGAAGTTGCGACGCAAAAGTTATGGCCTAATAAAGATTTACGGCAACATATAGTTTTGACAGCTTCTATTTTTGCTAATAGAAAGCTGTTAGGATTTTTGGAAATGGATTTTGGACCTTTTAGTGTAAGTTTTGACTAAAATGAGGTAAACGGAAATGGTAGAACATTACATATAATTATTAGGCACGTTAGAGACTGTTGAGATAGCCATTAACATGACGACTAAAATGTGATCGTAAGATAAACAAGTCACGTTTTCTAAAGTGGAAATTTTCTAAATAAAGGATCAAATTGACGCAACTATCTTTTGACAACTAATATTGCGACAACATGTACAAGTGATAAAGTAGAGTATGAACTTGAATGCATGACATTGTTTTCGAACCTAAGGCATACGTATTATTTAGGTCGTGATTAGAGTTATCAAGCTTACTTACTGTTTGCCAATTTATCAATCGGAAATTTGCTTTTGCTAAGGTGAGTTCTTGTAGCCCCTTTTTCATTATGTTTTTCCTTGGGGGAAAATGATACTAAAATAATATTTTAACTGTTTTCATGCTGTGATTATACTGTTTTCGTGTTTTTGGACAATATGTGCGTTTGATTGCAATATGTGCCCTTTTGTGTGAATCAGATTTGTGTGGACACTATCTAGGTGATTATCATTGTGTGGATTTATTTGGTTGTTTATCACTAAAAACATTAAGTCCTGTAACAACTCCTAACTTAATTGCATGACAGTTCTTGTTTGATGAGTTGTGAAATTAAGTTAGATCCAAGTTGTTACATAGCTTAATGTTTTGAATGATGGACACGGTGTTACTAGGAAGTGGGTTCTTATGGTGTGGTTTGTATTGTGTGAATTCAATTGTGTGACTTGGCTTGACGTGTGCAACTGATTAGTGATGCATCGACAGTATAACTTTGGGGAAAGGCACCCAGTATAACTTTGGGGAATGACACCCAGTATATCTTTTGGGAAATGGCACCCAGACTAAGTGTGAATCAAATATGTGTGTTTTCATGTTTGTAATAGTTTGTGATCGTTATTATGTGCTCATATTTGTATATATCTTGCTCACTATTGTCCTACGCTATTATTCACAGCTTCGTGGTTTAACATCTAAACCTACGAGCTCACCAACATTATGTTGACGTTTTCTAGTACCATTTTCAGGTGATCATTGTAAAAGTATTTGAAGGCACATTTATTGGAGTAAGGCCATTTGATAATATAATACCATGTTTTCAAGACGATAAGATTTCAAAAGAGACATATTTCACGAGGAATGTTTTGTAACTAGTGTTGTAATAAATGTAAGGTATGAATCTATGATGTTATGCAATGTGCCTTTCTCAGTTACATCCCGTGTTTCCGCCTTTGACGGGGTGTGACATAAGTGAAGCATATTGGAAGAAATTCAACATTTGGTATCGAAAGCTAAGGTATTGGAGGCATAATTATGTTCCGCATTGTATTGACTTCATGCATGTAGAAAAGAATGTTGGTAAGAGTCTAGTCGGAACTTTGCTGATTGTTCCTAGAAAGAAAAAAGATTGAATGAATGCTCGATTGGATCTGGAAGAGTTGGGGATAAAAAAAACAATTGTTTGCTTGGCAAGAAGCAGACAAAACAACACTAACTCCAGCAGGTTACACATTAACGAATGCTGAAAAAGACATCTTTTGTGAAACGTTATGCAACATCAGGGTACCACAAGGCTATTGTTCAAATTTCTCTAGTTTGGTCAGTCTAAATGATAGGAAGCTCATTGGCTTTAAATCGCATGACTATCACATGCTAATGCAAGAGTTTTTGCCCATTACTGTACGTTCAATCATGCACCCACCCACACGATATGCTATTATCAGGTTTTGCTTTTTCTTTAAATCTATATGTAGGAAAGAAATCAGCTTGCAAGAACTAGATAAGATGCAAGAAGAACTTGTTGTGACACTGTGCCTACTCGAGAAGTTCTTTCCTCCGTCATTTTTTGATATTATGGTACACTTGATTGTGCACCTAACTAGGGAGGTAAAATTATGTGGTCCCATATGCTTTTGGTGGATGTATCCCTTCGAAAGATGTATGAAGGTTATTAAAGGACATGTGCAAAACAGAAATAGACCAGAGGGATGCATTGCTGAGGAGACTATCGCGGAAGAAACAATAGAGTTTTTTAGCGAATATCATAAAACCATGAAAACTATTGGTATCCCACCTGAGAAACATGTAACCAATGAAAATGAGGACGGAAAGCCATTGTCGGCCGGCAAATCAAGTGAAGTTTCCGGAGAATTTTTTCAGAAAGCACATTTGTATGTAATACAAAATACAGATGAAATTCAACCGTATATCGAGTAAGTATTACTAACGCATGTCGATTTCGTTGCTTAAAATGTTCTATCAAATATAATAATCAAAGACATTTATTTGTTTCAGGCGACACAAGGAAGTTTTGAAGGAAAAAAAAACCCGGGTAAAAAAATGGCATTGCTGGAGAATGAGCACAATAAATCTTTTGCTAAGTGGTTACGCAAAGAGGTAATTACTCGTATGTTGTTTATAATTGTTTGTTTGTTGCTAAAAATAAGTGAGTTGAGATAAAATGTGAAGTGTGTTTTATTGATAAGTCCTTAACTGGTGTTTGTGATAAGTTGTATAAACCATTAATTAGGTGTACCATTCACCCAGAAAAAACTCATAGCTACAAGCTCCAAAACTAATAGTAGTAGTCTATAATAAATAAGCACTTACCAATTATCTGCCCAACAACTTTGTCAGTCATAGAACCTATCATCATAATTGTCCCTCCTGTATATGACATTAGATAGAGGTCCACCAGCACACCATTTCATTATCCCAAACACTCATATTCTTTAATTGTTTGTTTGTTGTTCCTGCAATTTAAAGGTAATATATACTTGTAATGAAATTCAGGTTGTGAGAGAGTTGGCGATATCCAAAGATAGTGTATCAGAAACTGTGAGGTGGATATCATTTGGACCACGCGCCAGCATAGTGAAATACGAGGCGTATAACATCAATGGGTATACATTTCGTACGAAAAGTAATGATGACATAGTTTACCAGAATAGTGGGGTTAGTGTTGAGGCAGTAGATCTTCACATATCCAAAGAAGTTGCAACCACAAGAAAAGCATTTTATTATGGGGTTTTACAAGAGATATGGGTACTAGATTACCGTTTCAGGCAAATTCCTCTTTTCAAATGTGATTGGATTAATCACAAAAACTGGGGTCAAACGCGATACTCTTGGTTATACGTTGGTAGACCTGAATATTTTAGGCCACAAGGGTGATCCGTTCATATTAGCCTCACAAGCAACACAAGTGTTTTATGTGAAAGACCAGGTAGATAAAAAATTGTCTATTGTCTTTAAAACACCTACCAAGAATTACAAAGATACATATGACGAAGTCGATGAGGAGTTTAGTACAGTCATTCACGAGCACAATGAAAACATATTGTCACGTGTAAGTAAACATGACTTGGGTAATGAATCACGAAGTGACTACTATCGAACCGACTGTGAAGGTATTGTTATACGAAAATCCAAGTGAAGCATGTCATGCTGCAAGTTAAGACTGCTAGTGTAACAGTTAAGACTGCTGCTTAAGGCTAACTGCAAGGTTATTGCTGGTATTGTTAAGTTAGTACTGTTAGATGATTAGCAGTTTTAGTATTAAATAGTTGTTTGTGTAATTTAGCCTGTTGTAATGGATTTTGACTCCAAAAAGTCAAGCTTTTCTATGGCAATGAAATATTTTGCAGTTTTCACTATTATATATCCACTTGCAGTCAAGCTTTATTGTATTTGCAGTTTCCATTTATCATGTATATGCACTTGCAGGCACTTTAGTAACATGTTACTTCATTAAAGTTGAAAATTGACTTTAGAAAGTCAAGTAACCTAGTTCCTAGGGGCAAGTAACATACTACTGCATTAAACTAGATAGATTATAAAATCGCAGCATTGTAATGGGGCAATGAAGAGTCATGACTAATAGTCTGAACTCAATTCAGTGAATATCAAATTAGACTCAAACTAGATAGACTATAAAATCCCATATCTAACACCTCAAAATTACATAAGTTATCAGAAATGTGTGACCATATGTATCGAATTGTGACTACACTTAAATAATGTGTGACAAAATATGACTCTATGATTTAGACACCTAAATAAATACTTCATGTGACCATATGTAACATCTTGAATTTAGTCACACAAACACTCAATGTGACTAATATCAAGGTTAATGATAACTGAGTTCACATTTTGCTATAAATAATAGTCACATGAATATTTCACAATGTGACTATTTTGAATGTATTGGTCACATATAATACACTTATAATGTGGCCATAAACATAATTTAGATACACATTTGTGATATGGTGTGACTATTGTATAGCCTATAGTCACATGATTATGCTACAATTAAATGTGACCATACACATTAGGATTTGGCAGGCAAACACACACTAAACTTTAGACACACATATTAACTTACGTGACCATATGTATCGAATTTTGGTTACACTTAATCATGTATGCCTATGGTTTAGTGTGACCATATATGAAATTTGGTCACACTGTTCAAGTGTGTGACATATATTTGTCACTTTTAAATGCATATCGTGACAAATGCTTCAAACTTACTTTTCAGTTGTCACACATTTCAAATTCATATGTGGCTAAATTTTTGACAAAAACTATCAGTCACTTTTAAATAATGTGTGACAAACTTGAGTATATGATTTAGCCACATACACAATTACTTCATGTGACCATATATAGATTTTGGTCACACTGTTCAATTGTGTGACATATATTTGTCACATATGTATATATATATATATATATATATATATATATATATATATATATATATATATATATATATATATATATATATATATATATAGTGTGACTAATGTTTCAAACTTATTTGTATCCGTCACACGTCCCAAATTATAAGTGACTAAATAATCAAAAAAAGTTTTACCAGATACCTCTAGTCACAAAAATATTCAAATGTGTGGCTGTAGCCTCAGATGTAATTCCGAAATAGTCACATAAGTCGGATCAAGTGTGGCTATTTATTTTATGCTGGTACATTTAGTCACATAAATAAGTTATTGTGTGGCCGTTCAAAATACAACATGTGTGACGAAAACCCAAATCTGTACTAGTGTTTTGGATTTTGGGGAAAATAAAACATTCTCTATCAAAAGCTGTGTACCATTTGGTAACACTAACTTAGCTTTTCCCACTCCTTCTATCGGGTTTGTAGGACCTGAAATAATATCAATAGTTCCCTTTGTTAGTTTTAATTCAGAAAAATATTTCTTGGATTTAAGGATAGTGTGTGTGGCACCACTATCCGCTATGCATAGGTCTCCATCATTTGCTTGGTGATGTGCTCCATTGAGATTCATCTTTAAGCTTCTAATATGAACATAAAATTAATAATAATAAGTGTATATAAAAGATGTTATTAAAAGGTTCATTTATTGATTTATTTTACATGAAAAGAAAAACTAATTAAACATAGTTAGACAAAGTTACGGAAGGGAAATACATAGTTATTATACATATTTATTAAGATCCAACATCATTTCTTTCATAGTTCCAAGTCATTGAAAAAGTCTGAGGTATTCAGCTCAGTATTTGTATTGTCAAACTAATCCACATGGTTCACTTCTTTCTCTTTTCCTTTAAGCGATGCCTGGTAGAGCTCACATAGATGTGAAGGTGTGCGACAAGCTTTTGACCAGTGGTTTGTACTTCCACATCTGAAACAAGATCCTCCATGGTTTTGAGAGGTACCAGCTTCATTATTTTGTTAACCATGATTATTAACTTGTTGAGCATGGTAAGTGTAGTTTCTTTGACTACGGCCACGACCACGACCATTATAACCACCTCGATGGTAAGTATTGTTTCTATAGAGAAAGCGGTTGTGACCATGAACATTGTTTTTATCATAATGGCCATGACCACGACCACGTCCACGAGGGTTACCTCTTCCTCTTTTACTTCCAGAGTTTTTGGTATCATTATTGTTAATAGCATTTGCTTCTGGAAGTGCTAATGATCCTGTGGGACGAGTTTGATGATTTTTCATTAGCAATTCATTGTTTTTCTCTGCTACAAGAAGATTTTCATTTAGATCAGAGTATCTTTTAAATTTTTGCAATCGAAATTGTTGTTGCAAGTTTAAGTTTGAAGCATGAAATGTGGAGAAAGTTTTCTTCAACAAATCTCCTTCAGTAACAGTTTGCCCACAAAATCTGAGTGTTGAGCATATTCTGAATAAAGCAGAGGTGTACTCATTAACATTTTTAAAGCCTTGGAACCTTAAATTGTTCCATTCATCTCTAGCAGAAGGGAGTAAAACTTCCCTTTGATGATCAAATATGCTTTGTAAATCTTTCCATAAAATGCTTGGATCATTACAATTTGAATATTCGAATTCTAGCAATTCATCAATGTGTTGATGGAGGAAAACATCAGCTTTCGCTTTGATTTCCTCTGAGCATTTGTTGCCCTCTTGTAATGTTGCTAAAGTACCCATTGATTTGAGATTCCTTTTAACATTTGCTGTCCATTGTATAGAATTTGCTCCAGTTATGTCAAGAGCTGTAAATTTGATTTTTTTCAATGTTTGACATTTTTGTCGCTAAACACAAATTGAGCAAATAACAAAGTCAATATTAAAATCCATATATATCAATAAGTAACGCAATACAATAAAGTGGGAGAGCCACAAACAAATACATAACTAAGAAAAATTCAAATTCATTAGGTGGGAGTTCAAAAAGTGGAATCAGAAGTAAGATAAGCATAATTGCGACGACAATGAGAAGCGGGTGAATCATCTTTGAAAAATCTCTAGAAAATGCTCCGGTGATGTATAATTAAAAGATATTGGGTTTTGAAAAGAAAAAAAATGTATAAGTGAGTTGTCAATTTATAGAAAAGAAATATAGTCGTTGGTAACGTTGTGAGTTGTTGTTACAACCGTTATATAGCCGTTGTGAATATTTCGAATAATATTTTATTTATTTATAATTAATTAAATTAAATAAGTAAGAAAAATGTTTAAGGAAAAAAAATAACTATAACATGTTATACTATAATTCATTTTTATACCATTCGTAGTAGGGAAATACACATTATGTCATTTAATAATAGTTTGCGTTTCGTACACTATACATTAATACATATAAAGAAATAAGGTGTGTAAAATTATATAGATCAGTAAATTTTTTTAGCTTAGCATGAATTTACTACTTGTCAGGTACTAGTATAAATATAAAGAGTGTAAAGAAAAAAAAAACGTTTAGAAAATTCTTGTGATAGACAGTATGGTGACGAGCATCTAAATATATATGATAAATTATTAAGTGATTGTATACCTTTATTAATTACCTTGACAAGAGTGGATATCTATTTTTCTTCTTTTAATCTCCTTGATTTGAGCTTCGTGCTGATAACGTGTTATAATTAACAAGGCCTATGACAGTATAATTATCAAACTTTCAAGAAAAATAACGATCATAGAGGAAGAAGTAAAGAACAATATGAAACTGTTCTTTTTGGTGTATCTCATTTCGTTACGTCCATGTAATACTTATACTACAAACATGCATGTACTATTACTTTGCCATGCACCCCAATTATTAGGGGGACAATTTACGTACACCTTTTGACAAATGTGGAAATCCACATTGTAACACCCCTAAAATTCGGGTCCAGCGGAAGCATACATGTCACTGGGATGCTACTAAATTGGTACCATAACACAGAGTAAAGAGAACGGATTTACCGTATCCTTTAAAAGAAATTTTTATACTCAAAAGTATGTTGTTTTACATCGTTCAATGAAATGTGGAAATGTAAGCCCATAAAAGATTTCAAGTGGTCCTGAATATATCAGAGTCTTCTATGACCATGCCATGCCCTGCCAAAAACCTCCAATAACGTGCTATTGCTTTATATCTGAAAATACATGCTATAGTGTCAACACGAGGTTGGTGAGTTCATAGAGTTTAGTGTAAAATGTAAAGCATTTGAATAAGAATTTTCCAGCAAAGGCATTGTAAATCCACTCAGTCCCAAGTCCCGCCCATACAAGACTTGCAACCTGTGTGTTCACAACCCACTGCCAAATAAGATTTGGTTTAGGTAAACAAAAGTAATATATGGACCAAGATTTAAAATAAGTTTAGTTCGACTAGTACATTCGGTTATGTGACTAGTTATTCTGTCTTGCGTTCATTTGTTGTGACCCGTTCATTCGGTCATATTACCCGTACATTCGGTTATGTGACCCGTTCATACTGTCATGTATGTACATAGTAGTAGAGCCGGTTCATTCGGTCAAACATGCATAATCGTTTAAAGTGCTTGTGTCCATGAGTAATAAGAATTAAGTAAGAAACAAGTGAATATACAATACATTCGAGTGAATAACAAAGTCATAAGTAGAACAAATAATGGTTTGACTAAACAAGTAGCATATTCAAGCAATTCCAGTATAGCATTTAGCTGAAAACGAGCATGTATTCTCCCCCGTAGGTTTGAAATGAAATATTAACTTGCAAAACGGGGCTATGAAAACTCACCTGATGCAATAGTAATGATGACAAAAGTGGATACACTGAAATGAGGCACGATCTCTAACCGCAACCTAATATGAATGATATGATCTAATGTAAGTTATGAAATGATCCTACACATGCAAATACGTATGTTATTGATACCACTCGTGAATTTTGGAAATAACGTTTATCGTCGAAAAATATATTTTTGACGTCTTGTTAAGTTATAAAATCATTTACGTGTAAATATGTTGTAACGATGTCCCACGATAGTCGTTTGATGAATTATTGGAAAAATAGAGTTACGTCGTAATTTAATATTTTTCAACCACTAATAGAAATGACTAAGTAGCTTCGCAAGGCTAGTCGTAAGTTGTTGAATATTGAGTGTTAGAAAATGATCTTCGTATTTTTAGAAAGCTCGTAACAATATCTTAAATTCATATCATCGAACTTTTGTCCATACATGTCCCGATCATAAAGAAAAATAATGGTTAAGTTAGTTAGTCGGCTAAATTGACTGTTTTTGTGCAGTTTTCGGGTATGTTTGAAAGGTCGTATCTTACTCGTTACAAGTCCGGTTGACGAACGGCTGATCAATTTGGAAAATAGGCCGGGAGTACATGATTTCACTTCAAAGGGTTAAGGTCTCAAACTGTCTCGATCAATGAGAAAAATGGCTCTCAACATGGCTACTCGCAAAAACAGTTTACACTTAGAAATATTTTTAACAAAAGCTGATAGAATTTGTGTTGTGAATGTCGAGTTTCAAACGCTTGTATCTTGGTCGCTATAAGCTCGTTTTCTACGTTCTTTATATCATCGGCTTCGTCTTACAGCTAACTAATAGATTTTTGATATATCGATCGTCTAGATCATGTTCAACACCTCATTTTACCCATGGAAAATCGTGCAACAGCACACTATTTTCAGAAAATAGTTTTCGTCGTCAAACTTAAAATTAACGTATCTTTCTCGTCGTAAGCTCGTTTTTGCTCATTCCAGCGGCCACGGTTTCGTTTTTGAGAGTATTTTCTAAATATGTAAACCAAAATAACCCATGGTCTACTGATTTTTCCAGAAATTGAAAAAATGGACAGAACCTCATCTATACTTTGTTAAAACCAATTTTTCTAGTTCAAGGCTTGTATATAACCCTTCCAATCAACACCACAACTATTCTAAGCCTACCATACACCTTCTTAGAGTGTTATGGGTTCCTAATCTTCACAAAAATAATGGATCTCATAAGGTTACTAATAAAATTCATTAAACTCATTTTAGTGCTAAAAATGTGTGTTAAGTGGTATATAACATATGTACATTTGCATGATTTGTTACTAGAACATCAAAATAGGTTAAATGAAAGTATGAAAGAGTAGAAAAATTATTTAGAAGCTTACTTGAGATTTGATGAGTTTTTGGAGCAAAATATTTAAGTAACCTTGAGGTTTATATTTCAAAACCTTAACTAGGATTACTAATGGAGCTTGAAAAATACTTGTTCTTGAAATATTGATATGTTTTTCTTCTTTTTCTTGCCTTGGCCGATCCACAAAAGAGTGGAAGAGATGAGAGGATTTTTGTTATTTGATTTGGTTACTTGTATGTATAAATGAAATGTTGTAAGAATTCTAACTAGTTATGGAAAATGTTAGTCAAAGAAATCAAGTGATCTAAGGCTTGGGGGGGGGGTGACATTTGGGCGTATAATGGGGGAAAGGAAGGGAGTGTGTGGGCTATTTAATGCTCTTGTCTAATGGTGTAAGATTTTAGCTAGTTTTAGTTAAGATACTATGTTACCGGGTATCGAGTTAACTAGAAATAAATTTTGACGGAACAAAATAAAGTATGACGAAGTTGTAAAAATTATAAAATCAAATTTCTTGCAAGAATCGGGTGTCCAAAGCTTTTAATGATATATATAGTAAATGATTTCAAAACATCGGGTAAACTAGTAATATAGTTTTTATATCACTATAATGAGTGTGAAAATATATTAAGACCATAGTCTGGAGTGTCGGTATATCGTTTGTGGTAAAAGACTGAGTGGTAACGTTTATTTAATAAATAACCATATGTTAATTGCAATCATGCAAACCCGCGAATGTTCTAACATGCAGATGATGTTACTGATGATATGTAGACTACTCTAGTCTATATGATGCGTCCTTAATGATGTTTCATGAATACGCAGCTAAACACTTAAGGTTACGCGAATTTTGAATACCCGTAAACCTAGCTTACGAAATGATGAACGATAACCATGAATAGTGATTTCCTTCTGGGAATGAATAGTATTTCGTGAATAGTAAATTTATTGAAAACATCTTAAAGTCGCAAACTGACTTCAAAAATGATGAATAGTGAATGATGAATAGTAACCCGTGAATAGTAAAGTTTGAAGTTCGGAAAATGACCTGGAATTACGATTTGTCACAGTCGTCCACCCTAAAAGGAATTCAGTCCCTGAATTCAGTTAGTGTTGGTCTCTGGAGTGGATTCGGTGAAAAGATGTGGATATTTGAGTCGCATTGCGGTGTTAAAAGGTAAAACATTCATTAGGTAGGATTTCGTAATAGTACATGAAACTTATACGATAGAACTTAAAGTGAAATGCAAAAGAATTACAACACTAGAGAGTTTAGGTTTCGGTTTATTTTTAAGGCAGGAGTTCTCTTCTTAACCATTGTCATTGTCGTTGTTGTCTTGACGAGCTTCACACTTTAACGAGCTCTTCCTTCATTCTGGTTTCTCAGCTTTGGGCATTCACTCTTGAAGTGTCCAATTACTCAACACTCATGGCAGGTTACCGTGACTTTCTGATTCATTACGAGGGTGGGAGCCTTGCAATCCTTGGCTTTGTGTCCGACCTTTTGGCAGTTTCCACATTGAGTGGGGCAAGGTCCATTGTGGTGAAACCGACACTTATTGCACTTGGGTAAAATCCCTGCATATCATTTCTTTTCACTTGGTCCAGCAACATAGGCCCTAACCACTTCATGTTGTTTGTGTGGCGGCCGAACTTGATCGTTTCCTTTCTTGTCATCCCTTTTCCTCTTGTTGTCGTGATTGCTGTTGTTGCTGTTTGTTGATATAAATAATGCCTAAATACGTTATTAATATTCTTTCGATATCTCTATGTTTTGATAATCACAAAATGTAAAATCATTAAACGAAAGATCATGACGTAAACAAGTATTTAGTTGTAAATATCTATTTTAACAACTCAATCACTTAAGGTATGAATAAACAAATGCTTAATGCATTATATGATCAAAGGAACATTTTCTTAAACACTAGATTTTTTATAAAATGTCCAAAACATTTTATATCTTTTAGAAAAACATTTTTGGTAATAAATAAAAAGGTTTAATTCATTATAAATTTATAAATTCAAATTTTCAACCAAAATTGGTAAAAATGTTCCAGAAAAACCTTCCCCACAAAAAGACAAATCTGGGCAACGGTTCAGTTGGGCGGCCCCCTTAATTATACTAGGCAGCCCCCTTAAAATTAAGGGGACCGACCCGCTCCTCCAGCTGTCCAGATTTGCCTATAAATACTGGACTTTCTCTGGACTTTTTCCTTACCTTTTGCACCCCAAACCTTCTGTTCTAAATCTTCTCTAATCCTTGTAAATCATTTCTAAAATCCTTTGATCATATTCTCTTAAGCATTGGTTTCCAAGTGATCCAAGCTTCCACCATCAAAGTGCAAAAGAAGAATACTCCTTCAACTAGAGAAGAAGTATTATAGCTTAACTTATATCATTCTTGTAGTTGTGTAAAGTGTTGTATAGTTGTGATAAATAGATCTAAGTGTAAGTAAGTAGTTGTGCTTGTAAAGAAGTAGTGTAAAAGTAGTGAAGCCGTCGTGAAGAAGTCGTGAAGTAGTCGTGAAGAAGAAGTCGTGAAGCCGTCGTGAAGAAGGTGTGAACTAGTTGTGTAGAAGTTGTGTATAAGTTGTGAGATTGGTTCTAGCTACGATTAAAACTCGACATCTAGCTTTGTGTCGTTAAACCGGTGTAAGCTAAAGTTGTGTAAGGTTTCTCCGCCATAAGGGAGTTTGTTGACATAGTGAAGAAAAATCTCGAGTAGGTGACTCGAGGAGTGGAGTAGGGCAAGGAAGGTGTCCTTGTAGCCGAACCACTATAAATCTCCGTGTTGTGGTTTGATCTTTCCATCTCTATCTTTCATTTCATTATATTTACTTTACTTGCATTGCTTATCTATATTTGTTTATATTTATTCATATTGATCAAGAGTTGAATTTACATAAGATAGAATCGAAGCTTTAAAAAGTAAACAAAAGTTTTCACAATAAAATTAAAAAGACGTAAAACTATTCAACCCCCCCTTCTAGTTTTCCACACTGTTGTTGTTACGGTCATTGTTGTTGACAGTAGTTCCCTTCTTCACCACTTGTGCCATAAGCTTTTGAGATATTTTGATTGCTTCATCCAGTGTGTGTGGAT
This sequence comes from Artemisia tridentata subsp. tridentata, assembly GCA_021014915.2. Classification (NCBI taxonomy): domain Eukaryota; kingdom Viridiplantae; phylum Streptophyta; class Magnoliopsida; order Asterales; family Asteraceae; genus Artemisia; species Artemisia tridentata. The sequence continues at coordinate 329,642,206 of CP139508.1, read as the reverse complement.
CAAAAGCAGTTACATCCCCACTGATGCTGTGTGGTAGACCACCAATGAAGTTTTCCAACAACTTCTCGTTATCCGGAACCATAGTTGGACATAGCGCGACCAACTCTTGAAATCTCCTGATGTAGGCTTCGATATCATTACCTGTAGTTACTAACTCATAAAATTCTGTTTCCAACTTCTTCACTTCGGTGCGTGGACAAAACTTCTTACTCAGTAGTTTCTTGAATTCTTCCCACGTGAGCTTGTAAGCGTTTTCCATACCAATAGGCTGTGCATAAGAATTCCACCATGACATAGCGTCTTCAATGAGTGTACCAGTAGCGAACTTTACCTTGCAATCATCTGGACAATTGCATAGAAGAAATACAAATTCCGTCTTCTCAAACCAACGGATCATAGCAGTGGCTCCTTCAGTGCCTTTGAATTTTATGGGATCGCCGTTCTTAAAGTCCTTGTATGTACATTTGCGAACATTAGTACCATTAGCAGCTAATCCTGCAGCTTCTGCTGTTACTGCCCGAGAAGCGGCTTCAGCAGCCCGAGCGGCTACGGCCTCTCTTTCAGCTACTAGTGCTGCCTCTATACTATCGGCAACAAGTTTTCGGATGGCAGCTAGTGTCATTGCTGGGGTAGTTTTCTTTGGCGGCATAATTCTTCAAAACAAGAAAAGAAGAGTGAGACGTAGTAAGGACGTTTCCTAAAAGTAGGTGCCCTAAAGTGGCTTGTCATAAAATGAAAGCTTGAGGTCGAGTTATGATTAGCTGGCGTGCTTTTAGGCGGTGGTTCACGAGGTGATGTAGATGTGAATGTTCTTGCAACGATTGTATACACACACAGGGATTTTTGAAACCTTTAGAAATCGAGTAGAGAATCAACCTGGACATAATTCTATTATAACTACTCCCAGTATCGCAAAATTTACCTCTGAGTCGGACACAGGTGATCAAGCTATGTCCCACTGTCCCTGGTCGAATATAGGTGATCAGTCTATATTCCACCGAGGTTCAATGAATTTTGAAATACTCAGCTCAGTTATACTAATAATATGTCCCTCACATTTAAAGGACGTTTTGAAAGACTAAGGCAAATGACCAAACTCGAGGTCGGATGATGAGATTACGTAAGGAAAAGGCGTAACGCTGTGACGTGTACGATACGTAAGCATACTTATATGGAAGACAATTATAGTAATCAACGATAATAAGTGAGTATAATTTATCTGATAATAAGATGCAAATCTCATCAAATATGTCAGCAACAAACCACAAATGAGGCATCAGCTTGGCAGGCAGGCACGTGGCGGTCATAGGGTTAAGTTTCCCTAAATGTAGTTATAGTCTAGGTTTTAAAATTACCCAGGTCGAATATAGGTGATCAGTCTATATTCCACCGAGGTTCAATGAATTTTGAAATACTCAGCTCAGTTATACTAATAATATGTCCCTCACATTTAAAGGACGTTTTGAAAGACTAAGGCAAGTGACCAAACTCGAGGTCGGATGATGAGATTACGTAAGGAAAAGGCGTAACGCTGTGACGTGTACGATACGTAAGCATACTTATATGGAAGACAATTATAGTAATCAACGAGAATAAGTGAGTATAATTTATCTGATAATAAGATACAAATCTCATCAAATATGTCAGCAACAAACCACAAATGAGGCATCAGCTTGGCAGGCAGGCACGTGGCGGTCATAGGGTTAAGTTTCCGTAAATGTAGTTATAGTCTAGGTTTTAAAATTACCCAGTTCTCTATAACCAAGGCTCTGATACCAATCTGTAACACCCCCAAATTCGGGTCTGGCAGAAGCATACATGTCACTGGGGTGCTACTAAATTGGTACCATAACACAGAGTAAAGAGAACGGATTTACCGTATCTTTTAAAAGAAATTTTTATACTCAAAAGTATGTTGTTTTACATCGTTCAATGAAATGCGAAAATGTAAGCCCATAAAAGATTTCAAGTGGTCCCGAATATAGCAGAGTCTTTTATGATCATGCCATGCCCTGCCAAAAACCTCCAATAACGTGCTATTGCTTTATACCTGAAAATACATGCTAAAGTGTCAATACGAGGTTGGTGAGTTCATAGAGTTTAGTGTAAAATGTAAAGCATTTGAATAAGAATTTCCTAGCAAAGGCATTGTAAATCCACTCAGTCCCAAGTCCCGCCCATACAAGACTTGCAACCTGTGTGTTCACAACCCACTGCCAAATAAGATTTGGTATAGGTAAACAAAAGTAATATATGGACCAAGATTTAAAATAAGTTTAGTTCGACCAGTACATTCGGTTATGTGACCAGTTCATTCTGTCACGTGACCCGTTCATTCTGTCATGTGACCCATTCATTCAGTCATATTACCCGTACATTCGGTTATGTGACCCGTTCATTCTGTCATGTATGTACATAGTAGTGGAGCCGGTTCATTCGGTCAAGCATGCATAATCGTTTAAAGTGCTTGTGTCCATGAGTAATAAGAATTAAGTATGAAACAAGTGAATATAAAACACATTCGAGTGAATAACAAAGTCATAAGTAGAATAAATAATGATTTGACTAAACAAGTAGCATATTTAAGCAATTCCAGTATAGCATTTAGCTGAAAACGAGCATGTATTCTCCCCCGTAGGTTTGAAATGAAATATTAACTTGCAAAACGGGGCTATGAAAACTCACCTGATGCAATAGTAATGATGACAAAAGTGGATACACTGAAATGAGGCATGATCTCACACCCATACAAAAATGTACGTCTGCCATTAAACAACTCCAACCGGTAATCCACCGGATGAGTTTGATGAATATTTAGAAATGGCACAAAGAACGTCACGTGAATGCCTTCAATATTTTTGTGACGCTATTGTTGAGTTATACAGTCGAGATTTCCTACGTAGGCCAACAAGCCATGATGTTGCATGTTTGTACCAAGCACACGAAGAGAGACATCACATTCCCGGTATGATCGGTAGCCTAGATTGCACACATTTCGTTTGGAGGAATTGTCCAAACGAATTGAGGGGTCAATATAAAAGGGGTGATCATCAATACCCCACGATTATGATGGAGGCAGTGGCGTCCCAAGATTTGTGGATATGGCACGCGTTCTTTGGACCGCCGGGTTCGAACAATGATGTTAATGTTGTGATGCAATCTCCGCTATTCCTCACCGAGCGTAATGGTACGGCACCTAAGTGCCCATTTGATGTGAACGGGCATTGATGAGTGTGTAAATATGATGAAGCGAAAAGTGTACCGCTTTTAGGGGTCATTTAAGCCCTAAATCGTATTTATTTGATCAAATATTGCCCTAAATCGTTCCTTTTGTCATTTTAGGTACTTTGGAGATGAAATTTGGAAAAGGAAGCATTTTGGACGTTTTTGGAGCATAAAAGTGAAGAAAACGACAAAGTCTCTAAATCTACTGGAATAGTACATGTGACGGCGTCAAGCCCCAGTGTGACGCCGTCAATCCTTGATAAGCCAGAGAGGATTTTGGAAGATTAAAGGGGGACGGCGTCAAGAAGGCCATCAAGAAACCCTAACCGCGGTGAAGTGACGGCGTCAGGACTCAACCTGACGACGTCAGAAGCCATTGAGTGACGACGTCAGAATGACAACTTGCACAAGAAGAAACCCTAGTAAAACCGTCACATGCTGATCAAGACAATCACAACTTACGCGCGGAGTAGCTGTCACTGTTTTGGCCATAAAATCTTCATACGAACTCGGATTTGGGTGATTCAAAAGGCCACGCGAAGAGGACGAAAAGATCCACAATTTGGTGAAAATGGGAAGTTGACGCCGTCACTTGTACGAGCTGACGCCGTCAAGCCTTGCCGACAGAAATATTGCCTATAAATACAACATCATAACTTCACTTTTTGTAGGCCCTAAACCCTAAGTCCGATTCTAGGGTTTAGGTAGGTGTTTTTCCAGCAACTTAGAGGGTTTCAATCACTTCATAAACATCAAATATTGGTTTGTTGATTTTAACTTAATTATGTCTTTCATTATTGTGGTTGTTTGCCCTTCATTGATCATGCTTTGCTAATTCACCTTGTGTCTACTTATGATTGTGTGAAACTTGTATATAATTAATTAGATCTTATTGATTCCTTGTTGATGTGTGTGTCTATCTCCATCAATTAGGGCGTGACAACTTCAATAGATCTAATTGGTTTAGCTTATAATTCTTGTTTCCTATTGTCTCTTGTTTGATTGGGTGATATCGATGTTAGGCTTAAGAAAACTGGCTAACCTCCTATACGGTAACTTGCTTGAACGTCTTAAGAGACATGAACCAATGCGTACTAGGTTTAGTTGGTTGTATTTAATGCATGAGCGAATTCTAGTGATCCCATGTTAGGAGCTTCTTAGCCGGCTCGACATAGGAGTGAAGTAGGAGCTTATAGAGTTGGGGAAGTACGTACGCCACCCCACGAATGGTATTAAGGAATACAACCCGTCAATTAAAACAAGGTGTGACAATTCAATAGGTAGAATTGGATAGCTTGCAAGGAGTAATACATCATAGGTAGATACGCTTCACTTCCCTTGTAGAACCCTAGTTTACTTTCCTGCACATTAGTTTAATTAGTAGCTTTTGGGTTAGTTGATTAGCAACTAATTCCGCCCCTTCTTCCAAAACCAGAGATTTTTACTTGCTTTCCATAAAATATAAAAATACAAAAAGAATCATCCCTCACCTTTAGACCTAGTTAGATTAATTTCAATCCTAACGAACACTATTCTTTGAGTTGAACGATCAATCCCCCGGTACTTGCCACTTCACTATACTACATCGGTCAGGTACACTGCCTGGTGGGGATTGCAAACTTCTCAAGATCCCTTGAGAGGTAAAACCTGTTGTAAGGTCGCAAAACCACGCATCAAAATACTCATCATTTTATACCCATAAAAGACACAAAATAACCAAAAACACCTGAATATTACTGCAGATATCCTTGGTTTGTGTTTTATGTGTCTTAGGTACTGAAGGATTGAAAACGGAGTGAAAACGAGCATTTTTGGATCGACTTGGCAACAATTGTGCATTTGATCAAGTGAAGACGAAAGTCAAAGACAGAGTCAAAGTCAACCCCCAAAATACCAAAATGACACAACTGGTCCTTGAAGATAATTTTCAGAATTGGCATGATTAGTCCTTGGGATTTTCAGAATATTACAACATTGGTCCTCAAAGATTAAACCTAAATCCATTTCTATCCTAACCTAAACTAAACCTAACCAAAAATAAAAACCAGTTACCAACAAACCCAATTTCCCAAGCCCAACAAAATAACCCATGACCCGGCCTGTTCTTTCTTTTTAGTTAGCCAAAACGTTTGACTTTGGTCAAACTCATAAACCCGCCACAACTAAACCGCTTAACCCACCATTTCCAAAACCATACCACCTCAACCCACCGCCTTATCCTGACACCCTCCACCCCCTCCTAGCTTCCTATCCCACTCCACCTAACATGCCAAAAAGCATTAAATGCTTCTTCTTCATCACACTTCACCAGTCAAGTGGTTTTACCCACTATGACAATTTTGGCGCCAAAATCCATTTGGACGATTGAGATGATTTCAAGGGCATCCAAGGGTTCAAAAAGGATCAGAGATGAAGATAAACAAGATCCCACCTCAGTTTTTGTATAAATAGGCACCAATGTAAGCCTATGAAGGCAGTAGATTTTTATTTTAAGTCGTTTCTTTTGTTAAGTCTTTAATTAGTTGTAATTCTTGTTTTCAGAATCAATTTTAGTTAATCTCAATCTCATTTGTCTTTAATTTTTTCATGTTGTACGATTTCACTAAGTTAATAAAAATCCAAGTTATCACTTAATTCGAATTATGCTAAGTTGTTATCAAATAATTTCACCACTGTCCCTTACCATTCCTATAAGCTTATAAAAGCTCTTCACAGCTTTTGGTAAGTTTATATTAGATAGAACCAGACTAGTTCAAAGAATACAAGAAAAGTCAACTGAAGCCAAAGATTGGTCAAAAAGAAGCAGTGCTGGAATAAGCTGTATTGGATGAGCTTATTTGGGTTTCTAGCTTGTTTTTAAAAAGCTAGGGTTGTTTCTAATCTAGTTCCACTGTTCTATAGGCCATATCAGTTGTAAGCTATTTTCCAAGTTTTGCATTATTTCCATATTACTGTACTAGTACTTATTTATAGCTTATCTCAGTTGGTTTATGCTTATTAGTGGTATTTAGAAGTATTTGTGTTCATTTGATAGCTTATTTCCCAATTAAACTTAATAATCATAAAATAGCTTAAAATCAGTCAATTAGCTTATAGCTTATTGCTTGCTTATTTCCACATTAGAAGTTGTTCAGTATAGTTAAAATAAGCTAGTGAATCAGTAATAGTCAGAATAATAGGTAGTTTTGGTGGTATTCAGTTTTAAAATTAAATTAGTGAACTTAAAGGAGTGTTTGGTTTAAGCTTAATTTTGGGCATATTTGCCATGTACTGTTCATTGACCATTTGATCAGCTTTGATCTTGCATTAAATAGGCTAGATAAGTTGTAGTTATTAGGTTTTAAGAGGAATTGAGTAGCTTTTAAGGATTAGAGCTCATAGGTTGAAAACTAGATTGTGAAACTGTCATAATAAGCTCAGTATAAGCTGAGCTTATTTGAATCAACTCTTTGGTCATTTTTAGGTTCAGTACATCATATTAAGTGAGGATACATGAGTAGGAGTTGTGCCATTGAGTATTAAACAAATCAAAGACCAAAAACTTGCTCTGCTGCATCAGTATAGACTGAGTAGAACAAACACCAGAAGCTGTTGATCTCAGCTTAATATTGGCTTATCCAATGGAGACCAGCTCTTGATTTTTGGGTTGCAATTAGGTTACATAACTAGCTTTTAGGATATTATCTGGTATTCCACTTTTGAGCTTGTTTAATAGCTTAAAATTAGTCTGCAAATTTCCCCCATTTCACTGATTTAAACCTGCTTCAGTTTTTGGTTCTTACACCATCTGATCTGAGCCCAATTTGAATAAGCAATTGATCTAGGAATTTGGGCATTTTTGGTTTGTAAGTACCCTACAGTATAAGCTTTTAGAATCTGGTCTTTGTTTTCCCTAATTAGCTTATTTGAAGTGCTTATTTTGATCTGCAAGTAAGGGATTTGCCTGACCTTTCTGTCTTTATTTTGAAACTGCTTAATTGCTTATTTGGCTTAATCTGTGAGTTAAGCTATTTGATTTAAGTTGTTTTATGCTTAAATAAGTTATTTGAACTGTTTCTGAGCTTGTGGTATTTTTTAGTGCTTAAGTTGATAGGCAGGCCCCGGTCCAGACCCATGAATCAGCATCAGCAGACCCAGTTCAAAAATGGATCAACCTGGCTCTGATACCAAATGATGGCAACAAGCTTAATTTGGATCAAATATACCCGACAAAACAGAACAATAACAACGGTTCTGGCGAGATACAGACGCACCACTCGCGACCCTCGTTGAGCAGAATAAACTAACACTGATTCTCGATACAGATACACCACGAGAACAAGAGTTAATTGTCCAAGATCACCTTCTAAAACCTGCCAAATCTTAGAATAGCAATGGAACAAATTACCCTCTGGCTGCAGAGAATAAATTGTAGCATTGAAGCTCCGAAAGTATGCATCAACATGGTGGGCAAATGTTTGTTCAAAAAGAGAAAAACAAGGAAAAGAAAAGGTCCGGTCGTGGAGTAAGATGAAGAAGCTGCTGAAAGCCAAGTTCCTACCTATTTACGATCTTCAGGTGAGTTTTTCCAGGTTGCACTCTCTCAAACAGTCCGGGCGCGCAATGGGAGAGTATGCACAGGAATTTGAATATTTGTTGATGAAGTGTGACCTTGATGAAGATGACCCACAGACCCTTGTTCGTTTTCTTGGTGGGATGGATGCACATATCGCAAACATAGTCGAGTTACAGCCCTATTCGACACTATCCGAACTTGTGTTGTTAGCCCACAAAGTTGAATCCCAATTCAAAGCCAAAGGAAAACTGGAACCACAAAAGCCCACTGTCAAACCCACAAACACTACAAAATTCCCAGAACCCAGTAACTTTTGTAAGCCTTTCAACCCAAAATCTATAGATATGCCCGAAAACTCCAATGCTACTACAAGGGTTCCTAGGCGTTGTTTTCGTTGTCAAGGATTGGGTCACATTGCTTCGGAATGTCCCAACAAAAAAATTGTTACACTTGCAGATTTTGAAAGTGGTGATAACCCATTGTATGATGAGAAGCCGGCTAATGACGATCAGGAAGGAGAAGTTGTGTTAGGTCCTGATGAAGGTGAGTGTTTAGTTGTAAGGAGGGCTCTTAACGGGAATGCAGTTCAAGAAACGAACCTACAACGCGAGTCTATCTTTCGTACACGGTGCACTGTCCAAAACAAGGTTTGTTCTTTGGTTATTGATAGTGGGAGTTGCACTAATGTTGCATCACAAACAATGATCTCGAAACTTAAGTTGAAAATCGAACCTCACCCGTCGCCGTACGATATACAGTGGCTCAACCAAGGCAAAGGTATTCGTGTTTCTCATCGCGTGTTACTTTCGTTTAGTATCGGTGAGACGTACAAGGATGAGATATGGTGTGATGTTATTCCTATGGACGCTTGTCACATTCTATTAGGTCGGCCATGGTTGTTTGACAGAAAGGTGTTACATGACGGATTCAAGAACACGTACTCATTCACGAAGGATGAAAAGAAGATAACCTTACTACCAAGATCAACCATCAATACCGAGGATCACCGGACCTTGGCTGTTTGCACCCTGATAAGTTTAGAGTCACACAAATTAAAGGTTGCCAAAGATATTATTCAGATTCAGCTTGACGACAAAGAACCCGTTCCTATAGACCTACACCCAGTAGCCAAGCTTGAAGATAAAGATTGCATTCCAAGTTTGAGGGCAAACTTTTCCGAAGATGGAGAGGATGATAGGCAGGCTCTGGTCCAGACCCATGAATCAGCATCAGCAGGCCCAGTTCAAAAATGGATCAACCTGGCCCAGTTGGACTATGCAGTACTTGACTGAAGTTAAAGACCCCACGTTTTTATTCCACAAAATGTCTTTGTTTTATTTTTCTTTTAGTACTTTCAGTTCAGTTTCTTTTTAATTATTTGTTTTTGAAGTTGTCAAAGTAGTTATTTAAATTCCCAGAAGTGTAGGAAGCGTGGGGTAGTGGTGTTTGTCAGTTATTTCCTTTCAAACCTATGTATTCGAAAAGGAGAAAGGAAGAAATCAGTTTTTGAGTTTTCTAAATTTATTCTCTGTAGTCAGAGGGTAATTTGTTCCATTGCTATTCTAAGATTTGGCAGGTTTTAGAAGGTGATCTTGGACAATTAACTCTTGTTCTCGTGGTGTATCTGTATCGAGAATCAGTGTTAGTTTATTCTGCTCAACGAGGCTCGCGAGTGGTGCGTCTGTATCTCGCCAGAACCGTTGTTATTGTTCTTGTTTTTTCGGGTATATTTGATCCAAATTAAGCTTGTTGCCATCATAAGTGCTTATTTTAGTGCTTATTTCCCAACTGCTTATTAGCCCATTTGCTTATTAGGGTGTAGATAACTTCTGATTTTATTTTTCCTAGATTAAGAATAAAATTTTAGAATTACCTTGAATTTTTCAGATTTTTCCCTAGTCATTTCCTATTTTTAAATCATTTAAATAGTTTCTTATAGTTTTTAATTCATAATAAAAAATATAAAAATCAGAAAAATATAAATCTTTTTTCTAAAATTTTCTTTTATCATTTATAACTTAGGAAAAATAATTTGGTACTTGTAGGATTTATTTTTATAGATTTCACTTTTTAATCCCGTTTTAGAATTCCCGTAACGCGTTTTTAATATAATTTGTTAATCTTAATTTTCTTGTGAGAATTTGTTTCTCATTTATTAAATTAGAATTAAAATAAAAAGCAAAATTTCTTATCCCACTCATCAGTCACTCTAATCCAAACCTTAAACGATTGTCTATTCACACCTCGTTGGGACACGACCCGAGTAATCACTTACCTAGTATCACACATATCACAAACGTGAGTTTTTGCAAGTTAGCCTTTTTCCTAAAGGGTTAATTTGTCTTTATTCACGCGTATCCGTCGTCTGCATAATATTTATATATCTATTTAGCACGGATCAGGCATACGTACAAGCGTGGCTACTATCTAACTGATGGCATATATCATACATGGTCTACTTTTGTTAAAGCGTTCAAATATCCGACCGACCCGAAAGAGAAAAAGTTCAAGAAAGTACAAGAGTCGGCTCGAAAGGATGTTGAACGGGCATTTGGTGTTCTCAAGGGTAAATGGGGTATACTGAATCGACCCTTACGGCCATACACACTAGACAGAATTAGAAACCTAGTGTATGCGTGTGTGATATTGCACAACATGATTATACGTGACGCCGGTACCGCAATCTCGCCAGTTCATATTCGGGATCCTCCGATCCAACCGGTGTTTGACGCAACAGCCTTAGACGAGATACGACACGAGGATACACATTTTCGCCTCCGATTTGATCTTATGGAGCATATTGACGCTCAACAGTTACCATACCTCGAGGTGGACGATGAAGACGATGAAATTTAGTTTATTATGTAATGTTTTTTAATTTTAATATTAGTAATGTTTTTTAATTTTAATGGATTTATTTTGTTTAAAAAAAATAGAAGTGAGTGATGGGATGTGGTGAGTGATGTGTTGCCTACAAAATATTGGGTGAGTGATGGGAGAGAGAGTAAATGATGTGGCATAAGGGGATTGGTTGGGAGTGAGTGATGGGAGAGAGATTGAGTGAGGGGTTGCCAATGCCCTAACACGTATTCTCGAGATCATGTTGCAACTACAACTACTAGTAGATCATCCTTATCAGTCACCAACCTCAAACAAAGGCTCGATACCGTGGTGTTGCACTTCTAGCTCAAAAACGAAAACAAATCTCAACCGAGCACTTTTTGGACTCGAACTTGATTTGACTCGTTTACCCAAAATTATTTGGAATAAACTTAGAGCAAAGGGTGCAGCTCGCCGGTGGGTTCGCCGTGGCCTACGTGGTAGCTTGCCGCTGCACCCCCCTGCTTCGCCGTGGCCTTCGTTGCAATGGTTGCTTGTGCAGACGACGAGCAAACCTTGTGTACTTTAAACGTTTTTTTTTTTTTCGTTTTCTTGCTATTTTTATTTATTTATTTATTTATTTTTATTTTTATTATATTTTTATTTTTTTTGTAACGGTTGAATATGTAATGTATATATGTATGTGAACTTTAAAATGTAAATGTATATAAAACTTGTAATGTTTTAAAAACTTGAATACATTAAACATCAAGACGAAATACATTAAACGTTAAATAGAAATTACATTAAACTAAGTTACGGAAATTAAAACGAAACTACGAATGAAACTACGATACATAAATTAAAACGAAATTACAAACGAAACTACGATACGGAAATTAAAATGAAACTACAAATTAATGGAACGTATCATCTGAGTCTGGGTAACCATCTTCAGTCGAAGAGGAATCAGGTGGGAACCAACCCATTTCCCAGTTCTTCCTACGTTCTTCATCCTCCATGGCTTGCCGCTCCAAACGAGCAGCTTCCTCTTCTCTTTCAAGTTGTTCCATTTCCAGGAAGACTTGCATATCTTGGTCCATTTGTCTAAGTTGTTCCTCAGTTAAACCAAACGGATTTGGGTCACCGGTTCATTTTCCGGTGGATTGTTCACCGGAAAATTTTCCGGTTGGAAAACCGGAAAGATATGTTAAGGTGGAGTATGAAATTCTTCATGTGGTGGACTTGGAAATTTTGCCCAAAATGATTTTGGCGAGGTGGACTTGGAAATTGTTGCCCGAAATCTTTTCTAAAAGACATTTTGAATTTGAGAAGTTTGGATCTTGAATATCTTAGCAGTTTGAATGTGTTTGTGTGTGACATGTGTTTCAGAAGCCTGGGTATTTATAGGGTACAAATCCACACGTTTTTAATATTTTAACTTTGAATTTGAAATTTGAAACGGATATAAAAATATCCCGCCCTTGTTTTTTGAATTTGAAATTACAAATATATCCCGCCCTCTTTTTTTAATTTGAATTTGAAATTTCAAGTTTTAAATATCCCGCTCGTTAATTAAATTCGAATTTTGAATTTGAAAGTTCAAATTGTTATAAATACCATACCATTCTTGGCTATATTTCACACACTTGCAATATTTTTAACACATTTGAAATGAATAATCGTTGGTCTAAAGAAGAAGAAAAATTGCTAGCTGAAATTTGGGTTGCAGTTTCCCAAAACCAAAGCTTCAACAATGAGAACTCCTTTTGGAACCAGGTTGTAGACATGTTCAACAATATGTCTAACGGTGAATATCGTAACAGAAAGACGCTCACGGGTAAATGGACAAGACTTAGCAGTGAATGTCAAAAATTCAACGCTATTTACTTACATTTGCAGCGTACAGGCGGGGAGACGGTGAGATTCTCAACAATGCAAAGACAATGTTTGAACAACGATTTAGGGGGAGAAGCTTCGAATACGTTCACGTGTGGGAGGTTTTGAGAAATGTTTAACAGTGTTGTATGATTTGTTATCCGTATCGTGTTTATCTTTTCCCGTATCGTTTTTAATATCTCGTATCGTTTTTAACAGTGTTGTATGATTTTTGAAGTTTGATGTATTGTAATTTTATTTTAATGAAATGAATTTAGTTTATTTGGGTATTTGAATAAAAGAAATAAAAATAGATAGTGGTGGGCCCAAATGAGTAAGTTGTGGTTTATTATTAGAGAGGTGGTTGTTAGTTGTGGTATGTCATGCTGACATGACATCCCCGTGAAGGTCCGAACGAGTAATTTTGCTTAGCCATTGCACTCTTTGCTCTAATTCTCGAGAATATGTAAACCAATTTTATTCCTTTGGATATAACCAAATAATGATGTAAAGGCTCACGTCACCAACTTGATCCATTTGGGACCCACTCCCATTCACACGCCATGTGTAATAACTCGACCCCACAAACACACACAAACTAACCCATAAAACACCCTTTTCTTGATTCTTGATTCCAAAATCCAAAAATCCAAAATACTAATCTTTACACAAAACCATGAAAAACCCACTTGTAATTTGATAAACCTCCATCTGGGTATCAATCAAAATCGAAAATTTTGGTGTAGTTAGTGAGATAATACTCTAGTAATATAATGGGAACTGGGTCATCAATAAACCTTGTAGGATCATCATCATCAAGTAGTGAAGATGATGTGGCAGGTGGTCAATTGTATGTTTGTTTAGAGATGGAAGATTATAGTATAAAAGGAGACCTTGTTCCTCATGTTTATGGTTCTGTTCCTCTTGTTGGTTCTTGGGATCCTCAAAAAGCTGTATAACCTTTTTTCCCACTCTTTTTTAATTGTTTTAGTACTTGTTCTATGATTTTGATTATTGGGCTACTTTATGGTTAGTTTATTATTTAAGTGAGTGTCGTTTTAAAATGCCGAAACCATCTTAGCTGTCCTTCTCTTAGCTTGCTGGTGATATTCGCGATTCTAGGCCATGTTTGGTGTTTTTCCATAAATGAAACAGTAAATGGTTAAGTATATATTTGACATAGATGATAGTTGCGACTTCTAGGTCATGGTTAAATATATACTTACATAAATGATACAGTAGAACATGAACTGTTAACCATAGTCTTAGGGGTTAGGGCTTTATTTAGTGTTTTTCTTGATTGTTTGATCATGTATTTAGCTTCATTTACGATTTTATATAAGATTGTCTGGAAACCGTTTATCTCATTGTTTATGAGTGAATATATCAATTCTGAGTAATTAATTTGATAGTTGGTTAGTCTTTATTTCCAAAAGTATAAGCAATGCCAAGCAACACAATAATCTACTTTGATACCATGATCATAATTTTGCAATTTTTTTTATTTTTTTATTATTTTTTATTATTTTTATTTTTTTCTTGTTTTTTTTTTTTTTTTTTTGCATCAGCTTGCACTGGAGCGCGAGTCAAGCTCAATGTGGCAATTGAGTTTCGTTGTCTCTCCAAATCACGGTATTGTCTGCTTTCCCTGCCTTTTGTTTTGTTTTTTGTAATTACCTAATAATCACTTCATCAGAGCTGCTATGTTTCACAAACAGAGATCAATGTGGTTGCCAATCTTGTGAGTTATTTATGATTTATGTTTTTGGGATAATAAAATATGTAACAACATTGAAGTTTATACTTGATTGATTGATTTCCGCTTGCAACTAGTATCAAGTATTCAAGTAGCATGGTTTGTAATGTTAATTGAAATAAGAAAATGACGATTTTAATTACAGAGGTTGAGTTAAGGGGGTGTTTGGACGAATGTGTTTAAAGTGAGTGTATGTTATTCCACGTTGATAAAGAGAATCATATAACGAGTTGTAGTAAAACGCATTGTAATAGTGTTTGGATGTGTTTGAAGTGTTAAGAATCACATAATAGACTTTTTAATGTCTGGCAAGTTGGATTATCTAAGAAGTTGTTAGACTAAATGACTTAAAAGGACATCCCTGTCAAAAAAGAGCCGTATTAATATTCATATTTGACCGTAACATAATAAAATTGATCAGAAACAAAAGCAGTTTACACGAATACAAAACCGCTTACAATGTCTCATTACGCAATTGGAGGATGGTTGCTTAATAAAATCACTAATAACTACTAATTTCCGTTATGCTGTTAGAAACATTGGACTTTAAGTTCTTATTGAAGTCGAAGAATAACAATGAACCATGCATAGTGGAGGAGGGTCCAACCAGGCAGTTCATGGGTGGGACCTTGCAAGGAGTCACGAGGTTGGCTTTGTTTAGGCCAAATGCTGATGAGATTCTTGAGTACAGGGTGTGTATTAAGGCTCATAGAGTTTCACCCTTTGACCTTGCTGCCAGTTGGAGAGCTTATCAAGAAAATCTTGAACCCTCAACGGTTCGTGGGATTCCTGATGTTAGCATAGACGCATTCCCTGAGGATAGCGAGGTATGATTTTAACATTTTTATTATATATTAATAAATAGTTATCTGATTATTACACTTCAAATTCTCTTAGTGTTAGAGGATACACTAAAACTATGTATCTACCAAACGTTTATTAATTACAAAGTACTTTTTTATACAATCACAACTTTCCAATATTTAGTACCATTAAAATTTATAACTGTCACAACACTTAGCAGTATTATGTTTTCTAAACTATGCATATATGTGTTTGGAAAGTTATTACTTGATTATTATACTCTAAGCCGCAATAATTGTCTCTCGTTTTGGTAAGTGGTAAACTATTTTTGATTATGATTATCCAAGGGTAGAGATATATTACTTACATTTTCTAATTTTTCTTGAACTTAATAATACAATCAGAAAATTTTAAACATTTTAAACCATTAAAAGTGGTTATTACAACTTCATATAGTGCGCACATATATGCGTTCTGAGAGTGATTATCTTAGTATTACACTTCGTGCAAGAGTAATCAATTTCTAGTGTTTGGATAACCATTATTTTTTCTTTTATGCACTTGGATAATCAGAATTTGCTAAACACTATGCACCATCAAGTGTGGTAATTACAACTTTAAGCAGCAAAAACACACCCAAGCACTCTCCTACACCATGTTTTTATTGTAGTTAATTACATTACTCAACAACTCATAATCACTGTCCATATGCTCGTTATCAACATAATATAAAAGCTTTGTTTGTACATAATTTTACTCAGAATGGCTCTTCACCAACTTTGGATCTTGATCTTGAACAATACTTGGTCCCTATTCCACCAACTTCTGTAGTATACGCCGCTAATTTGACGGAAAATCCAAGATCAATGATGCATGCCGCCGGGTCTACCAATGGTGGTGATGGTAGTGCGAGCGTTTTCATTAACCCGCTTGCAAGTATTGAGGTTACTCTTTATCTTATAATTATATATTATATTTTATATAGTTGTAAACATGAAATCGTGTACATATGGTAGTTCTTCTGGAGCTCTACTCTATGTTATCAGTCCCACTTATTTAAAAAAAGTCAACTTTTGCTACCATATTTCTTGATTAATGCTCTATTTGGTATGGTTGACTTATGGTACTAAACTAACTGAATTTTCACCAGAGGACATTGTTATAATATCTGATGAATGGTACTCCCTGCGCCCCGTAATAGTAGAGGCTGTACAGCCAAAATATTTATAAAGGGGAAGCATTTAGTAGTTCAGGCATGTACATGGAAAATTTAAACGGCCTATAATTACAGAAAATAAAAGAGGGGGGGGGGGGGTCTCGCTTCTGTCGCTGTTGCTGAGTACTAGTAGAGGTGGCAAAATGGCCGTGTTTAGTAATTCGTACGGGCTGGATGACTTGAAACACTGTTTGTCCATTTTTTTTTTAATTTAAACAATGATGGTGTCAAAATATGATTAATGGAATGGAATAGTCTAAGATGCTTAATAGCTCCAAAAAGCGCAAAAGCGGTTGCTTCTTGGTTTCGAGTAAAGGTGGCAATTTGTGCCCAAAATGAAAAAAATGGGCTAATTTTGGCTACTTTGTAAAAGATTTGGGCACATTTAGCCCCCTCCTTTTTTTGAAATGGGCACATTTAGCCCATTGAAAAGTTAAATGGGCACAACGGGCACATATTTTCTCTCAATTAGAGAACATTATAATCGTTTTTGAAGAAAAACTTATATATATATATAATATATTTAATTTTTTAAATATAAATGGGGTATTACGTTTAAGGAATTTATTTCGTCATTTTCGGTCTTCTATAAAGCGATTTGTTTAACATGTGCCCGTTTAGCCCGTGCCCGTTTAAGCCCGTGCCCATTCTAGCCCGTGCCTGTTCTAGCCCGTGCCTGTGCCCGCCCGGCCCGCCCGTTTTGCCACCTCTAGTTTCGAGCCCAAGCCTATAATCTAGTATTTTGTATGTAACGATTTAAGGGATGCATTAAAATTACACTTGGGTGCCTTTTGAGTTTTGACCCATTTTCTTTTGTGCTGTTTTGTGACCCCATTGATTTGTTAGGGATAAAAAGTAACCCGTGTCATAAGTAAATGGATCTTGCCACCTCAACCGCATAGGATGATTTTATTTTTGTCAGGTTACACATCTCTCTAATATTGATATTAACCACACAATTGGCTGTGTTATTTGAACAGGAACGGGAAGCTGCAAGCCCTGAAACGGAAACTGTTGTCTTGCATGATGCCGCTAAAGTAGACAATACTCCAGGCATGGTTGAGTCGAAATCCATGGGTACGTCTTCACCAATACAGAGGCACAACAGTGAGAAAAGAATTTACATAGATAGAGGTGTGGGAGCTTCTCCATTAGTTAAATCCGCTAGTGAAACCAGCTTGTCGGATTCAGAAGCCAAGGTTTGTATAACTTTATATCCTTACATTTTTAGGACACTTTTCTTCTTTTAACTTTGCTACATGTGAAACTTATAGAACTCAATGCCGGCTGCTGCTGGAGCTGTTGCAGCCGCAGCAGTTGCTGATCAAATGCTTGGACCCAAAGAAGATATGCATCTGGCTATTGTCTTGGTAATCTTGTCAATTTTTTATGGTTCAGTACCTTTCTCGATTCTTGCTACTAGAGGTGGCAAAATGGGTGGGTTGGTACCAATTCAAAATGGATGATCTTTTCGTACGGTTTGGGTTGATCCAAGAAATTTTTTATTTAAAATTCTCGATTTTGTATTCAAAATCTTGTATTATTTCGATAATCATAATTATTAAGGGAATTAATGCAGTAAAAATACATATTCAATGACTTTTGCCAAGTTTGGTTTTTAGTTAACTTTTACAAGGGAATTGTTTATTCTGTTGGAGACAAAAAATGACTCTAGTCGATCTATAGATAAGTAATCGAGTCAATATAGCCACTTCTGTATGGGAATAACATTTCTAAAGTTTGGTTATAATGGTAGGTCGGGTTGCCAGCTCGTGGAAAAACTTTTACTGCTGCTAAACTTACAAGGTATCTCCGTTGGTTGGGTCACGACACTAAACATTTCAATGTTGGAAAGGTAATTACTTTCTAAAATTATATGCTTCAATTATCCATTTGAACCTATGGAAGTAAGGGAAATAGTCTGATAAGTTTTTTTCTTTCTTCAACAGTATCGGCGACTTAAACATGGAGCTAACCTGGTACATCTGATTTTCTGAAGACTTTGCTTTACAGATCTATTTATTTTTTCTGATTTTGATACAACTCAGAAAGTAAAAAAGTGAGATTGTAGTTATTCTAGCAATAATATTGATAGACCCGATTGATTGATGCAGACTGCTGATTTTTTCCGGGGTGACAATCCAGAAGGCATGGAGGCTCGGAATGAGGTGAGTTCCCATTAAAAAGAAGTATTTATGAGGTGTAAAAGGGCTTTAGTTGACACTGATTTATGCTAAAAATCTTAGTTTTAATTTTTTTTTGCGATAATCACATGTATGGTTCATATTTAGAGGAATTTAAATTGGCTTACAACATGAAACTTTAAACCACATGCTGAGAAATATATCCACCTAAGCATCTATAAAATTCATTTACTATTTAAACGATGTATGGGTATACTGTATTAACATGTTTCTTTGCAAATAGTTTTAATACATCACGTGCTACTAGGTAGCAGCTCTGGCAATGGATGACATGATAGCGTGGATGCAAGAAGGTGGCCAAGTGAGTATCGTTATAATCTTAAATCTTTTGAAAACCTACCTAGAAGCAAAAGAACACACACTTGTATAACTTAAAAAGTATTTTAGTATGAAAGGATTGAAGCCATTAAAAGATATATAAGTAACATTTGTTGATGTGGTGAATACCCTGTTAGGATGCTGAGAGAGTTTTATGGTTGCATGCAGGTGGGAATATTTGATGCCACAAACAGCAGTAGCAACCGAAGGAATATGCTAATGAAGATGGCTGAAGGCAAATGCAAGGTATATTGCTGATCAACAAGGAGGGCTGGGACTATTTACAAGTTGTATTTGTTTTTTTTTATATAATTGTTTTTCAAAGTGACAAAGAACAATATAGTATTACTTGTTATGTATTGACTTCTGATCTCTTCAATGATTTTGAATACAGATAATCTTTTTGGAGACAATATGTAATGATCGGCAGATTATTGAAAGAAACATACGGCTCAAAATTCAACAGAGTCCTGATTATGCGGAAGAGTAAAATTGCTGACTAAAACTATCACATTAATTTACTTAGAAACTTGTGTATATATAGGACTAACGTGTATATATATATGTATATATATATATATATATATATATATCTGCAGGACTGATTTTGAAGCCGGATACCGGGACTTCAAAATGCGACTCGATAATTATGAAAAAGTATCTTCTCATCTATACTTTCTTTAAGTTTTCCCTTTGGCGAATATTTATACCGTTTCCTCCGTTTTCTGATTTGTGAATAAAGCCTAAATCTTTTCCCCTCTTGTTGTAAGATGTATGAGCCGGTAAATGAAGGTTCTTATATTAAAATGATCGATATGGCTAGTGGAAAAGGAGGGCAGATACAAGTAAGTTGTCTACTTGTTTTTTCATGACATACATTTCTAGTATGGATAATGCATGAATCCTTGTTGTTTAAACTCACATAGATATTTTCTATTTCTTTCAGGTGAATAATCTTGGTGGATATCTTCCTGGACGGATTGTATTCTTTCTGGTATGTTATTCACAACATAGACATCCATATCAATTTACACGTGTATTCTTTATAATACTTGTAGAGGAAGCAATAAGCATGTACTGAATTAGAAAAAAAGACTGGATAAGGAAGAGGCTAATTGATCTCAAATAATCTATTTCTATACTACTTATTACGTGGGTAAGTTATGTAGTGATACATATAAGGCAATTTGCAGGTGAA
This sequence comes from Artemisia tridentata subsp. tridentata, assembly GCA_021014915.2. Taxonomy (NCBI): domain Eukaryota; kingdom Viridiplantae; phylum Streptophyta; class Magnoliopsida; order Asterales; family Asteraceae; genus Artemisia; species Artemisia tridentata. Next base: position 329,622,232 of record CP139508.1, on the reverse strand, counting down.
TGCACATCTCACACCTCGTCCGATTTTGCTTACAAGACATGGAGAGAGTCGTGATAATGTCAGAGGAAGAATAGGCGGTGACCCTGTTTTGAGGTTTGTTCTATCCATTGATAACTTGATATAGACATGTATTGCCTCCATCCAAACTGAAAGTGGAAAAGACACGTTGGTAAGGCTGTAAACGAACCGGACGAACACGAACAAAGCTTTGTTCATGTTCGTTCATTTAATTTTAACCGGACAAATAAACGCATACGAACGGTTAAACGGACGAATTTTTTTGTTCATGTTCGTTTATTAAGAAAATGAGTTGTTCATGTTGGTTCATTAAGACACTAAACGAACATAATCTGTAGAACATAAATTAAAATAAACAAACATAAACTTTATTAAATTATGCACAATATTTTTTTTTATAAGTGTTGTTTTGTTTAGAAAAACCAATTTTAAAATTATACAATTAAAAGATATGATATAAGAACATAAACAAATAAATGAACATAAAAGAACGTTAACAAACACATAATCGGACGTTCACGAACATAAATGAATGGACGCGACTTTTGTTCATATTCGTTCATTTAACTAAACGAACGTAAAATATTGTTCATGTTCGTTCATTTAATAAATAAACGAACATAAACGAACTTTTTACCGAACGGTTCATGACATGTTCACTGAAGGTTCAGTTCGTTTACAGCCCTACAGTGATGTTGGGTAACATGTTAAAACGGTTATTTTAGGCACGGGGCATGACGAGTCTGGTTGGGTTGAGTAGAGGCACCGAGGTTTTTTAATCTTATAATAAATAATTACTGTGTCAAATATTTATTGCAAAAATATATTCTTTCAGTATTAAATCGATTTTTTTTGGTAAAATGATTTAGCAGGTTTTATAAATCAAAAGCACACTTGTGCGCTTTCGGCTGGTTGACCCCTTGACCAATTCAACCTGTTTCCTTTTTTGCTAGCCTTTTTTATTTACCCGTTACATGGGGTAGGGGTATGATCTGTCTACATTCTACCTCCCCCATACCCCTCTCGGGTGGGATTGGGTATTGTTGTTGTTTACCCATTTGACCCATTATAGATGAAACATAACCCCCTCTTATCTGAGCTATGGTATGAACTATGATTTTTGAGCTAGTTGTGTGATCTATTCAACTTGTTTAGCAGTGAGAAAGGCGAGCTTTATGCAAAGAAACTTTCTAATTTTGTGAAGAAGCGATTCCAAAACGAACGAGCTGCATCTGTAATAATTCCACTTGATTCTCTTCGCCTGTTAATTTAAATGTTTTGTGATACAACTTTTTTATTTAAGGAATTTTAATATGTGATTCACGTCGAATTCGTAGATATGGACAAGCACATTGCAAAGAACAATTTTGACTGCAAATCCAATTGCCGGATTCCCAAAGGTTAGTGTGAATGTGACATTTTCTGGTTTCTTTGTGAAATACGACTATCGATCTTCGCATAATTGCATTAGTTTATTTTATTTTTCTCATAGGTACAATGGCGTGCACTTGATGAAATAAATGCTGGTGTATGTGATGGAATGACTTATGAAGAAATAAAAAAGAACATGCCTGATGAATATGAGTATGTTCTTCTTTGGAACCTTCAAACTTCATACTTACTGATTTCGATGTTTTTTCTATCTTGTGCAAAAACGCCATCAAATGCTAGCAAAATTACACCCGTTTAAGATTATGTACACTAGTTTTTGTCTTCAGTTATCTGTTATGTATATATATTGAAGGTCAAGGAAGAAGGATAAATTGAGGTATCGATATCCTCGTGGAGAATCTTATTTGGATGTGATACAAAGGTTTGTCATTAGTTTACCTGAAGAACTAACCTTAATCAATATTCAGTTTCCATTATAATACATGTAAACATACTTCTAAGATGTTTTTCTTTTGCAGGTTGGAGCCTGTGATCATTGAGCTTGAACGGCAACGGGCTCCTGTTGTAGTAGTATCTCACCAGGTCAACATTTGTAGTTCATCTCTTTCACTTTGAATCTTCTTTTTCCTCCCTGCTTAGACAAGTGAACAATAGTCTTATTTTAACACAAAGATACCATGTTTATTGATATGATGATATATTTAATGCTGTTTAATTGTTTCTGCTTTTGTGCAGGCTGTTTTGAGAGCATTGTATGCGTATTTTGCTGATAGACCGTTGAAAGAAATTCCACACATAGAGGTAAATATCACACACATGCTAATTAGAGATAGCAAGTTCAGCCCATTTACTGATGATTTAGTTGGTTTGGGTTATCCTTTTTATTGCTAATGGGCAAAAATAACAAAATAGCTTAAAGGAAATTGGGTCAAATGGGTCCAACGGCGAAAGTCACCCAAACTGTATTATTAATGTGCGAGACTTTCCAAAATCATTTACTTAAAGTTGATAAAATAAATGTAGTTTAGCATACTCAGCAATTTATAATTGGGGATAGGACTAAAATGTTTCAAGCCAACCTATATAGACCGATGATATGTTTTGACCTGCATCCAAATTCCAAAATACCAGTTTTAGACAAATATGCTTTGACACATTATCCTACCACCCATTTTGTCAAGTCTAATACTGACTTTCATGATGCGATTTGCAGATGCCATTACATACGATAATAGAGATACAAATGGGAGTCACAGGGGTCCAAGAGAAAAGATATAAGCTTATGGATTGATCTGATTCTGCACAAAGGCGAGACATTGTTTGCTTGTGACTTGCTAACACTTCATTGAAGAAACGTTTACAATTACATGATTCATTGAACTTTCAAGTTTCGCAAAGGAAACAAAACATTACAGGAAACATTTGGTTACTGAACAAATAATTGTCATAAATGAAAATGTATTGAACACACATTTGAATATAATGACTACTTTTCTTTCTCATAAGCACATGCCAAAGATGTAAAAGATGAAGGTAGATGGGCAGAAATCAGATTAAGTCGGGTCATCATTTAGTGCTGGTTGAAAAATGAGCCGAGTCGAGTTGATTTGTAAATACTTCTATGTTCATTTTTTAACTCTTTCTATTACTAATAATCAGTGTTAAATCTGATCATAAAACAGTCTCATTGCAAAGACAATTTAACATTTCAATAAAAAAGGATTTAATGTTGTTGTATGCATCTACCTAGAGTAGATAATGGATGATTTTTGAGCCAATTTATCCATTAGTGATAAAACACAACTTAATGATTCATTCAGAAGTTGATGAATAGAAATTGCCATTGCCATCTCTAGTAAAAGATACCATTTACCATGTATTGACATGTTTTGTGCCGTCGTATCATGGGAAATGCATCGACACGAGCTGTTCACAACACTTAAAAACTCTTAAAACGAGAAGACACGATCCTTGCACACAAGTGTATGCAGTTTGCACACAACTAGAAGTTGACTTTGGATGACAGTTTAAGCCCAAAGAGCAAGAATGGACATGGAGATAGAGCCAAGAACAAGGGCCAAAAAAGAAGCCTTTTTCAACCATGTTTCAGAACTCATCAGCTTATTATGAAAGAAATCGAGAGCAATGAGATCCACCAGACCCATGTATATCAGTATTCCTGATGATAATGAACCCAAAAGTCCTTCCATGATCAATGCGTTTGGGTTGCTATCGTCGTATCCAGTCATTGAGAACAAGACCATCCCCAAAACAATCCCCATTGGTGTTGTCACCGAAAACATGATGCACATGTAAGCCGTTGTTCCAAACTTGAAACCTGCCTGTATATGAAACACGTCAAGTTAACATTAGCTAGGTTGATAAAAAGGGTTAGTTGCTTACTTATCAGTGATATACTAATTATGTTGCATCTGATCACCAATAATACATTTATACAACATGAGCTTGATAACATTGCTATTATTAGTGACATTGTTATCAATTTTTGGGAAAAGCCACTTATTTGATGACTTTTTTTAAAGTAAGAATCTTCCAAACACGTAATCTTTTAACCAAAACAATCACATCATCTCTTGACAAAATGCAATCGACACATGGTCCCAAAACGATTACCACCTTCAGAAATGAATGCAAATGGACGGTCCAAATCAAACTAAATCAATCAGCGATATGGGTAGATTGTAGTTACCTGAGCTATACAGCCACCAAGCCCCATCCCTTCGAAAATTTGATGAAAGGCTAACGCCGCAACTAACGGCTTGATTGTACATTGATTTTGTGACATCCCCATCGTTACTCCTATGATCACCGAATGAAAGATAATCCCTATCTCCAACACCTACACAAATTAATTTGTAAATTATTAACAACTTTTTAATCCGTACCAAAAATATTAGTCCGTCCAAAAATAATTGTTTACAGAATGACAATTTTACCTTTCAATATCCATCATAAAGTTAGAAACTACTTTTTTTACTTAGACAATAAGTTTGCACGATTTAAAATAGAAAGATGGACAATAATTAATTAATACTGGTTAGATGTATCTGTCTAATTAACCTGGGACACCATTCTTTGCTTCATTTTCACCATTTCCTCCTCGTTCAACCGACGTCGTTCCTCCTGTGCCACCACAACCTCTATCTCCACCACCGTTTTCTTCAACTCCTGATCACCTTCTTCACCATTATCAATCCTCGAATAGCCCGCCGCAGCCTCCTTATTTCCATGCACATGACCATGACTATATCCATCAACATGTGAAGTAGCAGTTAAGTCAACTAACAAAGCTGTCAACACTCCAATCAACGTAACCAATCCTGAAAAAGGAAAGTCCTTCCACGGATGCTGTGACGACACTTGGCAATCAGCCAACGCGTCGTAAGCATCAGGAAGAACATGTACTAATGATGTTGATAATATTACACCAGCTGCGAAACATTTTATCATTAATATAGCTTTGTCGTAGGAAGGCTTCCCATGAAATACGCGTGCAAGCATCACTGGACTTGATATTCCAATGATACTTGTGAAAAATATCATAAACATTGATATGTATTTGAGCGTCGCTGCAGCATCCCCGTCGCGACACGCTAGTTCGTGAGCGGATGCTGCGGTGGCGCACAAAGTTGATGTCATGATGATAATTTTTTTTAGGGTTTCTGTTTGTGGTTGAGTTGAGTTATAACTTATAAGTTGGGGTTCTAAGCATATTTGGCGTGATTATGGCCATGTTTTAATGTGTGTGGAAAATGCTTATGCAACCAACATAGTGATCATACTATGACTTCCACCAACTTTTGTTGGCATACCAAAAAACCCTTTATTTTTTTCAAGTTATAGGTTCTCACCTTGTACTTTATCAAAAGTCTTGATGTGATTTTTAGATAAGAAAAAGACAGCATTTAGAGTTCTAACGTAATAAACTAGTTGGTTGTAAACTCAAACAAAGCTTAAGAGTCAGCGAGAGGTTGTCTTCACGGCTACGACATCATTAAGTATTAATAAGTAACATAGTTAATTTTGAAAGAGATTTCTCTTTTCGAGATAAATTTTAGGGTTTTCTTGCTTTCTTTTTACAAAATGTTTAGAAGTTTTCAACTGGAACCGGGTATAAAGAAAGGTGGGTGCAAACAATTATACCATTACCCGAAGATGAGAAAATGGGTGCAAACAATTATACCATTACCCGAAGATGAGAAGATTGCTTTCAGAAAAATATTTGACAGTAATGTATAAATGACGCACTCAATACTCACGGATAAGTTATTAATGATGTTAATTCAACTGATTGGTGTACCAAATTGCCTTAATTTGGTACAGTAGACACTTCTTTGGTCTCTTTTGGGCCAAGTCATCAACAAAATTTAATTCAAAACACGAAATGGTATAACATATAAATAAAAGTTATAACTTTCATCTTGTACGACGGCATGTCTGCAATGGCGTAGCTACATGAAGGCCATGATAGGTCATGGCCCACCTAATAAAAATTGCAATTGTATATTAGTTAGCCAATTAAAAGTAAAAATTAACCATTAGTAAGATTTAGCCTTTAGGTTTATCAAAAGACAATATATTCATCAATACTTGAAAAAAACACACCTTAATTAAAACTAATTTGGCACATGTAATCTGAAATGAATGAGCCAATTACTCGTACATTAATTTGTCTGATCCACTTTGGTGAGTAACTAGTTCAACCAGTCTGTGTTATTGTTTTGTGCTACATCTCAGCTTACACAAAAGTGAAATCCTGGCTAACGCTACTGTATGTGTGTTATCCACATAAAGTGATAAAACTACTTATCAGCTATTTGTATCCTTTGTGATATTTTCATAACATCAAGGGCAATATTTGTCATTCGAAAGAACCTTAAGAATCGGTACACGCAATTAATAAAGTGGGGTTTCGGTGCCCCATGACTAGCTCTTTCTCTTGGTCTTGGGCCCCCATTCTTTATCATTTTACTTTTTCCTCTTTTACGTACTTTTCTTTTAAGTATTAAATTTATTAGGTGAGATCAAATATAGAACTCATATTTGTCATAGAACCAATGAATCAATTATAGTCATCTATTTTTTATCTAAATTAATAAAAAACTATTTTTCACCTTTTTTTTAAACAACATATCTTGCAAACGGTAAATCTTCAAGCTACAAAAAATACATCATCGCGACGAGAATTAAATTATCTTTCTATAGATATGCAATTTTATATACTTTCGACGATTTTTTTTTTTTTTTTAAAATTTCCGCCCAGAAAAATCATATGTGATTCGTAAAAATCACGTATGATTTGATTTTTACAAATCACATATGATTCTTACGAATCACATGTGATTTTTACAAATCACATGTGATTCGTAAAAATCACATATGATTTGATTTTAACGAATCACATGTGATTTTTCTGGGCGAAAATTTTGAAAAAAAAAAGTTAGTCGAAAAAAAAAAGTTTGTCGAAAGTATATAACAATGCATATCTATAGAAAGATAATTTAATTCTCGTCGCGATGGTATAATTTTTTTCGCGTAACGATTAACGGTTTGCGAGATATTTAATTTTTAAAAAAATGGTGAAAGTTTATTTTTTTTATTTTAATAAAAAAAAATGAATGGCTAGAATTGGTCGATTGATTCTATGGCAAATATGAGTTCTATAATGATGTTTTATCTTAAATTTATAGAGTCGAGTTATTTTAGAAACCAAACATTCCTCACATACCAAGGGACTCATCCCCACCATCCATCTAAAAAGAAATCAATGGTTGAGATTAAAAGCATTTAATATTTCACCCATTTTTTATAATTTAAATATCTCTTAAACCGTTAATCGTTAAGCGAAAATAATTACACCATCGCGACAAGCATTTAATTATCTTTCTATAGACGGGCATTTTGATATACTTTCGACAAAAAAAAAAAAAAATTCATTTTTTTCACGTAGCCGAAAAAATCATATATGATATATCATATATGATATTACATATCATAGGGGAGGGTTATTGTGAGAGAATTTTTAAAGTTGAAAAAATAAGAACCATTGTGGACCGTTGGATCATTGTATTAGTGTTAAATGAGATTAATGATTTATTAATGGCATTTCTGTAATTAACAAGAACTCTAGGGGCATTTGTGATACATTGTAACTAAGTAAAAGAGCGGAACCACGCCTACATAACGGATAACACCTAAATAAATGCAAACATTTGGTTGACTAATGGTCAAAGAACAAACCCACTAGCACTTACCATCAAACCCCTTCATTCAAGCTACCACAATAATTAGTATCCGATCATCAAGAATTATCTCCTGCTACATTTGGGGGATTTCGTTTGTGTAGCAAGTGATTTACAAATAGGGTTATAAAAGCATGGCTAACATAGAGAACGATCAAGGCATTCGTGATTTACCGCCGATTTTGACTGGTAAGTGTTCCATCTATGATCTTTCCAGTTTAGTGTTCCATTTATGATTGTTATGAGTATGCTAAATAAACAAATAATTGTGTGTTGATTTTGTAGTTCGAAGAAGTACAAGGTTAAGTGATCAAATGGCACAAGATGATGGGGGATCTGCTCGGATCATTGATTTAACTAGTGATGTTGAAAATGCTGATGTACCAGGCATGATTACACTTATTTGCAAACTTATTATTCCTGTTTATGTGTATATTTGAATATTAGTTTTGTGTGTATCTTTTGTGTAATCATGGTGTTGAAGCTTACATGTTTGTATCTTGTGTGTTATAATCATGTGGTTGAAGCTTTTGTGGGTAGCTTACACTTATTTTATTATTCATGGGGTTGAAGCTTACATTTGTGTATCTTGTGTGTCATAATCATGGGGTTGAAGCTTTTGTGAGTAGCTTACATTTGTGTGTCATAATGATGGGGTTGAAGCTTTTGTGAGAAGCTTACATTTGTGTCTGCTGAACCAAACACCCACATTAGTGGTATGTATCTTGTGTGTCTGCTGAACCAAACACCCATATAACTTGTGTGTCTGCTGAACCAAACACCCACATAAGTGGTATGTATCCGTGTATCTCGTAATCGGTATGAATCTGTGTATCTTGTAATCGGTGTGTATCCGTGTATCTAGTAACTTGTATGTACATGTGTATCTTGTAATCGGTATGTATATGTGTATAAGTACAGGTGTATCTTGTGAATATGTACAGGTGTATCTTGTAATCGGTGTGTATCTGTGTATATGTACAGGTGTATCTTGTAATCGGTATGTATCTGTGTATATGTACATGTGTATCTTGTAATCGGTATGTATCTGTGTATATGTACAGGTGTATCTTGTAATCGGTGTGTATCCGTGTATCCGACTGTTTGTTCAGTGGTCGATTTTCGGAAACGTAAGTATATGTGTATAAGTAATAACATGTTAGTATTAGATATAAGTTGGATGACATTTTTACTTATTTATTTATTTTTGTTATAGGGACAGTTCCAGACTGGTTATGCATATGGACCGAGGTGCGTGTTGGAGAGCTTGTGCCCGGGGATAATGATATCAACTGGGGTGATCGATATATTCACAAAAATCCTGAATAATGCTGAGCTTTACCATGATCCGAAGAAACAGACATGCAAAAGGCACAATCTAGTAAATGAAATCAAAAGGGGAGATGGGATAAAGATTAGGGGTGTTCGAAAAAAATAATACTGGTATATACACTAAAGTCAATAATTTGGTCAATGGAACAGTGCATCAGCAGAGTCATGAAGGCTGTGAGCAGAGCAACATTGGTTCATATCTATCACCACATCACACAAGACATCAAAGATATCTAGTAGAAATGTCAAGTTACTAGTTGTACAGTTCTGTAATGTGTAGCCTAGATGTTGTACAGTGTAGCTTTAGAGTTGTACAGTTTAGTTGATTCGTTTCCCATTTTGATGTAACAGAATAAGTAGTTGATGTACTCTTCATTTTTCAGTTGAATGAAACAATTCCATTTTATCATTTCACAACTTCTCTCATTCTGCAATAAATAACTTACCTTAATAGACACGATAATCAATCCCTATTAATGATAAGTTTGAGGTTTCGGGAAAAAAATCCGAATAGATGTAGAATGGAGGAGATATCCGGCGGCTGTGAAAAGGAGATATGAGATTGAGGAGAGATGGGAGGCTGGTTATGTTTATTAGTCATTGAAGGGTATTTAATTAGTGTTAGATATGTAAAATACCTATAATGCCCTTTTTTCTATATAATTAATTTTCAGTTTTCTTTAATAACTAAATTCTACTTGTCAATCAATGAATGGGTTCTCACTTTTACAATTTTAAAAAATCTCTCATTTGATCTAGATTCACATATCATATATGATATATATGATATATCATATATGATATTACATATAATATCATATATGATATGTAATATCATATATGATATATCATATATATCATATATGATATGTAATATCATATATGATTTTTTCGGCCACGAAAAAAAACGTAAAAAAATGAAAAAAAAAAATTATCGAAAATATATCAAATTGCCTATCTATAGAAAGATAATTAAATGCTCGTCGTAACGGCATATTTTTTTTGGCTTAACGATTAACGGTTTGAAAGATATTAATATTTGAAAAAAAAGGATGAAAGTGGGTTTTTTAAATTGTTGGGATTAATCTCATCCATTAGATCAAATAAAGATGGAGGGTGGAGATTAGTCCCTTGGTATGTAAAAAAAGTTTGGTCCTCAAATGATCTTAAATCAAATTTATAAACACTTGTTTTTGTTTGGAAATAGTAATATTTTATTCGTTTACGCTATGACACGTATATATGCACCTAGGAAATATTTTATGTAAATGCTTATTTTGTTTCAACTATCACATTTTGGACGACATATGTACAACGTTTCACTTGATGATGTCGACATTCGTTGCACATGTGAAATATGTGAAAGATACATACTATACGGATTAGAAAAAAATGTTGTAGTAGTTAAGATAGTTTAATATTTTCTTTAATCAAGATATAATAGGTTGATCTATAATACATGATCATTCACCAGACTCAAAGGTGGTTGTCCGTTTCTTTATTTCGTAATTTCTTTGTCTTTTAGAAGACTTGTTTTACATATTTCCGCAAAAGTAAATTGCCCAATTGTTCATATGTAATCATGTTGTGGGCAAATATATATGATGATTGTGCATAAATTTCTTGTGGAAGAAGCGAAATAATTGAAGATGTGAAAATAAACGCTAGAATAATAGTCATTTTATAATGCATTTATGAATAAGAAAAAAAGTAAATTTTATTTTATATGTTGATCGGCATATGGGTGGCCTCAAAATAAAAAAAATTATTATTATCATTATTATTTGAAAACTTTTTAGGGGCGCACTATATTATATGATACTAACTCAACTTGTGAAAGAAAAGAGAACCACTAATTACATTTTTTAGGTTCTGTTTTAAGTATTTACAGTCTCTAATTTGTAAGCATTGAATCCATTTTTCTTCTCTTTGTAAACCAAATTTATTATTTAGCTTATACACAAACCACGAACATGCACACTGAGTCACTGATACAAGCATACGCGCTGCACACACACGATAAAGACATGCGCACACAACATACGGATAAAGATTTTGGGCTAGCTTTTTGGTTTGTTTTCCAAAGGTTAATTTACTAGTAAATAGTAATAACACTATTTTATAAAGTACTCTTCATAGCTAGTTATTGTTAGACGTTATTTTGTATTATAGGCTTTAGTATTAGTTTGCAGGTTTAGTTTGTGTTTACTGGATTTGGGTCTGTGCAGAGTGCAGAGTGATTAATTGCACATGACCCAACATCTTTAAAGGCCTCCAATTATATCTTAATCTATATAGGGTATGTTTGGCGAAATGAGCTGGTGCTGGGGCTGAGACTTATATTATAAGCCGAAATTGAAATTTGTATTTTTGTAAATTTGTTTGACAAATTAGCTTAAACTTAAGCTTATTATTGCAAAATTACTAAAAAAGACATAATTAAATGAGTTTTTGTATATGTTAGATATTTTTGTGAGTAAATAAGTAATTCATTGTTTAAAAGCCTCGATCTAAAGTTCTTAGCCCCTTTTATGGCGCTGGGACTTATAGAGACTTATGACTTATAAACCCTTGCATAAGCTCGCATGACAAACGAGACTTATTTTATAAACCGACTTATTTTAAAAGCCTAAGCTCCTATAAGCCCCTATACCAAACATACCCATAAAGCAGCCCAATTTTGGTATGCCTAGTTTTTGAGTTGTTCAATTTACGGCAAACAACTAGGGGTGGAAACGAGCCGAGCCCGAGCCTACCAGAGCTCGAGCTCGGCTCGTTTATATATATAAAGCTCGAGCTCGTTTTGAGCCTCAATTTTGAGCTCGAGCTCGACTAATTTATATGATGTGTTGAAAAAAAACAAAGTTCAAATGGAGCTCGGCTCGTTAACACAAGGCTCGAGCTCGTTAATCACTCAAGGCTCGAACTCGTTTACTTCTTTTAAGCTCATTTTATACACGTATATCTAGGGCTCGTTTAGGCTCGCGAGCCTACTCGATCTTTTTGTATAGAGCTCGGGCTAGAACTCGTTTAGGCTCGACTCATTCGAGATTTTTTACCGATTCGATCCCGAGCTTTTCACGAGTGATTCGGCTCGTTTTCACGCATACAAACAACCAATCTAATTTCAAACTTAAAATAATGATATTGTTGTCCAATAAAATAGGAAATATCGTTAATTCCAAAATTCACTTGCAACTGTTTTAAAGCAAATTTCTATTCTAAATTGTCTTTTGAAAGGCTATCGTTCAAAAATCACTATTGCTAAAAAATCAGGTACATTTTTTGATGACATTAATCTTTGTTATTTCTTTTTTCTTTTAATTACAAAACAAACTTGTTGGAGTTTGTCATCTGATGGATTTGGAAAGTAACTTTATACAACTGAATTTCATTAAATATACTCTTGAACTATATTACTGAATTAGACACAAAGTTTCGATAAAGAAGTTTTATATCGCTGATTTTCTATCACTTCACTTTTAACTGTGGCGGCGGGTACCCTGAAATAAAATTTTCCGGTGAATCATGTATTTTAGTTTATTATGTTTTTTTTTACAATACATTTACGGATATCAAGAATTTCGTTTAGCTCGTGCCCGTTGGCTCGTGTCCGTTCGGGCTCGAGCCCGTTTGGCCCATGCCCGTTCGGGCTCGAGCCCGTTTGGCCCGTGCCCGTTCGGGCTCAAGCCCATTTGGCCCGTTGCCCGTTCGGGCTTGAATATTTTTATCATGTGCTTTATTATTTGTATTAGTAACATTTAATGCAAGAATTGTGTTTAAGTTGGTTGTACAATATGCTTGATAATTTGTATTTCTTATGTAAGGGGTGTTTTAATTATCTAATAACTGCATTAATTGTATTTATTGACCCGTTAATTAATTGTATTTAATGTACATAATGATTTATTTATTGTATTTAATGTTAGTATTTCTATTTTAATTAGTTGTACTTTGAGCTTAAGAACTTGTAAATGTTAGAAAATGTGTTTTAATTACTTGTACTTTTAGCTTTATAACTTGTATTGCTTAATTTTAAGTATTTCTATTAATAGTAGACCTTTGTGCATTATAAGATAGTTAGATATTGCTAGCAAAAAATTACACTATCTAAAAATAATTACGCCACCTGTGAAATGTGATATGTATACAGTTTGTTGCCGTTTTAATGGTTTTAGATACTTATAAAAATTTGCTTAAGAGTAATGTGCAATTTTACACTTGCACGAAATTTTGCGCAATAAAGGGGCTTTACTATTTGCTTACGGCATAGGGCCCCTGAAATTCATTGGACGTCCCTGTTGGTTCTAGAATAATCCTAGGTGATTATACAATGTAATTATTGATTAATGAAATGACAATCCAATTATTATTCCAATATTGAATCACAGCCTACAATCTAACCCTAATTATTTTTAGTCGACTTCTTCTCCCCTAATACCCGCAACCGATTATTTTCCAGCCCCTATTTGCCTACTGTTCTTGTTCTACAATGACGGGACAAACACTCATACCCACTTTAACCACTGCCGATAAATTACTCACATTTCATAATATCACTTCCTTTGTTCTCGCAAAATTAGATGTTGATAAACTCAATTATTCCTCTTGGAGTTATTTTTTTAAGAACCTATGTAAGGGTTTTGAGGTTTTTAAACATATCAAAGGATTTGATGGTGTATTAATATATATAGTAATGTCGAGTGTATCGTGTTCGTTGTAGTATCTTTTTCTCAAGTTTTGTTATGAGAAAATGTATATTAAACTAGTTTTGTAACATCAATCATTTTAATGAAAAGTTATAATGGGCCTTTTGTTAGCTTTTAAAGCCTGCTAAACCCACTATTTAGATTAAGAGCAAGTAGGAACTTTGAAACCCACTATATGTATTGGGCTTCTATTAAAAACAAGAGTATGGGTATAAACATAACACTAACAAAAGAGTGAGTAGCAAAAATTTTAAAATTTCATCCGGCTGTTACTCCAGCGAGAATGCTCGTGTGGAGGCAGGACGGTTTCCGGGCGGAAGCCGTTGAATCCCCACTACACCAGCGTGGGCCCGGTTAAGACAACATAGTCTGGGTATGTGATGGATGAGGGCTTGCTTTTATGACGGGTATGACTCTCTAAACAAAAAATTGAAAGTCGCCTTAAAAAAAAAAGCAAAAATAGTAAAATGGGTCTACAAGTTGGTCAATCTACGATCAAGACAATTGACTTGTCCAAACTTTGTTCTTGTGTCTTAAATTTTTTGTTAAAGATTTGATTTTAGTTAAGACAAATGAGTACAAAGACAAGACATTAGGTTTGTCACAACTCACAAATGATAGCATAATCATAAGTATTGTCTATATCTTAATGAAAATTAAAACATCTTCACCAAACATCTAATTTGACCACACGTACTGGTCGATCTTTTCATGCCGAGGATAAGTGACATGCATGGGCGGCTCTAAGGGTAGCCGGGGAGGCCAACCGGCTAGGGCCCGTTTTCGTGAGGGGCCCATTTTTTATAAAAAAAATCCTATATATATATATATTATGTATTTTTTAAAATAGGTATTAAACATTTAAACTTAGACCCAATTAAATTCCAATCTTATAACTAAATTTATAACCCATAATAAATTTATAAGCCCAATAAGGGGTCTAAGGGGCACATTTTTTAACGGCTCGGACAGGGCCCGTAAATCCTCGGAGACGCCCCTGTTCATGCCGAGGATAAGTGACATGTTCCAGTTTCTCACACTATCAACCATATTTGTGACAAGACCTTATTTTTTCATTAACCATCTTGTCGGACAGATTAATCTAAGCCATAGTTCATGAACCAACCCTCGACATCAAATTTGGATCCTTTCATAGTTGTTATTGTCATAAAATTCGTTACGTATAAGACTTTTAGGCATTGCAAAAATAATATTTTCATATTGGATCGTTCTATACACAAGAAAGAAGATGTAGTCAACGGTACGTTGGATTAGTTGTCTATGATAAGAGCACGCAGTTGGTGTAATACTGAAATGAGATTTAAGTTGTTATTGATGATGCTAAGTTTATAGTATGATAGATGTTTTTTTTTTTTAATTCACGTTTTTTTAAATATTTTTTTTATACATTCACGTTTTCATATGTTTTCGTTCGTTTTTGTCCGTTTTCATATGTTTATATACGTTTTCAGATGTTTTTGTCCGTTTTCATACGTTTTCTCGTTTTTAGTTTTTGTCCGTTTTCAGACGTTTTCATATGTTTTCATGCAGTTTTTATACGCTTTCAGACGTTTTTGTCCGTTTTCATACGTTTTCGTCCGATTTTTACGTTTTTGTCTGTTTTCAGATGTTTTCGTCTGTTTTTATACGTTTTAGTCCGTTTTCATACGTTTTCGTCCGTTTTTATACGTTTTCGTCCGTTTTCATACGTTTTCGTCCGTTTTCATATGTTTTCATCTGTTTTCGTCCATTTTCATACGTTTTTGTCCATTTTCATACGTTTTCATCCGTTTTCATACATTTTCGTCCGTTTTTATATGTTTTCGTCTGTTTTCAAACGTTTTCATCTCTTTTCGTCCGTTTTCATAAGATTTCGTCCGTTTTTTTACGTTTTAGTCCGTTTTCTTACGTTTTCGACCGTTTTTATACATTTTTTTCCGTTTTCAGACATTTTCCTACACATTCGTCCGTTTTCTTACGTTTTCATCCATTTTCATATGTTTTCGTCCGTTTTAAATATTTTCGGCAGTTTTCAAACGTTTCTGAATATCACAAGTGATATTCAGTGATACTCAGAATATCACTTGTGATATTCAACTAATGTTTTGTAACATGAAAATCACTTGTGATATTCAGAATATCACAAGTGATATTCAGAAAATCACAAGTGATATTCTGATTATCAAAAGTGATTTTCAACTAATGTTTTGTAACATGAAAATGACAAGTGATATTCTGAATATCACAAGTGATATATTCAGAATATTACAAATGATATTCAGAATATCACAAGTGATTTTCACGTTTTTTTAAATTCACGTCTTTTTTCGTCCGTTTTCGTTCGTTTTCTTACGTTTTCGTCCGTTTTCATACACAAGTGAAAACGTTTTCATACGTTTTTATTCAGAATATTTTGTTGTAAAACTAATTTTTTGTTTCATAAGTTTCTGAATTTCACAAGTGATATTCTGTTAAACACATAATATCACAAGTGATATTCTGAATATCACAAGTGATATTCTGTCAAACACGGAATATCACAAGTGATATTATGAATATCATAGGTGATATTCTGAATATCACAAGTGATTTTCAACTAATGTTTTGTAACATGAAAATCACTTGTGATATTGAGAATATTACACTTGGACGAAATTTTACGCAATAAAGGGGCCTACTTTTTGCTTACGGCATAGGGCCCTGAAATCCACTCTAGAATAATCCTAGGTGATTATACAATGTAATTATTGATTAATGAAATGACAATCCAATTATTATTCCAATATTGAATCACAGCCTACAATCTAACCCTAATTATTTTTAGTCGACTTCTTCTCCCCTAATACCCGCAACCGATTATTTTCCAGCCCCTATTTGCCTACTGTTCTTGTTCTACAATGACGGGACAAACACTCATACCCGCTTTAACCACTGCCGATAAATTACTCACATTACATAATATCACTTCCCTTGTTCTCACAAAATTAGATGTTGATAAACTCAATTATTTCTCTCGGAGTTATTTTTTTAAGAACCTATGTAAGGGTTTTGAGTTTTTTAAACATATCAAAGGATTTGATGGTGTATTAATATATATAGTAATGTCGAGTGTATGGTGTTCGTTGTAGTATCTTTTTCTCAAGTTTTGTTATGAGAAAATGTATATTAAACTAGTTTTGTAACATCAATCATTTTAATGAAAAGTTATAATGGGCCTTTTGTTAGCTTTTAAAGCCTGCTAAACCCACTATTTAGATTAAGAGCAAGTAGGAACTTTGAAACCCACTATATGTATTGGGCTTCTATTAAAAACAAGAGTATGGGTATAAACATAACACTAACAAAAGAGTGAGTAGCAAAAATAGTAAAATGGGTCTACAAGTTGGTCAATCTACGATCAAGACAATTGACTTGTCCAAACTTTGTTCTTGTGTCTTAAATTTTTTGTTAAAGATTTGATTTTAGTTAAGACAAATGAGTACAAAGACAAGACATTAGGTTTGTCACAACTCACAAATGATAGCATAATCATGGACACGAAATTTATTCCACAAGTATTGTCTATATCTTAATGAAAATTAAAACATCTTCACCAAACATCTAATTTGACCACACGTACTGGTCGATCTTTTCATGCCGAGGATAAGTGACATGTTCCAATTTCTCACACTATCAACCATATTTGTGACAAGACCTTATTTTTTCATTAACCATCTTGTCGGACAGATTAATCTAAGCCATAGTTCATGAACCAACCCTCGACATCAAATTTGGATCCTTTCATAGTTGTTATTGTCATAAAATTCGTTACGTATAAGACTTTTAGGCATTGCAAAAATAATATTTTCATATTGGATCGTTCTATACACAAGAAAGAAGATGTAGTCAACGGTACGTTGGATTAGTTGTCTATGATAAGAGCGCGCAGTTGGTGTAATACTGAAATGAGATTTAAGTTGTTATTGACGATGCTAAGTTTATAGTATGATAGATGCTTATCCTTCATGAAGATGGACAGTTTTATGTATTCTTGTAAAATTATAAGTCTTGAGTACATGTCTCTACGTGAGCCATGTTACTGCCTCGGCAGTTTTGAAGGAGCAAGACATGAAAAAAGTTGAAGAAGATCAGGTGAACTTTCCATTGTTACATTATTGAATGCTCTTGGCTTTCCGTTGAGTAATGGTGATGTTGTTACGATGCTATTAATGACTTGAGTGATAAATTCGCTCATGTTGCCGACATAATTTCTCATCGGGATCCTTTTCCCGATCTAGCTACAGTTCGCTCCATGTTAAAACTGAAAAGATGCACCTCAACTCTAAGCAACAACTTGTACCAAGTGATACGACCTCCTCGGCTTCTCCTTCTGCTTTGTTTTCTAAGTTTCGAGACATTTTGAGTGTTCGTTTTACTCTCGTTCTAATTGTGGGGGCTGTTAGTGAACTTGTATTTGGGTTAGACTTATATTTGTGTTAGTATTGGATTAAGTCCAAGGCAAGTATTAGGTTTAGTGATTAACATAAATATTGAGTCAAATGTAATCTATACTACATATAATACACAAAGCACTCTCTCTTTTAAAATTAAGACTTACAACTTTTAAAGCATATGGCACAAAACTTTATAACACAAAAACACTCTTTATTTTACTTTTAAATGAGCAATTAATGTGTTCCAAATATTTAAATGAATACAAATACTAAAGTAAAAGGTACAATTTACGTTTGCACAATTACACTCATAAATTAACTGGTCAATAAATACAATTAATGTGGTTATTAAAACACCCTTTACATAAGAAATACAAATTATCAAGCATATTGTAAAACTAACTTAAACACAATTTCAGCGTTAAATGTCACTAATACAAATAATAAAGCATATTATACAAATATTCAAGCCCGAACGGGCACGGGTCAAACGGGCTCGAGCCCGAACGAGCACGGGGCAAACGGGCACGGGCCAAATAAACTCATGTTATACGAATCACTTTAAAAAAGGCGACGAAATAAATTCCTTAGTTAAGGAGTTGAAATACGTCACATGAAATTTTTGATATCCGTAAATTTAGTATAAAAAATAACATAATAAACTAAAATATTTGATTCACCGGAAAATTTTATTTCAGGGTACCCGCCGCCGCAACGCGCGGGTACCCTGCTAGTGAAACTCAATACATACTTGGTGCTATATACCATACAACATCTATACAAGCACAAACATTGTTCTGTTTAGGGATAAATGTGTCTAACGGCTATTCAAACACTCAACTTCTTTCATCAAAAGCACCCTACGTTGATACTACTTTATACCACCAAAATACGTATCACCGTATTTGGCCACAAACACGTAGAATATCGAAAAAAAATGATTTGTATGCCTAATTGATGAACCTAAAAACAAACCTACAAATGTGATTGGTGGAATTAAAAATTGATTGGTGGATATGATGAGAGAGAAATAAATGTAGTACACTTGTCAAATTGTGAATGGAGTAGGCATACTTGTAGGTCTAGTTTGTAGGTCTATTTATCATTGCTCTATCGAAAATGCCTAAGATTTTTTAGGCACATCAACATTTTTTACTTTTACGGCATATTTGTCCTCCAGCACATTTTCCATATATGGTATATGAAACTTCATACATACTTGGTGGTCTATAGTACACCTATATGTCGGCTCGGGTCACTGGTCTAGATGGGTTTGGGTCTAAACGGGTCCGGGTCTAAATGGGTATTTTCGAAACACGGGTCTAAATGGGTTTTGGTCATTTTCAATTTTTTTTTTCTTTTTTAGTAACATATGAAAAAAGTAAAAATAAAAATAAAAAATGACCCGCTAGACGGCTAGAGACACGTAGGGTAATTGCTATATAATTGCACTTTTTATCAAATAACCAATTACACTCATCTATACTGCTACTATTTAGGGAAACCCAACTAGACCCAACCTCTAACAAATATTTACCCAACTATAACCATGTTTAACCTATGGGTCTCAAAATGTCCACTCTAACTATAACACAAGTTAGGCCTTATTGAAAAAATGCAAATAGTTGAGTATAATCTATACTACATATAAAGCATGAATGACTCTCTCTTTCCTCTTGGTCTTAAAATTAAGACTTACAAGCTATAATGCTTATTGTACAATACACAAAGCACTATTAATGATCTTTCTCATCAATCTTAATTTTAAGACTTACAAGTCTTAAAGCTTAATGTACAAAATACAAAGCACTATTAATTTGGTCAAAATATTTAATGTAGTCAATTAATTAATTGGTCAATAAATACAATTAATTTAGTTATTAAAACACCCCTTACATAAGAAATACAAATTATCAAGCATATTGTACAACCAACTTAAACACAATTCCTACATTAAATGTTACTAATACAAATAATAAAGCACATTATACAAATATTCAAGCACGAACGAGCAACGAGCCAAACGGGCTAGAGCCCGAACGGGCACGGGCCAAACGGGCTAGAACCCGAACGGACACGGGTCAAACGGG
This sequence comes from Artemisia tridentata subsp. tridentata, assembly GCA_021014915.2. Taxonomy (NCBI): domain Eukaryota; kingdom Viridiplantae; phylum Streptophyta; class Magnoliopsida; order Asterales; family Asteraceae; genus Artemisia; species Artemisia tridentata. The sequence goes on along the minus strand of CP139508.1, from coordinate 329,601,995 downwards.
CACGGGCTAAACGGGCACGGGCAAAACGGGCCAGAACCCGAACGGACACGGGCCAAACGGGCACGGGCTAAACGGGCACTGGCCAAACGGGCTCATGTTATACGAATGACTTTAAAAAAGACCCAAAAAGACGACATAAATTCCTTAGTTAAAGAGTTGAAATACGTCACATGAAATTCTTGATATCCGTAAATTTATTATTAAAAAGAACATAATAAACTAAGATACATGATTCACCGAAAAATATTATTTCAGGGTACCCGCCGCCGCAACGTGCGGGTACCCTGCTAGTACATAGTAAGGCTCAGTTCAGCCATTACAGAAGTGGTACCCAAAACCAATGTTGGCTGCAACCATCTGATAATTATGCCAAGGCACGGGTTATGATAAGCTACACTTACCAAAATAGAAAATAGTAATGGCTTTTATCATTGCCTGGTATATTTCTCATGCATTATATAGATATCCAACAACAACAACAACAACAACAACAACAAAAAAGTAGACATTGGTGCGCAAAGCTGTAATTGGAGAAAACAGGGTATCATTAAGCATTATATGAAACTCCTTTGACTCGACTAAAAAAATAGCAGCTTGTTAAAAAGTTTAAGCACATGAGCAATGTCAAACACAACTGTGTTTTATGCATCTTGGCAGGTTCTGTAATACCCAAAATTTCAACAACATGCAAAATGATCAAAATACCCCTGTAACTTTAAAATTCAATTATTGATTAAATAAAACACCAAATAAATCCCAAACCTTTGGAAATTAACAACATATGAAGTAAGATAATTTTGTTACAACATTTTAACATTTTGCAATGTACAAAAATTACTTGTCACATTATATAGACCGAAAAATACATATGCATGTATTTTAATTATTTTGTTTTACTTTTAAAAGTTATAAATCAAATTAAATTGGAGATAATCATCAAATCAAATATGGAAACAATTGCAAAATCAGCCAAATTGATCTCCTAAACCATCTAAGCCGAAAATCATGCCTCACTTACTTCATCACACGGTTTTGTTAATTCCTCCCATCTTCATTCTACCGAAACCCTAAAAACACACACACTAAAATCCTCTCTACTCCACACGATTTTTCTGGAGGCTGTTCATTATTTTTCTGGTGTTCATTCAAGTCTAAGGAAGGTGAGAAAAATGGCTTGGAGGTCGTTGGATCGCTAGTTTGATCGTAGGAGTTTTTGGTGTGTCGATTTGTTCTAGCCGAGAGAACCAAAAACTCTCACGCCTTGTTCAATCGTTCTAAAATCCATCTGGTATTTTTCTAGTGCTCTTTACATCGTATATGACTTGTATAAAATAGCTAAATCGATCCATGCATGTAAAAATAAATCGTGATAAATCTAAATGCTAAAAACGCGAATAAAACTTAAAGGTGATCATACGATTTTTCTGGGTTTCAAACATATTTTATTTGAGTTCTATACGAGCCATATGATTCTGGAAAAATGATAATTGCATTGATCGAAGCTTAAAACGACCATGGTGAAATTTTGTTTCGAACCGGCTAAAAGAGAAACGGGTATAAAATAAGAAAAACATGTCGAATGGGTTAGGGTTTGGATTTTGATGTTGGATCTGATTAATTGATGTGTTTTAAGGATTGTATTAATGATTTGGTAATGATTGGGAAATTAGGGTTAGGGTTTATGCGTGAAAATGTTACCGATTGGACTTTTGAAACAAGAAGGGTATGTTTTGTAATTCTTCAAACATGAGGGTTATTTTTGTAAGGTAGTTTAGACCAGGGGCGTTTCGTAAAAATTATAATATGGGGGTATTATGCGTTAACTTGGTAACTAGAAGGTTTAATTGGTAATTTGTGAAATATGTAATTCGATTTGCAATTTAATTAACCAAAGGGACTTGTTTTGTAAATTATGGAAAACTGAAGGGTGTCTCATATAAGTATTAATGTAATGGGTGTATTGTGTAATTTTGGAAAATTAAGGGCTTAATGTGTAAATATGAGTATTAAATGAACCGAATTGCAAATTATTTAAATAAAGGGTTAATTTGTAAATTAATTAACTTAAGGGTCTAATTTGGAATATTGTTAAAGACTAAGGATTAAAATCGTTAATATGGATATCTTATGGATTAAAATGAGTAACTTGTGATATTTTCATTTTAAACCTTTAACTCTGGTATATTTACATTTAAAACCCTAAAATATATAAAGTTGTCATATTTAACCCTAAACTAATATAACTCGCTAAAATAAACCCTATTTCCATAATAGTGCTTGATTAATGACTTAACCTAAATTATAATATTTGAATCTTTCTAAATATGGAAACCTGCTAATTTTGGAAACTTGCTAATTCGAGAAACCTGCTAAAAATAGAAAGTTACTAAATATGGAAAGTGCTATTTTTGGAAAGTTACCTAAAAAGGAAAGTTGCTAGAAATGGAAAGCCGACTAAAATAAGTAATCTGAATTAAATAAGCTATTAATAAGACAGTCATGAATTCGTGTAGATTCGCTGAAGATGGAGTTGACTTCCGATCTTTATGTTTTGTTGTGTTTTCCCTTGCGGTATAAGGTACAGATATTCTACCATTTTCAGTAAGGGTGCCTTCATTCTCATGACATTCTGAATTTCTGATTCATTATAGGATTTCCCTAAGTCATTGCTATGTTCCCCTTGATTTGTGAACTTGCTATGTTTCCCTTCTGAATTGTGAACTCTGATATTGAACCTCCTGATATTTGACCTTCTGATATTTGACCTACTGATATTGACCTTTCTGATATTGGACCTTCTGATATTGAACCCTCTGATATGAACTTCTGATATGGACTTTCTGATATAACTGAAATGGAAATTGGACGTGAACTACCTAATATGAAACTGAACTGGATACTGGACAATTGATACTTGACCATTGACCCACAGTTTGAGACTACGAGCCATAACTAGGCATGAGGGTTTCATGTCCATGTCATTGATGCACCGATGGCATGACTCTAGGGCAGGAGAGTGATGACCTGTCCCGTCCCTGACTTGTTACTGATTTATTTCGTAGAGGCAGACCTTGGCTACCTGGGGCGTATGGATGCATCCTAGATTTGTTACTGTATACTGTTACTGTTTCTGTTATATACTTTTATTACTGATGACTGATGGTGTGTGCGATACACGTCTTTCACATACTGGGAGCTAGCTACTCCATTTACTGATTGAGGACTCCCCTCATAATTATTGGTTACTGAGAGGTCTCCCCTCTATATGATTATATGGTTACATGATTATGATATGATTCTGTTTCTGGGCTCGTAGTGGATTACTGTTTTCCTTTACCATATAACCTTTACCTTTCATTACTGATACCATTTAATTATGCCTTAACTCTGACTGATTCGTACTTCATTTATTGTTCATTATTCTGTATTACTGCTTTGTTATCGTTATATCTGTTCACTGAGCTCTCGTAGCTCAGCCGCACTTCTTTTCCTGCGGCTGGTTTTAGTAGGAAGCTGGGTATGAGTGGAGAGTACCTTGGACTTAGAAGGCTATACCGTGATAGATATTTTGGATTAGAGATTATCTTGAAGAGTTTATTTTAGACTTAGCAATTATTGTAATTCTTATTATAATCTTGTATTTTCAAATTTTCCCTTGTAATCATTGGAATTCATTTTGTATTTATTAGTCATATGCTTGTGTTTACTTTGATATGTCACCATAACGTGGCACCTCTACCCTTATCGGGTTGGGGTGTTACAGGTTCATTGGTACAAAAGGTTCTGATAATCCGTCGTATGCATTTAACCATAAGAGCAACCACAGATGATGTACATCGCGTGTCAATATTAGGAAATGAAGACTATCTGGTATTTTTTATTTGCCGATACTAAAAGTTGATGTTCTGTGTCTGTGATGGTAAGTTTGTTTTCGCATATTCGCAACTGCAGTTACACAAAAGGGCCCGATCAACAATACGGTTCAATTCTGAAAGATAGATGGGAAACAAAAGAGGATAGTGCGAAGAAGTAATTTGCACCAAATCACTTGTCACACCATTCTCTTCTGTTTATCATCTATCTTTTAGAATTATACCCTATTGTTGGTCGGACCCTTTTGTGTAACTGCAGTTATGAATATGCGAAATTTTTTTACCATGACAGACACAGAGCATCAAAAGTTAGTATCGGCAAATAAAGAATACCAGATAGTCTTCATTTCCTAATATTGACACGCGCTGTACAACATCTGTGGTTGCTCTTATGGTTAAATGCATACGACGGATTATCAGAACCTTTTGTAGCACTGAACCTGCCAAGATGTATAAAAGACGGTCGTCTATTACAGTGGAGTAAGACTCTAAATTTAAAATATGATAATCATGCATATACAAAGGCAGTTATTAGGCTCATATTTTATAACCAAATAGGGTGAAAAAGATGTATGACCGGCCATGGCTGGAAAGAAAAACGGTTGCATAATGATGCCATCCAGTCGTTGCCATGCCAAGTTACGGTTACAATCTTTGATTACCCAATTCATTAGTCTCATAAAATAGGTCTGAATCATCATACCCCTAGCCTAAGTAAAGAAACGAATGATATTTTGTAGGAAAATAAATGTGAATAAAACTGGTAACGACCTACAGTTGACCAATAGCCGATCTTGATCTGAGTTGAAGCATAATGTACTGCGGTAGGTGAACGTGAAAACTTGAGGAATACAAAAATATTGACAAAGTATCAATGATGGATGCACAGACCATGCGAAATCAATAATAGCTGTGTTTGCTGTCGGTACATCCATCATTGATATTATGTCTATTTTTGATACTTAGCTTGTCTCCATAGTAGGCAGTCAGGTTATTCAATATAAAAAAGCAGCTGACAGTAAAAAAAAATTCTAAATACAGTCGTGTACCGCAGTTGATTAAGCCTGTAAATCTAAGATATCATAAGCATGGATATACAAATGCAGCAGTTTTACATTGAAGTATCGCATAAAAAATTTAGAGTAATACCTATCTCTTCTTTTTTCTAGTTATGTACCAATATGCCAAATGAACTAAAATAAAGTGAAACAAAAAATTTGTGCTCCAAAGAGAGTAAGTAGTAAGAGAGGATCAATGATGAGTGAAAAATAATGCATGATGATAATTGAGTATCGCATAAAAAATTAGAGCAATGTTTAGCTTTTGTTTGTTGTAGTTATGTAGGAACATGCCAAATGAACTGAGAGACAGAGAAACGACAAAACTGTAACAGAACTGATACAGTAGATAATTAGGCTCAGATTTGTAATTGGAAAACAGGTAAAAAAAAAAAGCCTGAATTCCAGCATGGCTGTAAATAAAAGCGGTTGCATAATAGCAAGTATGCTATCACGCCATCCGGTAATTGCCCAGCCAAGGTACGGATTCAGACTTCCTATTACCGATATCATTTGATTCAGAGAACAGATAATCATCATAGCTCATTATTATCCTGGAAAAATAGAGTCCGTTAAAAAAATTGAACTCACAAAAGTGATACAATAGATCATTAGGCTCACATTTGTAATTAGAAAAAAGGGTCAAAAAGCCTGAATTCCAGCATGGCTGCAGATAAAAGCGGTTGCATAATAGCAAGTATGCTATCATGCCATTCGGTAATTGCCCTATCAAATTACGGTTTCAGACTTCTTATTACCGATATCATTTGATTATGAGAGCAGGTAATCATCATAAGCTATTACTATCCTGGAACGAACCAAGCCACCAAAACTTCCTGGGGAATGATGGCAGATTGAAAAGAACAAAGAGCACAAAGAAAAGATTCTGGTTGAATCTTTCAGTGGTAAAAACTATAAGAAAAGATAGATAACTTCATAAGGAAACAAAAACATTGTAGCCCTCATTTAATGCATCACAACACCTGGACGCTGAAGAACAGATATAGCTGCTATAGTACACAGTAAAATTATGGTAAATTTTTTTTCATGGTACGGTGAAAAACATTTGACTAAACAGTGGTTGTAAACCGAAGATTTTTTACATACCCAATCTATCAATACCAACCGCCAGCAAAAATGAATGGTTTTGTTAGAGGAAACAAAGTCAAAAAAGATATAAAGTTGACGATTGACGGAAACAGAGTCAAAAAATATATAAAGTTGACGATTGATGGAAACAAACACGGTTGCATAATTATGCCATCCAGTGTTTGGATCTGTAACTTGGCGGTCCATCATAGGCCATTACTATCCTGGGAAAATAGCAAACTACAGTGCTGATCTTCTGATCCAACAATATATAAATACATACCGTGAAAAAAATTTGAAACCACAAAACTAATACAATAGATAATTAGGCTTAGATTTGTAATTGAAAAAATGGTTCAGAAAAAAAAGCCTGAATTCCAGCATGGATGCAAATAAAAGCGGTTGCATAATAGCAGGTATGCTATCACGCCATCCGGTAATTGCCCTGCCAAGGTACAGGTTCAGACTTCCTATTACCGATATCATTTGATTCAGAGAACAGGTAATCATCATAGCCCATTATTATCCTGGAAAAATAAAGTTCGTTAAAAAATTTGAACTCACAAAACTGATACAATAGATCATTAGGCTCACATTTATAATTAGAAAAAGTGTGAAAAAAAACCTGAATTCCAGCATGGCTGCAGATAAAAGCGGTTGCATAATAGCAAGTATGCTATCACGTCATCCGGTAATTGCCCTGCCAAACTACGGATTCAGACTTCTTATTACCGATATCATTTGATTCTGAGAGCAGGTAATCATCATAGGCCATTAGTATCCTGCAATGAACCAACCCACCAAAAAAACACAGGATAAGTGCAAGGGATACTGACTAATTACAATCAATGCCAATGAAACAACCCAACAAACACACATGAGTGACAATAGTGAATCTCAGAACATTATACTTATGACGGTCAAAAGAATAGCAGGCTAAAACATAGTGGATAAAAGCAGGCCAAAACCTCACACACATAAAACACCCCCAGCCTAATATTAAAAAAGAGATCGGATTACTTCGTATAATAAAGTTGATAATATGTCCTGTTTGCACACGTGAACGTTGCTGAGGCAACTATTCTACCATCCTTCCACTTGGCGCAGCAAGACAACACAATCAAGAAAATCCCCAAATAAAGAAAACCCTAATTTCACATAAAAATTATATATATACTAAAAGGGGGGAAACAGTTCCCTCAAAAACAATCCAACACTTAGTTGTGCCTCGATTAGTTGGTGTAATAGAGTTGATAATATGTCCTGTTTACACACGTCGAGGTTGGTGAGCCAACAATTTGTCGCACTCTACCATCGTTCCACTTTGCGCAGCAACACAACAGATTTATAGGATCACCAGACCCAAGTCAAACGTGCAAGTTACAATACAGACCTCAACAAGCTTACCTGCAAAACAAATGAAGAAAATCCCCAAATTAATAAAACCCTAATTTCACATAAAAATTAAAATCAAATAAACATCTAAATTAAATGATGAATTAAGACAAACTAAATCGTAATCAAGTATAAAGACGTCAAAAATCCTACATATATAAAACCCCAAATTAAGAAACCCTAATTGGTTGATAAAAAAAGAGCCAAAAATGCAGAACAATACATTGGACCTGAGTATATGGCCTATGTTTTTTTATTTCTTTTCTGTTTGTGCAGGATGATGGCAGATTCAAGAGAACAAATATGAGGAATAGAATACGATGAAGAACTAAAGTGGGGAAAAACCTAGATATACCAGCTACAATGAAGGGCAAAGCCTTTGTAGAGTGTGCTACAGGATCAAATAGTTAAAAACAGTTGCCTAAACGGTGCATGTAAACCGAAATACCCAATCTATCAATGTCATGTGTCCCACTAAGCGGTATACAAACCAATAGGAGAAGCACAACTAAACGCTCCATTGTTTTTGAAGGTACCGTGCCCCCCTTTTAGTATATATATATAATACTCCGCTAATGTTGAAAGTTGAAACCAGTGTTTATCAATAGTATAATAATAGAAACTAAGTTCATCAATCTTCATACTTTAATAGAACTTAAGTTTACGAATAATACAACATAGCTCATTAATTAAACATTAAACCAATTAACTTTATATTTACATACCCACTTAGTATTATAACAAATTACACAAAGCCTTTGATTTAGGGGTATGTAAGTTGCTCACCAACCTAAAGGTTGTAGATTAAAGACTCACTGAAATTATTTGTGAGATATATTATGAGATAAAAGTATTATAACAAAGAGTAAACTCCAAAATACATCCCTGTGGTTTACCCAATTTCGCACCATACATCCAAATTTTTTTTTGTAACATATACATCCCTCCGTTAGTAAAAGTCAAACACAATACAATCACGAGGATGAACGGTGCAAACATTGTGTCGTTAACTTGGACACGTGACAGTTAAGTAAGGGTATTTGTGTCATTTTATCTATCCCTGCTACTTCACCTCTCTTTTATCTCTTTTTAGTTTCAGTCAAACACAAATAATAAATCCAAATCAAAAACACAAACACAAAAACACAAACACAAATCAAATCCAATTCAATCCCTGCTACTTAAAAGTGATTATGTTGCATAATGTTTAGAAAATTTTCCATTAGTTCAACACAACTCTTCAAAATCTTGATTTGACAACAGAAAATGAAAAGTGAGAACTACTTTAATTCTTTTATATGTGCATCGTCTACAATAACTTCTTCCATTATCCACTATCTTCCAATTTGTGGGTATCATCTCCATTTCTCTTGACATCAAGAAACAGACCCACACTCACATTTCCATTCTCCTTGAACAATAGAAAACCCATCATAAATCTTACTCAAAACACAAACACGACTCGAATATATAAGATCTCAGGCTCATTTCATCAAGACAAAAGATCTTTAATATCTTACATAATAAACCCATCATAGATCTGTGTAACTATGTAATAAACCCAGCAAGAAAGATATAGGTGGGTTCTTGATTATGGTTGTGTTTTGATTAAACACGAAAGGTGTTTTGTGATTTGTGTTAATTGCTTGATTGATGAAGATTAAGACAGAGATGAGATAAGCGAATGAAGGGATAAATTTGATTAATGGGCCGGGTCGGGTTGAGATGACCCGGTTGGTGAAATGGGTATTTGGGCATCTGGGTGTTCTTCATTTGGGGTTATTGATGTGCAAAAGAGGCTTAATGGGTTGAATCTGTTATGGGTGCTTTTGATTCTTGCGAGATTTGAGAAGAAATTAGAGTTTATGAAAGGGAAAAGGAAAATGAGATGGGTGTTGATATAAAAGGTTTTTTTGTGAATGTTTGATTTTTTGTTTTGGTGGATTGAGTGAAATCTGGGTTTATGAATATGTTAGATCGATAATTTTTTTATTTGTGTTTGTTAAAGAATTTGAGCTTTGTTAAAGAGGCTAGCTATTCTTGAAATATGGGTTTATGAATATGTTTGAGTGAAATTGGTATTAATAGAGTGGTGAAGTGGTGTGAAATATACAATGACATAAATACCCTTACTTAAAAAGAGATAACTGTCACGTGTCAAAGTTAACGACACAATGTTTGCACCGTTCGTCCTTGTGGATGTATTGTGTTTGACTTTTACTAACGGAGGGATGTATATGTTGCAAAAATTTTTTTTGGATGTATGGTGCGAAATTGGGTAAACCACAGGGATGTATTTTGGAGTTTACTCTATAACAAATTATCCCTTAAACTCATTAAACTCAATATTTTTACTCTTTTGCATCATTTTCTTTATTATTATTAGCACTTTTTGTTGAACAAACACATTATTGTTAAACTTTATTTCCTAGCTATAGTATGTGTATCTGTGTCTGTTGCAATGTGCGAGCAACAAATATCTCGGTAACCTCTAAATACAGAAATAAAGTTGATAGAAATTAAGATTCAAGTATCAAAGAAGATGAATGTAGTATTACATACTTTATCAATAATAATTGGGTAAACACCATAAAATAAGAACCTACTTTCTCCAATTTGCCGAGTTGAAACACTTACTTTTTTTATCAACATATAAACCAACTTACTTTCAAATTTTGTTCTGACTTCACCCATATGACTAACTTAAAATTGCATCGTTAGTCCTTTATACTAACGACCGTTAGTAATTAACCTAAAATTTGGTTTTCTTACGTTTTTGTCCGTTTTTACACGTTTTCATCCGTTTTTGCACGTTTTCGTCCGTTTTAACACTTTTTCGTCCGTTTTACATGCTTTCGTCCGTTTTTGCATGCTTTCGTCCGTTTTTTCATGTTTTCGTCCATTTTTGCACGTTTTCGTCTGGTTTTACAAGTTTTCGTCCGTTTTTACACATTTTCGTCCGTTTTTACACGTCTTCGTCCGTTTTTGCATGTATTCGTATGTTTTTGCACGTTTTCATCTGTTTTTACAGGTTTTCATCCGATTTTACACGTTTTCATCCGTTTTTACGTGTCTTCGTCCGTTTTTTGCATGTATTCATCTGTTTTTACACGTTTTCGTCCGTTTTTACACGTTTTTATCCATTTTTACATATTTTCGTCCGTTTTTACATGCATTCGTCCGTTTTTGCATGCTTTCGTCCATTTTTTCATGTTTGTCTATTTTTGCACATTTTTGTCTAATTTTACAACTTTTCATCCGTTTTTACACGTTTTCATCCGTCTTTACACGTGCAAAAACACTTACACATGGATTAAATCATACAAAAAGGGCCGAAAACGTGCAAAAAGGGTTGAAAATGTGCAAAAACGGACGAAAACAGACAAAAACATGTAAAAATGTTTTTGAACGTGTAAAAACGGACGAAAACGTGCAAAAGCGGATGAAAAAGTGTAAAAACAGACGAAAACATGCAAAGACGGATGAAAACGTGTAAAAACGGACGAAAACGTGTAAAACGGATGAAAACATGCAAAAACGGACGACGATGTGTAAAAACGGACGAAAACGTGCAAAACGAACGAAAACGTGTAAAAACGGACGAAAACTTGCAAAAACGGACGAAAACGTGTAAAAACGTTTTTTTCACTTGTAAAAACGGACGAAAACATGCCAAGACGGATGAAAACGTGTAAAAACGGACGAAAACGTGCAAAAACGGACGACGACTTGTAAACACGGATGAAAACGTGTAAAAATGGAAAAAAAAAGGTGCAAAAACGGATGAAAACGTGTAAAAACGTGCAAAAACGGATTAAAACATGTAAAAACGGACGAAAACGTAAGAAAACCAAATTTTAAGTAATTTACTAACGGCCGTTAGTATAAAGGATTAACGATGCAATTTTAAGTTAGTCATATGGGTGAAGTCAGAACAAAATTTGAAAATACGTTGGTTTATATGTTGATAAAAAAGTAAGTGTTTCAACTCGGCAAATTGAAAAAATTAGCTTGTTGTTTTATGGTGTTTACCCATAATAATTAGGTCTACTTTGAAAAATTTAAATAGAAAAAAGTATATAAAACTTTAGGCTTATGGTTTGATGGTGATGTCTTAAAGAATGCATACTCCCACATCTTATAAATCAGTACCCCTTACCCTATTTGATTTCAAGACATTTGTACTTGTATTTGCTAAAACTCATTACCTCCAAAATCATCAATATTTTTTAATCACTAGTTTGGTCACCTTTTGATTCTAGCTCAGAATTACAAGAATACCTTATGTCTACATAAATGTGTATATAAAGATATTATTTTATATGTTTTATGAGTACATTGCACAAATGGCATTTGAGGAGTTTAAGGTAAGACGTTATGATGGAGGCCTTGACAGAGCAAGACTTGAACTACTTGAAAGAAGATGTGAAGTAGGACCATCACAACATGTACTTCTATTCACTGATACCATGGGTGACCCCATTTCAAGAATCCGAAATAGTCCCATGTACATCATGCTGGTAAACTTACACATTCAACTTTGATCTAATATTTATTTCACCATCTTAAAGCTTTGTGACAACATGTAGGTTGCTGAGTTGAACCATGAGCTAGTTGGTGCCATTCAAGGTTCAATCAAAGTGGTCACAATGAAAGAGTTGGCTAAAGTGGGCTACATTTTGGGACTAAGGGTCTCACCACTTCATCGTCGTAAAGGCATTGGTTTGAGTCTTGTGGAGCATTTAGAAGAATGGTTCGTTAGGCACCAAGTTGACTACGCGTACATGGCAACTGAAAAAGATAACAATGCTTCAGTTGATCTCTTTGTAAATAAACTTCAGTATGTTAAATTTAGGACGCCTGCAATCCTCGTTCATCCGGTAAGAACCCGACCCCTCAAGTTGTCATCCAAGATCGAGATTTTTAAGATCAGTGAAGAAAATGCAGAGTATTTGTATCGTAGGTTTATGGGTTTAACCGAGTTTTTTCCCTCAGACATTGATAAGGTGCTTCGTAACAAGCTAAGTTTAGGCACGTGGGTGGCTTGCGACCAAGGAGAACGCTGTCAATTTGGGCATAATGGTTATTTTCCCACAAATTGGGCTATGTTAAGTGTTTGGAATAGTGGAGGTTTATTCAAAATGCGAATAGCGAAAGCTCCAATTTCGTGTATGATGTACTCCAAGGCGTCAAAAGTACTTAACAAAGCATTTGCATGCTTTACCATGCCAGCATTGTTAAGCAACATATTTGAGCCATTCGGGTTCTATTTCTTGTATGGTGTCCACCATGAGGGTCCAATGTCCGGAAAGATGGTTCGAGCTCTTTGTAAATATGTGCACAACATGGCTCGGGTGGCGGAGGATTGCAAGATGGTGGTGACTGAGGTGGGGAGTTATGATGATAGAGTAAGACCTCACATCCCACATTGGAGGTTGCTTTCATGCCCTGAGGATTTGTGGTGCATAAAGGCCTTAAAAAGTGAAGGGAGAGAAAGTTTTAATGAATTGACAAGAATCCCACGAACAAGACCACTTTTTGTAGATCCAAGAGAGGTGTGAATGTGACTATGCCAACTAATTATTTGTTATTATATATGTTTTTATCTTGTTTTTTTTATATGGGTTTTATATTGCGAGCCGACTAATCCCAAGACGACTATCTTTTTGGATAGCTCGGAGTCGGCGCAAGTAAACTTAAACTTTTGTGGCCACAGGAGGATTGATTTTCTTCTCATTGGATTCGAACTCTTGACCTCCGCTCTTACCATTGGGTCACCCCTTTTGGTTATGTTTTTATCTTGTTCATATATACTAATAATGCATATTTCACTTATTTGATATATGCCTTTGGATGAGTATCAAAAGCTTAAATGCATGACATTGATCATTAGGAACATGGATATATCACTTCCATTTAATTTGGTCTATCGATCATTTTCGTTGCATGGACTGTCGTCTGGCTAATGCCCAAAATCACTTAAAATTTTGGTGATCGGCTTGAATCGTTGATCTTAGTCATGAGCCTGTAGCATGAATGACGACAATATTTTTGTATGCTAATTCGAACTTTAAGTCTATATTATGTTAGAAAGGCAGAAAATTTATGATCTTTATATATTTTTTAACGGCCTTCATGACAGCATGCAACTTATGATCTGTATACGTCGGTTATCTGAGTTAAATTAACAATTGTCCGCAGTGGTCAAATGTAACGTACTTAAAGACATATACTAGTGTATAGAGGTTCCGTAATGAGATGTTTTTTGCCTCTTAAGAAACCCAACAAACATCTCATTCTAGATGATATAACCCGCTCGTTTCTACTACTTTCAAGTTTTTATTGTTACTTCCGACCAGCTCCTTGCTAGTTTTCTTTTTTGATATATTTCCCGATGGCTGTTAAAAATAGAAAAAATAAGGTTATGCACTACCTACAAGTATAATTCAGCCTCATGTCACTTGTGTTAAACATACTATTCATTCATTCATTATTGAGACTAGCAGGGTACCCGCGCGTTGCGGCGGCGGGTACCCTGAAATAATATTTTCCGGTGAATCATGTATTTTAGTTTATTATGTTCTTTTTAATAATAAATTTTACGGATATCAAGAATTTCATGTGACGTATTTCAACTCTTTAACTAAGGAATTTATGTCGTCTTTTTGGGTCTTTTTTAAAGTCATTCGTATAACATGAGCCCGTTTGGCCAGTGCCCGTTTAGCCCGTGCCCGTTTGGCCCGTGTCCGTTAGGGTTCTGGCTCGTTTGGCCCGTGCCCGTTTAGCCCGTGCCCGTTTGACCCGTGTCCGTTCGGGTTCTAGCCCGTTTGCCGTGCCCGTTTGGCCCGTTGCCCGTTCGTGCTTGAATATTTGTATAATGTGCTTTATTATTTGTATTAGTAACATTTAATGTAGGAATTGTGTTTAAGTTGGTTGTACAATATGCTTGATAATTTGTATTTCTTATGTAAGGGGTGTTTTAATAACTAAATTAATTGTATTTATTGACCAATTAATTAATTGACTACATTAAATATTTTGACCAAATTAATAGTGCTTTGTAATTTGTACATTAAGCTTTAAGACTTGTAAGTCTTAAAATTAATATTGGTGAGAAAGATTATTAATAGTGCTTTATGTATTGTACAATAAGCATTATAGCTTGTAAGTCTTAATTTTAAGACCAAAAGGAGAGAGAGTCATTCATGCTTTATATGTAGTATAGATTATACTCAACTATTTGCATTTTTTCAATAAGGCCTAGCTTGTGTTATAGTTAGAGTGGACAATTTGAGACCCATAGGTTAAACATGGTTATAGTTGGGTAAATATTTGTTAGAGGTTGGGTCTAGTTGGGTTTCCCTAAATAGTAGCAGTATAGATGAGTGTAATTGGTTATTTGATAAAAAATGCAATTATATAACAATTACCCTACGTGTCTCTAGCCGTCTAGCGTGTCATTTTTTATTTTTATTTTTACTTTTTTCACTTTTTTCATATGTTACTAAAAAAGAAAAAAAAAAAAAATTGAAAATGACCAAAACCCATTTAGACCCAAACCCAACCCATCTAGTCCCGGATTCATTTAGACCCGTGTTTCGAAAAGACCCATTTAGACCCGGACCCGTTTAGACCCAAACCCATCTAGACCAGTGACCCGAGCCGACATATAGGTGTACTATAGACCACCAAGTATGCATGAAGTTTCATATACCATATATGGAAAATGTGCTGGAGGACAAATATGCCGTAAAAGTAAAAAATGTTGATGTGCCTAAAAAATCTTAGGCATTTTCGATATTCTGCGTGTTTGTGGCCAAATACGGTGATACGTATTTTGGTGGTATAAAGTAGTATCAGCGTATGGGTGCTTTTGATGAAAGAAGTTGAGTGTTTGAATAGCCGTTAGACACATTTATCCCTAAACAGAACAGTGTTTGTGCTTGTATAGATGTTGTATGGTATATAGCACCAAGTATGTATTGAGTTTCACTAGCAGGGTACTCGCGCGTTGCGGCGGCGGATACCCTGAAATAAAATTTTCCGGTGAATCAAATATTTTAGTTTATTATGTTCTTTTTGATACTGAATTTACGGATATCAAAAATTTCATGTGACGTATTTCAACTCCTTAATTAAGGAATTTATTTCGTAGCCTTTTTTAAAGTGATTCGTATAACATGAGTTTATTTGGCCCGTGCCCGTTTGCCCCGTGCTAGTTCGGGCTCGAGCCCGTTTGGCCCGTGCCCGTTCGGGCTTGAATATTTGTATAATATGCTTTATTATTTGTATTAGTGACATTTAACGCAGGAATTGTGTTTAAGTTGGTTGTACAATATGCTTGATAATTTGTATTTCTTATGTAAAGGGTGTTTTAATAACCGCATTAATTGTATTTATTGACCAGTTAATTTATGTGTGTAATTGTGCAAACGTAAATTGTACCTTTTACTTTAGTATTTGTATTCATTTAAATATTTGGAACACATTAATTGCTCATTTAAAAGTAAAATAAAGAGTGTTTTTGTGTTTTAAAGTTTTGTACCATATGCTTTAAAAGTTGTAAGTCTTAATTTTAAGAGAGAGAGTGCTTTGTGTATTATATGTAGTATAGATATTATCATCATGCATTATCGTTGGCCTATCATTGATCCTCTCTTACTACTTACTTTCTTTGGAACTCAAAACTTTTTGTTACGCTGTGTCTCAGTTCATTTGCCATGGTGCTACATAACTAGAATAAACAAAAGATAAGTATTGCTAAAATTTACATAATTAATCCATTGTACTACATGAGTCCACTTATATTTTTTTGTTTTTTCCCTGGTAACAGGTTTTATATATTCAACAGGGTCACTGCATACTATGGAGACAAAGTAAATATCAAAAATAGACGGAATATCAATGATGGGTGTACGGAGATCGAGCCAACCTATTACTGTATTCACATGGTCTGTGCATCCATCATTGATACTTTGTCAATATTTTTGTACCCCTCAAATTTTCGCACTCACCTACTTCAGTACATTATGCTTCAACTCAAATCAAAATCAGCTGTTGTTCAGCTGCCGTTCATCTGCCATATATATGCTTCGTATGTCTGCCTTTCAAAGGTATAAATTTTAATTTTAGTCAATTTGAATTTCAAAATTAAAGATTCTGTGGCCATAAACTTACGTATTAATATGTGTTCATGGGATTCAATTTGTAGTCTTTGATAGTAATCAATTGTTGAAATTTGATTTTGTCAAATTGATTAAGAAGTTCAAGTGAAATTTAAATGAATAGATGCATACAGAAGCAATGTATGTGAAATACCCTAATATATCTTTCCTTTTTTTTTTCTTTTTTTTTCCTGGATATCTATGTAATGCATGAGGAATATACCAGGCAATGATGAAAGTTGTTCTATAATTGCTGACCTGAGCCTTATTATGTATGTTATCATCATGCATTATCGTTTAACCATCATTGATCCTCTCTTACTACCTACTCTCATTGTAATTCAAAACTTTTTTTGTTTCACAGTGCCTCGGTTCATTTCCCATGTTACTACATAACTAGAACAAAGAAAATACAACTATTGCTAAGATTCACATGCTTACTCCACTGTACTACATGAGCTTACTTCTATTTTTTTCCCCATGCTAGCAGGTTTTATATATTCAATAGCCAAATTCGATAGTATGGAGACAAGGTAAATATCAAAAATAGACGGAATATCAGTGATGGATGTACGGAGACCGTGTCGACCTATTACTGTATTCGCATGGTTTGTGCATCCATCAATGATACTTTGTCAATATTTTTGTCTCTCATGCGTTTGCTTTTTGTCGACAGACACTGATCATCACTCATTAATTCATTATACTATTGGCAAGAGACACCTTCATTTACTTTATGTGTTTGTTACAATGGTTATCTGCTTATCTAATTGGTCTACATTTTTATAGAAACTAAAATAATTTTATACATGTTGGCAGGTTCAGTCCCACAAAAGGATCTGATAACTGGTCGTGTGCATTTCACCAAAGTTAGATGGGAAACTTAAGAGAATGTTGTGACAAGTGATTTGGTGCACATTACTTCTTCGCACCATCCTCTTTTGTCACCCATCTATCTTTGGAAACTGCAGCCTATTGTTGATCAGAGCCTTTTGTGGAATTGCACCTACAAATATGCAACAACAAATTTGGTATGACAAACACGGAACATCCAACTTAGATGGTTGCTCTTATCTTCCCCTCGAATTCCTTTTACTATTTGAACGGGCTACCAATACGTCTGGTGCAGACCATTGTTTAAAGACCGTATAAATAACAAAAGGAATTTCAGGGGGAGGTAAGCGTTTCCACCTATGATTATTGGCACTGCTAATCTAATTGGTGTACATTTTTATAGAAACTTACCTATGCTTCCTTCTCATTATCTAATTGGTGTTCATTTTTATACAGGCTCAAATTGTTTTATGCATGTTCATAGGTTCAGTCCCACAAAAGGGTCTGATCACCGGTCGTGTGCATTTCACCAGAGATAGATGGGAAGCTGAAGAGAATGCTGTGACAAGTTATTTGGTGCAAATTGCTTCTTCGCACCATCCTCTTCTGTTCCCCATCTATCTTTAAGAATTGCACACTATTATTGATCAGCACCTTTTGTGGAACTGGAAGTGCCAATATGCAACAAAAATAATTGCTTTTGGCCCCTTTTTTGGTGTACATTTTTATACAACCTTACCTATGCTCCATTTTCATTATCTAATTGGTGTTCATTTTTATAGAGGCTCAAATTGTTTTATGCATTTTCACAGGTTCAGTCCCACAAAAGGGTCTGATCACCGGTCGTGTGCATTTCACCAAAGATAGATGGGAAGCTGAAGAGAATGCTGTGACAAGTTATTTGGTGCAAATTGCTTCTTCGCACCATCCTCTTCTGTTCCCCATCTATCTTTAAGAATTGCACGCTATTATTGATCAGGACCTTTTCTGGAACTAGAACTGCCAATATGCAACAAAAATAATTGCTTTTGGCCTGTTACAAGTAAATCTGACAGTAAAACAAACCTGTTGCCTCAACCTTTGGATACCTCGCTTCCACATACTTACATTTGAATTTTGATGTGCAGTAGGTTTTCCTACCTTCTGCTACTGTTTGTCGCCAACCTAGGAAAATTACATCCGTTGATAACTTTCAACTGGAACCAATGAATCCTTATAGATGCGTCAAGGTACCATATTACTACCCTTAAATATACTCTGTCTATCAAGTATTGTGGTTTTTTCTAAATGATAGTTTAATGCACATAGAAACAACCTATGTGAAATACCCTAATATATCTCCTTTTTTTTTTTTTTTTAGCTTCATGATCTATCCCTTAAAGATGCTTTGTCTGTCAAGTATTATTCATTTTTCTAAATAATGGTTTAACTTGGTTCATACTATGCACGTTTAATTTCAACGGCTTTATGACAAACCCATCTACAGTCGCTACATCTACTTTCTTTACCCTTGCAGCAAACAATATGACATGCAAGATCTTTGCAATTGAAGGACAAAAGAATAGTATTGAAGACAGACGAGCACAACAGATCAACATCAAGTACGAGAAAATTGTTTAAAGATGAACTACCATATCTAAGGAAGCAAAAGAGGTTAGTTACACAATTTAACTTAACATAAATAATAACTTTCATAATAACTTACAATCCAGTTACATAGGCTCCAACCAAACATTACAATAGTACTTATAATAAAATTAAACTCAGATACATAACTATAAATACAGACACCAACATGATACCAGCATGAACGACACAACATAACCAGCAACAATTCCCTCCACTTCTAGCCAGGCAGTCAGAAATCCATTAAGCCCTTAAGCTTCTGAACAAAAATCTCCTTATTACGGCCATTTAGCTGCAACTCAGCTGTCATAATGAGCATTTTCATGACCTTCTGGTCATCTTTTGACTGCACTTCTCTTAGGAATTCAACTATTTTGTGAGCATAATTATTCCCGATAGTGTCTAACTCCTGAATAAAAGTGACCCTTTCACACATTACCCCAACCAGTCTAGCACATAGCGCATTCATTTGTTGCGCCATTTAAATATCTTCAATTCCAGCTTTATGACAGTATAAAATGAACATTTCAGACCAATTGTTCGAATTGACTTCAATTCTAAGCTGATCACACCTAGGACGTCTAGACATTTTTTTTTTGCTTATTTATCACAAGTTGGAAAATGAAATATGCATACAAACACACAGCATACCTTCCTTAAATAGAAAAACAAACCTCAAAAAGTAATTTGCATTCTTTTTTGGCCACATGCATATCATGAACCAATACCTGCCAAAGATAAACAACGTTTTTTTTTTTTTTTTATATCCATTATAGGCATTGAACATAGCTACACCTATTGTTCTATTACTCCTTTCAAATCATCCATGCTATCATCCAAAATAACCCAAAATTATTGCCCTGGAGGTTTTAAAAGTTGGCAGAAATAATACATTTCCAACAGTTTATTTCATTATGCACTACTTAATAATTGAAGGTGCATACCATAGTCTGAATCTAGAAATTATGATTAGTATTCTTACTGAATTTTCCACCATTTGCATTGCCAAGCAGACCTTTGAATGCTGTAGTTTTTGTGTTTACTATAACAAAATTGAATCCTATCGTTTTTGTGTTTACTGTAACAAAATTAGAATCTTTTAGATCAAACCAAGATGAACGACTCAATTTTATACCTTTGCTTTCAACACACAAATTGGTCGTTAGTTAAATAAGCAACCAACAATATATATATCATTACAATTGATGATCAGTTAATTTGTGCTTTCTGATGAGTATTAAGAAATTATCTTAATTGTGTACTTCCAGGTTACAAGAAAATGCAAGTACTTTCCACTAACAGAGTATCCAAGAATTGGCAGAGCATTAACCTTATATGACGCCGAAAACAAAAATAAAGCAATAGCGGAAATGGAACATGTCTCCATGTGCAATAGCAACAATAAGTAAGAGTATCTTTCAGTTTTCTTAATTTTTACTATATCATTTTATTACATAGATTCATATTACATTATATAGATAGATTCATACATAGATGCATACTTCATTCAGAAGATAAAATGATACATTCTTAACAAAAGACAGTGGTGGGAATACTTCAACTAAGAGTACTTTTCCCTTTCCCTTTGGCTATGATCTTTGCATAACTCTCCTTGGTTGGAAGCCCTAGGACTTGAATCCTTTTGCCAGTCATTGAAAGACCTTGAGTCGTAACAGGAGGATTAACAGAGGTTGAAACCTTTTTGCAACGCCTAGCAGCTGTACTCTTTTTTGAGACAGCAGATGAGGTTGAATACCAACTAGGAAAATAGCTAGACCATGGTGAAGAAATTTCATCATAAGAGGCTGAATCATTTGAAGAAATTTCAATGATTTCTACCTTTGAACTCATTTTTTAGAATTTTGGAAAGATTTTAGATTTTTAATGGAAGTAATTTGTGTATTAATGGTTGTAGTGATGTGAATTTAAAGCAAATCCTACCCATGAATTAAAGTAAAAGTTAATACCATTAATTAGTAGGTTGGTGTACCCAAGTATTCATCAAAAAAACTTCTACCTTTTGCTTATAAAATTAACATCTATGTTAATATATAATAAAACTTATACCTGCTTTCTCTTATAAACTCTAGATTTATCATATTTGCCTTAATTTGTCATGGTAATGTGACAAGCAATGAAAGATTGACATATCAACCGGTGGAAAACAAGGCAAACAATTCAATAAAAGACGCAGATTGTTGTTGGAGCAGGATAATAGTTAAAAAAACAGATATTTGATGGCAACAATTGTGCAGACATTTGATAGTGACAATTAAGCAGAAAATTGATAGGGAGGATCATTTATTTTCTGCTTTCTCATATTTTCACAAACATACCAGTGGTTATATTACCCGAGATGAATTGGAGCACACCTGCAAAGAGTTTGCAACAAATTATCAAAGAAGTTGATCACAACAATGTAAGTCTTTCGATATGTAAACACCATCTTTGTTCTTCCTTTCCAAAACTCTTCAATGTTGATTAGGTAATGTTCCTGTGGTGCGAAAACCAAGAAGTCCAACAGCGGCAGGTCAGAAGAAAGCTCTTCCTAAGAACAAAGTAAGAAATGAAACCTTATATTTGTAAATTTTTTACAATGTAATACGTGACAGGTGATTATGTGAATTAATAAAAATATCGCTTGCAGGGAAAAATTTCCTTTAGCAGAACACATTGCCGAAAGAAACTTCCAATCTTCACAGGATCACAATGAAATTGTTGACCTTTTAGCTCGGCATATCATTGAATCATCTCCTTAGTAGCAGAGGGTAAAACCATTATTAAAATGATTTATGCATAATAACCATTCGATCTTGGTATGTCAAATTTGTGACTAAATAAAGTTATTTAAACAACAGAAGCTCCAAAAAACAAGCCACCAGCAAAACCAGCTGCAGCCAAAATGAAAGCCACAACCACTGAAATTTTGCCTCAAGATAAAGTTATTGAGATCAGTGAGCAACAGCTAAAACATGCGAAGAAGCGACAAAAAAAAAAGAGGTGCAGCTGCTGCTGCGACGTCTAACAAAACAGCTGCCGAGCAGAAGCTGATTACTGAAATGCTGAAGCCAGTAACCGCAGAAACATCACCAGAGAAGAAGGTAAGAAATATAAGGTCGCCAGGAAGATGCGCCAATGGGTGTTGGGGAAGCGAGCAGTGAATTTGCAGCAGAAAAACCTGACCACAAAGGGTGAATAAGAATAATAAATTGTCAAATGTTAATAGCATACTAATTGCTGAGTTTCAAATTTACAGTCACAATCTTTTGCCAGATAATTTATATTGTATAGCTTTTTTTTTCTATGTTGGGATAACATCATAACACTGTACGATTGTTATTTTCATAAGTGTTTCCCATGCACATCCAAGAAGTCTCCTATAGTCCTGTAACACACTCACTTTCAAAGATCAATCCTAAACACAGTTTAATTCACAACCAAGTGAAGTATCCCACGTGGCAGGCAAACATGGATTGGCTGTGTAACTAATTATTGGTTTAGAAAGGACACATGCCAAACATTAATTTGCTTTGTAAATAATCCTTTCATTCACCTTCTTCTTTCATCATCTCGATTCTTCATTCTCTCCATCAAACCCTCAGCCGAAAATCCTCTCAACGATCAATATATATTGGAATTATTTAATATACAATTTCAATATGAAAAAAATAAAATAAAATAAGCCCACATTATCACTTTGTTGCACTGTATATCTTTTCCGCCGCCTTACACACTTCTATAATTTTCCAGAGACAACTTCATCTTAAAAAAAACACACACAGAGGCACATCTATACTATCCGAAATTGTGGAGGGCGCTTGCTAAAGGCCGTGAACTCACCAACATCAAACTCATCTGCCACAATCCCCGTTACAAAACTACCGACGAAGTTCGAGATTTTTTGTAATCCATTATGACATCGAGAAGCAGTAATCCATCAACAACAGATGTGATTGACGATTTTAAATAACATGTATGTTTAGTTTATATAATTTTTAAAAAAGGATTGCTAATTTTATTATTTTGTTATTATTGATTATGTGGTTATTGGTAAAATTGGATTGTGTTATTTATTACTTTAAACTTGAAATGTCTAAATAATTTTGTATAATTACATTTGGTTTTACTAAAAACAACAACAAATGACTTACCATTTTCTCATAAAAGTAAACACATTTATAAAAACAAAAAAACAAAACATCTAAAAAACACTACTACAACATTGAAATAAATTAAAAAAATATATTGAAATCCATGACAAAACAACATTGCAAAATAAAACACATACCGTACTACAAACAACCCATATCTAAACACTCCCGCAGCAACGCGCGGGTTTCCCCGCTCGTTATTATTAAAAAGGAGTTGATTTGCACAATTTTTATTTTGATTGGGACATTTAACTTTACAAATAATTAGAGCACAATGTAACATTAAACAACTATATAATGCACGGAGTAGAGTGTTCAAATAAAAAACATGAGTGTGCAAATCAATTCACTTATTAAGTACATTTTTTTAAATCTATCCATCTTAAATTACGGCTGCGTTTAATTTGCACAAACATATGCACGCATGTGTGTGTTAGTTCCAGATGATGTACCACGTCAATCCTGATGATGTACCACGTCAATTAGACCGAAGCTTATGCTATTCATACATACTACACCATACACATACAAATCTTCTACGTATGAGGTGTTGTCTTGACCGTCAAATGGTGGTTCTCGGTGCTATATACTGCAACACACTTCCAGGCTCGGAATAACGTAGAACAACCCTGACTATCATTAAGACAAGCCAAATGAGTTCATACTCCCAACACTTTCCAATAAAAGAAGTAAGTGACTATCAGGTAATGGTTGAACGAACTAAACAAAACTTTATTTATTTATTTTTTTTAGTGGCAAGATATGTAAATGTCAATATAGCAAAGTAACTAGAGGAAAGAGATTACTTATTTAATTGACATGTCCGATACCATCTTAAATTATACCATCCAATTACTTTCCGGATTAGCGTTACCTGCGGCTCTCTAAATCTTAGCCAGCTGGCGAGTCGCCCGGCTACACAATTTAACAATCCACAACTATACGGAGAAAGTGGATGAGTCAGTTGCAAATACCATAAAGGAGCAGCTGAGCGAAAGAGTCATAACGCCACTCTTTCACGATAATAATGTGGTCTTGCCGCTCGGGAAGGATGCCTATGACGTAATAGACGCCTTAGTCCCGGGGGACAACGTGCAATTACTTGCAGTGATGTATCACGATCTGTGTTGGCTAGGCGTTGAAAGTCAGACGTGCCCGCTATTACTAGAAATCTCGATTTCTTGTGAATCCATGGGTGAATTCTCACTTTTTGGTATTTTCAGTTTTGCCGAGAGGAAGGATCCAAATGCTCCATCAATAAAGTGGGGGCTTTTCGAACCTTCCCCAATCCTCACTCCCCCTTTTTCAAAAAGAAGCCTCGCTCAACAACCCTCTCTGATAAGGAAGAAAACGAAAGAATCTCAATTTTGCGACAAATCCAGTTCGATGGCTGTTCTCCACTAACCACAAGAATATAGGGACTCTATATTTCATCTTTGGTGCCATTGCTGGAGTGATCCAATTTTTAAATTACTAATCCAATCCAACCAATTAGGATTAAATTTCAATTATTATTAAGGATTCATGGCGACTTAACCACTTAAGACCAAAGCTAAATTTAATCCTAATTTTACAAATGACGCATGTAGTGGTGTCAATAACCACGTCAAAAGTACCTAGGGTTATGGGAGAATGGGATGCTGAAAATGTGTCTAACCTTATAACCATCCTTAATTGTTTCTATCTTGTATCAGGTTTGCGCATCAATCTTCACAAGTCAAATTTATATGGATTTGGTGTTTCATCGGACGAGGTAGAGGAATTTTCTCGTAAAACAGGTTGTCCGGCTGCCTCTCTACCATTATTTATTTATTTATTTATTTTTAGAACGACACCACACTTGAAATCCGACCCCCCAGTTAAACCATCCAAACGGGCAGGCCCCGGGACCCGAACCACTAGGAGAGACCCGCAAAGGGAAACCCCTAGAACTCACGGCTTCGCACTAGGAGGAAAACCTGGTTTTTTTGTCTCTTGCGAGACTTGAACCCTAGGTAAAACCTCCCCGAAGCTCCAGAAGGATCCCAGGTGGCCAACTGAGCTAAGCCAGTTGGTTTGCCTCTCTCCCATTTATATACCTGGGGTTACCTGTTGGGTGTAACATGCGTAGGATTTCGAGCTGGGAGGATATGGTGTTGAAAGTCCAAAAAAAGCTTTCAAAATGGAAGATCAAATTGTTATCCATAGAAGGCAGACTAACTCTTATTAAATAAGTGTTGGGAAGTCTTGGTATTTACTTTATGTCGATGGTCAAGATGCCTGAAGTTGTTAATAAGAAGATAGAAGCTCTTCATGCTCAAATTTTTTGGGGTGGTGATGATGTAGATCGGAAAATTGCATGGGTTCAATGGACTCAAGTTCTCAATTCAAAATAAAAAGGTGGTCTTGGTATAGGGAGTTTGAAAGCGTTGAACCTTGCTTTGATTCAAAAATGGCGGTGGCGGTTTCATACTGATAAAAGAGGGATTTGGAATAAAATTATTTCGAGTATATATGGGCAACAGAGAGGATCTAGATCAATCGTGTCTCATATGCATGGAAATGGGGTTTGGAGCTCTATCTTAAAAGTTGTACGCCAGATGCATGAAAAAAATATGGTGAACTATTCGTCCATGCGGAAAAGAATTGGTAATGGAAGAAACACTCAGTTTTGGTCAGATTTATGGGTTGGTGATCAGACTTTAAAGGAGAGGTTCCCGAGAGTCTTTGTGTTGGAAAGGATCAAATATTGTAGCATTGCGGATCGATGGTGTGACGATAATTGAAATTGGAGTTGGATCTGAAATATGCATACCGAGGGTCGTACGGGACAACAATTTATTGACCTTCTATGTGTGATTGAAGGTATAGATTGGTCGGAGAATGAAGATGTATGGAGGTGGGAGCTAGATCAGCAAGGTATCTTCTCTGTATCATGTACACGGATTCATATAGACAATCTTTTGTTACATTCTAGTGAGCTTCCAACTAGATGGAACACTTTAGTGCCAATAAAGGTGAATATTCTAGGATGGAGGATAAGATTGGATCGGTTACCTACTCGGGAAAAGCTAGATCAGAAAGGAATAGATTTGCTTTCTCTTTTATGCCACTAGTACATTCAGGAGCTTCGGCTACGACTTTTTTTTATTGTCCGGACGACAAGACGACGGTATCAAACCGTCCCGACGACACGACGTCAACAGGAACTTGTCGACATTACCCCTTCGCTATTCACTGTCCCGACGATAAAGCCCGACGACAACGTGGGACCCACATGTTTTTCAGTCAAAGTTTTTGGTGTTTTTGGGAAACAGATGCCGACGTCATGTCGTCGGCACCATAAGAATAATTAAACTCGTAATTAGTTAATCGTAATTACGTTGTAAACATACCGACGACACGACGTCGGTGGGTAATTAAACCGGTCAACAAAAGTCAATACTATCTCTTAAGGTGCCGACGACATGACGTCGGTATAATAAAACTTATAAATAAAATTTGGTTAAGGTACCGACGACATGACGTCGGTACCATAAAACTCACA
This sequence comes from Artemisia tridentata subsp. tridentata, assembly GCA_021014915.2. Taxonomy (NCBI): domain Eukaryota; kingdom Viridiplantae; phylum Streptophyta; class Magnoliopsida; order Asterales; family Asteraceae; genus Artemisia; species Artemisia tridentata. The sequence continues at coordinate 329,575,280 of CP139508.1, read as the reverse complement.
AATAAAATTTGGTTTACGATGCCGACGACACGTCATCGGTACCGTAGTGTAATGCAGCTACACAGCAGGCTGCACAGCTGCAAATTTCCAGATTTTTTGGGGAAAAAATCTACCAAAACCTGTAAGCAACCAAAGCCTTTAACCAATCAATACTAACATGTCCTAACACGTACAACTTATAATGGCTTAAACGCTTGTAAACAATCGCTAAACACCCTCAAAATGCATTAAAACACTATAAAGTCTATAAAACGGGTGTTATAATCTCTAAACCTAGCTGCCATATCCACAAATGTTGCAATATCCGCAAAGTTCAAGTTACCAAAAGGTTAAACTACACAATACTAAGATAAGGGTTGCCAAAATATAGTTTCAAAGATAAGTACAACACAAAATAACCCATATATACCTCTACCGCCCCTTTTCATCATCCATATCTTCACTATGACCATCCTCATCTCACCATTGCCCCACCACTCCCTCCCACCTCGCCTCCGCCACTCCCGCTCCCACCAGCTGCGTCACTGTCTCCCGTGCCACACCCACTGCCTGAGCCTGCCTCAGCTTGAGAAGGCATCTGACTAGTAAACTCGTACCATTGCGGGTTGCTCCAGACAAAAACCCATCAACTGAGCGAGCTGCGACTTAATTTCCTTAGCTTCTGCTACAACTGCGTCACTCTTCTTATCAGCCTCAGCAATCTTCTTTTCAGCTTCAGCAAGCTTCTCGTCGATCTCGGCCATACCTAAAAACGAAATAATCAAAATTTAAAAACAGCCATTGCAATACATAAGATGAGTCATGAGTAATCTATTAGTAGTAGTGTACATACCTGGAGGTGAAGGCGGGGTGTATGATAACGGTGGACTGCTCATGCCGGGTACGAACCTACCCCTGCCGGCTATATGACCCCGCTGCTTGCCCTTTATAACGAGGGCAAGTATCTCCTCCTCTGTGTAGGCTACCCCTGTAGGCATATCCGCTCCCAGATCCCGTAGTCGGACCATCTCTTGCTATGTAGTTGAAAAAGAAATTAAAATTAATATATTACTTGGGTTACTAGATTATGTTTCAATAAATCATTAAAGTGCGTGTTTGAAAAAAAAAAAAAAAAAAAAAAAAAAAAACCGATACTTACATATTGAAGCCTAGCCTCATCATGCAACCATACATCGTCCTTCAGTGAGTGTCGTAGAAGCTCTTTATGAGGGACGGGTACTGGCTGCGGTTCTCGCTGTTCTCGAACTGTATATACACATGCATATAAGATGAAACAAATTAAAAATGACAAATCAAACACCATATATATTTTAATTACACTTAAATACTTTTATAAAATTAAAAGATATAATTAAAATTAATTACTTTTATAAAATTAAATTTTTTTATTTAGTATAAATACTTTTAATTAATATATAATTAAAATTAAATAATTTTATAAAATTAAAATACTTTTATAAAATAATCAAAATGTGTCTTACGTATTCGTGTCGAGAAGCGGCCAATGATTTGGACCCGTGGCGGCTGTAAACCTTGTTCTTCTTTCGGTTCTCGGCGTTCACAGCAGCTCGCTTGAGGTTCGCCTCCTCCATGTAGAACTTGACATGCTTCTCCCATACAGACTGCTCCATGTTCGGAGGAGGGTTTCTTCGTATCGCATCTACAGCCTGAGGCCCGCCCTTCTTAGTAAAGTGATCGCGCTTCAGGTCATGCTTGTTGTCCAAGTAGCGCCTAGCTAAATATGCATTGATGCCGGTCCGAATGGTTTCCCAACGTTCTTCCCGCATGTGGCGCTCCAGGTTAAACATACGCTGCAATCAAATATAGTTAAAATTAATAGAGATATAAATAAATAAACAAATTTAAATAAATATACACATTTAAACAAATTTAAATAAATGTACACATTCAAATAATTAAATATAGAGATATAATTAAATAAACAAATTTAAATAAATATACATATTTAAATAAAATAAACACGATAACAAAACACTATAAAAGGAAAATGAAATAACTGACCCCGAATCGATGCATGACATGCGCCTTCTTCTCCTTTTCGATCTCGTGCCAGGAGGGATAGTACAACGGCATCTCCCTAATCAACTCGCAAACGTAGTTACTGAACCACTTGGTGTTCTTGCTGACATGAACGTACGTCCCCTGATCACCATACTCGAACTCAATCGACTGCGGGCCGTTAAGTTCCACGGCTCTCTTTAGGGCTACGTTCTTCGTGGCTTGACGGATCGGCGGCCTGCCGCCATCCCGACCTCCACCCCTACGTTCTTCGGGATACCAAAAGTTTTTAAAAGAATAAAAAAGAGACCACGTTACCTATGTCTCAGCTGTCTTACCTCTCGGCTGTATAAAAAAAAAAGGCAGAAAACAACATCAAAAAATTAACAAATGCTACATAAATTAACATTTACATTACATAAATTAATAAAATCAAAAAAATAACAAAAATTAAAAATACATGCGTCGTATGGAAGAAAAAGTGGGAGGAAGAGGAAGGATTAAACAAGAGAAGGGTTGAGGAAAGAATTAAACAAGAGAAGAGGAGGAGGAGAAGTGCACAGTGGTGCTCGTGTAGTGGTGGTTTGTTGTGGTGGAGACTGTGGTGGTGGTGGTGTATGGTTTAGCGAATGTGGTGTTGTATTGATGGTGTGGTGGTGGAGTACTACTGGTGGTGGTGGTGTCTTCAATAATCGCCGGCGAGGATGAGAGAGCAATAATTGAGATAGGTCTCTAAGTGTTTACCAGATCTGCCTTTTGTTTACTTTTTTACTTGTCCCGACGACATGTCGTCGGGATCAATAAAGTAAGTTGTCGCTATGTGATTTGGCGGGATAAATGAATTTCTCATGAAATTTTGGAGGGTTTTCGTCCTGACGACAAGTCCATGGTATTTTGAGTTTTATAACATTAAATACTTTTATAAAATTAAAAAATAACTAGTTAAATTTAAAATTAATTACTTTTATATAATTAATTTTTTTTATTTATTATAAATACTTTAATTTAAAATTAAATACTTTTATAAAATTAAAAAAATTTATTTAATTTAAATAATTTTATTTAATATATAATTAAAATTAAATAAAAAAACTAGTCAAATTTTTAAGTGTCCCGGTAAATTTTCTAACATAAGAATAAAAAATCCCGCCAAAATCCTCAACCTAACATGTTAAACGGATTAATAAAAGGTCTCACGGAGTAACTTGTTGTCACATTTATCAATATTTTTAACTTGAGTCGGTAACAATAAAAAAAAAATCGTTCTTATATTAGACTATTAGTTTACGATAATATGTTAAACGAATGAGTAGATATGTTATAGATATGCATAACATGTTAAACGGATGAGTCGAGGTGTTATGGATATACATCCCATGTTAAACGGATGAGTCGAGGTGTTATGGATATACATAACATGTTAAACGGATGAGTCGAGGTGTTATGGATATACATAACATGTTAAACGGATGAGTTGAGGTGTTATGGATATACATCCCATGTTAAACGGATGAGTCAAGATGTTATGGATATACATAACATATTAAACGGATGAGTCGAGATATTATGGATATACATAACATGTTAAACGGATGAGTCGAGGTTTTATGGATATACATCCCATGTTAAACGGATAAGTCAAGATGTTATGGATATACATAACATGTTAAACGGATGAGTCGAGGTGTTATGGATATACATAACATGTTAAACGGATGAGTCAAGATGTTATTGATATCCCACCAAACACTTCCTGCCAAAACTTCCCACCAAAAACTTCCCGGCAAAACACTTCCCACCAAAATTTCCCACCAAAACTTCCCACCAAAATATTGGCGCCAAAACTTCCCACCAAAAGCTAGCAGATCTTCACAGCCTCTTATAACCAACCTCACAACCCCACAACCTCTTATCCTCAAAACCACTCAACCTCACAACCTCTTATCTTCACATCAATTTCAAAACCTGAGATGCAGCGATATAATCCTTTTATGTGTAATTGTGGAATAGGAAATATAAAACTAAGAAAATCACATCAAAAAGATACATTTGGATGGGAATATTATGCATGTCCTCATTCGAAGGTGAACAATCATACTTTTCTTATTTATGTAAATATACAAATTATTGGGCTGTAATCTCTTATAATTTCCTTATTATGTAACAGCCAAGACAAAAAGATCATGGATGTGGATATTTTATGTGGAAGAGTCAATTGGATGATCAGTTAAGTGTAATCTCTTCTGCTTCAACATCTCAAGGTTTTGGATCTGCACCAACAGAGTGCTCAAACTGTAATGGCAAAGATCTTAGGATAAACATGCTGGAATCACAAAAACAGGTGCTAGAGACAAGATTAAGGATGCTGGAGGCAAGACTTGAAATGGCAAGGAATCCCGACGACCAAGACCTCTCATGTCAGTCGGGTGCAATACTCCGTGAGTTGTTAGGTGACATGGAAAATCTTCGTATGTAGTGTTGTTGTTGTTGTTGTTGTTGTTGTTGTTGTTGTTGTTATTGTTGTTGTTGTTGTGTTATTGTTGTTGTTTAATAAAATGTTGTTGTTATTGAAGTTATCGAACATGACATACACCCGTCTATTGGTGGGTCGAACCACACCCAAAATATACACTTTTTCAACACTAAATTACATATGCATAAAGAATGGAACTGAATGAACAATATCACAATTAACAGACACAAAGGCAAACCTTTTATTTAAAACACGCAAGAGTTCTCAACCATATACATTTCATACAGACTCAAACGAAACAAATCGACAAGCAACCGAAACAACTCAAACGAAACAACTCGACAAGCAAACGAAACAACTCAAACGAAACAACTCGACAAGCAAACGAAACAACTCGAAAAGCAAACGAAACACACGACATACACCATAACAAACATCGCCCATTCATTTTTTTTGCTGCTACTTCCCACTTTGCTAGAACCTGCACCATCTTTTCCCTTCCTTGCTTTCCTTTGCTTGATGAAACGTTCAAACATAGGTTCAAGATTTGTTATCCTATTTCCCAGATCATCAAGTTTGGTTTCCAATGTGCTTTATCCTCCAACATCATCAGCTTGAGCGTCCAACATCTCTCTGTAGTATGGCTTTTTCCTCAACCATTCCCGAATCTTGTCTCTCATCCACGGGCTAATGTTCTTATAAGAACCATATTCATCATAAATTTCGTAGCTATATGTATTAAGAACTTCATTAAAGAGATACATCGACGATAAAACCTTTGACCACTCCTCTTCCGGTGTGCAACCAGCCATTGTTATGTGTGTTTTGTGAGAATTGACGATTGGGTTATGTGCATTTTGCCGAGTTGAAGATTATTGGATATATATAAGTAAAAAATTGGCGGGACAAAGGTGCAATGAGGCGGAAAATTTATCCCTACGACATGTCGTCGGTATCGCAATGGCGGGAAAAAATCCCGCCCAATTATTCGCTAATATTTACAATAGGGGGAAGACCAAATTTGGTCTAAATGCCTCCCGTCGACATGTCGTCGGGACGATACCACTAAACATAACTGTTAACGCTAATCAAATGCTAATTACGATAATTTTTTTGATTAATATGGTCCCGACGACACGTCGTCGGTACCATCTTGGCGGGGCAAATTCTCGCCCAATTATTGGCACTTATTGAGAAAGTCAAGTTTGACCAATATGGTCCCGAAGACATGTCGACGTGATTTTAATAATCGAAAAATTCAACGCACGCTGGTCTCGGTCAAACATTTTTTTTTCTTTTGGTGATTCGTGCTGACGACAGCCTGTCGTCGAGACGGCCTTCGTCGCCCGTTCTCCTTATTCTTGTAGTGGTGCCCAGTGTGTGATAGGTATATAGAAAATGTGAATCATGTGTTCATGAGATGTGAGCTTGCGTCCCAAATTTGGGATAGAATCTTCCGTTGGCTTGATATGGTTCAACCGATTTTCTTATCAATTGCGGACATCATGGATTGGATAGTTTCGATGCATTGTAGTCTCAAACGCAAAAAGGTGTTGGAAGCTATTATCTAGCGTCCATGTGGGTGATATGGAAGTATCGGAATAATAATCTTTTTGGGTCGGTAAAGATGAAAAGGAGTAGTATCTTTGATGTTATTTTCAATGGCTTTTGAGTGGTGTTCGAGTAGGAGTAGATATTGCTTTAGAAACTGGTCGTTGTGATTGCAAAACCCAATGCTTTATATATTGTAATTGTTGTTGTTTTCGCTAGCTCCTTGCTAGTCGTTTATAAATTTTGAGCCGTTCAAAAAAATAAAAAAATAAAAAATTACCACGTCAAAAATAACTTTGTAATCCTTCCTAAAATATCTAACAATGGTGGGTATAAAAGACTAGCAATAGTTAACATAATTAACAGTATAAAGCAATATTGGAGTCTCAAAATGTCAAAGTAGGGGCGTCTCTGAGGATTTACGTGCCCTATCCGAGCCGTTAAAAAATATGCCCCTTAGACCCCTTAGGCTTTAAGCGAATTAAATAATTAGGCTTATAAATTTATTATGGATTATATGTTTAGTTATAAGATTGGAATTTAATTGAGCCCAAGTTTAAATGTTTAATACCTATTTATATATATATATATATATATATATATATATATATATATATATATATATATATATATATATATGATTTTTTTTTAAATGTGCCCTCGCGTAAAACGGACTCTAGCCCGTTGGCCTCCCGGCCCACCCAAGAGCCGCCCATGTCAAAAAGAATTATAAATTGATAATAAATCTTATGTTTGGGAACCACAAAATCTTAATACATGGTTTATTTAAAGCTTATAACAAATATTTGAAACCATACACAAAATCGTGTATTATGCTAAGGGCATTGGCAATCGTTGCGTTATGCTCTAGAATCATGGCAAGACTCCGAATCTACACTGCCGCCAACCCTAAGACTCTAGAATCCTATGATTCGGAGTGGGAATTAACACGCTGAAGCTTGCTAGAGTCTTGTGCAAAAGGACAAAATTTTTACTATGTTTTTGTGTTTTGTGTCTTTATTTTTTGAGGCATGACTCCGAATCTTCCAGAATCCTCCCACTGCCAACAGTTTTATCCTCAGAATCCTCCAGAATCCTCCTGCCACATGACACTCTGTGATTGATCGGTGGGAATCCTCCCAAGACTTCGAGTCTTGAGTTGCCAACACCCTAAGTAGTTTCCACATGTATAACTACTTTAAAAGCATAGTGAAAAGAAAGGTGGTAGACAAAAGGTGAATAATTATAGTGCATGTTTGTTTGTCTTTAGTCCAATACTAGAAAACAACATAAATATAATCAAAGGCGCCAACAAGTTTAGATAACCTCTCCCCCTTTGACACGTTCATACCTTCATATTATGTGATGTTTTAATATAAATATAATCTATTACCTTTGTTTGATGTTAATTTTTATATAACTAAAAAGTTAAATTTGGATGGCAAAGTTTATTAGAACTTTGTAAAATCATAAGCTTTTAATATTAGAGCCGCTCCAAGTACGTAGTTTCTAAATGAGCTTCAAGTTACGCTTATAATATATATTAGCTCTAACTCGAGTAGTCGACTTTGTAATACAAGTTATATATAGTTTTGCCAAACGCATTAATTATTTCAACTTGGTCGATCAAACATTGTTTTGCTGTCCGTTTTGCCTACAAGTTGCAGTTGGGACTTACATTTCATACAGTTTGTGACCAAAATTAAGATTCTGCTGCTTCTCTCTGAACCCGTTTGCCCAAAGGTTGCGACCTATACACATATGCTTTGTATAGCACATTACATTATCATCACCCGGAGTGTTAAGTACACACTGAACTTCACCTCAACCCTTGCTGGTTATCCACGCGTCGTACGTTTTGTATGAATTATGGGCGGACTTAGGAATTGAAGTCACCAGTTGTACAAAACAAATTGAAACGTAATATTTGAAAAAATATAGATGAATTAAAAAGTCGCCGGGTTCAATATTTCGTAAATAATCAAGAGCTTTTATCAAAAATTACACTAAGTTGGAAAAATTCATGGGGTTCCCGTGAACCTCCGGAAACTCCCTAGGTCCGCCCTTGTGAGAATACTTCATGTTGGCGGAGTATGATCACTCTAAAGTGTTACTATTATGCTATTTATTTGGTGTATAATTAGTACGTGTAACATTTCTAATAACAATGCCTTCTCAATATTTTGAATTACCCTTTTGGAATTATTTTCTAGATGATTCTTAAAAATAATTAAGAATAAAGGTGGTAATATCACAAGAAAGTTGGAGTACGCAACTTTTATTTTTTAAGTAAGTGGTGGTGTAGAAATGATGGAGAAGCAAGCCGTCGAGAGCACCCATCGTCCGTACCACCAACAAATAGTCGGCCAAGTGCTCTTAATCATATATAATAGGACCATATCTCATCATTAACTTTAATTAATATATGGTCACTTAACTAATAATTTGTTCTCAACTAACATGCTTATTTAACTCTAAAGTTATACGTTTAATCCATTAATACAAAGTGAAAAAAATATAGTTCTTTGCCCCAACATGTACTTTGAGAGTTGCATTGTTCTATTTAGGAACTCGAACTAGACGAAATGAGTAGCTCATACTCCGCATTAAAGTATTTGTCTAAAACGGTTAATCACTCCGTATGTATTTGAGGTGATTTTAATATGACGAAATGTTTATATCTGTTTCATACTTTCATATAACCAAATCTGTTAAGCTGTAGCTTATATTATATACCAAATTAAATGTCATTATTTGAATCTGTATAGAAATGATGAGAAGGCTTTAAGTAAAATACGTCTAGGATCTATCGTTTTTGAAAAGAATTTTTTGCCTAAACAGTAGAAACTGGTTATATATTGTGATTTTTCCCGTCGAAAAAATTCAAGATATCACTCTTTTTTTTTTTTCGAACAAAAGATATTACTCTTAATAGATAGTATATTTCATACAATATGATTGCTATTGTTAGTTATTTTCTTTTCCAAAATATAATTAAACAGCCCTTGGTAAGCCGTAATCCCGTGATAGCTAGTTGTCTTGCATATTAATTGATCGTTAGATATCATGTGATCAATTTTCATTCATAATAATGTTAGTTAAACTTTTGTCAGTTGGGTATTAGATCATTTCTATTTGAAAATGGTATAATTTTTATTCAAAATAATACTCCTTCCGTCTCAAAATTATAGTCTCTCTTTGACTTTTTAAGTATTTCTTTCTTAACTTTGATAATAAATATTTTGTTTTGTGTTATATATTACTTGATGCAAAATATATGAATTGAATTAGTTTTTAAATATATTTTTATTGGTATAATTTTCATCAATTATTATATGACACAAACAAAAATTTTTATTGTCAAAGTTGATACAGAAAGACTTAAAAAGTCAAGCAGGGACTATGATTTTGGGACGGAGGGAGTATTATATATTGAAGACCGGATGTAATGGTAAGTGGTAACAACATATAGATATCATCGGCACCTCAACTCCACGTAAATCAGCATTCAGCCGTTTCACTAAATCAACTAGACAACCACCAAAAAGCCGTAATGGTGACCGCCAAATCAACTACACAAATATAACTCACTTTAAACACAAACATAACAAACAATACACTTACGTAGAGACACAAACGAAGAAAGAAGTTTGGGTCAAGCTGGTGACCAAAACATCTCAAAAGTTAGCTGATTGCGTGTGAAGGAGGGAGGGCATTACGGGGTTTCACGCGTTATGCATCCATCCATAACAGATGGTCTAAGTGAGTTTTGTATATTGTCGTTATAAAACTGCAGGTCCATGGAAAATGACATCTACTAAAGTTGTCTATATGATCATTATTTGAGCGAAAATCAAAATTTGATTATGGGACACATCCACCAACAAATAGCTAGGATTTTATGACAAAATGTATCCACAGCCAAATCCGATGAATGACAACTTTTGTTAGGTTATGAATGTAATTATACGATATGGATTTTGTCGAGCCGAGTTGTCGTTAACCCATTCAATGATTAATTATGCGTTTTAAGAGATAATTGACTTAGGATAATTTATATGGTCATCCCTTTCAACTTCCTTACCTTTTGTTTCTGGTATGGAACATGATGTGTTTGAAAATGGATGATGTTGGCATATATCCTCTCAACTTTGCTTGCTATTCTTTTGCAACTTATTTTATTGACTTTTGTTTGTTATGACTAAGGTTTTGTTTGTTTATTAACATTTTCAGAATCTAAACCTGATTCGCACATTTGAATTTAATTTTGAGGTTGAAATGTCTGAATCTGATTTAATCTTAATCTAAATAAGAGGTTCAGAAATCTGGATCTGATTCATATAAAGTGTTTGTTATTATAAAAAATTGTTAGAAGTTTTTAGATTATCATAAATTTTTTTACCTATCACAAAACATGACTTGACAACACAATAATAAAACGGATTACGGTTGTGGTTACATGGGTGGTCGACATGGGTAACTTTTTTAATAAGGGAGTTATGTTTGGGTTGAAATTCTCAACCCGTCCAAATGTGTTTGATTATGTTATACGTTTCAATAAGAATTGTCACCCATAACTTTTATCATCTTGTACATTTTTATTTTAAAAAAATATAATAATAAAAAAAACACCCGTGCTGATTTTCTTTAAAAGTACTTTCTAGAAGAATTGAAAAAGTCGAAACAAGAACAAAAAAATACATACTGGAAAGAAAAAAAAATTATGAGGCATTAAGGGTGTTAAGACACCGCTTCAACATCTAGTTCAATAAGAGTTTTTAGCCTCTTATTGACTTTTAATGAGTAGAAAACAAACAAACAACTCTAAATCTTAACAATCTCTTACCGTCTCTTATGACAGAGGAAAAACAAACACATTTTTTAGTACAAACCTCTTATTGCATCTGACTGAGTTAGACTTAAAGGCTATTAAGAGTTTTTTTTGAAAAAACAAACACAACCTAAGTCTATGTATCTCTAGTTTATTATGAACTTTTATGTGCATTCATACACAAATACATATCTCATCAAAGGGGTCTCCTATGTCTTTAGTACATCGTAATCTCCTTTCTTCTAGCATCTTGGTAGTATTTGTTCAATGAACTAGTTAATACAAAACCATTGAATTGTTTCGAGCAAGTTACTTTTGAATGTATAAATATGTTCTAAGAAACTTGCAGGTGGTTAAATTCATGGCCTAATCATTGGCAACTAAAGACATGTAATGATTATATTTCAAATGGTCATTCAGAGCTTCGTTTATTGGTTGAACTTTGGACCACTAAACTTTTTAAATGGCAATTAATCAAACAAACCATTTAGGCATTTAGCCAAAGGAGTAACCACCATGCACACTCCAATGGCTAAACCATGGTCCCACCCACTGACCCACCCACCAACACTATGACCATGGACCTTTGCAGTTTGTAAGAGCATTTGCAATGGTAACCTAAAGTTAAACTTTAACACATTGGCACGTCAGCGCCAAATCAGCTTTAACCTTTAACTCAAAAAAACACTACTACCATAACCCATCTTAACTCAACTTTAACTCAAATATTTTCAAACTCAACCCCTAAACTTATAATAATACTTCATTTATTAAAAACATAACATTCATTAAAAACATATTACATTACATAGTTAAAAAAAAAAAGTTACAACGAAATTAAAAAAATAATAATAAGGAAATAAAAAAAACACAAGAATAACCAAACTACAACATAAAAAAATAAATAAATAAATAAAAAACTAAATCTAGTGACGAGGTTAGAGGCTATATTTTTTGATAATTCGATCTTTTTCGTCATTGATCTAACAAACAACGTTTGGATCCTTCCCGTCAGTGTCCATCATAAAAAATTTCATTTCCTCCAATCTTGTTATCGTCTCATCTTTTATTTGGGCTGGCCGATACGCTGCTTGGGCGGTTTCACGTTTCAAACGATACTCGGATGTCATAGCCTCCCCGAATTGGCTAGACGAGCTCGTTCCTCCGGTACTTGCTCCCCCCGTACTTTTCGTACTCTCGGATCTAGCTTTCTTTGAAGCACGCTTTGTTCCCATAGGACGTGGGTGTTCATCACGACCAAACAACGCCTCGTTTGTTTGGCTTGAGACATCGCCCGTTAAATCAACCCCTTCCGGCGCGTCCCATTTCATATGAGCACGCAAAACCTCCCAAGCCTCCTCGTTGTTAAATGGAGCGGTTCAGTGCTCGTCCCGATACATTTGTTTGGCTCATTTAAGGATATCCACGTCACTTTCCCCACTTTTTTGTTGGCGTTGGAAACGTTTGTAATAGGCGTTGAACTTTGTGCAATCACGGTTCAACGTTTTCCATTTTCCTTGAATCATATCCTTGTTTCGCTTTTGAAAATTGAGTCTATTAAACTCATTTTTCACTCGTTGCCAAAATGTATCTTTCGCTTGTGAACGCCCCACTTGTGCATCCTCGGTCGCGGCCACATAACACATGGCTAGCAATTTTTCCTCGTGTTGGTTCCAACGTTTGATGAAGTCGGTATTTTCTTCATCCTCCTCCAATGGTTCGGGGTATTTCGTTTTTTTTGCCTTTCGTTTGCCACCCTGTTTGTATGGCTTTGGAGGAGACGTAGGTGTCTCGGGAACATCATGGGTTTCCGTTTGAGATTGTTGTGATTGTTGTGTGAATTGAAAATTAGAGAAATTGGTGTTTAGGTTCTGCTGTTGTTGTTGTTGTTGTTGTTGTTCTCAATATAGCATTCGTTGATGCTATAAGTAAAGTTCTTGGCTCGACAAGCCAAGTGGGTTAGGGATTGGGTTGTTGGGTGATGGTGCGTTCGGGTTTGAAGATGAACCGGCGTTTGGGTTATTCTACCCGGTGTTTAGGAGATTCATGAAACTATCATCGTTGTTTGGGTTAAATCCGGACTTTTTTTTTGTGGAAGTTTGAAGATGGAAGTATATGATGTATTAGATTAATTTGTGGAAGTGTGAAAAAAAATGTTGTGTTAATTGGGTATTTATAGGGGAGTGAAAATGGTTTTCAATTTTTTTTTTTTTTTTTTTTTTTTTTTTTTTTTTTTTTTTTTTTTTTTTGAATTCAACGGATATAATGGACGTTATAGGGCGGTGAAGTGATTTTTTTTTTTTTTTTTTTTTTTACACATACAGCCCTTAACGCAGTGTTAAAGGGTTAACGCAGCCCTTTAACGCTGCGTTAACGCAGCTTGCTTGCAATGGTTAACGCACCCTTAACGCAGCTACGTTAAACCTTAACGCAAGGGTGCGTTAACCGTTGCACCTGCTCTAATCATTTGTGTTGACTGTTGAAGGCCAATGTGCTCCATATGGTGCAAAGTGCTTCTTTGTGTAAATTTTGTTGTTGTTAATTATGGTTTTTGATTTTTTGGCCGACTAATTTACGGGGTTTGAACTCATTGTCACACAGACTCAAACCAGGTAAAACTCTCCTTTTTCAGGAGGTTGGCGTGACCACTTCAAGATTGTCTGCACCCAACAGGAATTGAACCTGAGACCTTATACATTTTATAGTGATAGTCCTAAACTATTTTGCCACTAGACCACCCTCGAGTGGTTTCTTCTTTGTGTATTTTGTGTTTTTCTTTGCCTGCATTATTTTGTTTATTCTTGTTTTTTCATCATGATATTGAGCTTTATTTTTCATCATGATCGATCGATCTGTGTAACCAAAATTTGATTCAAAAATTTGAATATCCAAAAATATAAGATACATATTACTCAAATGCCAATTAAGTAATTAACATGGCCAAAGTCTATCTATTTACAAAGCATGCAAGCAAGATTACATAACATAACACAAACATTGGAAAGCATATCGTCGTGACGTTAACGACGATATTTTAAAATTAGATTACCTAATTACCCTACAAACATTCGCCTCATATTAGGTCATGTTAATGCAAATACGTATTTTAAAATTGTGAATTTGTGATTATAGCTTAAGAAAATGTAATATAAGCAAGTTTATATGACGAATATATGCCTGGATAGGTTCTACTGATTTTGTAATGTGGAGCTGACGATGAGAGCATTATTTCAAAGGAAAAAACAAAACAAAATAAGAGCAAATATATATGAAAAAAGGAGCTAAAAGAAAGGACACGTGTGGTTTCAGTGGAAACCTACAAAAAAAGAAGGGAAAACGATTTAATTGAATGTCTGAATTTAGTGATTTCTTAAAGAGCAAATTTCATTTCTCTCCTAAAACCAAAACATTGATTAAAAAAATACCTAAAAAGAAATGACCTCTTTGGAAAACGTAGAGGAGGTGAATACGTTACTGTTTAAAAATTTAAATCTTTTGTATCAAATAACCGATCAAGTGTGACGTAATATGAAAAATTGCAATGATAGTTTTACAACAATAAAGATAGTAGAGACTATGAACTAAAGCATGTCATCACAACACAAACATAAACAACATATAAGCAACAAGCCACAACACTAACATAACGCAATCCAAATATAGATGTAACGCGATAAGTAAAAGAAAGCATAAACTGGACACCATGATTTATAGTGGTTCGTTCACGAAGCTCCTTTTCTCCCTACTCCACTTTTCGAGTACCCAACTCGAGAATTACTTCACTAAATCAACAAGCTTCCTTCTCGGCGGAGAAACATTACATCGCCGCTTACAATGTTTACCGATACTAAGCTAGGTATAGAGACATAACAAACATTGTGTTTTAAGGCCTAAACACATAAGCTATCTAAACTCTAGTTTAATGTATAGTTGGTTATACAAGATGTTGTATAATGATACATGGTGGTGTATGATGATGATCCAAGACATAAGTGTCTAGTAGATTTGAATGCCTAATCCAGATGAACCTCTTATTATAAGAAGCCTTTAATGAAAGAAGATCACAAGTGCTCTAATCTTGTTGTGATAGATCTTCATATGTGTGTTCTTGTGGTGGATGAGGATGACGAGATCTCTTAGCTTGCTTGGATGGATGATCAAGTAGAAACATGCTTACAACAAATGAAGTTAGAAGCATTATAATCAAGGTTTGGTGAGGATTTAAAGACTTGAGAATGTGTGTTATTACATTGCAAAAGGGTAACATCCGGTAATTTTCCAAACCCTTTTCACTAGCCAAATATTTATTTTTACATCACCTTAGTATTTGAACTTTATCCTAAACTTATTTGAACTTGAGAAACGCGAGATATCTTGAGAAATGTAAACGTTATCTCTTTATTATGTCAGCAAAACCTAGAAAGCACGAAAGGAATCGAATTTGCCAAATAAATTAACTTCGAGAAGGTTATGTATATTTATACTCGTTTTTATCAGAAAAATTATTTCGGAAACAATGGCGCAAGTTTCATAATTTTTCGAGTCCGTTTGGTACGTCAAATGGGTCCCACAGTGATTATTGTAAAAGTTTCACTAAGTTGTCACATATACCCCCCGCCCACAAGTTACACCGCACCCCTTATACTTTATTTTGCCCATCTTTAGTCCCTGGCCTCATATAAAAACATTTTTTATTTATTTTATTCTCATAAAAACACACACACCCCACACCATAACTCTCTCCCTCTTTCTTCCACTCGTCCGACCACCATCCGACCACCACCGCCGTCTCCGGCCACCACCGTCGCCGAAAATTTTTCCGGCCAACCACCAAATTACACCAAAACGTAGATCAGGCCACCCTGATCATTTCTGGAGAGTTTGAAGACCAACGGAGCTCGTTTGATCCGTGTTCGAGCACCACCGCCACCACCACCGTCACGCCACCACCCACCGCCGCACCCCTACCACCTTCTCCCTTCTTTTTGGTAACTCATGCGCCCCCTATCCCCTTCGTTTCTTTTTAATCCGAAAACCCTAACCCTAACTTTTCTATAAAAACGATTTTTATAAATAAAAACTTGTTAAAACCTTTTTATTTTAATTAAAAACGTGTGGATCTAAAAGTTTTACCATCGACTCATTCGGACTCGGTCCGAGTTGCGTGACTCACCGAGTCAACTCGCGAGTGAGTTCTTATTTGTTTTGATTTAGTTTGCTTTATTTTAACTCATTTTATATTATTTTGTAGCTCGATTATTGGATTTGGTATGGTTTTATTGGTTTTGGTACTTGGCCGAGAGCCTTAAGGCTTGTTTAGCATCAAGCTGTGAATCGTTTGAGTCACGGCATAGCTTAGGAGTGTTTGTTTTGTTTATGTTTAGATGGATTTGGTTTGGGCTTATGTTGCTGAGAGCCCTACGGCTTGAGTGAGATTAAGTCGTGACTCAAGGGAGTTACGAAATGGTTAGGTATATTTTGTGTCGCATTTGGATTTGGATGTGAGTTGTGGTTATGCCGAGAGCTCATAAGCTCGATAAGGGTCGAGCCGTGACTCCATGGTTTGTTTGACTTTTGATTTATAGCCGAGGGTTCGGATTTGTTGTTATGGTTGAATAGCGTGAACCGCGACTCAAGTGAGTCACGGATAAGGTTTGGTTAGTTTGGTTGTCGAGTAGCATGAGCCGTGACCTAAGAGGGCCACGACTTGTTGGTTTTGAGTTTAGCTGAGACCCTTAAGGTCTTGGTGTCGAATGAGTCAAGTCGAGACTCAAGGGAGTCTCGGCCGTGTAATACTCGAGGTTAGAAAACCTCGAGTTAGTATCGAGTCGGTTTTGGACTTGGATAAGTCCTTAATGGGTCTAGTATTATTAACTTTGGACCCGAAAGCCCAAAGTGAGTCCATTAGAGTGTGAGTAAACATTGTGCCGAAGCCCAATGCATGTGGCCTAGTATTCTATTTTCGTTTTCATTTGCCCGTTGCTATTTAGTTATTTTTTTGACAATATGGTGTTTTGGAATAAATATTTGAATAACTTGGGATTGATTTGGACATTGGACTTGGATATTGAAATAACCTATGCTTGGATGAGAATTGGACGTTATTGGATTTACGGTATTAGCCGAAGGACCTTATGGACGATTTTGGTAATTGAGACGGAAGAGTATGTTAGACTCATAAGAGCTTAAGATATTTGGACCCGAACTTACACAAAATGGTCGATAAACTTGACAACTAATATATACGCGAATGATAGTGTCCAATTATATATATTTAACTTGTAAAATGTGACAATAAAACTTATATTCAAGAGTCGTAACGACTTGGAAATACTTTATAAACGGACGCATCATGCCCAAATTTTGATAAAATCTTTTATAACTTAATCGTTTACGATTACTCAATATCCTAAAAACCTTTTCGAAACTTATACGTTTTCTTCCTAAATCATAACGTTTTATCAACTATTTGGGAAACGGGTAAAACACCGAAACAACCTATTGATGTTTTCTTTCTTGTCTTTATTATTTTATTCTTCTTCTTAATCTTAGTTCTTCTCTCTTTTCGTTATTCTTTTCTTCGTATCCGTTTGTGTTTGTCGACTTTTATTACTTTAACTTCTCGTATCCACACGAGTCTTAAACGTTATTTCTCTCAAACGCCATTGAAATAAAACCTTTTCAATTCAAATACGTTTTCAATTCAAATACGAGTATTACTTTATAAATCGCTTTGAGGTTTATTGCTGAGACAAATTATTCACATATTAGGTTGTGCTGAGGTTCATTTGCTGTGCTGTACCATCTGATCATATTGTGATATCTTATTTCATCTACTACTAAGGTGTGATTCGTAGCCCCACTTTTACTTTTAAATTGTTTATAAACCCGTTGGGGGAGATACATGCTATTTACTTATTTTTATGAGCACAATTGTTTATTGGTATGCTATTCCTGACTGAAATGATAATGCTAAGTTCTGTCCTTGCCAAAAGCAAGTCCCTCGATCATGAACCATTAACCACTTGCGAGTGAGCGCGATTGTAGTTTATAGGCCTATAGGAATTGACCTTCCCGCCATGTGGACTAAGGTCGGTCCACATGTGATGTACTATATTCGAGTTTTACTAGGTATCTGACAAAGTACCTAGCTTTAGGGGCAACTATTATATTATGAAATTCCGCGGTTACTGTCGACTTACGCCAAGGTTATTGGTGCCGGTTAATGCTTTGTGTGTCATGAGCTTAGCAGAATTATTTGACGCTTACCCAATATTTGTATTTGTTACATATATCTTCCAGACTTAAAATCTTGTGCTCAACTATTATTTATTAAACCTATGGATTACACTCAACCTTTGTGTTGACTTTTTAGCATGTTTTATCTCAGGTAATTGATGCATATTTGTGAGCACCGGGAGTGGCTAAAGACTTTTGATGGCTATCTTGGGCTTTACTATCTATCTCTACTATCTTATCATTCAAACAACCTTTTAAACTGTGTCTTTTATTTTCGCTGCAAACTATGTTTTATTTCCGCTGCAAACAATGTTATTACCGCTGCAACTTATGTTTGAGAGTCTTTTAGACTCTAAATGTTAAATTTTGTATTCGAATGATATGTTTTTACTAAAACGTCTCGTTATGAGATCGTTTTCTATGGATGTGACTGTCTTACCCCTCACGTGGCACCCCAAGCTCCGTTCCGCTGCCATAATCCGAGTTAGGGGTGTTACAAAAAGCTTGGTTTTGATGGTGACTAAGTGTGTGTAAATTATGCAAGAGAAAATGTATCAAAAAGGTTAGCCAAAAGTGTAAAAAATGCGCTCTATCTATAGGCAAATACATCTGTCATATTTTGGTTGTCCGACGGATCCGCGGATCCTTTATTAAGGATTCGTCCCTTATAGTTAAGGGATCACCGGAGCGTCTAAAGACAGCTTTTTGTCTAATTTGTTTAACGAATGTTTGACCAAAAATCTTTCCAAAAGATTATGCTTCTAGAAGATTAATTAAAACGAAAAACTTACTAGATTAGGTATAAAGAGGTTAGATTCCTTTCCTAAAATAGCTTCTCTTCTGATTAATCATTTTGTCTTATATGATTAAGAGATTACTAGTTATTTAAGCATGATTTAATAAGGAAAACATTTGTTTAGACATGTGCAAGCAAGCTTTGACAAATGTTTAATGCTATGTGTATGCAATTAGGTTCTTTGATCATTAGACTAGTTTGTAAAAACGTTTTCATATGTTGTATGAAATGCAAATCGAGGTTCGGAAAAGAATGATTGTATTTTAAAATACTTAATGACTCTAAAAAGTATTTTAAAAATTCTCAATGGTTTGATCATAATGCAACATTGGCAGCGGATCTTTTAGAAACAAGGAGAAAATTAAAAAGCCTAAAAAGTGATGTGGTGGTGACACGTGTCCCCCCTCTTTTTTTACCCCAAGGACATAAAGGTAATTTCACCCCACACTGCTTCCTCTTTCCTCTTTCCTCTTTCGATAATCAACAATCCTTTTCCTCCTCTTTCTAATTTCATTCAACAATCCCTTTTTTCCGTCCATATATAATCGAAATTTACACAATGATCTTCATTCAATTCATTCATTCATTCAATTTCACATTTTTTTCATTCTTTCATTTGTTCATATTTTGCAAATTTAGGGTTTTTTTGCTCTCAATTCATATTTGTTTATTTGAATCGTTAATTGTTCTTCAAATCATGTTAATTGTTCATATCGGTTTCGAATTAGCCGTCCGATTGCTTAATTGTTCATATCGGAAGAGAATTAGGTTTTTTAACCGTACGATCGGTTAATCGGAAAAAATTTAGGATTTTTAACCGTTGAGGAAGAGAATTAGGGTTTATAATCATTCAATTGGTCAATTGGAATAAGATTAGAGTTTCTAAGCATTCAATCGGTCAATTGGAAGAGAATTAGGGTTTGAACTGTTCAATTGGTTATAAATTTGGGGATTTTCAACGCCTAATCGATTTCTAATGGCTGAAACTGATACTCATGTGTTTAATCAAGGTAATTTCATTTTTTGTTATACATTCATCAGTCAGTTAGTGCTTATCTTATGTTCATCAATTTATGCTTATTTTTATCATATGTTCATCAATTTTTTTGTTATCTGCTTATTTTTATCTGTTGTGCTTATCTTAGCTGTTTTTATCTGTTGTGCTTATCTTAGCTGTTTTTATCTGTTGGTTCATCAGTCATTGAGCTGTGTTTTTGGTTCATCAGTTTTATTTTGCTGTGTTATGTGTTTTGGTTCATCAATTTGTTTTTGTCATGTGTTATGTGTATTAAGTTCATCAATTATTTGTGCCGGTGTTATGTGTTTTTGGTTCATCAATTTTTGTCCTGTGTTGTGTTTTAGGTTCATCAATAAATTTAATGCTACTATATTAGTGCTGCAAGCATTTGGTTCATCAATTATTGTCATGTGTTATGTGTTTTTGGTTAATCAGTTTATTTTGATGTGGTATGTGTTTTTTGGTTCCCGAATTTATTGTCCTGGTGTTATGTGTATTAAGTTCATCAATTATTTTTGTCATGTGTTATGTGTATTAAGTTCATCAATTATTTGTGCTGGTCTTATTATGTGTTTTTGGTTCATCAGTTTATTTTGTTGTGGTATGAGTTGTATTTTTTGGTTCATCAATAAACTGATGAACCAATAAACTGGTTCATCAATTATTTTCATGTTTTAGTAGTATAAGTTTCAACTGCTACTTGTATGCCCTGTGTCATGTGTTTTGGTTCATCAATAAATTAAATGATTATGATTATATATATATATATATATATATATATATATATATATATATTATATATATATATATATATATATATATATACTAGACGTCAAGGCCCGCCCGATGGGCGGGCATGACTTGTAATTTTATTTTGTAAGTTGTACTTATTATGAAATCATTTTTAGGAAGTTCGACGTGTGGGCATGATTTGTAAGCTTAGTTTCGATGACTTTATTTATTATGAAATTATTTTGTAAGGAATTTTTTGCAGGGGGCATGACTTGTAATTTTATTTTGTAAGTTGTACTTTTTATGAAACCATTTTTAGGGAGCTCGACGGGTGGGCATGATTTGTAAGCTTAATTTCGATGACTTTATTTATTATGAAATTATTTTGTAAGGAATTTTTTGTAGGGGTAACCGACGTTGGGAAGATGGGGGGTCATGTTTTGTATTTAGTGTATAGTTAATATAGTGTATAGTTTAATATAGTGTATAGTTTATGATAGTAATTACTATTTGTTAAGGTCTTTTATTGCATTTACTTAATTTTTTTTGTTAAATCCAGTTTATTGACATTACAACATTTTGATTGTGTAACATTTAGAAATGCATGCAAGTTCTGTAGCATACTAATTACTAAGCTATGCCTATAGTCTTGGTGTGCCATCTTTTAATTTTCTCAAATGTAATTGATTGCATCCTGTCCAGAACAATTATAACTGGATTATCGATAACACAAACAAATTGATAAGAACAAACTTCCACCTTTCAAAATATCTGTGCTCGAGAAAAAAAAAAGTGAATCATACTATCTTGATCTCATATCTGCATTCACATGTTGGTAACCTTTGTTAATCGATTTACTTACTAAAAGAATGAAACCCAACTCGTTTGATTGTCTATTTGTATTTTATTTATGTTTATATTTAAGTTAGTAATCTGTAGCTGCATGTGTGGATCTTTGTTGTTTGCCTTATGATCTAACTAACTTGATTAAGTATTTAATGTAGGACCTGTTGATTACCTATATTAAGAATGTAGCAAAAAAAAATATTGCTGGTAGGATCATGTTTTCGGGTAGATCTTCATGAAACCTGTTTGCTATAGGGTGTTGTGGCTATAGAACATAGATGGTAAGGAAAATACTGTTGCCAGGCAAATGGGTTTTTGGTATATCTTCATGAAATCTGTTTGTTATAGATTGTTTGGGTCGTTGATTATGGGGGTTGTAAGTTGTTGGGATTTCATGTTTGATGTTATTTTTGTCGAAGTTAAACTAATCATTTTGTGAATATGTTTTTTCTCGGAATGGGTGTATTTGGGTCGGTATTGGTGAAAAACGTTGCCGTGTCTTACGGTTTTCGGTGTTGTTATCGTTGATACTACGTGTGTTTCTTGTCATACCCCCTCATTGTCGTACACTGTGGCCAAATAGGGTAGTCTAAGGCCTGAGATATATAGATGTTATGGGCTGTGCACATTACGATGTTGGATGCGTATGTTTTTTTAGTCATTGAAGATAGTGTATCTCGTTGTCTGAATTAGTAATTGTTCTAAGGGCCGTGTGTGTTACCTTTAATAATGAATGTCAATGCTTTCCAATTGTTGTACTGATACTCTATGGTTGAAAGCAGGGAAATGGATCAACAATTTATGGTTCTCCTTAATGAAGAAACAAATCCGGAATACCAGGTTTGTATGCTGGACTACTTGTAAATATGGAATTGCAAGTGATTTTGTTCTTCCCTAAATGTATAACTTTTTAATTGTAACATGTGTTCTTAGCATTATAAGTGACTTAAGTTTTGCATTTATAGAGGTTGCCTACGGTATTTGCCGAGAGATTTTATGAAGACGAAGAGTACATATTTCTTATCGGGAACAATAGATCCATGTATATATGTTTAATAAGGCTTATGGATGGTGATATGCAAGTTCACGGAGATGAGTGGAGAAAGTTTGTAGAGGATAACATCCCGCCCTCAATCAAAATGTTACATTTTGTGAAGGAGGCATTGGGTACTTTCTACGTTACTGGATACAACGTGGACGGTACCGAAGGTCCTGGTTATGAAGGTCTTGCTGTGAGGAACAGAGATGTGAGGTGCTTGGCTATATTCCGTGATGGAGGACAGGTACGTTTCAGGAATTTACCGCCCTATATACATGGTTTTTAGTTTCCATAGATGTAAACATATTATGAAATATCGACGAAATTTTACATTGTTGGTAATATATTTAGTGTAGATTATGGTTAATATGCAAGAGATTGTCGACGTGAAACGATCACGGTAAAAATAGTGTTATAACGCGTAAGCAGAGGAAAATATTTAAAAAATGTTATAATACGTAAGCAGAGGAGAATATACATGTTTGTTATAAAGTAAATTGATTTACAGCCGTGTTTAATTATGTCTATTTTGATAGCTGGCATTAAGTTTATTTTAGAGTGAACGATGGTTAATATGCAAAGGTGTTTAATGTGAATACATGGAGTCTATATTTGCGAAGTGTGTCTGTATATGTTTGTAATAAAAAAGGGATACAATGCTTAAACAAAGAAAAGGTGGGTGGATGCTGTGAATGGTTTGAATTTTACGTGTGCCTGTTCTTAATAAATGGTAATTGTATTTCATAAGATTTTAATAGGTGCTTGACAGTGGTACAGTATTCGTTTCTGGCTATATGTTTGGGTTTGATATGCTGTTAAAAAAGGCAAAATAAATGGTATAAAACTACTACATCGAAAATCTGATATAATGAATATAAATGAAGCCTGTTACTAAGTAGATATCCGTAGTCAACAACGTTGGTATATATTTTGAGTAAACAACAACGTTGGTATATATTTTGAGTAAACAACAACGTTGGTACACTTTGTGAATGTTGTTGATGCGTGGGATTTTAAAAATACCCAAGTAAATCTTATAAAATAATTGTATCACATCTGGGATTAATGCATCTAAATGAAAATTGAAATCAAGTAGATATCTGTACGGAAAAATGTTGCCACACATTTTGAATGTAATTTCCATGTATTCTGTTCATGCGCTATTTTTTCATGCTGAAAGTGCAGGTTCTTCCAGGAGATTTTTTACAAAACTTATGGAATGACACATTGACAGTTCATGCCAATGGTGTTAGTGCTGTGGTGAAAAATGAAAGGGTGCAGCTGGACGTAAACAGTGTTGTGAGGTCTAACAGGTTGTTTGGTGGGGCTTGGGATAAGCTTGTTGCTGATTTTGGAATCGAAATTGGTCAGCCGATGGTGTTCACTAATTTAGGTGATTATCAGTTGAATCTGGCACTTTTCCGACACAATGGTACCTGTGTGTATCCGGAGACTGTCCGGCCAACATTGCTGAGGGTGCTCGGGCGTGAGATACCAGGCTATGCAATGGAAGGTTTGAACACTTTCACCCGTGAATCTTTTTTAGAAATACATTGACTAATATTGCCTTGGTAAACATATTTTTAGAGGAAACAGACCACCATACGTATTATATCGATTAACCTTGTGTTTGTAAATGTAATCTTAGATGAGAGAGCTCACCACAGATGCACCTGGCGAGGACACACGCAGCATAACGATGAGAACCATGTGTTTTATGTTATGCTTGATGGGACGGTGCTGAAGTTTTACCACGTGGTAAGTATTTGAGGGATACATGGTAACAATGAAATTTGTATAAATCTAATTTTGATTGGTTATAATTTGTCAAATCTTGTTAATCCACAATGTCTGAACAAAGTATATTTTTTCAATAGTCTGTACCTAAAGATTTCTCCACCGATCATGAAATGCACAGATATAGGGAGGCGATTCTTATGTACGCTGATGAGAGGTTCATTGTCAAGGTTGCCACGATCAATGACTCTCAAAGGCCGAACAGGCAACGTGCAGTCATGTTGAACGGGAATTTCAAGGCGTTTGCAGACATGTGTGGGTTCAGGTATGGGAGGTTGCTTCGATTCAAGTTGGTGAACACCATTGTGGAAACTGTAGTGGCTGAAAACAATGAGATTCCAGTATTTCATGTGTGTTAACTTTGTAGTTGGTTGTGGTGGTCTTAAGTACATTTAACTGATGTTGGTTCATATCTGGTTTGTGACATTTGAATAGACAAACACGTACGTGTTTGGCTCAGTATGGCAGTAGCGTTGTAACTCCACACACAAGACATGTAATCACTGGTGTGTGCCTATTTTTTTCTATGTTTATGGGTGTAGAATACTCTATGTATGGTAACCGCAGTAACATTTTTGACAGCATCAACTGAATATGCTGTAATTTTGTGAACGCTAAAAATGCTCGTTTTATCAACAGATGTTGCTTTGTTTAATTTGTCTGTTACTTTACATGGAGCAAGATAGTTTAATCGCTTAGAATGTATATGTGCAACTGCTAAGATGCGACAACAAACAGATAGCCATTGTTAATTAAAGGTTAGTAACGTACCTGTTTAACGGTAAACTGTATAATTTAACAACAATCTTTAGATGCGAAATAATGCTTCTTTATACACAACGTTCGTCGTTGATTTTGAGTATTGCCCATCCTCATCACAACAAAGGATCTTCAAACCTTTTTTGTTCTTGACGCGAGATACTGCCACGTAAAGCTGGCCGTGTGAGAACACTGGTCGTTGGAGAAACAGCCCAACTTGCGTCAATGTTTGGCCTTGACTTTTATTAATGGTCATAGCGAAGCACGGTGATACTGGGAATTGCCTTCGATTAAATTTAAAAGGGATTTTGGTTTCTGATGGACTTAATACCATACGTGGTATAGCACAAACAGTACCAACACTTCCGCCTGATATAATCTTAGCCTCAATTATATTAGTACCGAGTCTGCGAACTTGTAGCCTTGTTCCATTGCATAACCCAGCTGTTTGATCAATGTTTCTCATGCACATAACAGGGGTGCCTATTTTCAGAGTCAATGAATGACGTGGGAGTCCGGCTATCTTAATGCTGTTAAGAAACTCACACGTGTATAATTCTGGATTGAAAGTCGTGTCTTCATCAGCAATACCAATTAAGTCAGAACTTAGATAGGTTGTTGGATCTCCATCGAGTAGTTTAAGCATCCTGTCGTTGATCATATCCACAAGTTCATGAGTTGGGGCGAGGGTGGCCCTTTCTTGAAAATAGGATGGACTGTAAAGGTTGTTGAGCAAATCTGGGTAAGTTTCTTCTATTATAGTACCAACATGATATTCGGAATCCGGGATGAGCATATCGTCCGCGAATTCAACTGTTGATTCTTTGTTTTCTTTACCTTCGATTGTTCCATTTCCAATTGACAGTATCCAGTCCGTAAAGTCTTGGATTTCTTTACGCTCGGAATTATTTTTACTTGTTTCGAGCCTCATGTTGATGTTCAGTCATAGTACCGTACAATGCTCCCACAGGTATGAAGAGTTTATTGATGCATGTACGATTTGTTGTCTTGAACCATTCGTGATGACTGGAAGGATTTGGCGAAAGTCACCTCCAAATAAAACCACTTTTCCTCCAAACACTTGTCCAGATGGTGTTGATAGGTGCGGCCTACATATGTCTCTTAGTGTCCTATCGAAGGCTTCGTAACAATGTCTATGTGTCATTGGAGCTTCATCCCATATGATTAGTTTGCATGTCCTTATAAGCTCAGCAAGTTCACTATCTGCTGGGATGTGGCACATAGAATCATTGACCACATTGATGGGAATTGCAAATCGAGAATGTGCCGTTCTTCCCCCCTCCAACAAAAGCGCGGCTATACCGCTTGATGCGACATTTAAAACTATACCTCCTTTCGATCTAATTGCTGCGGACAAGGTCTTGTAAAGATACGTTTTACCCGTGCCCCCGTATCCGTATACGAAGAACATGCCTCCTTTTGTTTCGTTGACAGCGTCCATTAAAGTATTATATATATCTCTCTATTCGTTTGTTAGCGTACCAAAGAGCTTGGTATGTTGTTCACGTAACTCGTCTTTGTTGTATTTTAACTCATCCGATATGAGTCTATTGTAATGTGCCATAAGCAACATTTCGTTTGGGAAAGGCATGTTTGGGATGTTCCGCAAACTTTTATTGTTACAAAGCAGCATGTGTTCGATATATGTAAGACATATGTTCTTTCTTTGCTCGTCTGAAAGTTCCAAATCTGCAAAAATTAAATGCGCATTTGTTAGTTTAATTGTAACACACAAACTGATAGACATATATTATTTTTCACATGCCTGTAACTTTGTAATAACAGCCCAACACACACACACACACATTTGGATGGTTAATTAGCGACCATCACTGTGAGGTAGTATTTTTTTTTGTTGTGTGTGTTCATTTCGATTTATTAGTTTTATAAATAAAAGTTCCATTCCAAAGGCACTAAAACACTCATTCTAATAACAGTATTTGGGCGCTTTTTTTTGTGAACGTTTTGGGAAATATAGGAGGGTTCGAACTGGTTTATGGAATACCACTGGTTTGTTATCGATGGCTCATGTTGTTTATTACACTATTATAAGGCTGAAGTGGTATCATGGTGTTTTGCTAGGTAATTTTAGAAATAGTGAAATTCAATAATTTGGGGTTAGTTTCATAAAACTATGGTATACAACCACACCTGATTATTGGGTTAGTGTTTTTTTTTCTTGCCTTTGAATGTGTATTTTTAAATGTTTGATATTTTTAGTCAGGGTTTTTTGGTGTTTAACTCACTAAAGCTATTCGAATTTTTTTCAGAAACATGGGTTCACAGTTCTTGATCAAACTTGACAACCATTATTGGGAAGGTTGGGTGTGCATAAAGGAAAGCGACAGGAACGTTTCTTACAGGAATATTAAGGCAATATCCCAGTGTTATACGTTTGATGTTGCTGCCTGTTTGGTATGGTACTGATGAATAAGTGCTTTAGGTATGTTTTTTGTGAACCTAAAATTTTATTATGGATAATGTCATTAGACGTCAGGATATGTGTGTGTAAACTATGTGTATTTGTTGTGCTGTAAACTGTAGTTGTTTGTGATGCATTTATAAAGAATTATAATGATATCAGTTAGACAACCGAGTAGGTATTAAGAGACTGTATTACAGTGAAAATTTCATACCTGGATCATTTCTTTTTATTCGTTCCGCGTGTAGTACGTCAGTAGCCATCACCTCCCACGTCTTCCGTAGGTAGTTTCCGGTTCCCCATAGGCTGGCTTCTAACAACCCGTCAATGTATTCTTTATCGTCTTCCAATAGACCTCGTGCCTGGCACGCCTCTTTGTATGTGTTGTATGTAACACCTTCAAATTTTTTAAAATCGATCCAATCTCGTGCGCCCGGGACCTTGTTAATAAGGACTCGCAGGTAGAACAGTTCACCGGTTGATGGTGATACATGATGCACACGTCCAATTGACGTGCCTTTTTGTCTTTTAACCCAAACTCTATCCTCTTGTTTCCATACATAGTGTTGTGGAAATTCGTGGTAAAGTAAAGTCCTCGCTTCTACATCAGTCTCATTTGTTTTCATCCACTGTACGAATTTTGTGTCATTTATGGATGCCTTATCCAACGTACAGTCAATGCTTTCCGAAGCATCAAATACGACCGAATGTTCGCCTTCTAAATGAAATGGCAATCGTTCAACCGGAGGGAATCTGTAATGTATGTCAAATTTGTAAATCCTCCATGCTGCTTCACAAGCCGAAAGATATCGACAGTCATAGTAATCACTGACTTCGTCTATCTCCTGGTCTTCTACCGCCGCTGTAGCCCTATCTGGACCCTTGTTTATGTATTTGAAAAGGTATTTTATAGAACCCATTTGGTTGCACCACTCCACGTTAATATGCGATTGGTACCGCCTCAACAACCCCGGGTTGTAAGAGACCACGTATCCGTTGTGTAATTCTGAACCACTTTTAGTCACTGTACAACCGTCGTTCCTCCTCTTATAAAGTGCGTAACCGTTCTCGTCTATGACTGTTGAATCGTTAAACTCTTTGGGGAATTTCTTTGTACATTTGTTTTTAACCGTGCATGGATAAGTAGGGCGCTGTGGGCCACATGGTCCATGCATCATATGATCGGTAACGATCTCGTATAGTTCAGGATCTTCCTTTTTATCAGGTATTTCCGCTGAAATAAAACGATCAATTTGGCGGGTTGTCTTGATTTTATCACGTTCATCCAGAAAAAGCAAAATATGAGCATGTGGCAGCCCTCTTTTTTGAAACTCGACAGTATAAACAGCTGTAATAGGTTGATAGTGTTAAGCATGACATACAATTAACTAATAAAAACAGATTCAATTACTTTGTATTTGTTATTAAATGTATAATGATTGTACCTGCTTTCAAATGTCCAAAATAATGCCGGTCTTTAAAATCCCTCATTAAAGAGTCCAGTTTTTGTTTAAAGACTCTTGTTATGGCGTCCGGTCTGTCTTCAGGCTTCAGCCCCCTATTCGCGGCAAAATGTGCAATTTCCGGCCAGTTTGGGTTGCACGTGAATGTTATAAACAGGTCAGGATATCCGTAAACCTTGCATATTGTCATGGCATCCAAATAATTTTGCATCATGTATCTTGGACTTCCAGTGAATGACGACGGTAAAATAACCTTTTTCCCTCGTAACATGACCCCAGAATCTTCCTGCTCCGCCAATTTTGCAAGTTTAGAATATGTCTCACTTCTCAAATCCTTCTGTTGATTTTTAATAAACGACATTCTTTCAGATTCTACCATAGTGTATGCGTCAACAATAAATTGTTGGCATAGTCTCCTTGCGTTCAGTATCATCGAGAAAACACCCGTCCTTTCCTGCAGCCGATACGCAAAATACTCCCTCATTGTTACCCTTGTTTTCTTGTTTGTTGGTGTACGATCAGTAACACCCGCGTGGTATATATCTGTCCAGTAACCATCTTCTGCGTAAGGGAATAGCAGTGGGTAGTGCAATGCTAGATACGATGGGTGCAATTCACTTATTCTTTTAAGACCGCCTTCCTGTGGGTGTAAAATGATGTCCCTTTTATTAGCTGTTGTGTCAAAATCACCAACTATTAGACCTCCAATTTCATCAGACGTTGGTAGGTTATAGTTTCGACCATCTCGTTCTCTTGTACCGATAAGGCGCAATCTGAACCTCGTTTCATCATGTCTCCTAACCAACTGTTCTCCAGCCATTCTGAACTGAGCAACCAATGGATTAATGGTATCCAGCATGTCGCATAAGTCAATAGTCAGTTGATGGTCGACGATATAGGTACTTGATGTTGTTGCGCCATCGTTTGGGCTGTATAAAACAAATACAATTATACTAATATAGTGTTGCTTACCTAACAATGGATGAACAACGTACATGTACTCATGTAATAATTATTGGTGGAATACCTGACCGAATTAATCCTGTTTTGTATTTCGTTCTGTGGGTCATAAATATATAGTTGCGCAAAAACAGGGGGTCTATCGCCCTCAGGCAAGAGGCTCCCCATCCTGTGGTAATTTTCTCCCTGAATCCTGTAACAATACGGTCCATATCCTTGGTTAACAGACGTATCCTGTTTTGCACCCATGGACGTGAATGAAAACATTGAATTGTATCGCCTAATGTTATCAACAAAATCCTTGCTCTTTGGATGTTCACCATTCATAAGTTGTGCTAATAATTGTGGTGGATTCTTAACTTCCGTTCCTAATTTCACCTTTCCCTTACCACAACATATAGAGTATGATCAGTGCCTGAAGCTGTCGATCCCACCGTAGATTCAGCATGCCACAACAGTGCGTCGCAGGATTCGCATGTGTAAACGGGATCTCCATGGTCAAGATAATCTGAGAATAGCCAAGTAATTAATTAAATTTTAAAGGAAAAAAGAAAAACCATTCATTTTGTTTTTGGCACAAATGTTGTCTTTATCAGGGAACTGTCTAATGTCTGTACCATTAGATATTCCTTTAAACATGTTTATTTGACCATCGTGATTGTGTGCTGAGGTGGCATTGTTTAAACCTTCGCGCTTAGGGATTTTCTTCGTAGGTGGTATTATTTTGTCCTGCAGCCTTTGTGATTTGCGTTTCGAAGTGTGCACACCAGAGTGGATGGTTCCAAGGTACACGGGCTCTTTATCGATTGCTGCAGCAAAAGTGAATGAATAACAGTTAATGATTATAATATTTATTAGCTACTTGTTCAAAAAAATTTAAAATGTATTACGTGTTTTGGTTGGGTCTTTGAAAGGACGCCCTCTTGGTCTCTTTATTGGTGTTGGATGTTCACAGCCTGTTTGTTGGTTGATTCCTTTTCCCTTGTTTGTTTTGGTCTGAGAAGGTGTGCGCGTTGGCCGGATACTAAAGCTTCCGACATCTGTTGCAAAACAAAGACACATTAATATAACTGATTGCTCGTTGTTGTAGGCAAACATAGACTGTAATTATCATGATATGCAGTTTCTATAAATGATATAACATGTTTGGATTGGGTATATTGGTGGTCGTCCCCCAGGTCATATTGGTTTCACAACTTGCATATACGATGTGTTACCCGTAAGTTCATCTTTCTGTTGTGGTCTTCCACGTGGCCGTATTGCTAAATCATCTGATATAGCTGCCATGACAATCATAGTATAAGTAAACCAATGAACTGCTTTTAAGTCACCCTTTATGGGTTACTCATAAGAAAAAACTAAATACCTGAACACTACAATTTAAATACTTATTTGTTATATTCTTCTTTACAAATAACTAATGCTTTCATTTAGGAATACATCTAATATAGGTTGACCGTAATAACCTTACAATTTGTATTTGTACTTGTTAAAATTATACTTTGGTCTACTTTCAACCCGTTTGACCTTACTCTCCTTTAGCCAATCTAATGCACCCCCCTTGACCTGGCCAATATTAAACACTATAATAGAATCTACCCATGGGTAAGTTTTTGTATTTTTTTGTAACGACCCATGTTCAATGCAACGTTGGCATACTGTTAATACATTCTTTTATAGACAAAATGGATATATTCTGTTGTAATGACCCATGTTCAATACAATGTTGGCATACTGTAAATATGATGGTGCGTAGTTTCAAACAATGTAATTACCTGTTTGGAGTTGACCCGTCGGTTGAATGGGCCTTACACTCTGTATATAGGACGTGCTGCCTGTTATTCTATGTGTTTTTTGTGGTCTTCCTCTTGGTCGGATTGCCAAATCTTCTGATACAACAACCATGTTTATAACACAACCTGTATATTGTAAACTTGGCAGTGTTGTATAGTATATCAAAATGGTGTTGAAAAGGTTTGTAGATGTTTAGTTGTTTTTTAAGTGAAATTAGTGTTTGTTAATGGTTGAAAAGTAACATATTGCATAACCATACTTATCTACTACTATATAGTAGCATATATGTTAACAAAATATTTGTATTTTACATCTAACACCCGAATTGTGGTATTTTAATTTAAATATTTGCTTATATTTGTTAACAAAATATTATCATTAGGAATTGTAACATCTTTATTTAAATATTGCTCCTATCACAGACTTGAAAATAAGATAATTACTGAATTTTAATTTTTTTTAAACATGATTTCGTCTATAAATAGCATATCAAAAGGCAAAGGATAACCATTTTTTGGAAAAACGTTTTCAATGGCGCCATTCCAGGTTTTAGAGGAGCTAAGCAACCTCTCTGGATCGTCCAAGCTGCATGACTGCATGCGTGTTTGGTTTGTACAACAGGCATGTGAAGAAGCCATCTGTGCAGAATTGATTCACACTTGTTGCGAGCATCTGAGGAGAGTTATAGCAAAGAAACCAATCAATGATAGTTGACTTGGAAACATTAGGACCTCGTGGTGTCGCATTGGACTCACTTGACGCATTGAAGAAAACTCAAGAGAGGCGCCGGGTACTGCTCGAATTGATGGGAGCATTGCTTGCCCAAACAAAAGATGCAGTGCGCGAGGAAGAATCCAACACAATGAAGATGAATCTTTTTAATTAAGTTGTTTTATTAGTGTTTTCGTATACAATGTTCAACAGGCTCTTCATTTGGTTAATCTGTTTGATGAATAGTTTAAAATACACATAACAACCACATCAATAAGTTAATTTATTAGTTATCTGTAGTGTTGTCTTTGCCTGCCTTGTTATTTTTTGTTGACATAATTATCAAATTCAACAACAACGACATATGAGCAGTACAAACCGCAATCCAAAACTTGTACCTTGTGTGTTTCTATTCATCTAACTGCTATCACATTCAGTACAAAGTCATAACTTACATAACTACAAAGGGCAAATCCTTCAAGCATAGCAAATTGTGTGGGCATACAATTACAATTGGTAGTTATTGTTTCATGAAAACTTTTTAAAATAGTAAATGCAAGCTTTATTATTCAAATAAGCAAAAGAATGTCACAAATAACATCATGAATCTTAAAGGAAAAAAAAAAAAAAAAAAAAAAAAAAACTAAGGAATAACATGACTGTTCTCAATATCTTTGTAAATATCAGCAACTTTCTGCTGTTCTTCTGCTATTTTTATATTCCGAACATCAATTCTCTCTTGGCGTTCTCGTATGATTTCCTCATCCTTTCTGTTTTGTTCCTCAAGAAGCCTTATACGGTTGCTGTATAGATCAATCAATGATCGTTCAGTTGCATACTTGCCCGATTCACACTTAGCCAATATATTCTTTGATATGTCGAAGGCTCTGTATCTATCAGGAATTGGATTAACATCATCATCTCTTTGGCGTTTTCCTGTCCTTGTATCACTGTTTGATTTTGATGAGGCCATGGAATTGTGAAAGTAGGAGATAATCTATAACTGTGAGAGGATAATACTTTTTTTTGTTTTGTTGGATCTTTGTATTCTTAGACAATTTAAAGGCATAAAGTTGACATTGGAAAGTCACAACATTTAATTAGAAAAGCGGTTAGTTTCCAAATACATGTTTCCTATAAACTTGCCCATGTACACGAATTTAAATTGTATATATATAGTACACAAAAATATCAAACATCTTTATCATTTTAAAATTGAATTGTATCTAATTTGTATATTATGTTTGTAATCAAACAATAAAGCACACAGCTATTTAATACACATCAAATTGGTAATCAAATAATAAAATTATGCAACCATCAAAGAGTCTTAATCAATTCAAACCTATCTGAAAATAATATAGACACAATAAAAAAATTCACTACGAAAGTTCCATTTGTTTCATGATATTGTTTATCTTTTCTTGGCACTCGAATATTTTTCCGCGTCGTTGATCAATATCATCTTTACACTTTAGCATTGTTTGTTCGTCAATTTTGATTTCTGCTTCCAACCATGCTACATGTCGTCTAAGCTGATCAACATAACGCATAGGTAGAAAATACCTTACAGGCCCCTGGTCACCTCTTGAATTAGATGATAGCTGTTTTGGTGGGGAATTACTTCTTGAGCGTTTTCCTGGTGACTTTGATGGGGGAATAAACAAACGCCCCATGGTTGATCTGAGCTCGTTACTAAATGAAAGTGGGAAAACCTTGTAGATGTTATATAGTTTGCGAGATTGAATTATTATTTGTTAAGAGATATATTCAATTTATAGAATATATAATTCCAATGATAAGCATAGCATGTATATTTTTACCGAATATGCTAAGAGATATATTTAATTTATAGAAAATATAATTGGGATGATAAGTATAGAATGTACATATTGTACCAATCTTATAAGTTTAGTTTCAAATAAATTGATGCTAAGAGATATATTTAATTTACAGAAAATACACAAGCCTATACTATATTTTTTCAATAAATATTTTGTTTCTTTCTTTAACTTGAATGTTTCAAAACTTCGTGGATTCAATATACGCATTTTTATAAACTATATGAAATATTAACGTATAATAAGTAATAAAATAGGCGAAACACATCAAATCCAGAATCAAATGACAACATAAATTCAAATCAGAATAGTTCATCAACTATTTAAACTGAAAGAAAAACAGCCTGTGAGCAACTCCTTGTAAGATGATGTTGAAATCTCAATCGTCATCACTGAAAAAGTTTAGATCCACAAGGTAGTCATCGGTCACCTCATGACCCATCTTGCGCATTTCGTCAATTAAGGCTTCTGCTTTCATAAGTTTCGCTTGGACGCCATTGAGAACCTGTTGAGACTCCTGAGGATCTCCAAAATTTAACTTTAGCCAATTGAGGAAAACAGATTCGTCTAGCTCTTCTATTAAGTCAAAGATAAACGGCCTTATAAAGTTAACACGAATGATTAAATTTATTTCAAAAGAATTATAAACCTTATACACTTTACCTCTACTACTTTGAGAAGGTCCACCTTCTTCAAAGACTGATGCAAGAAATCTCAATGCATCGTCGACCTTAGTGCTTGGATCTCTATTGTCTTGATCATGCACCTCACCTTTTGTCTTAAGATCTGCAACAGGCTTTCGTGCATGAGCAAACTTTGGTTCTGTCACGGGGATTTGTGGAGGAATGGCTTGATCCTCGCACCGTGAATCAGTGTGTGGGTTGGGTGAGGCCGAACCATGAAAGGTTTTAGGGTTTGATGATGCCATGGGAAGAGTATATGTTGATGGTTTACATTATGTAAACAATCATATATATATATATATATCCAGTTATTAAAAGCTTGATATCATTGGGCCTTCTCTTTTGGGTCAAAATTTGTTATATTTGTATTTAATGGAACAATACAATGTATATACGTCTAACATAATGAAAGCTTTAGAGGTAATTGAATTTATAATTCACCAACTTAAAAAACGCAACAATTATTCATAGTAATAAGGTATTATTTGCTGAATGACAATAAAGATGGACAAACAATATAGGATAAAACTCTTAAAAACATAATCTATGGAAAATCTAGCTATGTGTCATTATATTTCATCCTCACTATCATCATCGTCACTTGTTTCATATTCAGTGGAGCTGTCGTTAATAAAGCTACTCATATCATCGGTATCGGAATCATAGCTGACAGTATACGTGTTTGAGCCAACTTCCCATGCTTCTTCATCGAGATTTCTGTTGCAAATATTTTGACCATTCACAATTTCGTCGATATCACGCATATCGTTCCACATGTCACAATCGACTATGTCAGCCTCATCTAGTGCTGTGCATTTGAAATCGCATGTTCAAGTACAAATAAAACATAAATAAACAAATACCAAAAAACTATATACTCCTACATCTGTGCTGCTGTTATAAATATGTATGTTGGGTTTTTTACCATTAACATCAGTATAATCTTCATCGACGGATGTATACTTTGAATCACCTATTGAGAATTTCAGATAAAAAAATTCATAAGTAAAATATAAATTTTAATTTAACACATCTTTAGTAATATACAAATTTAAAAAACTATGCAATTGGTTTCCAAGCAACAACCTGTAGAGGAGTCTTCAATGATAAGCTCATCAGGGATAGTATATCTAGGTTTATATTCTTTTAGAGGGTAAATTGGATCAGGAAGATCATCGATGTTCACCCAAACACCATCCTCAGAATCTGCTTTATTTTTTTCAAAATCGTCATCCGTATCCTCATCAATCAACATATATTTTTTACGACCTGTACTGTGTGTTGGGTGCGCTTCTTTAGATCCTTCTCTTATAACATTGCCATCACCATCAGACTTGTGGGTTTAAGGCACACGTCATAAAAAAATATGTTGTAAGTTTCAATATATTTATGTGTTACACAATGTCAGAACATGTTATACTGCATAATATAACAATACAAATAAACAATCTAAGATATAACCTTAACAAAAGTGGCGTCTACAGATGTGCTTGTTTTTACCAATCTACGCCGTTTAAGTGATTGTAAAACAGGCTGGGAAGAAAAAACAACAACAAAATAAAACAAATGTTTAAGTGATTAATTCCATTAAAAATACATGCTAAGCAAGAACATATCAAGCTGATAATAAAACTACTCGGACATAGTATTAAAGATACCTTTTCATCGTCTGATATATTTATAATTGGCATGTCCTTGGTTGGAGATGGAAGCTCATGTTTTTTTTAACCATATCAGCATGGCTAGGCTATAATTATGAAGAACGTAATCAGATATTTTTATTTCGTGTATAACTTGAATGAATGCTTGAGTTAGATATTATACCTCATCATCATCTGATAAAATAATGAATGGTACATCCTTATTCAGCGAAGTATTACTTGGATATGGAGAATCATAGTCCTTTTTTTCAGTAACCTGTTAAAGTTCTATTACTCAAAATGATGTAAACTTACATAGTAACAGATAAAGCATACGTAACTTATAAGTATATACCTTGTTTGATCGTTTATATGACATTGTGTTTACTTCTCGTCACCAATAACTGAAATTATAAGCTCAGCAGCTAACATGTGGTTTAATTTATAGAGTTTGAAGATGAATATTAACTTCTAAAGTTTTAATATAGATAAAGTCTGTGAATATATTTAAAATATATTATGTTTTAAATATACACGTTTTCTTTTTTTTAAAAATCTTATTTTGGGTGCTTATCCTAAATATATACATACAATTTTATTATGAACTCTTAATAAGAGCAACTCGTTTTATTTTAGTAAGTATAATAACTCTATGGTTTTGGGTTGGGACGTTTTTTTTTTTTTTTTTTTTTTTTTTTTTCCTATTTCGTGTGTTTATACTATATACATGTATGATTTCATGCCTATATTTTCATAAGTATAGTTTGGTTACTTTTCTAAATGAATATGGTTTTTACTATAGTTAAAGATTGCGATTATATTGTTCAAAAACATGCTTTTATATTTTATATTCTACAACTTAAACTGTACATAAGAAAACTCGAATCATTATAAGTTGCCTAATTTGTTATACAATGTACTTTAAATATATTAATTTAACAAATGACTGTTTTTTTGGTTTGATTACTCATTGTCCGTTAGCCATTGATAATGATTACTAACAGGTCGAAGCAAACCAAAATGTAAAATTGCAAGCAAATACTTAAATAAAGAAGCAACTGATAAGAACATTTCATATGTCATGCATAGGCAAACGGGTTGGTTCGTGTTAAAATTTACTTCAGACGGGTCAAAAAAAGAACTATCAAAAGCCGTATAAATGTGTAAAATAACATGTTCATTCCATTAATTTAAAT
Organism: Artemisia tridentata subsp. tridentata; assembly: GCA_021014915.2. NCBI lineage: Eukaryota > Viridiplantae > Streptophyta > Magnoliopsida > Asterales > Asteraceae > Artemisia > Artemisia tridentata. Next base: position 329,537,449 of record CP139508.1, on the reverse strand, counting down.
TCTTAAACAAATAAAGCCAGCACAAAATTACAAATCTTCTGATGAGAAAGCAAGATGAACTTGATCGTAAGAATAGACTTCCAACTTCTGTTTCTTCCTCCTCTGTTTCCTAAAAGGACCAAACTCTCTCACAAACTGCTTATACTTTTTTCTTTCTTCTCTTAATCTTGCCTCTTCATCCTTGACTTGCTCCCACTTCCTCCGTTTAATCGCCTGTTTTTCTGAAACCATCCAATCATAAACAGATTCTATGCTTTCTTCCTCACCTACATGGATGTTCAAGCCCTTTTTAAAACATGCACATTACATCTAAAAATTGCAGTTCAGGAAAACTAACATCTGTTTATTTACCTTTGTTTTCATGCACTTCTTTCCCTTTACTTGCTGCAACATCATCCAACCTGGTGCAAACATGATGTTAGCATCAATTTTTTTGTGAAATACATGAAATCTTAACATAGATTAGTTATACAGTTAGTAGGTTTACCTTGGATTATTTACACCTGTTACCTCTACCATCTCGTTAGCATTTTCTTTCTTAGCAATGGAAGCCATTCTCAGATTATTGCAAAAAAGATGAGGCGTGCAAAGAGCAAGAGTTTTTTTTTTTTTTTTTTTTTTTTTTTTTTTTTTTTTTTTTTTTTTTTTTTACTTTGAAAACGTGTATGGAAGTTGGAATGGGTGATTATCTAAATGCATTTAACCACAAAGTTGGGGATGGTAAAAAGTGAATAATTAATTTGCATTTTATCTTGGAACAAACACATCTTTTTTAAAAATATATGGATATATTTTTGCTTATATTTTGACTATGGAAAACATATTTTCTTTAAACGTTTTACAGCTAACAAATTTTTTTTTAATATTTAGTTAAATTACAGATTTTACAAAGTGGATACATATCTTTTCTTAGGCCTTATCACATTTGATTTAATTTTGCAACTGTTTACAACTTATTTTGTGTATAAGTTGAATAATTTTTAGTTTATTATGTGTATCCACAACTATAAAAAAATAAATAATGACAAGTATAGAGGGTTCACTACACTAATAATGACATTAGTTGCTTTATCATTTCAATGTGTACATATGTACTAAAAGTGAAGAAAAAGGACATTGATAAGAATATTCACAACAATTATAAATTGCAAACATTGTGTTGTAAAAAATAATATGAGCATCCATAACAATCATAAAATGTAAAGGTTTTGGCGGGGAAAAACGATACGAATATTCATAACAATAATTACTTGTAAACCATAACTAAAGCGTTCACACATCTCTAAAAAACGAATTAAACATCAATCATCGTTATGCTTGTCCTGTCCATCGAGTCCATTTGCTGGTAATTTATCCTCACATGTTGCTGGAATACTGCTATTGTCATTTGGAATTCCATCATCTGCATTTTCCAATGGAGTTATAACATCGGCCGTGGCATCATCAGACAATGTTGCCATATCATCTAATGTGTCCGTGTACGGAGTTATAGGTTCGTTGCTTTGTTCCTGATATATTTTGTGGGAGGAATTAAAAGTTTAGAATGTATTGTTCGTTAAAATTCAATGGTGTTTGTTGACACTAAATAAATCATTAAACAGTACCGCGTTTTTTTCAGGAGAATGTGCATCCGTTTCATCGTTCGAGCACATAGAGTCATAGTCCAAACTCTACACATCATCATCGTCGTCCTATTTTAAACAATGTAAAACGTTTAGTATATACGTAATTGTAAGCATACCTCATTGTTACGTATATTAAAGTAACAAATGGACCAAACCTGATCTTCTAGGAAGCCACGCTTGAAATAGTTGATTGTCTCAACATCTTCGGTAACCTTTTCAGCTCGATATATATGACTGTTATTCTCGTTGTTAAAGTCTGAAAATAAAATCTTGAAAAGATACATCCTCCCAACAATCTGATTAAGATCTTCCGGAAAGTACTCGTCTGTGTTCATTCCTTCCCTTTCCATGATCTCCCATGCGGTCACATTTGTCATCTCATGTACGCTCTTGTCAAAGATTACCACTTGCGCGGTTCCACTATCATCAAATATGCGCACAATGATTTTGAACCTACGAATATAAAATATACATCGTAAAGTTTAAAACATGTAAACAGTTACATTATTTATTATACAGTTATATATGGTTTCAAATACTTATATCCATGTAGATACGCTGTTGCACATACTTAGAAACAAATGCATATGTCTCCCCGTGGTTCTTGCAATACCACAGCTGTTTCGGATTCTTCGAGCGTGATTTGACTTTCGAAACAATGGGTATCACTCTGGTACTACATGTCTTACAGCCTGTATAGACCCATCCATTTTCATATTGTATACTATGCACTCTTGCATAAACGACGCAATGTGATTCCTGTATTTAAATAAAAAATGGTTTGTCAGCAATACTAATGTGATTTAATCGAGTGAAAAACAAGATTTATATTATATTTGAATCAATTAATTGTATCTTACAGGTTCAATTGTCCTAATCGATCCAACTCTTCTCTTCACGCAGCCATGCATGAACTTTGCAGGCGTGACAACAAGCTTCTCAATTGAATACTCTTCAATTTTAAACTCCCCAGCACTATATCCGTCTTGCTCTTCGTACCTGTAATGTGTATAAATAAGTTTTCAAATAAACGCAACATATAGTTAATTCAAAAGCAAAACATATATAGCACAACATCAAAGTAATCACCTCTCCCGAAAAGCTAACAACTGTGGCACATCTCTATTTATGAATATTCTTGTGCCAAACAAAGCATTATGTATGGACGGTTTGTCTGTGTTGGGTAAAAGAGAAATGTAAATTTTAAAATTAATACTGCGAACAAAAAAAATAAACATCATGTCCAAAAATTCACTATGCATTTGTAAAACGTATTATTCCAATACTTCACTTTTGCTAACATTAACAGTATGTCTATATGCCCAAGTTCATCACGCTTGTTTTCATAGTCATTCCACAACAATGCCCAATTGTTCCAAAAACTACAGACGATTCTTAAAGATCTGCAGAGCATAGTGTATAATCAATCCATGATCACAATTGAACATTATTCTACACACATTATTTCAAAAAAAATGTAAACGCGCACAATATACTTACTCGACATCTTCAACAACAATTGTCCTTCGTATCATAGGAGTACCAGCACCGTTGATAGTAACTATTTTTCCAATAGCTACAATTGTACCAACAATATCTGAAAAAACATCTTATAAAGTAATGCAAGAAATCGTTTCAATAATGTCAAATTATGCAAACATTTTTTGAAAAAACACATACCAACACAGTCGTGTTCGTGGTACTGATTATCTGTATCCAGAATACTTGATAATGGCTCATTAATGAAGCCAACAAAATTGTCATCAATTTGATCTATCCGCGTGACCTCGGTCCCTTTATAAAAAGATATTTTCCATTGATTTGGTAACAAAGGAAATCTGCCACCGTTTTCTGCTACTCCAAAATTAGATATTATGTAACATTGTCCCTCTTGTAAAAGAGGTTCAAATTTGTACATGAATTCCTTCTTGATATAAATCTGAACACGGTTTGACTGTATATACAATTCAAATATTAATATTATATGTAATGAAAATACATACAAACATAAATAGTTGGTAACCTAATCCATGTTACCTCCTCGTCCTGTAGAACACAGTCTAGACAGTAAGGATCATGCTCCTCACCAAGTGTGTGTGAATGCCACACGGAAACGCACCTACCTCTAATAGCCATGTTTAAATTCATTGGATTGATGTCTTTAATGAGAGTAATTTTTCGTTCTCTATTGGTTTTCATTGGCTGAGAATTTCCACCTATAATCACACAAATATACTACGACCATGTAATGTACATAAACCAATTATATTAAAGTAAGCACTACTAATAATCTGGGTACAAAACCTGTCGGAAGTTTTCCATGTGACGATGTGTGCATCACATTTTTTTTGCTTTTTTGTGAAGGTATGGCCGAAGAGGTTGATTGATACCTCAAATCCCGTTGTTTATTTTTAACATATGACAATCTATTAGTCTCAGCACCTGAGTTTGCTGCCCCTGCAAAGAAGTGTAAAACAGATTATTGTATACATATATGTATGCATTCTTGGGGGTTTCAAATTAATACCTAAAGGAGACTCAAAGGTGTAATAGGTCTCAAATGTCTCGGTCTGAGTCTTGCTTCTTCTTTTCAATGCTTGTCCAGGGCCTGTTGTTTAATTGATATAGATTTAACGTAATGTATCATAAGCAAGCATAGTTTATCAATATAGTACACTCAAAATTTATTACACGGTAACAAATATTTTAAAAGCATCACTGAATAGCCCACAAAAACATCAAACAAAACCTACAACTAACAAAATTACCAAGCCCTGTTATTCGTAGCCGAACAACCAACTATATATCTAACTCACTACCAACTCAAACTCGACTTATAATCAAATCACCACCACTGCAAAAACCTCGAATAAAGCCCAACTCTAATCCAAGTACACAATCATAGATCTTCTTTGCAACCAAAGTATTGGATATACAGTAACAGATAGTTTAGACACACAAAAGCAAAATTCATTATATTGTAACAAATAGTTTATACACATACCACTCTCACGAAGTGACTGCCGCTCAGAAGATGATGAGGTGTTACTAAATTTTCTCTTTCGAGGCGGGTTAGATGCTGAAACAACTAAAAATATATAAATACAATATATTTTTGATACAAACAAATTTTGACTTACTATAATACCTGTAGATTGTGAAACAACATCGGGTGTATCACTCTCAAACAAAGTATTATCCAACTTAGAAGATGAAGACTATTGAACTAAATGTGCTGATTTGCCCGTTCCCTTGCTCCCAACAATTGTCACCGTCTGTGAACGCTTACCTGCCGACAATACATGAGCATAAACGTACCATCAATTCAATCAAAATTTTGTTGAATATACTACCTCTAGATTGTGAAATAACATTAGAAACAGCTGCCCTGGATAGGCTGCCAGGTGTGTCACTCTGGAACACGGAATTTTCCAACATAGAACATGAAGATTGTGTAACCAAAGTTGCCGATTTTCCTGTTTCTTTGCTTTCAACCATTGTCAGCCTCTGTGGATGTTTGCCTATAACAAAAACACGAACATATAGTGTAATGTTGTCAAGACAATGAACACGTGTTAATACACAACATATGTAAACACATACACCAATTTAATACAGACCAAGTAGTTATAAATTAGACCACACTTTTGAAAAAATGTATATAGTGCATACAATAAACAGAATGCATATTTGTTAATAGACAATTAATGTAAACTTATACAATAGCAAAGTACCTTGTGAAGTGCTCTTAGAGTTTCCAATATGCATATCAGTATCCTTGATTGTTGCATCTTCTATAACCAACCAAAAACCAAATACGCAGACAAACATTAGATTTCTAGTACATTCAACGCTATTAAGCAGATAATAAAAGTATAAACAAATTGCTACTGCTACAACTAATCTGAAAACAATTGTGTAAATAAGAGAAGTATTTAAAAAAACTACTGTAACAACAATTTAAATGACAATCATGCAGAAGAATATTAGTGTGCATATCAGTATCCTTGATTGTTGCATCTTCTATAACCAACCAAAAACCAAATACACAGACAAACATTAGATTTCTTGCTACTGCTACAACTAATTTGAAAACAATTGTGTAAATAACAGAAGCATTACAAATAAACTACTGTTACAACAATTTAAATAACAATCATGTAAAATAATATTAGATTAAATGTGCACATAAAATTAATAAGAACATAAAATTGCTGTTGCTATGACCAATTAAAAACCAATTATGTAAAAACAATCAGATACACAAACAATACATTAAAGCTACATACAACATTAATATATAACCAATTAAGAAACAGTCATGTAGACAACATTAGATTAATTATACATGCAACATTAGTAAGAAATAACAGCAGAACAAACAAATGGCTCATTAACAACAAACGTTCTGAAGGGGCATGTGTGTTTTTATTCCTGGATACTTTTGCAAGTCGTTTAGAGTGTCTTTGAGGCTGCATATTGGAATCCAGTTTCGTAGATACGGGTTTTTGATTTTTGGTGGAAGATCAGCTGCACATTACGAATTATATATATAGTCCCAACCCAAGGCAATGACATTTAAAAGTTTTTGATATATACACAACTTAATTATAGGCATAAAAGATTTAGTATATCTTCTACAAAATAAATCTTATATGCTTTAAATATATACTAAAAAAAACACATATATCTTCTAAAAATTAACAATATTTTCGGGTGTATATATGTATAAGAAAGCATATACTAATCTATTCCATAATTATAGCTTAGCAACATCATTTTTTTAAGCATGAGATAAATATTTTCTTATGTAGATCACAAAAAAATGCTTGGTCCATTGGTTGAAGTATTCGTATGTGGATCAAATGGCCAGGGTTCAATTCTTGCAAAGGCCAATTTTAATTAAATTTTTAAATGCGAAATTTCTAGCAAAATCAATAATGCTTATGTGGCAAATCCGAATTTTCTACTAAAATCAATAATGCTTATGTGGCAAATCCGAATTTTTTTAAAAAAAAAATAATGCTTATGTGGCAAGAAAATCATAAATTTTAAACAAAATGTGCTTAGGTGGAATTATGACATGGCATTACTGGGCAATCTAACAATTGATGACATCATGCGCATATTGTTATATATATTATGTAGATATATATATATTTATATATATTTTACAGACAATGATTATGAAGCTGTTCCATATTCTGTTGGTATTGTTTATGAGAAGACGGGTGAGAAGTTGTGGATTCTTGATATTCCTGCTAGTGAGAAGCCGTGTATTGGTATGATGTATCATTCTCTGGAGCAGGCTTATGAGTATTACAAAGCCTATGCAAAAAAAGCGGGTTTTGAGGTTCGTTTAGGTCAACAGTATGTTTCTAAGAAGAATAAGGACAAAAATCTGGATTTGAAGTATTTTGTTTGTAGTAAAGAAGGTACAAATCCTCCCCCAAAAGTTGGAGCAAAGCCTAGTAATAGGAAACATCCGTCTAAGCGTACTGATTGTAAGGCTGTTTTACGCGTGAAGTATATTGAAAGAAAAGGATATTGGTGTTACGAATTTGTTGAGGCTCATAATCATAGCCTAGTTAGTCAGGAAGATGGTGTTTTTCTGGTTTCTTCTCGTGATGTTTCTTATACTCTGCAAGTTTTCCTATATCAAGCATCACAAGTTAATCTTGGTCCAGTGAAGGGTTTCAATTTACTTAGGCAGATTTATGGGGACTATGATTTTATTGGGGCAAGTTCGGTTGATTGTAAAAATTGTAGGAGAGATGTGCTTGATTTCATTGGTAAGAATGATGCTCAGATGTTAGTTGAGATGTTGATGAACAAGAAGGATTATCTTCCTAATTTTTCATTTGAGTATCAAACTGGTGAGAATAACGCATTGACGAACCTTTTTTGGGCTGATGAATATGCAAAGAGAAACTATTATGCGTTTGGCGATGTTATGTCATTTGATGCGACGTTCAGAACGAATAAGTAAGTTCATTTTTTATAAGTTCATCAGTAATAAGTTAATTTAAATGGTTCATCAGTTAATTTAAATGGTTCATCAGTTAATATAAATTAAGTGGTTCATCAGTTAATTTAAATGGTTCATCAGTTAATATAAATGGTTCATCAACTGTATGTGAGTGACAGGTTATGTTACTGTATGTGACTGTGACAGGTCACTGTATCTTATCTCTTTATCTTATCTGAAAATCCACCTTTTTATCTCTACACCAGGACAAATAATTCATGAACCACCTATCTTAACCTATCTTATCTTTTTCCTCTACCCCACCTATCTTATCTCTTTATCTCTTTTCTTATCTTTAAATACTGATGAAATGAATGTAAATAGGTCATGTTTCTAGCTTGAATTGTTTCCCCGGAGTGGTCGTTGGGTGACTGTGAGTAGCTTTTGAAACTCATTGATCAGCTCAGACACATAAACTTCGCCGCAACAAGATGATGTTCATCGGTATAAAAGTTAATTCACGTTGCCCATCATCTTGTTCTGGCAGTTTGTGTGTTTGAGCTGGTCGATGAGAATCAAAACCTACGCAAACAGTCACCAGCGACCATTTCTGGGGAAACATTTGAAGCTAGGAACATTTAAATTTTTTTTAAACCTTCTGTATTTGATTGTTATAAGCTGATGTGATTGAAATGATGCACTTAATGTAAGTGGTTCATCGGTTATATAATAATGTAAATGGTTCATCAGTTATATTATATTGGTTCATCGTTTATATAATAATGTTTATCATTTATTTTTTATAGGTACAAAATAGTTTTTGTACCATTCACTGGGATTGACAATCATAATCATTATGTTACATTTGGAGCTGCCTTGCTGTCATCAGAAATGAAAAAATCTTTTATTTGGTTGCTTCAATGTTTTCGAAGAGCGTTTGTTCGAGCACCAAAGGTTATTGTGACTGATCAAGACGGATCAATGAAAATTGCAATAGAGACTGTTTTCCCGTTATCTCGTTCACAGATTATGCATGTGGCATATCATGCAGAAGTTGACTTCAAAGGTATGTTTATCAATTTGTTTTTTTTTTTAATTATTTTTGTTTATTAGTTAATTCTCTTCATCAGTTTGCTTTTGTCCAATCGACTTTTTTCTTTATCAGTTAGTTTTATAAAATAGTGTTCATCAATGAGTTCTGTTCATCATTAAAGTTGATCTTGATTTTGTAGGTTGGTCCCGTGTTAGCTAAAGATCGTACTTTTAAAAGAAGAATATCGGATATTGTTTGGACTGATAGAATAGAGCCTGAAGAGTTTGAGCATTTGTGGGAGCGTTTGTTAGTTGATTTTGAATTGAAGAGTCACAAATGGCTTTCAGATATGTATAATTTGAGGCATAAATGGATTCCATCCTATTATAGGGATGAGTTGATGTCGGGTTTGATGCGTACTTCTTCAAGGTCAGAGAGTGAAAAAATGCCTACGGTCGCTTGACTAGTATTGATTTGACTTTATGGGAGTTCTATAATCATTTTGATAGTGTGGTGGGTTGCCAAAGATTTGCTCAATGTAAAAATGATCATGACAGTCGGTATACTATTCCAGATATGCACACCAAACTTGAGATAGAAAAGGTGGCCTCAGAATTATACACTCGGTCCATTTTCTTTGATGTTCAAACTGAGATTTATGCTTCTGTGATTTCATGTATGTCGGTTAGTGTTTCGGATGTTGATTGTGGCAAAAAATATGTTATACAAGATATTGGTGAAGACGAGCAGATTAGTAGGCGACATCGTCAAGTCGAAGGCGCTGTAAATGAAGTTTTTTATGAGGTAACATCTTTTTTCTATAATTAGGTTTTGTTCATCAGTTTTTTGTAATCAGTTTTTTCATTTTATTTTAGTTCATCAGTTGAAGAATTTTAGTTCATCAGTTTTTTCATTATTTTAGTTCATCAGTTTTTTCATTATGTAATATTTCCTTTTTTTCAGGTCTTGTGTAAACCAGCTGAAGAATTTTATCAGTGTACGTGCAAACGTTTCGAGTCATATGGACTGTTATGTCGTCATATCTTTTATGTTCTTCGGTTGTCAAAGGTTAAAAAGTTTCCAAAGAAATACGTGCTTAGGCGTTGGTCAAAAGATTCATTACCACCTGCATCAGTCATTCAAGCCACTGGTGACAGTCCTGATATGATCTTGCGTGAGATATTCAGATCAGTTGAGTATTGTGTGAATCGTTATGCAAATGATCTCGAGCTACTGCAAAAGTTTAGAGATCATCAGGTTCAGTTAATGGCGAAGGCATATGCTGATGTTCCTATACCTAAAAAGACTAATAAACGAGATAGGCTTGCTTCTATTCTGGGTGTCTCGCAACCAGAAGAGACCATTGTAAATGTTCCAAAGCAGGTTAGTACTGATCATCTTATCTTAGGTTCATCAGTTATTTTATCTAGGTTAGTTGATGAACATTTTTATTTATTTGTTTTTTTTTATCAAATTTTAATTAATTTATGCACTTTATTTTTTATCAGATTTTAATCAGTTACCAGTGGCTTAAAGTTATAGGTTCATCAATTTATGCCCTTAGGTTCATCAGATATTATAGGTTCATCAATTTATGATCTAGGTTAGTTTGATATGATCTTGCGTGAGATATTCAGATTTTAATCAATTTATGCCCTTAGGTTCATCAGTTAGTTTATATGTGTTTATTTGTGTTACCATAGGTTAGGAGTTATCACAGGTTAGGAGTTATCATATGTTCATCAGATATTAGGTTCATCAATTTATGATCTAGGTTAGTTGATATGATCTTGTGTGAGAAATTTAGATTTTAATCAATTTATGCCCTTAGGTTCATCAGTTAGTTTTATATGTGTTTATTTGTGTTTCCATAGGTTAGGAGTTATCATAGGTTAGGATTTATCATAGGTTCATCAGATATTATAGGTTCATCAGTTTGGTTCATCAGTTGTGTTATGTTAGCTCATCAGGTGTCATAGGTTCATCAGTTATCATATGTTCATCAGTTGGGTTCATCAGTTGTTCAGCATTTTTTTGATCACCCAATTGTTATTTTCTTGTTTTTTTGTCGAAAACAGGTTAGTACTAAAGGTTCGCGAAAAAGGATAAAGAGCAGTGTTGAGCGTTCACTTAATCTAAGTGGGAAGCGTAGGAAGAATTGTAGATTCTGCAAATGCAGCATGAAGGACCATAATCAGGCGAAGTGCAATGCTATCAGAGCTCAAATTGATGCTAAGAAGGCTAGTGATAAGGCTGCTATAAAGGAAAGCAAGCAGAAGGCAAGATTGGCCGCTAAGAAGGCGAAGTTGTCTGAGAAGAATGCTTGTGTAGTTACTTAGTTGTCTGTTTGATAATAAATGTGAAGTTCTTTTTTTTTTTTTTTTTTTTTTTGAGAATGATCAAAGTAACTTTGAATTGAGATAATTGAATTGAGATGATTGTTTTAGCAGGTTCATCAGTTTATTTCCAAAAGTTCTTTTTGCAGGTTCATCAGTTTATATTTGAGCTTATTCTTGTTAGAACTTCTTCTTTTGTTCATATAAGGTTCATCAGTTTATAAGGTTCATCAGTTTTAGTAGGTTCATCAGTTTATTTCCAAAAGTTCTTTCCAAAAGTGCTTTTTCTGGCTTATTCTTTAAGTTTTAAAAAGTTTGCTTTCACAAAAGTCATTTTTTATGCTTTTAAGATGCTTTTTAGTTTATGATTTTAATTTGTAGATATAATCCCAAAATTGATGAACCAAAAACACATAGCATGGGTGAATAATTGATGAACCAAATAAATAACACAGCACAATAACTGATGAACCAAATACATAACAAGGGTCAATACTTGATGAACCAAAAACACATAACACGAGGACAATAATTGATGAACCAAAAAGATAACACAACACAATGACTGATGAACAAAAAAAAAACTAAAATTCATGCAAAAAAACATATTCATCAATTAGATCAGATTACTACTCCTAACTATTTAACCGTAAATTACATCAGATTGTTCTTGAAATCAAAAATACTTGCCTGTTCTAAGCAACAAAAACCGTTAGTGCTGCAAACTATTTAACCATACCAAAAATCACTTGCCCGTTTTCACTTGCCTCTTTTCACTTCTTTCGATCTTGAAGAGCATTAGCTTCGTTCTCAAAATAGTCGGTGGCACGTTCTGCAATACTCTTTGCCGACATATTTTGGAGGATTCTCTTATCCTTCAGACTTAAATTTTGATAATCTTGAACCTCATCCTCTACCACTTTCCTGTTCAGATTGCAGTCGGACAACAAAATCTTTGTTAGGTACTTCTTTCTCAAGTCTTCGATCTGTTTGTTTTGTTCTTTTCCTTCTCTTGCAAACCCAGGATCAAAGAACTTGTTACCCAAATATGTTTCCATATGCCTCATAGCGAAAATACCACAATCAATGTAATTATTTTTGGTTTGCCATGGCATTTTCACATAACACACTGGGTATTTGTTTAGTTGTTCAACATGCGCATAGTCATTTTTTTTCAAGAACCTCAAAAAGAGATATCTCTGTAACAACAAATAAATAAACAATGTTAACTGATGAACATATGTTAACTGATGAACCTATAATAACTGATGAGCCTATGCTGAACAACAACTGATGAACCCAATTGATGAACCTATAATAATTGATGAACATATAATTGATGAACCAAAACACATGACACAGCACATACAAGTAGCAGTTGATGACACATGACATTAAATTTATTGATGAATCTAAAACACATAACACAGGAAAAAAATTGATGAATCAAAACACATAACACCAGGACAAATAATTGATGAACCAAAAACACATAACACATGACAAAATAAATTGATGAACCAAAAATACACAACACCAGGAAAATAATTCATGAACCAAAAAACACATACCACAGAAAAATAAACTGTTGAACCAAAATAAATAACACAGCACAATGACTGATGAACCAAAAAACACATACCACAACAAAATAAACTGATGAACCAAAAATTGATGAATAAAAAACACATAACACAGGACAAATAATTGATGAACCAAAAACACATAACACCAGGACAATAATTTATGAACCAAAAAACACATACCACAGCACAATAACTGATGAACCAAAACACATAACACAGCACAATGACTGATGAACCAAAAAACACATACCACAACAAAATAAACTAATGAACCAAAAATTGATGAACCAAAAACACATAACACATGACAAATAATTGATGAACCTAAAATTTAATAACTGATGAACCTATGATAACTGATGAACATGTGATAACTGATGAACCTATGATAACTGATGAACATAAATTTAATATACATAAAATTCTTACCAAATATTTGAATTTCTTCTGATATCTATCTGTGATTGTATCATTGTGATCCATGTTGTCAAGAATATGTATTTGAGGTTCTTTCAAGTTGAAACAGACAACATAGTAGTGTTCGTCAGCAAGCATCATTGGGAAAAACATTTGTAAAACATAAAGTGTTAAAATTTACAATTATCTATTTGTTCATCAGTTTTTTATCTCCTACAAACTAGTAAAATAGAAGTGCTTACTAGGTCAATATCTTTGATAGATTGATAAGCATTGGACAAAAACAAAAGATTGTCCATGTTCTCCTCAAACTTTGAATGGAGAGCCTTCGAGGTTAAAGCCATTTTCTCCATTTCTGATGTCTGTGGTTCATCAATATTAGTCAAAAGCATATGTAAACTGATTTCAACTATTGAATCATAATTGATAAAGTTTTTGTTACTTACAATAACTGATGTATGGCAATATAGCTTCCTCAATGATCCTGGACTCCTTTTCTCTTCTGCTACGTTAAGTAGATACGCCCAGATATCAATCGCTCCTGAAGTTATTTCATTCCCTTCTTTGAAGCTCTAAAAGTGGACTCTTTGACCGTCAACAAAGTAGGTATTAAATAACACATCACTGCAATTTCATTTTAAGATAATATTTTAGAATGAAAAAAAATACTACTGATTAAGAAATATGATTTTTAAATTGATGAACCTAATACATATTACTTACTCGAGACCTCCTCTTGCAGCGAAAATTGTATCAGCTACCTTTTTTTCCATCTCGTGCACTTTGTTCTTCATCACAACTACTCTTTGTAAATACGGAGATTTTAGAGATTCAGTAGGCTTGACTTTTCTCTTTTCTTTTATATTTTCCAAGCCTTCTTCACCTCCTCTAATTGTCTTCACCATTTCAGGCACTTTAAGCTTTTGAGCGATTGTGTTGAAAGAATTTAGTGGTGTGGAAAATTCTTCATCTTCTGTTTCAATCATTCTTAATTTTTCTTCGGCTGATGGAGGTATCATTGATATGGGGGTTACCATCAGTGGCAAGAACTGCTCGGGGTCATTCTTCTTTTCATACAAAACAATAGCCTGCAATTGCTCCGTGTTGAATATTGGGAATTCTGGCTTTTCCATCTGTTTTCAGTAAAAGGTTCATCAGTTACTTTTTTGTATTAAGTGTTTTCATAATACAAATCAATTATAAGTTCATCAATTAGGTACAAAATGGTTTTTGATTTTATTACCTGTTTTTGACGTCCAATCATATCAATTTCTTCAATAAAGTTCGGATCCATGAACATTTGAGTTAACGTTTCATCTTTTTCTTTACTTGCTTCCTTAGCCTCCGAGCCATCATTATCATCACCCATTGTTATCATCATCATTGAGCTCTCATCTTCACTTTGTGAGCTCTCAACCGTTGTTCTGTTTACCAACCTGTTCATCCAGTCCCGGACTTCCAACAACGATTCATTTCCGGGGTATTTTTCAAATCCAACACTTAGCATGTCATCAATATCAATCTTGAGTTCTTGAAATATTGTTAATATGTTCCTTAGTGAATGATTGAACTCCTGTCATTAATATAATCAAATAAGATCTAAATATTATAATGGTTCATCAGTTATATTATAATGGTTCATCAGTTATATTTCAATGGTTCATCAGTTATATTATAATGGTTCATCAGTTATATTATAATGGTTCATCAGTTTACATATGCTTTGACTAATAAGTTTAAATATTTTTACCTCTGCTGATTTGAATTGGGAATACATCCCTTGAAACTCTAATATCATTGCTGATAACTGTTGGGTGAGCTTAATACTTGCAGATGATGAGTTGTTCCGTTCATCATTTCCATTTTCAGCCGTTTCATCAGTTCCAGACATTGGAATATCATCATCTGTTAAATTGTTAAATTAAATTTTAAAACATATATTAACGGCTAATTGATGAACCTAATATAATCATAGTTTAATAAATAATAAATTCTTACGCATATCAGCTGTTTCGTCTGTTCTGGTCATTGGATGATCCATTTCATTATTTCCATCATTTGCTTTCATTGGAATAGGATCATCTGTTAAATTGTTCAATTAATTTTTAGCGATCTAAATAATTGATGAACCAAAAACAATATTGATGAAAATAAATTTAATATACATAAAATTGATGAACCAAAAACATATAACACATAACAATAATTGATGTCCTGTGTTATGTGTTTTTGGTTCATCAATTTATTGATGAACCAAAAAACACATAACACATACCACAACACATAACACATACCACAACAAAATAAACTGATGAACCAAAAATTAGTTTATTGGTTCATCAGTTTATTGGTTATCAGTTTATTGGTTATCAGTTTATTGGTTCATCATTTTATTGATGAACCAAAAAGCACAACACATACCACAACAAAATAAACCGATGAACCAATAAACTGATGAACCAAAAACACATAACACAGGAAAAATAATTGATGAACCTTAGATCGCTAATATCACAACTAATTTTAAAATATATCTCAACAACTAATTGATGAACATAAGAATTTCAAATATCACAAAAAAGATTATTACCGATCGGCTGTGCATCTACCCATTGATTCTCCTCAATATCATCTATATGGGTATGCTCAATATCTTCTTCTACAATTGAAGGCTCTTTCCTCTGAACAGGTTGAATAACATTAGGAGATTTTGATTTTGTTTTTCTTTTGTATGTGATTTGGCTTTTGAACAGGTTCATCGAATGCGATTTCTTTGGAGATTTTTTGCTTTTGGAGACTCTTTCCTCTGAATTTCTTTTCCTTTTCCTTTTGCTTCCTTCATGTTTTCCACCTTTTTCAGAAAGTTTTTATAAGTTTTAACAGGTTCATCAATAAGAATGTTTCAGTACGTACCTTGTTGATCAGTTTTTTGCCCTTCTTCATTCTCCGCTGCTTGATGCGTCACTTCCATCGTTTCTTGGATTGGTTGCTCAATCGCTAAGTCTAGATACAAGTTTCTTAGGTAAATGTTTAAAAAACTTGTATAATATTACTGATTAACATATAATATAACTGATGAACATATGAAAATCGTATGTTCACTTTACATTAATTAATTAAGTAACATAGTTATAATTACATATAATATAACTGATGAACATATGAAAAAACTGCCCTAAAACTCCATAAAGTTCATCTGATGATCTTAAATATATTCACAAAAAACTGCCCTAAAACTCCATTAAGTTCATCTGATGAACTTACCTTCATCATTCTTCTTATTTCCTTTTAAGAAGCTGGAAGTATGGGTTCTTGACCATTTCGGGTTGTTTGAGGGTTCTACAACATTTTCTATCTCTTCTTGTTCATCATCAACATCATCTTTCTCTTTCTCGTCATCTGTTAAATTGTTAGAGTTAAATTTTAAAACATATATTAACGGCTAATTGATGAACCTAATATAATCATAGTTTAATAAATATTTAAATTCTTACGCATATCAGCTGTTTCATCATAAACAACATCTTTCTCATTCTCAACCTCTTCATCATCATCTTTATCAGTCTCTTCTTCTTTCTCATCATCTTTCTCAGTCTCTTCTTCTTCCTCATCATCTTTCTCATTCTCTATCTCTAAGTTCTCTCCATCATCATCGTTCTCATTCTCTCCATCATCATCTTTCCCAATCTCATCATCATCATCATCATCCTTCGTTTTTTCTTCTTCTTCTTCCTCCATTTCTTCCTCTTCCTCCTCTGTCTTAGCTGCTTTAGGATTCCTTGGTTTTTGACATTTCCCAAACATCATTTCCTCCAATTCTTGCATTGTTTCTGTTTTCCAGTACTCAAACGCTGGGTATTTTGGGTTTTGGAGAAGTGAATTGGCGAATATCACCTGCATTTTTAAGATAAAGGTAGATTAAAAAAAGATGCTGAACAACAACTGATGAACCCATGATAACTGATGAACCTAAGATAACACAGGACAAAAAGATGCTGAACAACAACTGATGAACCCAACTGATGAACATATGATAACTGATGAACCTATGACAACTGACGAGCCTAACATAACTGATGAACCTAACCTAACACAACTGATGAACCTATGACAACTGATGAGCCTAACATAACTGATGAGCCTAACATAACACAACTGATGAACCAAACTGATAAACACATTTAAACTAATTGATGAACCTAAGGTAACATAATAGATAAAAATAAGATTAAAAAAATTTAGTAATTACCTCCAGCACCAAGAGTGGTCCATAGAACCGTTTCCCGGGTTTCTGTGCTAACCTTTCCTTCAAGAGATAATCAACCACATACTGGCACCAATCCATTTCTCTTACCTTCTCAAGGTCGATAAGAGATGGGATGACTCCTAGATTGAGAGTCCCGGTTGTGGTAACATAGGACATAATAGTACAAAAGAGAACTAGAAATTTTAACTTAAATAGATTCCCACTATCATTTCTCCTAATTTGATTCCTAATTAGTTCCATCAGTTTGTTAGCATACAATCTAGGAACTTTCTTGAACTGGTTTTTCCATTCTCTATAGGTTACATTTGACCTTTCTTTCAAAATATCTCGCACATCAACCGCCAATGTGCCCATTGGAAACCCGAATGTTTGGTGAACCAATTTAGGCGTTATGTGTATGTTTTCACCAAATACTTTTAGAGTTCCCGATAAACCATCAAACTTAGTCCGCAACCAATGCCCCAAATGACCTTTCGTTACATTTATTTGAAACTCCAACAATGATTCAAAACCCAAACTTGTAATAGCTTGTTTTTGATCCTCAGTAATTGTCTGAATGAGCTCGTATAATGGACCATGAAATTTTTTTATCTTAACCACTGGAATTTTTTTTGTTTGGAAGGTTGGAGAAGACTTAATTGCGGCTTAAGGTCTTTAGAGAGATTTGGTTTGGAAGGTTTAGCTGAAGAAGAAGGTTTAGAGGTAGAAATGGTTGCAGGTTTGGAACGACCAAATGCATCATCAACAAAGTCATCGTCACTGGGAGAATAAGCTTTTAAAGTGATCGGCAACTTTGCTTTTTTGGCGTCATTACCTATACAAAAAAAAAAAAAAACAAACATCAAATGATGAACATACTTTGAATACGAGATAACTGATGAACCTAAAGCTTTGAAACACAACTGACGCTAACTGATGAACCAAAACAGTTTGAAAGACATCCAACGTTAACCGACACTAACCGATGAACCAAAACACATAACAAATAACACCAGGATAAATAATTGATGACCCTAAAACACATAACACCAGGACAAATAATTTTTAGCAATCTAAATAATTGATGAACCAAAAACAATATTGATGAACATAAATTTAATATACATAAAATTGACGAACCAAAAACACATAACACATAACACATACCACAACACATAACACATACCACAACAAAATAAACTGATGAACCAAACAACACATAACACATAACACAACAAAATAAACTGATGAACCAAAAATTGGTTTATTATTTATCAGTTTATTGGTTCATCAGTTTATTGGTTATCAGTTTATTGGTTCATCAGTTTATTGATGAACCAAAAAACACAACACATACCACAACAAAATAAACTGATGAACCAATAAACTGATGAACCAAAAACACATAACACAGGACAAATAATTGATGAACCTTAGATCGCTAACAATATTGATGAACATAAATTTAATATACATAAAATTTTGCGTTTGAAACGTAAATTTAAGACATCTGACGTTAACCGACACTAACTGATGAACCAAAACACATCCGTTAACTGACGCTAACTGATGAATTTACTTTTCAAACGCAAAATTTGATTATCAACTGATGAACCTACTTACAATTAAAAATAATAAGCAAAACAAAAACTGATGAATCAAAAACTGAAATATAACTGAAAAAATATAATAAGCACAATTATTGATGAACCATGTAATAAGGACAATAATTGATGAACCAAAACTGAAACATAACTGAAATCACGGTTTATACCTTTTAGAGTTGGTCGGTCATGAAATCGTTTGGATCTCTTCTCTGCTTGCTTATTGCTTCCAGATTCTAGAAAAAATAATAAAAAAATAAATCATATAATAAGGACAATAATTGATGAACAAAAAAAATCATATATAGAGCCAAAATGCCAGCCAGATAAGTTGAATCAAACACGAACAACTAAGTCGCCTATAACTGAAGAACCTAATAGCTTTGAAACATAACTGATGCTAACTGATGAACCTAATAGCTTTGAATCATAACCGACGCTAACTGATGAAATTACTTTGAATTCAAAATAACTGACACTAAGTGATGAACTGAAAAGCTTTGAAACACAATCAACGCTAACTGATGATCTTAAACAGTTTATTCTAAAATAACAAGCAATAACTGATGAACCTACTTACAACGCAACAGTTTATTCTAATATAAGCAACGCTAACTGATGAAATTACTTTCAACACAGAATATTATTATCAACTTATTCTAATATAACAAGCAAAAATTGATGAACCTACTTTCAATTAATAACTGGTGAACCTACTTAAAATTAAAAATAACAATGCCAAAAACTGATGAATAAAAAAATGATGAAGAACATATTTTCAATGCCAAAAACATTGCTTCCAGATTCTAAAAAAAATTAAAAAAAAAAATTATAAATTTATATATATATATATATATATATATATATATATATATATATATATATATATATATATATATATATATATATATATATAACTGATGAACAAATCATTGCTTCCAGATTCTAAAAAAAATTATAAAAAAATAATTAAAAAAAAATTAAAATCATAAATTTATAAAAAAACCCTAATTAATCGACTACATTCTAAAAAACACTAATTAATCGACTACATTCTAAAAAACCGTAATTAATCGACTACATTCTAAAAAACCCTAATTAATCGACTACATTCTAAAAAACCCTAATTCTTCGACTTTATTCTAAAACAAAATTAAAACATAAATGATAAACTTACCAGGTTGATTCATCTTCGAGTATAGTGATTCTCCCCAAATTTTAATCGGAAATATAATCGGAAATAAAACCCTAAAATTTCCCCCAAAATTTAATCGAAAATAGAGAGAGAGAAAGCGTCGTACGAGTGATTTGATCGAAAATAGAGAGAGGAAGTGTGAGTAACTGTGTGTGTTGATGGAGGGAAAGAGAGTGGTATGAGTGATTTTTATTTGTAAAATTACTATCGTATCCTTCTATTAGATGGGAGTGTGTTATTTTTTTTCAATTTAAATAGGAACCGTTAGATCTAAATATGTTGACTATTTGACTGATCGGATGGTTGAAAACACTTTTTAGACTTTTTAATTTGCATCCCCTTTCTAAGGGATCGCAACCCATGCAACATAACAAAAATATACGAATCCGTGTTGAAGCATGAGAGGATTGGAGACATCGAGGTGTTGATTAATGTATGCTTTGATGATTAGTGTAAAAGAGTAACTTGCACATTTTACGTTATGTATTACAAGTTACATGTTTGTCATTATTAAAACATAAGAAGCCGTTTAGTTTAAATATCGTAATATTTGCATTAACAATATCTCCATTTTTAATGATGAAAAGTTATGTAAACTATAACACGTAGTAAAATGTAAAGTTAGTTGTTTACACTTCCTTCTCCCTCTTTTGTCGAAGCAAAAAGGTGGGTGCTTCGATCTCTCCATTACAATACCCGTATTATTTCTTTTCTCCCCTAAAAGGCGAGCTTTCATCATCCCACTGAGCCTTTGACACCCCTGAGCTCCCCCTAGCTTATTTCTCCCTCATGATAATTACATCCCCTTGTTTATTGACCTTCATTGCTAGCGAATCCATGTATCAAATTTCTTAGTAAGACTTTTCCTACATCAAGGGAGTTTCATGCAACATAATATATAAAGAAAAATTGGAGGAACAATATATGAAGAAGATACATATAACGAGACATCATCAGGGATTAAGCTAAGCCAATCTTAGATTCTTAGGAAGAATGTGTGACGAGGAGAGTTATAAGAGAATATTGGAGAGACTATATGATCATAAACAAAGTTGAGCTCTTAAGAAGAGTGAATGCTATGGAGTATGATTATTTAAAGGTATGTTAGAAATAAGCCTCATGCAATCGTTGTTTTAAATGCGCAACCTAAATGCTGAAAGAAAAATAACGAGATGACTTGAATGACAAAAAAAGGAAGTTATTGTTATTCAAAAATGCTCAAGGGCCACAACACGTCTGACATTCTTGGTATAATTGTTCAACCAATCATACCAACAAGAATGAACTTCGTTCATTAATTGATATACAAAATTATGGGAATGACTTTTCCAAGTTGTCATTGAGAAAGAGAGTTCTATCATGATTTTGAACGACGTGTTCTTTTATGACATTATCATCTACCAAAGATGATGTTTCGGATTCCGATAGACTTTCGTAAAGAGTTACGTTGAGAGATTCCTAAATCTTCAAGATTTCTTTGTTAAGCACTATGTGTACTTTTCTAGCTTGGGGTTGTTTTAGGAAAACACCATTGTAACACTTTTGGATAGGAGAGTGTTGAAATTAAGGATAATTTGTTGAAAATACATACTCTAAATGAGATAGATATATGTCACTAGCTTATAGACCCGTGGATTCACGGGAATTTTTAAAAAAATTATTCATTAAGGAGTTAGGTGCACGAATAAAATAACAAACAACAACGATCATGAACAGGTTTCATTATTTCGTGAAGAGAATTATAAGTTTAATAGTTCGACGAACCGATAAACAATTCGATTTATAAGTATTAAAACAATGAACGTACATGCATCGTCTTGTTCAAGATGTAGATAGTCTTGAATACGCAAGGTATGCAATCAACGTCAAACATTCGAGTAGCCAATGATCATTGCGTAAACACCTAAGAGTTTAAGAAAAAACAAAAGTAAGCAATAAAGGAAGTGTTTTTTTTTTCTTTTTTCTTTTATTTATTTATTTATTTTGAAAGGCAATAAAGGAAGTTGGTGATGAACTCAAATAAGTACATTTTATTACTATCATTTATCCTATTAATTTGACTTGTTTTATTATATTATGTATGAGAATTGATACTTAATCGTTTACTTTTGTAATTCTCAGGTAAAAACAAGCATTTGGTGAAACTTGGCGATTTTAGACTAATTATGGAGCAAAACATGCAAGAAGTTAAGAGTCTACTAAAATGTATGGAGCAAAACATGCAAGAAGTTAAGAGTCTACTGAAATGTACAAGATCAAGACAAATCTGCTCCGGATGCGCCGCATCTCACTTATTACATACGGCGCATCACTATCAAGATTTCACCAGATACGATCCAAGATACAAGAGGACATGCGCCGCATCTATTTATGGAGTTACGCCGCATCTTCTGGCGGTGTACGAATATTCCTGAATATATTAATCTTGGACCCCACGCGAAGTTAAGTCAATGCGCCACATCTACTTACTAGATGCGCCGCATCTTACCCTCAGACAGAAACTATAAATACCCCAAGACCAGACGAATTTCGGAGAGCATATATTATATACGAGGTACGAAGACCAGAAAAACCTAAGGCCGAATTCAGACGAATAGGCAGCACAAGACACACCCGAACGAAGATACAAGAGCTGTAAGAAGGTGCTACATGTGTTTAATTCATTAAGTAGTTTTGTTTTATTGTGTTAGTAAACTTTAATTCATCAGGATTGATGGCTTGTGTAATGTAACAACGGAAAGATTGCACTCCCTTAAAACTGCTTTCCCATCAATTAAAGTTTATATGTTGATGTCTTTGGTTACTACTTATTAGTGCATTGATAACCTCTGTGTTTATTAGTGGCCTGCGCATTTGACTACGGAAGAGAATGTGGCTCCCACGGTTGTTACTAAATTGATCACTTAGGAATAACTTTTAGACATAAGTAATCATTAAGGGTTTACTCGCCGATAAGAATAGGGCCAACGAGAAAGGGTTAACTACATACACTTCATATAAAACTATCAATAAAACAAGTGACAATCTACTTAATCATCAGGACAGATCTTGTTGATCCCAGTTGAGCTTCACGATCTTATTAATTGCTTTAGATAAATCTAAGACAATCGGTATAGAAACTGATCTTGAGTTGTATATCAAATATTATGCGGAAACTAATACTTGATCTTAAGAAGAATTAAACACAAACGAATTATCAAACAACACTTCAATTATATTAATAACGATTGCTCAATAGCAATAGGGTTACAGAAACCTTGAAGTGTAAAACAATACGTATGCTAAGATAATCGATCACTAACCCTAACCCTAGAACCTCCTTTTATAGTGTAAGGAGTCTAGTCGATTGACAAGACTTTCTATACAAGAAAAATATCTTACGTATCTTTTCTATACTTATCCTTAACATACTATACATATCTAATAAGCAGCAGAGTAAATCTTCTAGCAGCAGAGTCTTCGTGAGCTAGCAGCAGAGTTACACTATGCCTATTATCCCAAACAGCAGAGTTATCAAAACAACAGAGTTAATGTACTAATCAGCAGAGTCACATAACTATCCAGCAGAGTTATGTTTCTCGAATCAGCAGCATTTTAGACCCAACAATCCTCCCCTAAACTTGATATTTTTCATCAAAAATCATCAAGTTTCTTTTAAATCCAGATAACCACCAGGAGGATGCTTCCAAACACTTTACTGTTTTGAAACCTTTGACTCCAGCAACTTTTTATATTTCTCAATTAGTTCAAATGCTTGATGATCTGCATCAAATGGTCTTTGCAATGTCAACTTACCAGGCTGCAACATTTGATACAGAATAGATGTACTATTGTTGATGACATAATCCTTCTCCACAAGCATATACACAGTCACACCTATACATGATAAGAGATGAACCTCACAAGATTGATATAAATACCATTTCTGAACTGTGGAGCTTAATAACTTCTTCCATTCAATACTCCTCTCATCTGGTTCAAACATATTCTTCAAATAGTAATAATTTAGTCTTTCATACACCACCTCTGGTCTAGTATCACCATAATTCATCTTGTAAAGATTCCAGAGTTGAGTAATATCATCCCTATCCATGTAGTGCAACATCCGAGAAAAACTAATATACCCCACACTTGAACCATTTGATCTCTTAATTATCCAGCATACTTGACTATCACTTAGAACATCATGTGAGTATGAAATGATTGGATATTTTATTGATAAAGGAACTTCATTAAGTAACTCAGGCTCTTCTTGAGGTTCATGAACTGTGAGATCCATAATCCCTTTCATGTCATCTGCAGTCACTTCTTCTTTCTCTGAATCACTATCCTCTTTCTCCTCTTTCTCCGAATCACTCATCACTACTGACTGAATTCTTCTCTTCTTCCTACCCACCTGCTTTACTTTCCTTCTATATCTCTTTGTACCAGCAGAGGATTCAGTCATTACTTCAGCTTCAACAATAATTTCTTTCTCCTTTTCAACATCAGATACTATGGGCTTTGAAACACTTCCACTCCTAGATGCTTTCATATTGTCAGATCCCGTAACTTCTGGATTTCTCTTCTTTTCAGAAACTTTTCTTGGATTAAGCTTAGCATAAGTTTCATAAAATTCCTTTTCAATTAAGGCATCTGACTTGCCTTTGAAATCCTTCATCTGATAATTTCTAGCATTCTTCAAGTAATACTTCATATCATTAACCACTGCTTTCCTTGAAGGTGACTTAGGTTTGTAACCATGCTTCTGTGCTTCTTTAATCCTCATAATCAGCTCTTCCCACTTAGCTAACCCATTCTTTTTGAGTATAAACTCAACAAGCTCTTTTGTCTTTTCATTTCCATCCAACTGCTCATCATTTGTTATCAACCTAGCTTCACCTCTTACAATCATATCAGAATCAATGAAATACAGCAATTGTTCATTTAATTCTTCTTGATTAACTTCTTTAAATGTAGAGCTTTCCATAAGTTCAAACTGATTTCTCTCTTCATCAGCTGCAACACTTCTTGCATATTCTTCATCCTGAGCAATCTGAGCTTGTTCATCAGCCAACTTTTTCTTCCTTTCAAGCTTTTTAGTAGATTCAGTAGCAGGTTGTTGTGATGGTGTGGGTGTTTTAGTTCCTTTGTTCATGTTCAGCAGTACTTGAGCTAAAGTCATCTGTTCATCATCTGAATCAGCAGAGTCCTTTAGTCCTGCACTCTTCTCAGTATTATTAGCAGAAACCTTTAAATCATCAGCAGAGTGTTCTGCACCAGCAGAGTCAACCTTGTCACTCTTATCACCAATATTTTCAACTGATTTCTTGACAACCTCCCCTGAACCTATTACAACATCCTGATCCTGATCATTCACTACAGTCTCCTGAGCATTCCTCCCCTGTTTGGAAGCATCCTCTTCCAAACTTGGTTTGGAACTCTTCTTTAGCCTCCCCTCAAGATGAGTAATCCTTATTTTAAGCCTTCTAATTTCAGCACCCTGAGTAGCTTTGACTGTCTTTAACTCCTTTCAAAGACCAAGGACCTCCTTTGACAATTGTGTACAGTTATCCGTCAATTCTTTCAATTGTTTCATGATATCCTCACAACTTCGGTCTGTGTAACCTGACCCGAGAGGTTGATCATTGGAATTGGCATTATGTACTGGTGTTTTAACCGTCAAATCCTCAGAGTCATGTTCAATACTAGCATCAACACTTCGACCTGTGTAACCTGGTCCGAGAGGTGTATCATTTGCAATGTCAATATGTACATCAGTGTCCATCAATTCAATAGTTTCATCTCTGTCCTCATCACTTCGAGATGTGTTAACTTCTCCGAGAGGTGAATCTTGGGACACAAACTCAGTCTCAACCCTAGGTTGAACATCTGAGCCCCCCATAGAAGCCATTTGGCTGGGGTTACCATCAGTTGTATTGGGTTCTTGAGAACCTTCTACAAAAGATGTTGCCATGGTTGAGGTCTTAATTATGTTAACACTGTCCTGTTCAACTACTAAGTTGGAAACAGTAGTGCCAGCCTCTTCCATCATGATACCACCAACACCTGTATCAGCCTCATCTGCATCCATACTAACATTGGCCTGAGGTAGCACAATGTTCTCAAGTGGTGAAGTCCTAGGTGATTGGGTATGTTGGGTTTCATGTGACACTGATACATTCAAACTTGTTGATGAGGATGTGTGATGGGAAGCTGTGGGTGTACCAGCCTCTTCATCCTCATTCACTGCAGCCACTATATTCAAGATGTGCTCAGTTAGGGGAGTTATAGTACCAGAAAATCCTTTCCCATTCTTCTTTAGAAAGGCAAACATCTTGATTGCCATTCTACTACAGGGCTCAACATTTGTATGCCTCAAGGGTTCTCTTAGCTGAGAGTTAATAACAAGTTGTAGAAACCTTGGATACAAATAGAATTTCTTCTTAATAAACTTCTTCATACCCTCAAATATCATAGAAGAAAAATCAAAGGGTTGCCCTGTTGCTAAACACACTAAAGCCATAGCCTGCGAAGCACTAAACTCACTCCATCCACCTACTTTGGGAAATAAGCAGTGTTGTAGAGTATGTATCAAGAACTTCCAATGGGGACAAAGACGACCTTTCAAAAATGTTCCACCAGCCTCAGGTCTCCCATATCCTATGTTCTCAAGCTCAGTCATAACTAGGTCTGGGGTAAGGGTAGGGGGTGTAGGTATGCCTGATAAGTGAAGACATCTCTTAAGGGTTGTTTCACTAACTACAATATTCTCTCCATCCACACTACCTATCAATCTTTCCTCACCATCTAGTGTATCCAACTTAACAGTTGACCAAAATTGTTTCATATGAGATTTATAAATGGTAGGATCAGCTGTTAACGCATACCGTAATCTAGAAGCACTCAGAAAATCCATAACCTCATGAAATCCAGCAGCTGCAGAAACCTTACTCAGAAATGCAATTTGATTATATTCTTCCGGAAACGTTCTTCGAGCCATTTGATTTGGGGGTTTTGGGTGAAATGATATGAAGTAATGTTCTTGGGTGAGAATCAAATGTTGTTTTGAGCAATTAAAGGATAATGAGATCAAATTGGTTTATGAGACCGTTTTGATCTAATTAGGTTTAAGAACGCGCCAAAAGTTTCAATTTGACCCTTCAACTTTCAAACTCATCAGCAGAGTTGAGATAGTGTTGACTAAAAGTCAACATTCCCCATATAATCAAAATCACTCCCTTAAATACCATACCAACCCCTCATTGAAGTCCAAAGATCCCTTAATCTCTTAAGCAAATCCCCAATTCACAAACCCTAACTCAAAATCAACAAATCATGAGTTCATCAAAAGCTCCAATCATCGACATATCATCAGATTCATCATCAGACGATTCAGAGGGATGGGCAAGTTACTTTCCTCAAGGTTATCTTCCAAGTTCATCTTCAGCAAAACCAAAAGGCAAAGCGGTTGTCGAATAGGAATATTCTGTTAGGATCTCTGGGAAATAAGGGTTTCTCAGTGATGGGAGGATTGTTGGGATTCATGAGAAATAAGGAATTTCTCATTGCTGCTGACAGTGAAGAATGGTTCCTGCCGATAGTGTTGCATTGCTGCTGCGGTTGGTTCCTGCCGATAGTGTTATTCTATTTCTGCCGATAGTATTGTTGCTGTGGATAGTTATTGTTTCTTATCCGTAGGTTTAGAAAGTTTGTTATATTTATTTTTAGAAGAGATTGTTGTTTATCTCTTCACACGTTTTCTTGTAAGACGGGTTAGGGTTAGGGTTTCTTATCATTATAAAAGAAACATCCCGTCCATGAGATTAATGTACCTTTAACCTTTAACGTTTTCAATATTCAATATCACAATTCTTAGTTCATAGTTTGATCCATAGAGGATCATTGTCCTTTATAGTTTTCTTCTTTATTATACTTGTTGTTTAGTTTCCGCATAAACACTTGTATTCCATACAGAGGTTCTCGTTTAACCAAGCTCAATCAAGCTCGAAGTACTCGATCCTACAAGTGGTATCAGAGCCTGGTGAGGATCTCTGATAAAGAAGGAAACATTGTTGAATTGTCTCTCTTGAACCCTTTCACAATGTCGCTATCAGGTGATGGATTTGAAATGTGTGCAAGGAAGATTAGGAGTTTGTTCCATAATAAGTCTATGGAAATGCTGACTGATAAAGATGAATCTCATGAAGCAAAAGAAAATTTGAAAGAATATGCTCTGTTGGGATTCCCATCTAAGGTACAAAGATGTAATCCTGCTTGTCAAGAATTATACTCTACTCTTAATAATGAATATGATGACATGAAATCTAAGTATAATGAATACTTTATTAAGGTACAAGCTTATGACAAAGCAGTTAAAACTTTAGAAAATCAAAAAGTTTGGTACCAAAATAATCAGTTAGCTTATGAGGAAAAGATAAGGGTTTTAGAGAGGAACTTGAAAAACACCACTAATGAACTTAAATATTGTGAATCTCAAAAATCTAAGGTGGTGTTAGAAAAACAGGATTTGCAGACTAAGCTTGACAATACCTTGGCTAGGTTTGATAAATGGAAAGATTCGTCTAAAAACCTAAACAAGTTAGTTGATAGCTCTATGTCTACAAAAACTAAAAGAGGTTTAGGGTATGGTAATCTGATAGGGGAAAATCAATTCTATGACCCTAATGAGTATAGTGTCTTTGACCCTGAACCTGTAGACTACCAAATGCCTGTTAAGTATGTGAAAGAAGGAGGAATGAATGTTGTTCCTCTACCTATCAGAGGAGTCTTTAAGCCTGTCCCTGTTCATTCAGACTCTGACATTGACTCAAATGAGTCACAAATGGTTTATGGTCAAAAGTTAAAAGATTTACCTGAACCTAATGATTGTGTCTCTTGCTCTACAAGTGACAAGTCCAAAGAAGCAGAGTCTAAAGACTTTGTTTCATGTGACTCAAGTGAAAAATCAACCACACCCAGATATCATAAGCCCTCAAGTTCAACTGATTATAAATCTGCTTCTAAATCAGTCTTTTCAGATAACAGCTCAATTAATTCTGTTAAAAGCAAATGTGTCTCTAGTTCCACTAGTGATAATGGTGCCTACATTAAGAAAAGTTGTAGTAAGAACAAGTCTGTTAGGAAGAAGACATGTTTTGTGTGTGGTAGTCAATATCATCTCATCAAAGATTGTGATTTTCATGAGAAAAGAATGAAAGGTGGGCAAAAACAGACCAGATCATTGTGGAAAAATGATAAACAAATACCACCATATGTTCCACAAGCAGCAGGAATGAACTTTTAGAGGGCTCCCTTTCCTGCTGATAGACCTATTCCTGCTGGTTCCTCTGTTTCTGCTGATATTCAGGGAACCATTCCTGCTGGTACCTCTTCATATTTTCAGAGGGATTTCAGGCATGCCTATTCTAATCAAATCTTTGGAGGGGGAATGGCTTATTCTCCATGGTATCCTTGGTAATTGTCCTGTTTGGTTAATCATGTTGTTGTAATTATGTTTGCTGGTTTGAAGGGTGTCATTAGCCTAAGGGGAGGCTAATGCTTGTATTTTTGTCTTGTTTTTCATTCATGATTATGCTTGTGTTTCTCTAATTTTGTTTTGCAGGTTTTTCAGTGTCTTTTGTTAGTTAACTTTGTTTTGCAGCTCTCCATATCTCAATGTTTGGAATTTAAACTTAAGACAGTGATTTTGATTCATCATGAGAATGATAAGTACATTCAGTTACAAGGTTCAAAAGCTACTTATCAACATCATTCAAAACATCATACCAACCTTCTAAGATCAATCTACCTAATCCCTACCACCTATTCCATCTTCTCTTTACCCTTACCCATATAATCTGGCATGAACCTCCTTCCTCTCTGGCAACAGATCTCTTCATAAACATGGGGGACTGGAAGTGCCAATATCACTAGAAGTGGCTGTCTTGGTTCAGGGGATGGAATTGAAGAGCTTGAGGTAGTTGGCCTTTGATGTGTTCTGGAGCGTGTCCTTGGAGTTGGATGACTTGATTGTGGAATAGGGTTGCTTGATTGTGGAACTGGCTGGGTTGGCTTGGGAGTTGGTCTAATGGGATTCTTCCTTTGTCTTGGATCTTGGCCTTCACGTTGTCGATTGTCTCGACTTTGAGGGTTTGGTTTTTCTCGGCTAGAGCCTTCTTGAAGATTAGCCTTGCCTTTTGATACCGGTACTTTATAGAAGGCAGCAGTTGTTCTCTCCATCTCTTCAGTAAGCAAAGACACTGTTCTCTTCATCTGTTCTTTGTGCTCATCTGTTAAGGGAAAATTGGGAGGGAAAGTCTCCCATTCACCCTGACAATAAACCAAGGACTTCAACTCTGATGAATCTTCATCATCAGAGCTAAAGTACTCAAATGAAGAAGGGGTAGATGGAAGAGGATCAGATGAATCCTCCTCAACCTTGGCCTTACCTTTGTTTTGAGAGGTTGATGTTGTTTTGGGAAAGTAGTTTTTCCATCCTGAGTCATTGGAGGAGGAAGAATCTGATGAGATTTCGATGATTGGATGTTTGGATGAACTCATGTTTTTGCTTGATTTTGAAGATTTTTGGTTTGGTTATGTGATTTGAGGGTTATATAATGATATGGAGATTAGTGCAAATTTATTGGTGGTTGGTATTGAGAGTTAATTCGGGTAAGTTATTCTTAATGACTAAGTTCGGAAGGTTGACTTTGGTCAAACCACCTCATTCCTGCCGATTGGTCAAACCTCTTATTGCTGCCGATTGACCAAGTGTTACTTCCGATTGGTCAAACCTTCTTAAGTTAATTGGTCAATGTTACGTGCAAAGAATTGCAGCAATTTAAAGTGATATTTTTGGCAACCCAACATATAATTGCACTTCTCTCATCTCAATTTCTCAAAAAACCTATCGAACCCTAATTTTCCCATTTCAAACCCTAAATCATTCCTTCAACACAATGACAACTCTTCGTTACAAGGATGATCATAACAAGGTTGCTTATTTGGAGTCTTCTTCAAGAAGTGTTGGTTATGATGAGGTTCTAGCATTTCTTCGTGGGTCATCTATTCGTTATGCCCTCACGTATTGCCCAGTGACGGTGTATGATTCATTGGTCAAACAGTTTTGGGGAACAGCTAAGGTAAGACACATCGTGGGAAGGGAAGATGATATTGTTGCTACCATTGATAACCAAGAAGTGATTATTACTGAGGAGTTGATTCGGTTACAGCTTCAATTTCCTGAGGAGCAAGGGGAATATGATCTTTCAAGGCAAGATATTACTGATGGTATGGCAGCTATAGGTTATCCTGTTACTGGTAGTTGTACTTTCTTGAAAAGTAAGTTGTCTCCTCAATGGAGATTTCTGATTCATACTTTACTCTAGTGTCTTAGTGTTAAGACAGGTGGTTGGGATCAATGTCCAAGTCCTATTGTATCTGGTCTAGTTTGTTTATCTCAGGGTAGGATCTTTAATTGGGCAAAATATATTTTTGAGGGAATGATTGAGAATATCAGTAATGGTAAAAACAGCTTTTTGATGTACCCTAGATTTCTTCAAATCATCTTAGGTGTACAGACCATTAATACATCCCCTAAGATTGTAAATCGGTTGACTGCCAAAATGTTTGCCCTGATGAAGATGAACTTTACTGGCCAACATTTGCCTTTGTTGCCTCCTATGTTACACAACCCTGATCCTACTGACATCCCTGATCCTGCTGACAACCCTGATCCTGCTGATAATGTCAGTATCCCACCATCACCTAATGCAGCTGATGAAGGGACTTCAGTTGCTGCTGATGCATCTGCATCTGTTGCTACTGATGACTCATCACCACCGTCATCTAGACCAGTGACACCTACACCTGAGACTAATGACCA
This sequence comes from Artemisia tridentata subsp. tridentata, assembly GCA_021014915.2. Classification (NCBI taxonomy): domain Eukaryota; kingdom Viridiplantae; phylum Streptophyta; class Magnoliopsida; order Asterales; family Asteraceae; genus Artemisia; species Artemisia tridentata. The sequence goes on along the minus strand of CP139508.1, from coordinate 329,505,573 downwards.
TGTTGAACCCAATGATCAGACCATCTCAGCTGATACACCTATTATCCAGCCAACTCCTTCTGAGGACTTACCTTCTTCCTCAAGGCTTTCATCTCCTAGTCCTACTAGGCAGATATTCAGTAAAGACACCCATATAAGGGAAGAATTTCATATATCTCCTCCTAGATCCAATGAAGCTACTAACACCTCAGGTATTCCTACTAGTGGAGCTGAGGATGCTACTGATCTCACCCAGTTGCTTGACAGATCTGTGAAGAGAATTGAGGCATTGGAGTCAGAACTTCAAGAGACAAAAAGGGTTTTTAGTGAGAAAGTTGAAAATTTGGAAAAGGAGCTCAAGGACACTAAAGATACTTTTGGTGAAATTATTCAAAAGCTTGATGATAGGATCAGTTCTTTGGAAGCTCAACATCCTCAGAAGAAAAGAAGGGTTGTAATTTCTGAGTCTGAGGAAGATCATGATGATATGTCATTTGATGGACTTAATGTGCTGGCATCTGTCTCTCTTGATAGTGCACATACTGAAGTGCCTACCTCCTCTGAGCATACTATCACTACTCAACCTCAGGCCTTTACTGGAACAAGGACCATTGCTGCTGATGTCTCTGGTATTCCTGCTGAAGTTGTTAGTGTTTCTTCTGAGTCTAAGGTTCCTGTTACTACTGTTGGTAGTTCATCTGTTGCTGCTGATAGTAACATCATTCCTCCTGAAGCAACTGAAAATGATGAAGTGATAGCTGAAAAGGTGCATGAACAGGAAATTGCTGCTGAAGAAGCTAGATTAGCTCAGGTTGCTCAAGATGAGGAGCTTGCAAGGAAATTATCTGTAGATGAGAGGGATATAGCTGAGACTACTTCAGAAGAGTTCAGTGAGCAAGTTGAATACTTGTTGAATACTGACATGATTATTCGAGCTCATGGCTTTATGGTTCTTCAACATTCAGAGTTGGATTCGGATGTAAGGTCAGATCTGCTCAAGGCTTTTATCTTAAAGAAACATAATGTAGCCACTTGGAATGACTTGATGCAGAGGATCAGTGAAAGACAAAGGTCAAGATTTAAAATGCCTACAAACAAAGATAACATCCATTTTATGAAGGTATATCTGAAGAATGAAGCTAACTATAAGCTGAATGAGTTCAAAGGGTGGACTGATGCTGCGATCCAAAAGTTGTTCCTTGATACCTATGCAAGGATAAATTCTTCAGTACTGACAGACATTCCACAAAAGAAGAAAAGAGCTCCTTCACCTTTAGAATCTGATAGTGCAAAGAAAATGAAGACTGGAGAGACATTGTGTGGTGCATCTATTGCTAAGGTAGATACATCTGTGGCACCACAGGAAGGTCCTGTTTCTGCTGGTATTCCTACTGATGATGTCTCTGTTTCTGCTGAACCATCTCACTCTATTCTGCAATATGGTTTAAGAACAAGGCATAAGAGTCTCTCTCACCATTCTTCTTCTATGGATATTTCTGAAGTGGATGATCATGATTTAATCAGAGTTGACTCAGATAGTGATTCAGAAGGTGATTCTATTCACTCTTGGGGTAATATTGCTCACTGGGAGATTAGGTCTACATCTGATGGTGAAGTCAATGTTTGGTTTTCTCTTAATGGGACAGTCAAATTCTTTACTTTTCTGAGGGAGATCTTGAATAAAGTTGAGAGGAAAGATTTGGAGCATCTTTATAAGATAGTGGATAATCACTATCAAACTCATACTCCAACTGGAATTGGCCTGCTGCTTTGGGGAGATTTACAAGTCTTGATGAATACATTAGATGGAGACAAGGCTAAATTGATATATGGTAATCAATCATCATGGAGAGTCTTTTCTTGGAGGTTATATCCTTCTTCCAATGTTCATGTTGTGGAACTTATCTCTGGCAAGTTCCTGACTATGTTTGTGGATATCTCTTATCCTTTATCTGAGGGAGTGTTGAAGAGAATGCTAACACAGAAGGTCAGAGTTCCCAAGCATACAATTGGAAATGATTTAACTACAACTGAACAATTGGTTAAATTCATCAAAGATCAACTAGCAGCTAAAGGATCATCAGCTTAAGGGGAGGATTGCAGATTAAGGGGAGGATGAAGCTTAAGGGGAGGATGATTCTTGTTGTTGTTGTATATTTTCTATCTTTCTTTCTTTTGGTTTCTTTTCTTATTTTCTTTCTTTTCTTTTGGTGTGTTTCTGTTTTCTTTTTATCATAGTTCAAAAAAAAAAAAAAAAAAAAAAAAAATCTTGTATATTTTGTGTGCTAATAAGATGGTTTTGAGCAACACCTTGCAGGTACAGTGTTGGTGTTTACACCTACACAATAAATGGTACTCAACTCACCATGTCTTGCAGACAAGAAAGAGTTGGCTCACCATGAGGGTACGGCTCTGGTGTGATAATCAAATCCGTTTATAGCTGTAATAGCTTGCTCAAAGCTATAGGGTACTTCAACTCACCCATGATTTATTTCTGAGAGTTGAAAATGGTGCTCAATTCACCATGGATGTAACCCTTTATGGGATCCAAAGGATTGGCTAGTCCACAAAAGTATGGTTTGTGGTAAAGACATTTGGTATCCATATTTGGTATTCAATTCACCAAGGTTTTGCTGTAACCTAAGAATTGACTAGTCCTGAGCAAACGGCTACAGGTAAAGACAAGTCAAATCCGTTTATAGTTGCTGATTTGCTAATAAATCAGATGGTTATCAATGTACCATGGTCTAACACACCTAAACATTGGCTACTCCAGTAGTGATGGCTATTGGTAAAGAGACATCAAATCCATTAATTTTCAATGATTCACCTCTCACAGGAGTTAACACACCTGGATGTGATGAGAATAGTATGAAACTTAAGTGATTTGATGTACATTTTGTCATAGTAGCAGCCAAGTTCAAGTGAATGTCATGGTGACCAGTATACATGTTTTGAAGAAGATTTCCTATTCCTGCTGAACTATTGAGGTTGCTGCTGGATGCTATAGAGGTTGGAATCTTGCAAGTTATGGATGTTGCTGCTGGTTACTACTTATTGCTGCTGCTAAGTCGCAGTCCTCAAGCCTGAGAAGTTCAAAGCTCTATCACATTGGAATCTTGCAGGTTAACCTAGTCAACCTCAAGATTAGGGGAGGATTGTTAGGATCTCTGGGAAATAAGGGTTTCTCAGTGATGGGAGGATTGTTGGGATTCAAGAGAAATAAGGAATTTCTCATTGCTGCCAACAGTGAAGAATGGTTCCTGCCGATAGTGTTGCATTGCTGCTGCGGTTGGTTCCTGCCGATAGTGTTATTCTGTTTCTGCCGATAGTATTGTTGCTGCGGATAGTTATTGTTTCTTATCCGTAGGTTTAGAAAGTTTGTTATATTTATTTTTAGAAGAGATTGTTGTTTATCTCTTCACACGTTTTCTTGTAAGACGGGTTAAGGTTAGGGTTTCTTATCATTATAAAAGAAACATCCCATCCATGAGATTAATGTACCTTTAACCTTTAACGTTTTCAATATTCAATATCACAATTCTTAGTTCATAGTTTGATCCATAGAGGATCATTGTCCTTTATAGTTTTCTTCTTTATTATACTTGTTGTTTAGTTTCCGCATAAACACTTGTATTCCATACAGAGGTTCTCGTTTAACCAAGCTCAATCAAGCTCGAAGTACTCGATCCTACAAGTGGTATCAGAGCCTGGTGAGGATCTCTGATAAAGAAGGAAACATTGTTCTGCCCTGTCCAAGAGTATTTGAAGCCATGGGTACTCGAGGACCTCGTAGCAAGGTCATGCCTGACTTTGCTAGGATTTAGGTTGTGAATCTTTGTATCGTGTTGTCTTTTGATCTTTCTTTTGAATAGCATGAATGTATGGAAACTGTATGATGTACTTATGCCGTTATTATCAATGAACTTCCTTTTTTCATGCTTTACTTGATTGTGTATGTATATGTATCTGCAAAAGGTTAGTAGCAAACAACAAACACAAGTAAGAATATTCCATAATAGCAGCAGAGTAGCATAACAGCAGACAACTAAACAGCAAACAACTTAACAAACAACAAATTTTGACTTAACAAACAGCACAAATCCTTACAAAACTTTACAAAAACATACAGAGATAAGATGGTTAAAGATTAAAGATTTATCATGCCAATACTAGCAACTAAAAATTGAAATCTACTTATATCAAAACTTTTGGTAAGTAAATCAGCAACATTGTTGTCAGTATGTATTTTAACCACTTGAATAAGCTTTTTCTCATAACAATCTCTAATAAAATGATGTCTTATCTCAAGGTGTTTTGTTTTAGAATGAAAAACAGGATTTTTGATAATACACATTGTGCTGTTGTTGTCAATGAAAATTTTTGTGTTCATAAAATTGTACCCATAATCTAGCAATTGGTTCTGAATCCAGAGCACTTGTCCACAGCAGCTAGAAGCAGCAACATATTCTGCTTCAGTAGTCGAATTAGCCACCACTGTTTGTTTCTTACATTGCCAAGAGATCAGCCTATGTCCAAGGTACTGACAGCCTCCAATGGTTGATTTTCTATCCATAGTAGCTCCAGCATAGTCACTATCTGAGTATGCTATCAAGTCAAATGGTGAATTATTAGGATACCAAAGACCCAATATTGGTTGGCCCTTTAGGTACCTAAAAATTCTTTTGACTACTTCCAAGTGTGAAACTTTTGGGGACACTTGAAATCTAGCACAAGCACACACAGAAAACATGATATCTGGCCTTGAAGCAGTCAGATACATCAATGAACCAATCATTGATCTATAAAGATGTACATCAACCTCTTCCCCATCTTCATCCTTGAGCAAAGGTTTGTTTTTGTCCATTGGTGTCTTAGCCGCCTTCACATCTTTGAAACCAAATTTCTTTAACATATCAGCCACATACTTGTCTTGGCGAATAAAAATCCCATCTGACTTCTGCTTAACTTGAAGTCCTAAAAAGAAAGTCAGTTCTCCCATGGAACTCATCTCAAACCTGCTGTGCATAAGCTTCTCAAATCCTTCACATAACACCTTATTTGTAGACCCAAAAATGATATCATCTACATAAACCTGAATAAGTAGGATATCCTTTTTGTCTTTCTTAATGAACAATGTTTTATCAATGGTTCCTCTGCAAAAACCATTATTCAACAAATACTGAGATAAGGTGTCATACCAAGCTCTAGGAGCTTGATGTAGTCCATACAGTGCTTTCTTCACCTTTTAGACCCTATCAGGATACTTAGGATCTTCAAACCCAGGTGGTTGCATCACATAAACCTCTTCAGGTATCTTTCCATACAAAAAAGCACTTTTCACATCCATTTGATACACAGGAAAATTCTTGTATGAGGCATAAGCCAAGAAAAGTCTGATAGCCTCCAGTCTTGCAACTGGGGCAAATACCTCATCATAGTCTATCCCTTCTTCCTGAGTGTATCCCTGAGCCACCAATCTAGCCTTGTTTCTGACAACAATACCTCTTTCATCTCTTTTACATCTGAACACCCATTTTGTACCAATTGCCCTTTTTCCATTAGGCAAATCAACTAATGTCCAGACCTGCTGAAGCTTGAACTGCAGCAACTCCTCTTGCATAGCTTCAACCCAACTTTCATCCTTCAAAGCCTTGTGAATGGTCTTGGGTTCTTCTTGAGATAAGAAACAGGCAAACATGCAATTCTGTAAATCCTTGTGGCTATTCCTCTTCTTAAGTGTTTGGGCAAACAATCCTTGATCAAGCAAATCACTCAACCCTTTTGATTTACTTCTAGTCTGAACAGCAGAGTGAACATCACCAATTATCTGCTCCTTTGGATGATTCTTGTAGATTCTGGTTGTAGGAGTGGGACTAACAGGTATATTAGTCTCCAAATTTGATAAATCACCTTCAGCACCAAAAACATCAACAACTTCATCATCAGTATCCACATATACTTCTTGTAACTCAGGCATCTCATCAGAAGAATCATCATCAGAATCACCATCTTTATCAGTAGAGTCCTTTGGCATAGCAGCAGAGTTACCAAACCTAACAACAGAGTGTTTGGGCCTAACAGCAGAGTGTTTTGGCTTAACAGCAGAGTGTTTTGGCCTGGCAGCAGAGTTTAGAGAACTGCTGCTATGGTTATTCCCTTGTTGCCCATCAACTTCTGACTCTTTATTCCTTTCCTTATCATCATTCTTGACATCATGAGAAGGTTCATCAACACCTTCTACATCAACCTTTGGAACTTCCTTATGAACAGCATCACCATCTGAACTCACTTTCTCTTTTGGAGAGAAATACTGATCAAATGTGCTCCTTTCAATCAAAACAAACTCCTCTGCAGATCCAGCCTTCTTTGCTTGTGTACCTGCATTGGGGTTAGTTTGTGTACCTGCAGACATGTTAGTAGTACCTGCAATGACTGGTTGATAATTCATACTCTTGGTTAAAGAATCAATATCAAACATCCACTCAGGACCTTTTCCATCAACATTAGGTGTGGTTTCTCTAATTCTAACATGCAAATTTTCCACCATATGCCCAGTCCTTTGATTGAAAACCCTCAAAGCCTTACTTTCAGTAGAGTATCCAACAAAGTAACCTATGTCTGCTTTCTCACTAAACTTGCCTAAGTGGTCAATGGTGTTTAAGATAGTGACAGGACACCCAAATGGTCTAAAGAAATCTATCAGAGGTTTCCTACCATGCAATAACTCATAAGGGGTCTTATTGTGAGGTTTAACTATCTTAGTTCTATTTTGCACATAACAAGCAGTGTTGACTACTTCAGCCCAAAAGATAGTGGGTAACTTAGACTCTGACAACATTGTCCTAGCAGCCTCAATTAATGTTCTATTTCTCCTCTCAGCCACACCATTTTGCTGAGGGGTTCTAGCCACACTAAATTGTCTAGTTATCCCTTTTTCCTCCCAGAACTGATTCGTCACTTGATTCTTAAATTCAGTTCCATTGTCACATCTGATGATTTTAACCTTGTGATTAAATAGGTTTTCTATCCTATTAATAAAAGCCTTAAGAATGCCAGGGGTCTCATTCTTAGTAACTAAGAAGAATACCCAAGTAAACCTACTGAAATCATCAGTGACCACTAAGCCATACATCTTTTTGTTCAAACTATTCACATAAGTAGGTCCAAATAAGTCCATGTGTAACATAAACAAGGGTTCAGTTATAGAATTCACCAATTTGGACTTACAAGATGCTCTATGTTGCTTTCCCATTTGGCAAGCAACACATACTTCAGGATTCTCAAAAACCTTTGAAGGTAATCCTCTGACCAAGTTCCCTTTCACCAACTTGTTGATAGCCTTGTAGTTCAGATGTCCAAGCCTTCTGTGCCAAAGTTTGGATTCATCAATAGTGGCTTTGGCAAACAGACAAGTTAAATCTCTTTTGGGAATAATGTTCTTTATGTCCACACTGTATATGTTGTCATTTCTAGGGACTTTAAGAAGTACTAATTTATCATCAGGTATCTTAAAGTCGGGAGATAAGACAAGACATTCAGTGTCTGTAAAAAGAACAAAATTCTTTCTGTCACACATTTGTGAGACACTAAAAAGATTGAACTTTAAGCCATTCACCAAATACACTTTTTCAAAATCCAATTTTCCAGTTCTGATCATGCCTTTTCCAACAATTTTTCCTCCTTTAGGGTCATTCCCAAAGGCAACATATCCACCATCCAAAGCTTCAAAATTCTCCAAATTGCTTTGGTCTCCTGTCATGTGTGAAGAGCATCCACTATCAAAAATGCATTTATCCTTTAGCTCCTTTTGTAGATTGCCCTGCACAAAAAGTAAGAGAATTAGTTTCACTTTGGGACCCAAGCCATTACTGACTTGGATCTACCTTGTGCATCAAAGTAGTCAAATTTCTTCAACTGCATTGGTGCACTGCTGTGTCTGAGAACATGATCCAGAACTTTAACTTTAGGTTTCCAGACCCAGCAAGCTGAGGCTTTAACAGCATAAAAATGATTGCCCACAACAGTATCAGTAACAACTTTAGGCAAAATAGCAGAGTCTGCCTTAACAACAGAGTTTGCCTTAACAGCAGAATCAACTATATCCTTCTTTATGGACACTTTTGGTGCAATAGGAGAGATAACTCTAGAAGTACCATCTCTCATCAAAACTTCCCTAGGAACCATGTTTCTTTTGGGGTGAGGGTGAGTCTTTCTAGCAGAGTTTCTATGGTTCACCCTTGTGTACTGGTTCCAAGCTGGTTTCTTATAGCACTCATCTTGCAGATGTTCAAAACTACCTCAGCAATAACATGCCTTCTTAAGTAATTGAAAATCAGTACCTAATTTGTTTGAAACTAGGTTGTTCCAATTTCTTTGGTTTCCCCTAGGCAAGTTATTTGTTCTTTTAGGATATACTCTAGGTGTGTTTTCATACTCAGCCATCTTCCTAGAGATACCTTTACCAAACCTAGGCTTAACAAACTCAACCTTTTTAGCCCTAGGTACTTTTGATTCAACAACAGTAGGAATTTCTTCCTTTTTGTTCTTAGTGGTTGAATCAGATTCCACTACATCATCATCACTGTCAGACTCCCAATCTTCAATCAGGGGTGGTTGTTCATACTTCTTTACCTCAACCTTAGGTGACTCTAATTCTTTTTCACTAGTTTCAACTACAGGTTTACTAGTTTCACCTACAGTTTTAGCCTCAGACTCAGATATGAAAGACAGTGTCCTAGTCGGAGGGGCATTGGCACTAAGTTTTGTAGGGTGAGCAACAGCATTATATCCTAGACCACTTCCTGAGTTTGCAAAGTGTCTACCTATTGGTTTACAGAGAATGTCAGTAGCAAATTGTTGTTTTTCCACCCTAACGACATGTTTTTCAGTCTCATTCTTAGCTAAATCTCTAGCCTGTTCAGCCTCTTCTACTTTTTCCATAAGAACCTTAATCTCATCATCTTTCTTGATAATTTCATTTTTCAGAATAGTGATCTGATCAAGGTATTCAATTTCAGCCTTTTTATAAAATTCTAGCTTCTCTTCTAAGTTCTTTAAACCGTATGCGTAACTAAGATTATCTAGCTTAAGTGTTTCATTTTCCATCTTAAGATTTCCATTGCTAGACTTAAGAATCTCAATTGTATCAGAACATGATTTAAATGAACAAGATGATTCATTGGATACCTCAGAGTCTGATCCAGAAGAAGAATAGGCCATGAGAGCAAAATGCTGCACTTCAGGTTCCTCTTCAGCTATCAATGCACAATTTGGACCATCCTCAGCAAGATCACTCCAATCATAATCACCTAACCCATCACATGATACCATAGCAGTAGTAGAATTTGGCTCTTCATCAGCAGACTTCTTGAAATTCTCATTGCTTCTTTTTGGTGCTTTGCATTCTCTTGCAAAGTGTCCCTTCTTTCTGCAGTTAAAACATTCAGCCTTTGACTTGTCAAATCCCACACTCTTGTTCCTTCTGAACTTCATCTCTTTTCCAGTTCACTTAAGAAAGCTTCTTGCCCTCATTGTTAACATTGCAAACTGCCATTGCATATCAATCTCTTCAACATCATCAGGATCAAGTTCATCCAGATCTTGAGGCATGACTGAAGTACTTGTAGTAAGTTCAGCTAAATAAGCACAAATTGCAGCATCACTGATAGTGTTAGTGTTAGCAGAGTCAGCAGCAGAGACATGTGAACCAACAACAGGAGCAAAAGCACCAGCAGCAGAGTGCTGTTCTTGATGTCTACCAGTATTCTTGCTGTTTGAGGAAACAAAAGCAAGATTATTTGTGGTAGAAGATGAGCTTGACAATCCTTTAACTTCATATTCATACACCTTCAAGTTGTTATACAGATCATCCAATGTCATAGTATCAAAATCTTCCTTATGTCTCCAAACCACTGTATGAGTGTTCCATTCAGAAGATAGACTTCTCAGAAACTTTAGATTGACATCCTCTTGAGACGGCTCAATAATCAAAAGAGCCATCTGACTGGATAGCTTATGATGTCGATCATAAGTTCCCTCAATGTCCTCAGAACTTAAAGCAGTGAAAGTTTCAAACTGATGCTTCAGTAGATTCTTTCTTGATTTCTTGGTAGCTTCATTCCCACCAAATCGAAGTTCAATTGCTTCCCATAACTCCTTAGCAGACTCAATATGATTAAAGCTCAATTGATAATCATTAGGTATTCCCATCATGAGAATACTGTGAGCCTTAACCTCCAATCTTCTTTGTGCTTTCTCCTCACTTGTCTTGAGAGTCAAGACTGATCCAGTAGCAGTCTTGGTTTGCACACTGTCGCCATGAAGAACAACTTCCCAAAGTGAGTAATCAACCATTCTTATGTATTGTTGAATCCTCATCTTCCAGATCTCATACTCTCCAGTCTTGAGCATGGGAACCCTTGATGCAGTGACCATATGTGTAGAGTCGGAATCCATTGCTTACTTTGATGATTAGCAAGTCTTGTATTCAAAAATTCTTCTTGGTACCACTTTCTAGATCACAAGCTCTAATACCACTTGTTGATCCCAGTTGAGCTTCACGATCTTATTAATTGCTTTAGATAAATCTAAGACAATCGGTATAGAAACTGATCTTGAGTTGTATATCAAATATTATGCGGAAACTAATACTTGATCTTAAGAAGAATTAAACACAAATGAATTATCAAACAACACTTCAATTATATTAATAACGATTGCTCAATAGCAATAGGGTTACAGAAACCTTGAAGTGTAAAACAATACGTATGCTAAGATAATCGATCACTAACCCTAACCCTAGAACCTCCTTTTATAGCGTAAGGAGTCTAGTCGGTTTACAAGACTTTCTATACAAGAAAAATATCTTACGTATCTTTTCTATACTTATCCTTAACATACTATACATATCTAATAAGCAGCAGAGTAAATCTTCTAGCAGCAGAGTCTTCGTGAGCTAGCAGCAGAGTTACACTATGCCTATTATCCCAAACAGCAGAGTTATCAAAACAGCAGAGTTAATGTACTAATCAGCAGAGTCACATAACTATCCAGCAGAGTTATGTTTCTCGAATCAGCAGCATTTTAGACCCAACAGATCTTCTTATTGTCTCAAGTATTTATCTGTGTACGTGTGTGCTATTCGCTGATTCGTGCCTATTGGTTCAGTTTATTATTTAATTGCAACCAAATCGTGCCAGTCTCTCAGGCTGAACCCCCTTGCGTTAGATTAGGTTGTATAGCTAATTTAGAATATTAAAATACTGATTAGAATAACGAGATAATACGTTCCACTCTTAGTGATCGACACTCTACTTACCATTATATTCATACTGACCGGGTACACTGCTCGTTAAGTGTGTGTGTTATTGATAAGTCGGCTAAATATAAATTTAAAACTTGAGTAGGCATTAATACTGCTAAACCGCAACGACACATCGCACGCATCAAGTTTTTGGTGCCGCTGCCGGGGAGTGAATTGTTATTATCTGTTAATTTGATTAGTATTTTAATTAGGTTTTTAAGTTTTTAATCTAACCGCTAATTCTGTTGTGTATTAGATTAATTTGCATTCATTGTATTATTTTGCATATTTTCGGTTTTTGTGTGTTATTTGTTTGCTTTTCGTTGTGTTTATTTTCGTTTGTGTTTTTTTTTTTTTTTTTTTTTTTTTTTTTTTTTTTTTTTTTTTCGTATTTTTTGTGTTCTGCTATCGTTGTACTGAACTTAATCAAACGATACGGCGCATCTGATCTCTCAGATACGGCGTATTGCGTTTAATTTTTATAAAATACAACGCGTTTAATTAATTCGATACGACGCATCTTTTCCCCAAGACACGGCGTATCTGTTTTTGATAAAAAAATTTTCTAAACGTTAGCGCCATACGACGCATCTGCCTTAGCAGATACGGCGTATCTATTATTTTAATTAAAAACAGTTTTCGAATTATTAAACAGATACGACGCATCGATCTCTCTCGAGACGGCGTATCTTCTGAATCAAAAATCTTATATTTTAAAACGTAACGAAAATACGGCGCATTAACTTTTGTTAATACGACGAATATAATTTGATAAATATAGTTGATTTTTGATATTTATTTTGATTGGTCCGCTACTCTCATGTGCAAGTTGTTTATTTTCAGGATAAATGATGACTCAAGCATCACCATGAAAGATTACATTCTGAACCAAACCGAGAGAAGCTAGCTGGAGTGATCGAACATAAGACAGCAAGAGTGGAGGAAAACTCGGTACCGGTAACATTGAACGTCTTAAATTCTTGAAATAAAACTCCAGGTAACCTCTATGATAATTCAACCTGCCCAAAGGAAAGTTCTCTACAATATAATCTCAATTTTATTATCCATATTATACATCTGATTCAAATTGTAATCTTAATTTTGTATGCTTAAAAACGATATTTGTTCCTAACCTCGGAATAAATCCTTATCCACTAAACAATAAGATTACAATTATTAATAAAACGTTTGTGCCTATTGCTCTTATTTTGGATTCATTTATATCATATGGTATGACCGTTTAACCCCAATTTGATGTATAAAGAATTGTGTTGCGGAGGCCAAGGTACGTTCCTTATTTAAATTTCGTTCACTAACATAGCGATACGGCGGATCTTAATATCCAAAGCGCCGTATCTCTAACCAACTAGGACTCATTGACTAGTCAACAAGATTAAATAGATACGGCGCATCCCAATTTTTCAATACGGCGCATCGTTTTGCCCTATAAATACGACGGGAATGCGCCGGATCTAAAATTTTTACCACAAAATCCTCACACAGTTAAGAACATTCACGCAGTAATATTATTCCGAGCATTTTTCTAAAATTCACCCTCTTATCCGATCTATAATCCTTCACCTAATCATACAATTAAGGTAATTATCCTATTTCGATTTAATCTTGTTTAATATGAAAATTAGGGTTTATGTGATTAATTCGATTAGGGCTTAAATGATATAGAGATATGATTAGGACTTGTATTAGATGATCTCACCCGTATTTAACTTGCGTAAATCATTGAATTTCTGGCCTAGTTTGATTTGAACGAAAATTTGGGTTTTGAATTCAATTTTGAATATTTTGTGGGAAAATGGACTAGTAGTGGTGTATTCAGCCTTTAGAACTGTTATAATGGGTTGATGATACTGTGATAATAAGTGGGAGTTTACGTCACGGATACGGATTCTTGAAAAGCCTGCCTGATCCCCTTTATTTTATACTGATATGCTTTTAGATGCGGCGCATCTAGGTTAATTGATGCGGCGTAACGACCTATTTCCAAATTGATAAAACTTTAGATACGCTGTATTACTTAATCTAGATACGACGCATCTCCATACGCCGTATCTAATTTCTTGCTCCGCATCTCTTATACTTTGTGTAGATACGCCGCACTGATTAAATCAGATGCGCCGTATCTACCTTACTTGCAGACTGTTTACTAACTTTGAAAATTTATTTCAGATGGCATTACCAGAGGCTGCACAAAGACATCAGTGGCTACGTTTCGAGAATATCGGACTGACTCTAGCCACTTTGGATGATTACTTACGGAGACTAGAGTCGATTTACTTTAAGAGAATATTTAGGGTCCAGGTTTTGGATTTTGCTGATGTGGGATTGATTGGGGAAGGACATGCTGCTGAGAGTCTACGACGTAGGATGGAGATGGTAGTTACTGGTGATGATGAGGAGGTGGTATTCAGATCTCTTGCTTGGGAGAGATTGTTCAGGATTGACGAGCCCTTGGTAAGGGAGCTCATGATGGAGTTTTTCAGTACGGTTTACTACAGAGAGACGGATACTGGGTTGGATATTGCTGACACCCTTGTGTTTAGACTGGGTGGGGTGCCGAGGCAGATGTCTATGAGACAGTTCATTTTGGCCATGGGTTTGCACACGGTTGAGGAGCTTGAGTCAGATGGGTTTGCCAGATATTGGGATGATAGTTTGAGAGCGGTCCCTGGCAGGGCATTATTCGCTGATTACTGGGACAGGATCTCTTCGGGGGGTGATATCACTACTTCCACCCCCTCTTACACTTTGATCAGGGAGCCCATGAGGAGGCTGTGCCACCGTCTGATAGCACTTACCATAGCTGGGAGGGGTCAGTCACCTAAGAAGGTGACTACTCTGGACCTCTTCCTCTTGAGGAGCATGGATGAGGGGTTGTCGGTGAACATCCCCCACTTTTTGGCACATTACCTCCACCGGTCAGCTGCAGGGAGAGATCGGAGGAGTCATATGACTGGCGGGCATTTTGTTTCTCGGCTGGCCCGCCATTTTGGAGTGATTGGAGAGGAGATTCCAGCAGGGCTGGAGGTTGTGGTGACCCATCTCCCGGTTATTGACAGGGATTATTTAGTTAGGCTTGGGATCTGTCAGTTGGCTATGGGAGATTACGTTTGGGTAGCATTGGGGCCCGCTAGAGCTGCAGGGCTAGAGGCGGAGCAGGGAGGTCCCTAGGGAGCTCCGGCTGCTGCTCCAGCCCATCAGGAGGAGCCACAGGCACCAGTGCCCCCACCAGTACATGTACGCACAGTGAGTCAGAGAGTTGAGGCAGTCGAGGGAGAGCTGAGAGCCTTGAAAGGTGTTGATGATGGTATGAGGAGGGACTCAGAGTGGCTGGTTACGAGTGTGAGCCGACTTTTGGAGCAGCAGGGTATTACCCACACTCGTCCAGATGGTGCTCATGTTGCAGGAGTGACACTTGCATACACTCGCAGAGTCCGGGCCAGGACTGATGATGCCAGCACTTCAGGGACCCACCCACACGACCACACGGTCCCTTGATCTCTTGATTCTACGCGTTTATTGACATTGTTCCATGCACATTATTATTATTCTTTTTGGACTGTACTAATCGATATTATCATTTATGCATTTGATGTTTCAGTTTATATTTCTTTGTATGCTTGACAAAGACTGGCATTAAGTTCAGCATGAGAATACGAGAGGACGTGAGAGATGAACCATGGAATGAGCCATATTACAACAGACTGCTAGCAGTCTGGCTGGTGAACACATGCGCCGCATCTGGTAAACAGATGCGACGCATCCTATCCTTTATTTCGTTTTATTTTATCTTTGTTTCAGGCCGCAGAGGATACAGCGCATCTCAATCCTGAGATGCGACGCATCTCCTGCAATGGTCATATCTTTATTTTTTCTGCATTTTTTATTTTCGACTTTAAAACTTTTTATCAGTTTATTTTAATGCGGCGCATCCCTGGTTAAGGATGCGGCGCATCTTCTATTCTGATCCGTATTTATTCCAGGCTCGATACGGCGTATCTTCTTCCATAAGATACGGCGCATCGACTGACCTGATGATTTTCAGTTTTAATTTTTAAGTTTTATTTTTTAACTACTAATGTATTATGCAAGTTTGAACCTTTCTTAACTTAGGTGTGTTTTAAAGCCTTGGTGGTATTATAGATTCCTGCATTTCCTGTGGATACATCTATTATGAAGCTTAAACGTTCTCATCCACAAGAAAGTTGATTTTTGCTCTATACAAATGGAGGATCATACCGAGCAAATCTCAGGGGAGTTTTTCTATTCTAATTCTTTTATTTTCTAGTTTTTAACCTTTTATACAAACAACGAGGACATTGTTTAACTTAAGTGGGGGGATTGGAGAATTAGAACACTTAACACTTACTTGTCCTAAACTTTTCAAAAATTATGCTTAAAATGTGCTTAATATATCAAAATTTAAAATTTTTAGCATGTTTTTGTTTAAAGTCTAAGTTGCATAGCTGCACACATGACGTTATTTTCAAAAATTGTGATTTTTCAAAATTCACAAATCTATGAGTGTGCCGGTGACTTGTAAACTTTAGAACTTGGCTTGTATACTATTCGAGACCACCATAATAAGTATTATTTATATAATTGGAATGACTTGTCTAAATTGGTAAATTTCTAGGATTACACCCAAAAAGCCTATTATATGTTATGTGTTATTAGCTAACTACACTGGTTAGTTAACCCCCGTATAAACCCTTTTGTTACTCTCACTTTTAGAGTAAGATACCCCTAGAAAAACATTCAGAGCCATTCCTTTCGTTTCTTACACCTTTGTTAAAATGTTTTGTTACACCCTTACACCTTAGCCTACCCTGTAGATTAAAATCCGTGGTTGGTTAATTGCTTTAGGCAAAGTGTGTTTCCTTACATTACATGTGTTCGCGTGTGTAATTCATTATCTATGGTTAGGTCGGGAAATTGCACAATGCAATTGGAGTGAAAGTAAATATTGTATATCTTTAAGTTTATGTTTCGTGTGTTTACTACTTTCACTATTACCGTTATTTCTGAAGTTATGAAAAGTATGGAAAAATTATCCAGAGTTATCGTTTTAGTGATGCGGTGAAATTTTACACATCTTTGTTTATGTTAAAAAAAAAATCGAAAAAAAATAGAAAAGAAAAAGAAAAAGGAAAAGTTGGATGTTTGTTTTAACCAACTTATGTAAAGTTTTGTATTAAGTGGTCGATATCACCACTAGTTGTTGTATATTATATCTATGGATTGAATGGGAGTTGGCAGTTATGGGAACGCCAACTAAAGGTTATTCTTTGATTAAGATCTTGTTGAGTATAATTCGTGTCTACCTAAAGTGTGTGTTTCAAGTGTTAAAGCATGAGTTATTCTATGATATGAGTCTTATTCATGGGATGGTTGGGATAGTGATTAACCACACTTAGGATTTTAATTTATTTGTTTTGTTTATTTTTCATTTTACACCAATTTATATCCCAAAAATTATCCATACCCTATATTATTCTTTATCCAACAAAACCCTTTGATTTATTGAGATTAGGGATTTGAGCAATCTTAAGTATCGTAGTCGTGGATTTGGCTATGTATTTATGATTTTGTCGCCCTTTTTGATATAATATTATTGGTAAAGTTTGGACCTATCTTTAGCCTATTCGAGTTAAGGATTTGAGCAATTGCAAGTATCGTGTTCGTGGATTCGATCATGTATTTGTGATTTTGTCTCCTTTTCTGGAATTTGAGATCGATAGAGATTAAGGAGAATAATTAACCCTTAAACCTCAAAACCATTTTTACCGCTTTAGACTTGTTATTCCTTGGCTTTAGTGGGGGAGATTTGTATACTTGCCAAGCTTATGATAAGAATATTCGTCGCGACTGGACAGTTAAACGATTAGATTTGCTTTTATCAAATTATTTTATTTTACTTCTAATTCGTTAAGTGTCTAGTTGTGTGATTATGACAAAAAATGAATACATGCTTAAATATAAAAATAAATCCTAATATCTTTTAGGATACATTTTCATAAGATTAATTCTAAGGTTTACTTGGGGACAAGTAAAGTTCAAGTGGGGGATATTTGATGAAGTCAAATAAGTACATTTTATTACTATCATTTATCCTATTAATTTGACTTGTTTTATTATATTATGTATGAGAATTGATACTTAATCGTTTACTTTTGTAATTCTCAGGTAAAAACAAGCATTTGGTGAAACTTGGCGATTTTAGACTAATTATGGAGCAAAACATGCAAGAAGTTAAGAGTCTACTGAAATGTACAAGATCAAGACAAATCTGCTCCAGATGCGCCGCATCTCACTTATTACATACGGCGCATCACTATCAAGATTTCACCAGATACGATCCAAGATACAAGAGGACATGCGCCGCATCTATTTATGGAGTTACGCCGCATCTTCTGGCGGTGTACGAATATTCCTGAATATATTAATCTTGGACCCCACGCGAAGTTAAGTCAATGCGCCGCATCTACTTACTAGATGCGCCGCATCTTACCCTCAGACAGAAACTATAAATACCCCAAGACCAGACGAATTTCAGAGAGCATATATTATATACGAGGTACGAAGACCAGAAAAACCTAAGGCTGAATTCAGACGAATAGGCAGCACAAGACACACCCGAACGAAGATACAAGAGCTGTAAGAAGGTGCTGCATGTGTTTAATTCATTAAGTAGTTTTGTTTTATTGTGTTAGTAAACTTTAATTCATCAGGATTGATGGCTTGTGTAATGTGACAACGAAAAGATTGCACTCCCTTAAAACTGCTTTCCCATCAATTAAAGTTTATATGTTGATGTCTTTGGTTACTACTTATTAGTGCATTGATAACCTCTGTGTTTATTAGTGGCCTGCGCATTTGACTACGGAAGAGAATGTGGCTCCCACGGTTGTTACTAAATTGATCACTTAGGAATAACTTTTAGACATAAGTAATCATTAAGGGTTTACTCGCCGATAAGAATAGGGCCAACGAGAAAGGGTTAACTACATACACTTCATATAAAACTATCAATAAAACAAGTGACAATCTACTTAATCATCAGGACAGATCTTCTTATTGTCTCAAGTATTTATCTGTGTACGTGTGTGCTATTCGCTGATTTGTGCCTATTGGTTCAGTTTATTATTTAATTGCAACCAAATCGTGCCAGTCTCTCAGGCTGAACCCCCTTGCGTTAGATTAGGTTGTATAGCTAATTTAGAATATTAAAATACTGATTAGAATAACGAGATAATACGTTCCACTCTTAGTGATCGACACTCTACTTACCATTATATTCATACTGACCGGGTACACTGCTCGTTAAGTGTGTGTGTTATTGATAAGTCGGCTAAATATAAATTTAAAACTTGAGTAGGCATTAATACTGCTAAACCGCAACGACACATCGCACGCATCAGTTGGCGATAAGATTATTTGTAAATTTAAGAAATGGTACGAAACACACCTGATATAAACATTTGTAGGATTGATTCCAGACAAAAGCTTACCAATGATTTAATCAATCCTGCACTTCTGTTTAAAGAGGATTTAACGAAGTGCCCTTGCAAGGTGCGTATTTCTTAATTTACTGGTAATTGGAAGAATTCAAATAAGCTAATTCCTGTACTATATAAACAGAAAATCTCAAACATTTATGCACACCAATACATTCTTTAGTCACCTCTTAAAATATATGCACTTATCTGAAAACAGTATACAGTATTGCAAATTATCTTCGATGATGCTATTACTGGCAGTGGGTATCAATGGTGGTGGCATTTCAATCTACTGGGGTCAAAACGGGGTGAGGGAACCTTGGCTGAGACATGCTTAACGGAAACTACGATTATGTCAACCTTGCATTTCTTGCAACATTTGGAAACGGTCAGACTCCAATGATTAATCTTTCAGGTCACTGTGATCCATACAACAATGGCTGCATCAATTTAACCACCGAAATTAAATCATGCCAAGCTAAAGGGATAAAAGTAATGCTTACCATTGGAGGAGATTCGGGAAGCTACTATCTCACATTTACTGCAGAGGCCAAACAAATAGCCACTTATCTCTAGAATAACTTCTTAGGTAGATCATCATCTACTCGTCCACTTGGTGACACTTAGAGGGTCCAAGTCCGTCTCAATCTTTTCCATAACCATATTCTTCTTAACGGCGCTCAGCAAATAGAATACACGTCCTGTTGTGTTAATACAAAAAATTTCTCAGATAGTAATATCAAAACCAATAAAAAAGAAATGTAAGTATTACAACTAAGCTTCGACATAGGTTTTAAAAGGAGCATTTTAACACTCCTATTATATGCCTCACCTTAAAAAGTCCAAATAATGAAATTAAAATAAAGGCTTCGATCGAACAAATTCAAAAAGTATCCGACACATAACGATAAATCACCACCTTATTGGTTTAAGCATGATATGATCCCTTGTAGTTCTAAGGTGTGACATATGCAAAGGATAATATGATCATGAAAGTCAGAAACTGCGGACATAAACCCTTATTCATGAGTTGCACTAACAAATAAGAAAAATTAATAAACATGTTTAAGTAGCAAGACTTGACCATAACTGTATTGGAGTAAGAACAAATTGGCCAGCATCATAATTGCATTAATAGCCAAGCATCGCTATACTCAGCTTATAGAGAAAAAAATGTCATCTGTTGTCATCTAAGAAAATCCTTTAAATCCTTAATAGGACCAACTGTTGGTAAGATGGTAAGATAACTTATAACTAAGATATTAACATGACAATGAAGTGAAATACTATTACTGTGGGATTATGATAAGTAGCCTGTGTTTCAGATTTTCTGGATTATACAAATAGCATGAAATAACAATTTGTAAACTATTTTGTAATACGTTAGTAACACTAAACATACCTGAAAGATCGGTTGCTGGTGTTGTATGTTTATTTGAAGAATAAAATGGAGACACATTTACAGCGAGAGGATCATCTAATACATGGAAGTATAAGAAATTACAATTCATATGTAAAAAAACAATAAGACATTTCAAGTATTGACACAAACTTACAATTCAGTAATTCTGTCAACGAAACTCTTCGATTAAAAGAAGCTGAATCTACTAACATAGGTTGTGGAACGTTTTCCCTTGAAACCATATGATCATCAAACGTATTTGTATTATTGATCGATGTGGATGAACTCTGGCAAAGATCATATTTTCTGTTGTTTTGCTTTTGAGTTGCGTGATTCTTGGAACACAGATGGCGTTCTTTATCCATGATTGCAAATGATGAATGTGGTGTTTTTGGAAGCTCAATATGAAGATATATATATATATATATATATATATATATATATATATATATATATATATATATATATATATATATATATATATATATATATATATATATATATATATATATATATATATATATATATATAGCAATAAAATGTAATGTAAATAGGGTAATTATATTTAAGTTTAATGAAAGGATATGTTTTAATGATATTTATTAAAATGTGTATAAATAATGAAGATGATTGTAATAATGTCATTTTAATAAAAGATTTATTCTATTTATTTGATAATCCTAGAAAATTAACTATTATACAGTTTAGGAAGTGATTTCATGAGCATTAAGTATCTCCCAGCATCCCTTCCACCTTGTTATGTGCCGTATTATATGATTGGGCATGTAGTTACAATTTTTTTATTCATCAAATGTGAAATTTTCTACGTTAATTAGCAATATTTGTGGGGCATATGCTCAGCAATTCATGTCCCATTTCTTTTTTCAGATGCGAGCAGGATATGGTCGTTCCCTATTTGAGTCACGTCTTCCATTGGTTTTGGGCCGTGATGTTAGTGGCGAAGTTGCCTATTTTTCTCTTCTTATTTCAAGTATTGTAACTTTTAATTTTTAATAAAATTCAGCTTCCTTTTTAATGAATTGTCTCTACTGTTTATACTTTTAAAATGTTCTCTTATGGTTAAAAAGTTATTATAAGCTCTTGATAAGCTCCTTTTCTGTTTAATTAAGCCCATATAAGCTTCTGATAGCTCATTGAGAATTTATTTTTGTTTAATCTGATTTAAATTAAATAGAAATAAGAAAGTCAATAAAAGTCAAAACTGCTTATTAGCTTATTTTAGTGCTTATTGGGTTTACTTAGTGCTTTTATACTGCTTTTTGTAGCTTATTAATGCCTTTAGTAATTTAATCATAGTTTAGTATTCTCCCATTTCTGTTTTTGCTCTAAACTCATAAAAATCCAAAAATAGCTTAATATAGTGTAGCTTATTTCTAGTGCTTAATCATAGGTAAAAAGTGGTTATTAGTGCTTAATATACTAAGTTGTTACTCTGTCTTTTAAAGTGAGAGCTTAAATTGGTCTAATCTAGAGTTAAATTCAAAAATAGTCACATAAGGGAGTGTTTGGAATAAGGCTTGAAATGGGTCAAATATGGATAAAACTGTTCATGTGCACACTTGGTTATTTTGATTCAGCTTAAATTGACTTATATAAGCTGTTGGTAGGTTGTTTTGAGCTGATTTGAAGGATTTTATAGAATCAAGTTAGTTGTGCTAGGATTTAAGTTAAAACCTGATAGTATAGCTATTGATTGAGAGAAGTAGCTTTTGCCCTTGTTTTTGCAATTTATATGTTCATTTGAGTGTTTCAAGCTGATTTGCAAATTCTGGTTTGAAGTCTTTAAGATTTGAGGTCTATTCTTATCATTTCTGCATAACAGACTCTTTCTTTCAAAAGCAGTCTGCATCAGCTTTTTGAGTCTTTTATTAGGGCTTATTTAGAGTTAAAAGTATTGAAAATCCCTTTTTGTAGATAATTAGTCATGTCTTAATCCTGTTTCTCAATTTTAATTTCAGTTGTAGCTTTTTAAAGGACTTATATAGTTGGATCAGTAGCTATTTGACTGATGCACCAGGACACCTTTTCATAGGATGAAAACATAATGGATAGAGTCATACTTTAGCACCAAGAAAAGGGTCGTAATACATAGATGCTTTGTTAGGACCAAATTTGGTGTTATAAAAGACATTTTGTCCCATGATTAGTTAATGAGTAAGGAAGCCCTTGCGACTGGATTTTTGTTTTCATTTTTTTTTGGAGTCTCGTATTTGTATTTAAAAGTTTTTGAAAACAAAAAACATAGTTTAAAATAATTTTTAGATGCAAACTTGGGCTAGCATGTAAGATGGATCTAAAAGAAAAGATTGTCAAACGTCCCTTAAGTGTAATTATCGATTTAATCGCATGTTAAACCTGTTCAAAACAATATACAAATCTTGTATCACCACTGCAACAACTGTTCCTCTGGTAAATATACACATGCACTCAAATTATATTCACTGCTATATATCAATCGCTTTATAGAATGCTTCATCGTCAAATGCATCCATTTGCCATGTCGGTTCTTTAGCAGCAGTTAAAAGTTGGGTGATCACATGGACGAAGTATAAAACTCCCTCAATTTAAGAGACACACCTGACCTGTTTGCAATAGCATCTGCTTACTTTCTCCGCACTGGATCTTCACATCTTCTGAAGTGCATAATAGTTTTCACGGCTCTGGTTGTACAACTGTGCGGAAAGTCATGATACAAAATCAGAAACTTTGAAGTGTATGATTGAAAAGAGCATATAAATGAACCCGTGCACCACCATTTTCAGTCAACATGCGACCAAAACCAAAAGGGCGTGGGCCATCATTACAAATAATAGGTATATCAAACACATAAGAAGCCAAAGGAGCACAGAACACTACATTTAACACTTGCTGCAGAAGCACAAGAAATGCAAAAGTTGCTGAAACGAAACAATTGCGGTACCAATTTGCTAAACAAATTATTGCATTTAATCCCAACTGTTTCTGTTCTCACATCAAGTTACCAACCCTATGTAACATATAATTACCCCCGTCATTCTCCCTATATAATCAGCTTAAAACCAAAACCATCAAATTGAGAACTATGCCCTCACTTAGACTATAGAATCAAGTAAAATCCACAATTATCAGCAAACTTTTCACAAATATTTTAATCACGATCAATAGCAGTCTAAACTAAATATTAGGCAACCTGAAAAGCTTAAATTCAAAGTCTTAGAAGGTGTTTGGGATTGCGTTTTGAGGATCATTACCGCACATGAAAACGTAAATAAACAGCAGACAGCGTATGGCAAACTATTTTAAGAAGTGAATATATGCGCTTTCTCTTCCGCAACACTGAAAAAGCAGATTAACACATGGTATTTAAAAAACACAATCCCAAATGCCCCCAACAAACAGGACCGACATTTAAATTAGTTAAATTATCCCAATCATCAACTTTCTAAGCTCATTTTATAAGCTCATTTTAAGCTCTTTAGGTTTGATTTTCTGTCTTTATGCACTTTGGTTGGTGAACTTTTGAGAGTCTCAGTTTTTGTGGTATTAGCTTACTGATTCATACCTTTTATTAAGTTCAAAATTGCCTCTAAGGACTGTCTTGGCCTGCCATTCACATTACATGCTTATTTTTTCTAATTAGTTTTTTCTAATTAGTTTTTAATTCTTAATAAATACAAAAAAATATAATTCTTTTTTCTAAAATTTTCTTTTGCATAAACCAAATGATGGGACTCCCCAATCATACAATAACAATGTCTCCTTAATAAGTAACAAAGCAAACATAAACTAAAAAGTTATTGGGACTCCCCATTAACAAATACTGAAAGGATATTGTCTAAAATAAATGATTCAAAATGCAGACTTGTCCAAATCATTATTCAAAATAAGACTTAACACATCAATTTATTGCCAATCCCCATAATATTCAGCTGCTCCTTCTTCACGGGTCTTTCTCAACCTTGACTGACACAAATTGCTTCTTGCCATTCGATGACTTACTGCCTGGTTCATCATCAGCCCCTCTTTTCTTGGAATTTTCCTGGGTGTTGGGAGTTATAGATGTTGTTTTCATCAAGGCAATAGGCGTGGTGTTCTCATCTGTTTGAGACTCCAAATCCTGCAAGTATCATACACAAAAAAGTCAACAAATTCCTTTATTGTATGTTTGACAATTGTAATTGACCAAATAAAAATACTTACCAATGGTGTGACTTCAGGGACACTTTTACTTGTAGCCTCATTATCCGGCTTGAATATTAAAAACAAAATAAAGGAATTTGTAAGCTATTATTCAGTCAAACTTTTGCGATGAAAAGTTGTGAGTAATTGCTGATAATTAGTGTATACTGATATACCTTAACTGGGGTAGCAGATGCACGAAGAGTTTCGAGAATGGCCGGATCATCAGTCAATTTCAAAACATTGAACACGGGCAATAGTTTTTTCGCATTAATCTCATCCATTGTTACTTTGAAAGCATATTTTTTTACCAACAATAGCGGTAATTTCATGAGGGAAAACACCATTATCTTCAGACTACACTCAACAAAATGTTGTCTTTCACTGCACGCAGATCTTTGATATAGCCAGAAACGAAGGTAGCCATTTTTGTTTCAGTATTTGACAGTGAGAATAGGAAGATGTGTTTTGTACATTTAGCGCACAATGTGCGTTCATTATTGATAACGCTCAAATTGTGCATGTTTTTAGTAGCGTTATTCGTGTTTTTATGTATGTTATTTGGTTACATTTATATGCTTTTGTTACTAAATCGTACCAAAGTGTGTTTGCAAAGCATATGTGGCCAAAAACAGGAAAAAGGAAGAAAAAGATGAGAAAAATGAGAAAGAAGGAAATATTTATGAAAGTGCGAAGATTCTTATACCAAGACCCAATCAAAAAGGCATTTCAAAGAATGAAGGTCCAAGTATTGATGCGTGGTTTTGCGACCTTACAACAGGTTTTACCTCTCGAGGGATCTCAAGAGGCTTGCAATCCCCACCAGGCAGTGTACCTGACCAATGTAGTATAGTGAAGTGGCAAGTACCGGGGGATTGATCGTTCTCTAGGGGAATAGTGTCGTTAGGATTGAAAAACTACTCTAATAGGTCTAAGGGTGAGGGAAGATTCTTTTTGTATTTTTATAATTTTTATGAAAGCAAGTAAAATCTCGGGTTTGAAGGAGTGGGCAGAATTAGTTGCTAGTCAACTAACCCAAATAACTACAAATGCAAATAAAATAAAATAACTGAAAATGAAAAGGTTGTGAAACTTATATGGAGAGAAATGTGTTTACTTAGATTTCCTTACTCCCTAACTATCTTTTACCGGTTGATTAGTGTGTATTAATTGCGTGGATGACGGGTGTATTCCTTAATACCAATCGTGGGGTGGCGTACGTACTTCCCCAACTCTACAAGCTCCTACTTCACTCCTATGTCGAGCTGGCTAGGAAGCTCCTAACATGGGATCACTAGAATTCGCTCATGCATTAAATACAACCATAAAAACCTTAGTACGCATTGGTTCATGTTTCTTAAGACGTTCAAGCAAGTTACCGTATAGGAAGTTAGCCAGTTTTCTTAAGCCTAACATCGATAAACAATTACCCAATACAATTAACAACACATTAATAACCGATAATCAATAGTTAGGTTTCATTAGATCTAAGCAAACACAAGATAAATCTAGCCTAGCATGTTAATTAAAAGACAAGAACAAGATATAATCAAACAACACATAGACATATTGATTGATTAAATGAATACTTATCTTCAATTAAACATGGGAGATCCAAGGGTATGAAAACCCTTAAAAATAGCAGAAATTCGTCTTAGGGTTTCTCCTCACAAAGTTGCACACTAATGACAAAAAATTGCAAAACTATATATAGAACTTAGTGGCTGACGGCGTCATGTTGTAGATCTTGACGCCGTCACCTCGCCGTGTCTAGGGTTCCCGGATGGCCTTCTTGACGCCGTCCCTCTTTAGTGCTCCAAAATCCGCTCTGGCTTATCAAAGGTTGACGCCGTCAGAAATGGGCTTGACGCCGTCTCTCTTTAACTTAAACCGTGATGGCCTTGATCACCTTAAAGGGTGACGCCGTCAGACTTCCTTTGTAAAATTTCCTGGCTTATCATGTGTATTTTTCATATCCACCTCTTTTGCCAAGCCATGACGCCGTCAGGAGCAATCCTTGACGCCGTCAAAGGTACTTTTCCTGCCGATTTTGAGACTTTGTCATTTTCTTCACTTTTATGCTCCAAAAACGTCAAAAATGCTTCCTTAAATGCTTCCTTTTCCAGATTTCTTCTCCAAAGTACCTAAAATGACAAAAGGAACGATTTAGGGCAATATTTGATCAAATAAATACAATTTAGGGCTTAAATGACCCCCTAAAAGCGGTACACTTTTCGCTTCATCAAATACCCTTACACTTGAGATTTGCTTGTCCTCAAGCAAATGCGCTTTTATTCTAATCAAAATACAAGTTAGGGGTCATTTAATGCTAATATAAAAGTAATTACAATAAATAGTCGTTCCACTTTAATCATAATAAGCATGGAGATTACAAACTAGTACCTCACAAGTAGTGTTTAGATACTCACATCTCTCAGGTGTCATCAAAATAAATCTCATAAATGAAAACGGATAATATCTCTCACTACCTTTCATAGCAAATAGATTACCATAGGCTTGGGAAAGGATCAAAAACCTCCTCCACTAGGCGTAAGCACCTAAGATAAACTATCAAAGAGGGCATTTAAACGGGTTATAATGTTAGGTGTAGGGATATGATAAACACGGATTTGTTGGATAAGGGATATTTTACTGGTGGCGAGTTAAAGATCTTGATTAATTACATGTACAATATAGCGTTGCTAAGCCAAGACTAGACTCGACTTAAGCTAAAAACAAAATAACAAAAACATAAAATGAAACGGGATGGTAGTCCGTATGTTTTTTTTTTTTTTTCTACTTTTCTTTTTCTCATTTTTTTGCATTTTTCTTGATTTTTTTTTTCATACACTTTTGCCCTACCATCCAAAATAATACATCATAGGGGCGTTGCATCCCCTTACACTTGAACTTTTACATAACTTTACAAATAGCTATTCTAATGACTCGAATTAAGATAATCGAAACACTTGGAGTACTTTTAAAATATTTAGCACATATGGGGGTAATAATGTTGTTCTTCCCCATTACTCCATTACACTAGTACTTTACCCATGAGTCCCAATCATCCCAAAACAATATGTACAAGGATATGACTCGACTTAGCAACCATGTAATCAATTAGATAATTAACTTGGGGTTTAAACAAATGTTGCCACAAAAATGCACTAAAGATGAGTGCATAGAAGGTAGGCTAAGGCGATTTGGGTGTACATTTAAGTGGGGTGTAAACAAATTCTTACTTTAAGTAAAATGCTTAAAGTTAGAAACGAAAAGATATGCTCTGAGGGGTGTACTAGGGGTATCGTGTACTAAAAATGAGTACAACGCAAAGGGTGTGGGAGAATTACTTGACCAATGTAGCCAATGTAATTATAATAAAAACACATGTGTAAAACAATGGGTTAATCCTAATGCCTCTTATCATGTAGTAAATCTAACTACACGAATGTAGTCTCACTTGTGGCCTCGGAATGGTCCTAACGCAAGTTCTAGAATCTAAGTGCTACCGGTACACACATCATAGCATAAATGCTTTTCCTACCAATTCTAGGGGCGAACCTCACATATTTGGGTGTGGAAATTTTTTTTAGTGGTACGGTTTTTGTGCAAGTCATATAACTCCTATCCATGAGACACTCATTAAGACCAAAGTTTCACTCCTATATGTTGTAAAAAATTTTAAATTTGGCACTAAAATTGCCCTAACAGGTATTTATCTCAGTTTTATTACACATCTATCATCAAACAAACAAAAATCAAGTGCAATTGTATTCTCTAAAGTATCGTACTTTTACCCCCCCCCCCCTTACACTTAAGATGAACATTGTCCCCAATGTTCAAATAACAAGATGTAAAAGTAATAAGGTAAAAGAATCAAATCAAATACTCCCCTGATTTGTTTGGTGGATAAAGAGGTAACATGGTTAGATCTTCTTCCAAGAGAATGTATAAGCTTCAAGACTAAAGCATCGCCAAAAGCTTGATTCCACATACATCTCCTTGTCCAAAATAACCTGTTAAACCTGAGAAAACAAACACGAAAACCTGCATAACATCGGCGGGATAAATTCTATATAAGGATATAATGCTTGTGGAATGATAATTTTGCAGATTCCTGGAGTTTATAAGTTAGAGATTTAGTAAAAACTTTTTATGAAAACAAAACTTTCAAAAATTTCTGAAAATTAAAACCTGACACCGTCAGGTTGTAATGCCTGACGCCGTCAGAAATGATCTGACAGAATTCTCATGTTAAGTTTCCGGAAAATTTCTGGAAAAACCTATACCTTACTTCCTGGAAATCCTGCAAAATCTCATTATGACTCGATACAAGCATTTGACTCAAACAATTACTAATATGTATGTTAATTTATTATTGTTATGATTCATGCTCATTTGTTCTAATAAACCGATTTGGATTTCCCTTACACTTATCTTTTGCAAAATACCTTTACATGTAGTTAAGACGAAGTTAAAAACAAGATAAAGCATTTTCACAATTTAGTTTTGAACATGAATCAATAATAATAAAAATTAAACATACATACGGAAGCAAATAAAATCAAACAAACAAATAAATAAACACACAAAGCAAATAAAGCTTGAGTTGCCTCCCAAGAAGCGCTTTTCTTTATTAACGAGTCTTGTAGCTAGACTCAAAGTCCCCGTACATTACGTGATTCCATCATTGGTCACGGTTCCTAGGCCAATCTCATTTGATTCTCTATCAGAATCACTTTCATAGTAAAGGTATTTCGGGTCCTCGAGATCAAAAGGATTGTTTTGGTATTTAGAACTAAGCTCCTTATCATGCTTAAAGAATCCATTCGACAGGTCAAAAGTGTCCTTATATCCCCTTCTCACATCATCATCACATAACACGAGTTGGGAACTTAACCCATCGAGCCCTCCATAATCAATCTCCTTGAATTCTCTCATCTTGTAAGGCGTTTGGTATGAGATTTCCCTAATCCCATCGGTGAAAGTCATGATCCCATTGAGCTCGTCAACAACTAAGCTTGTGGCCTTGCAAAAAGGTGCCCCAAAAACAACTTGTGATAACCTGGGATCGATGTATTCACCCTCCATTTCATTGTCCACGTTCTCGGTTGATTGTTGGTCCAGATAGGGTTTAGGAATAGGTATTGTTGTAATGGTGTTCACGAAGTGGAGTGGTTTTGAAGGGGTATGAGCATCTCTAGTTTCTTTTCCGTTTTGTGATATGTGTTTGAAGAGTTTACTAGGGTGCTTGATTTTTACAGGAGGGGGTGTTTGGTGAGTCACCGTGACATATTTGATCTCATTAACTCGTGCCAACTCACAAGTTGACCTGCCAGCAATGCGATCATTGATAACTTTTAATAGGTTATCAACCTTGTTGTTCATATCAACTTGCTGTTGTCTGAATTGATTCTCAAGTTTGGAGAGCTGTGTTTCTTGAGAGAGAATGAATTTTTGCAGTGATTCCTCGCGATTTTGTTGTTTATGCGTGTGCTGATGAGGATAATGTTCAGACCAGGTGAGTGGGGGAGAGTCATTGAATGATACGCTTTGAGTTTGGTTCCAACTAAAATTTGGCTTACTCTTCCATGCCTCATACCTATCTTCGGAATTCTTGGGTCCATAATTAGTGGTGAGCCACTTATCTCCCGCCTTATCGATTCGCGAGGATGCAAATTCTTTGAAAGCATGTTTGGGGAGTTCCATGCAATCATGAGTGTCGTGGGGACCACTACATAATTTACACGAAGAAGTGATTTTGTTCACTTGGCCTGAAGGTTTAGGAGCCTCGTAGGATTTCATAAGAAACTTGACTTGGTCTTCAAGTTCTATGATCCTACGGTCGGAAGTGCTTGAATTGTTCAAAGGCAAAGATATTGCCTTGACCGTTTTATTCAAATCACGGGGATCACTCCAACTTTCGTTGTCATAAAGAGCAAGATCTTCTAGGAGAGCCCATGATTGTTCCGCACTTAGATCACGTAGCTAACCACCGGCCGATTGGTCAATGGTTTGCCTCGTGGAGAGATTGATATGGTCATAGAAGATTTGGACTTGGAGCCAAAGTTCTATGCCATGGTGAGGGACTTTTTGGAGTAAGTCCTTGAATCGAGTCCATGCCTCGTAGAGGGTTTCGCCTTGACGTTGTTGGAACATCAAGATATCATTCCTTAGCTTGGTAGTTCTTCCTGGTGGGAAAAA
Source organism: Artemisia tridentata subsp. tridentata (assembly GCA_021014915.2). Taxonomy (NCBI): domain Eukaryota; kingdom Viridiplantae; phylum Streptophyta; class Magnoliopsida; order Asterales; family Asteraceae; genus Artemisia; species Artemisia tridentata. Next base: position 329,474,987 of record CP139508.1, on the reverse strand, counting down.
CTGAGCAAGGAAACGAGTGGTGAGATCATCCCAAGAGGTAATGGATCCTGCGGGTAGACGCTCTAGCCATTGACTAGCTTGGTCCCGCAGAGAGAATTGAAAGAGACGCAGTCGGGTCGTCTCTCGAGTGGCAACATCAAGGTCTATAGAATCAACAATTTTGAGAAAGTCCTTGAGATGTTGATTAGGATCTTCGGAACGAAGTCCATGGAATGCGCATCCGCTTTGCACCAACTGGATGGTGTCGGATAGCAAGGGAGTAACATTGGCTCCTTGAGTGAGCTCAATGGTGTTTCGACAGCCATGGTGGCTAGGACAAGAGTAGTCTCCTAAGGTACGGGCTCTAGGAGGTGGGTGTTGTTGTGGTGGTGGGTTGTTGGGATCAAGGATATTACCACCTTCCATGATGTCGGATGGTAATGGTTACGAACAAAGAAACGAAGAAAAAAGATAGACTAAAGAAAATCTAGAAAAAATAAAAATAAAAATCTCACTAGAAAGGAATCTAGTGAGTAGACCTAATAAAATAAAAAAATTCAACCTAAACAATAACTATTCCCCGGCAGCGGCGCCAAAAACTTGATGCCTGGTTTTGCGACCTTACAACAGGTTTTACCTCTCGAGGGATCTCAAGAGGCTTGCAATCCCCACCAGGCAGTGTACCTGACCGATGTAGTATAGTGAAGTGGCAAGTACCGGGGAATTGATCGTTCTCTAGGGGAATAGTGTCGTTAGGATTGAAAAACTACTCTAATAAGTCTAAGGGTGAGGGAAGATTCTTTTTGTATTTTTATAATTTTTATGAAAGCAAGTAAAATCTCGGGTTTGAAGGAGTGGGCGGAATTAGTTGCTAGTCAACTAACCCAAATAACTACAAATGCAAATAAAATAAAATAACTGAAAATGAAAAGGTTGTGAAACTTATATGGAGAGAAATGTGTTTACTTAGATTTCCTTACTCCCTAACTATCTTTTACCGGTTGATTAGTGTGTATTAATTGCGTGGATGACGGGTGTATTCCTTAATACCAATCGTGGGGTGGCGTACGTACTTCCCCAACTCTACAAGCTCCTACTTCACTCCTATGTCGAGCCGGCTAGGAAGCTCCTAACATGGGATCACTAGAATTTGCTCATGCATTAAATACAACCATAAAAACCTTAGTACGCATTGGTTCATGTTTCTTAAGACGTTCAAGCAAGTTACCGTATAGGAAGTTAGCCAGTTTTCTTAAGCCTAACATCGATAAACAATCACCCAATACAATTAACAACACACTAATAACCGATAATCAATAGTTAGGTTTCATTAGATCTAAGCAAACACAAGATAAATCTAGCCTAGCATGTTAATTAAAAGACAAGAACAAGATATAATCAAACAACACATAGACATATTGATTGATTAAATGAATACTTATCTTCAATTAAACATGGGAGATCCAAGGGTATGAAAACCCTTAAAAATGGCAGAAATTCGTCTTAGGGTTTCTCCTCACAAAGTTGCACACTAATGACAAAAAATTGCAAAACTATATATAGAACTTAGTGGCTGACGGCGTCACGTTGTAGATCTTGACGCCGTCACCTCGCCGTGTCTAGGGTTCCCGGATGGCCTTCTTGACGCCGTCCCTCTTTAGTGCTCCAAAATCCGCTCTGGCTTATCAAAGGTTGACGCCGTCAGAAATGGGCTTGACGTCGTCTCTCTTTAACTTAAACCGTGATGGCCTTGATCACCTTAAAGGGTGACGCCGTCAGACTTCCTTTGTAAAATTCCCTGGCTTATCATGTGTATTTTTCATATCCACCTCTTTTGCCAAGCCATGACGCCGTCAGGAGCAATCCTTGACGCCGTCAAAGGTACTTTTCCAGCCAATTTTGAGACTTTGTCGTTTTCTTCACTTTTATGCTCCAAAAACGTCCAAAATGCTTCCTTTTCCAGATTTCTTCTCCAAAGTACCTAAAATGACAAAAGGAACGATTTAGGGCAATATTTGATCAAATAAATACAATTTAGGGCTTAAATGACCCCCTAAAAGCGGTACACTTTTCGCTTCATCAAGTATTCATGTTGATTAGCTTCAAAGATGTTGAAAAGATCATGTTTGGATGAAGAACCAAAGACCCAAAAAGGAAAAATCAAGCCAAGACGACAAAAGTCCAAAAAGTCCTAAACAGCAACCATCCATCCGATCAGTTGCCGCCCGCAACCGAATCGGATGGAGGCAATTCCGAAGACCAACCGATCGGTTGGTCATATTACCAATCGGTTGGAAGCTTGCTGATTTACCAAAACTTCATCATTAAGTTTTGTCTTTTCATAAATCCGGTTCTAATGCCTTCTAATAAGGATTCTAGGCTCTTCTAAACTTCTTGGAGGACAAGTGAAGCATTAATGAACCAAGACCCTTGGGAGGAGTATTAATAGGATCATTTGTGGCGTATTAATAGAGCTTTTCTTAATCAATAAACTGGTAATCATCAACCACTCATCAAAATACTCTCAAATTCGTCCTTTGAAGTCCAGGAAACTTTGGAGGATCAAGAAGTCATTATTTGGAGGTCAAAACATCAAGAAATCAACACCAATCCTTTGGGTATCATTACTTTATCATTTGTAATCTATTTCCAATCATTGTAAGACTTTCAATTATGGTTTATAGTGTTCAAAGTGCTGAGATTATGTTCATGTTTGCTATGAGTGGCTAGTGCCTTTGTGCACTTGCTTAGATGATGTGTATTACCAATTGATATGCGTATGATTGTGATGACATGTTTTAATTCAATTTCAAGTTGATTCTAAGATCCAATCGTGATTAAGTTTTGTAGTGACATTTGTTGAATCAAGTTTAACTAGTTGCTAATAATTTTAAGGGTCGAAAGAACTATTGTTATTAAACTAGTTATAATCATTTGTCTATGAATGATTGTTTTTACCCATTATTCTTGGTTAAACAAAGAAAGTTAATTGTGGTTGTAATGAGAATGCTTTCGTCTCTCAAAAATAGGATTGATGGTAAACCATTTCAATGGTCGAAAGATTAATAGTTTACTCTCAATTGTGACCTTTTGTCTATGATCGGTTACCTTTTGTATTGACCATTTCCTAAGCTATTTGATTAAGCAAAAGATTATTTTTGTGTTTAAGGTACAACAACTTATGAACCTTGAATTGATCTTGAATTGAGGGGTTAAACGTAATGCTTGTTTTTATGAACTAAAATCTTGATGAAGGTTTAATTTGTAGAAACAATAGATTAGTTCACCAAACTAATTATCATAACCAACATGTTGTCCAAAGTTGTCATAATCATGCTTATCAAAAAGTAGTATACTAGTCTCAGCAAGTGTAGTTTTAATCATCTGAATTATTCTACTTTTTATTATTTGTTAAGTAATTTACTTCTAGTAGCTTACAATCCGATTCACTACACAAATCCCTGCGAACGATCCCGACTTACCATCATAATCTTGCTATAACGGACAAGTTCACTTACTCGTATGTGTTGTTTCTAGATTCGGTAATTCGACCTTTATAAATTTAAAACTTGTACGCATTCACGACACATCAAGTTTTTGGCGCCGTTGCCGGGGATTTTGATCGTGTTTCTGTAGGTTTTAGAAGTTCATAGTTCGTTTCATAAAAAAAAAGAAAAAAGTTTTTCCGAGCTGACCATCCGATCGGTATTCCATTCATCCGATCGGTTGCCCATTTTTCAAATTTACCGAGAGCTTCAGCCGTTCGGTAGTAGCATTCATCCGAATTGGATCACCCCAAAACTTAATTTACCGAGAGCTTCAGCCGATCGGTAATCCATTCCATCCGATCGGATCCTTAGCCTTTATTTTTCAAATTGTTTCCATTCTTCGCTCGTGTGTTTAGACATTGCCTCGATTCTCTTGGGAATTGTATGAACACTCGATCAACCAGAATAGAACCAATTTCACCTTTTTCAGATCCCGAACGTTTAGTCTGAAAACCAAGAAGGAAAAGAAAACCATTTGTTCCATTAGCCAACCGTGTACCAAGAGTACGAAACCCACCGTTTGATAATCTTTGTGAAGCCAAAGTCGTTTATAACCCATTCACTGAGCAACCTTTTCCCATGACTGACGATAGACCCATGTGGGAAGTCAACCGAACCGTAGCACCCACTCCTGGATCTGCTATTGTTACCGTCAACCTAGGTGACAATTTCACCGTGAAAGGTCACCATCTTTCTATGATTAAAGACCGTCAATTCGATGGCCGTTCGAGGGCCGATCTTCACAAGCACATTGCCGAATTCATTGAAATTTATGGCATGTTCCGATATGGCGACACTAATGTGGATGCCATTAAACTCAAACTTTTTCCATCATCACTTGCTGGAGACGCAAAAGTGTGGTATAATGAATTAACCCCAGGAACTATCAATACTTGGGAGGAGATGAGGCAAGCTTTTGTAAGCCGATTCTTTCCACCTGCCATGTTTGATCGACTCATGGGAGAAATTCGTGCCTGCACACAAAACTCTAACGAATCACTCGTCGAAGCCTGGCTTCGTATGAAAGATTTGCTTCGTAGTTGTCATGGACATGGTTTAGGACGAGGAACCATTATCCAAATCTTCTACCATGGACTAGATGAATCATCTCAAGGAATTCTTGATGCTGGAGGAATTTTTCTTTATAAGACTCCAAATCAGGCATACCAATTGCTAGAAGATCGAGTTCTTCTCAAACTCGACTGGTCAAAAGATGCCAAAACCAAACCCTTACGAAAAACCGTTGCTTTTGCCGAAAGTTCCGATACCTCTAAACTCATGGAGAAAGTGGAAACATTGACTTCCAAAATCGACTCGCAATACAAAGACCTTAAAGGAGAAATGAAAGAAATGCGAGACAGTTGTAACAACTGTGGAGGTAATCACCCATCATCAGAATGTGACGACCAACCAATGGACCAACCCAAAGAAGGAGAAGCCAATTATGTCCAAGGAGGATACCGTGGAGGCGGTTATCGTGGAAATTATTACGGACGAAATTCTGTAAATTGGCAAGATCGTCAACAAAGGGATAACAACCGTGATTCTCAACCACGAGTAGACAATCAAACCACACAAAACTCTGACAAAAAAGCGGAAGAATCCGATTTTGAGAAAATGATGAGAGAATTCGTAACTGCTCAAAAGTCAACCAATGATTTCGTCAAGAACCAATTTTTCAATCTCAAAACCAAAGTTGAGCAAGGTCAGAAAAATCATCAAGCATCTATTCAAGATCTTGAAAACAAATTTGATAGACTTTCTGATCAAATTTCTTCCCGACCATCTGGTTCGTTGCCAAGTAATACCCAAACCAACCGTAAGCCAACATCATCTGGATCGAACGATAAAACTTATCGTCCACCACAGACACGAAATGAGCATATCAATGTTGTATTCACAAGAAGTGGTCTTTCTTATGATCCACCACCCAATCCAAATGATACCACGATCATTGATGATGATAGTGAGGAGGAAGAAGAAGCTAAAAAGGAAAATATCACAAAGACACCACCCAAAACCATTCCAGTTAAGGCATATACACCAAAAATTCCATATCCTCAAAGCCTTAAGAAAGAAAAAAATGGAAGAACGTTATAAGAAGTTTGTTGAAATAATCAAAGAGGTTAGACTCAATGTTCCCCTCGTTGATGTTTTAGCTGGAATGCCCAATTATGGGAAATTTTTGAAAGAACTTCTTAATAACAAAAAAAAGTTGGAGCAAATATCCGCTACCTTTCTGAATGAAGAATGTTCAGCTATTGTTCAAAACAAAATTCCACCGAAATTAGGAGATCCTGGAAGTTTTCTGATTCCATGCACGTTAGGAAACAACATCACATGTGATGCTTTAGCCGATCTAGGTGCAAGTATCAATTTGATGCCCTATTCGTTGTATTCTAAACTTTCCATCAATACCTTGAAACCTACAAGGATGAGTATTCGATTAGAAAATCATTCTTACCAATATCCTGTTGGAATTGCTGAGAATATGCTTGTCCAAGTTGGTAAATTCATTTTTCCTGTGGATTTTGTGATCTTAAAAATGGAGGAAGATAGTAGAGTACCTCTTATTTTAGGAAGACCTTTCCTAAACACCGCTGATGCGATCATCAAAGTAAAAGGAAAAGAACTCAATCTTGGAGTTGGAGATGATAGAATTACCTTTTTAATCGATAAAGCAATGCAATATCCATATTCCAGTGATGATACTTGTTTTAACATTGATGTTATCGATGAAGTCACTGAAGAAGAATTGGATGCATTACTTGACGATTTGGATCCATTCATGACTACTTCAAAAAAAATTAGTGAAACAAACTTTGATAAAGAATTCGTTGATTTTATGGAAGTAAAGTTTGAAGAAGAAGAAGAAACAGAAGTTGAAGAAGGAGAAATAGAAGAAGATTTTGAGGAAATCACTTTTAATGATCAATTAAGAGTCAAAACATCTCTTAAAGAACCACCAACTGATCTTGAGCTGAAACCACTTCCCGAAAATCTTGAGTATGCTTACTTGGAGGATAATTCACTTCTTCCAGTGGTTATATCTTCGTTGCTCAAAGATAAGGAAAAAGAATGTCTCATTTCTGTTCTCAAGAAGCATAAAAGTGCTTTTGCGTGGAAAACATCTGACATCCCAGGAATCAGTCCTGATTTTTGTAAACACAAAATCAATTTCGAAGAAGATGCAAAACCCGTTGTAGAAAGACAACGTCGACTCAATCCCAACATGAAAGAAGTTGTTAAAAAAGAAATCATCAAACTTCTTGATGCCGGTATCATTTACCCAATCGAGGATAGTCCTTAGGTGAGTCCAGTTCACTGTCTTCCGAAAAAAGGAGGAATGACTGTTGCGACTAACGAACGGAATGAACTAGTTCCTACTAGAACTGTCACAGGATGGCAAGTATGTATTGATTATAAAAATTAAACAAAGCCACCAGAAAAGATCATTTTCCTTTATCGTTCATGGATCAAATGCTTGAGAGATTAGCAGGGAACGAGTACTTTTGTTTCCTTGATGGTTTTTCAGGATATTTCCAAATTCCCATTGATCCTGTTGATCAAGAAAAGACTACATTCACATGTCCCTTTGGAACTTACGCTTATCAGCGTATGCCTTTTGGTTTGTGTAATGCACCCGCCACTTTTCAGAGATGTATGATTGCTATATTCCAAGATATGCTTGAAACATCGATGGAAGTTTTCATGGATGACTTTTCAGTTTTTGGAAGCTCATTTGAAGCTTGTCTTTCTAATCTCGATAAAATGCTCGAAAGATGCGAAGCTGCACATCTTGTTCTCAACTGGGAAAAATGCCATTTCATGGTGACTGAAGGAATTGTGCTAGGACACAAAATTTCTAGTGCAGGAATGGAGGTTGACAAAGCAAAAATAGATGTTATCACCAAATTACCACCTCCAACAAACGTTAAAGCCGTTAGAAGTTTTCTAGGACATGCCGGTTTTTACCGTCGTTTCATTAAGGATTTTTCCAAAATATCTCGTTCAATGACGAAACTTCTAGAAAAAGATTCTGTTTTGGACTTCAATGCAGATTGTATGAAGGCATTCGAAACATTAAAAACCCAATTGACTAGTGCACCCATTATGGTTTCACCTAATTGGTCACTACCATTCGAGCTCATGTGCGACGCAAGCAATTTTGCGGTTGGAGCTGTATTAGGACAACGTGAAGGAAAACATTTTCATCCTATATACTTCGCCAGCAAAACACTCAATAATGCGCAACAAAACTATACAGTTACGGAGAAAGAATTGTTAGCCGTTGTTTTTGCTTTTGACAAATTCAGATCTTATCTTGTGCTTTCGAAAACAATTGTGTTCACTGATCATTCAGCGCTCAAATATCTGTTTGCAAAACAAGATGCAAAACCGCGTCTTATCCGATGGATTTTGCTACTCCAAGAATTTGACATCGAAGTCAAAGATAAGAAAGGAGCAGAAAATCTAGCTGCTGATCATTTGTCTCGTCTTGAGAATCCAAACTTGGAAGAGTTAAAGGAAGACGAGATTGACGATTATTTTCCTGATGAAACTCTCATGACTGTTGATACAGCCGATGAGAAAGAAATTCCATGGTTTGCTGATTATGCAAATTACCTCGTTGGAGGAATTCTCAAAAAAGGATTAACTCATTGCCAACGAAGTAAATTCTTTTCGGAATTAAAACATTACTATTGGGAAGAGCCCTATCTTTTCAAGATGTGTCCCGATGAAATGATAAGAAGATGTGTTTCTGGTTCTGAAACAAGAAGAATTCTTGATGAATGCCATCATGGCCCGACTGGGGGACACTATGGTCCTTCCACCACAGCTAAAAAAGTTTTTGATGCTGGATTCTATTGGCCGACTATTTTCAAAGAAGCTCATACTCTTGTCCAAAACTGCGATGCTTGCCAAAAATCCGGTAGTCTTTCTCGTAGAGATGAAATGCCTCAAAAGAGCATTCAAGTATGTGAAATATTCGATATTTGGGGAATCGATTTTGTGGGACCCTTTCCTAAATCGCAAAAATACGAATATATTCTCGTTGCTATTGATTACGTTTCCAAATGGGCTGAAGCAAAAGCTCTACCCACAAATGATGCTCGAGTTGTTGTCAATTTTCTCAAAAAGCTTTTCGCTCGTTATGGAATTCCCAAAGCCTTAATAAGTGATCGAGGAACCCATTTCTGTAACAAACAAATGGAGAAAATTATGAAACGATACGGAGTACATCATCGTTTCGCCACAGCTTATCACCCTCAGACAGTGGTCAAGTCGAAAATACCAACAGAGCCTTAAAAAGAATACTTGAAAAAATGGTTAAAGACAATCCTGCCGTTTGGTCAAGAAAACTCGATGATGCTCTGTGGGCATTTCGTACGGCTTATAAAACTCCAATTGGTACAACACCATACAGACTTTTGTATGGAAAAACCTGTCATTTGCCGTTCAAAATCGAACAACGCGCTTACTGGGCACTCAGAAGCTGTAACCCTGATCTCAAAATAGCTGGAGAGAAGAGATTCTTGCAATTGCATGAACTCGATGAACTAAGACTCCAAGCTTACGAGAACTCCAAGCTCTACAAAGCTTGAACCAAAGCGTATCATGACAGAAAGCTTAGAATTCGGAAAGAATTCAAAGCTGGAGACAAAGTTCTGCTTTTTAATAAATACAAGTTCAAAGCACCTAAACTAAAACCAAAATGGTTTGGCCCATATATAGTGAAACATGGATTTCCATCTGGGTATGTTGAATTACATGACAAGCAAGGTGGAAGTTTCATTGTTAATGGTCATCGAATTAAATTGTATTATGATAAGGAGCAAATGAACGAGATTTCTATCAAAGAGATTCCGCCTGAATCAGACTATGAAGCAATAACATTCATGGCACCCTTTCCGGCCGATTTCAAGAAAAACACTCCATGGGCCGAGGAATCTGGTTATATATATGATGTTCTTCCTAGACCTTGGGAAAGAATCAAATTGGAAAACATAGATGAAACTAGAGAAGGAATAGTGATAGAAAACGTGGTGTATGTTCCAAAAGTCTCAAAGAAGAAGAAACTGAAAATTACACCAACGTAGCAAGAAGGAAGTTTGAGTCCGGCTGATGACTCGTTAATAAAACAAGCGCTTCTCGGGAGGCAACCCGTGTGTTTTCTATTTGCAATTTTACTTCTTAGTTTATTTTTCAAAAGTGATTATATCCCAAAGTTTCTCTAATCCCTTAGTTGAACTTAAGTGTGGGGGTGTATCACTAACTTTTAATAAAACGTAGACATATTTCGTGTGTTTCTTTTTGTTTTAAGATTACTGCAGGTAATGATTACAAAGTATGGACACTTGGATCAACGAATCTTCTGGAGCAAGAAAATATGGTTTATTCTCTTTTTTCCCTATTTTCATTCTTTTCGTTTATCACATTGATGACAATGCTTAACTTAAGTGTGGGGGGTGAATAGAAAAATAAGGATAAATTGTAAATTCCGAGCTAAATTTTAAATTTTGTTTGCTCTTGTGATCTAGTTCTTTGTCATTTAAAGGATTATATATTAGAGTAACTGGATCTATCCACTGGTAAAACCTGTAATTTTTGAAAAACTGATATTTGTCCCGATTAATATTGCAATCCATTCTAGGATCGATAACATTAGCTAGCACATATTATAGCCCTTTCCACTATAATTGTGAGGATTTAAGCCTGTTTCGTATATAGCATACATCTCTTATGCTTGAATTCTTATGCTATGAGTGTGCCGGTGATTTTATTTATTCTAGAACTTGTGCTTGTAAATCATTACGAGACCGTTGTGAGATCATTTTTCTTAGTGATATAAGTATATATGCGTGATAAGAGGCAACCTTAGGATTTAACCCAAATAAGCCTTCCAAATTGATATTTAGCTAGTTGCATTGACTAGTTAACCACCAGTATAAACCCTTTTGTTAGCGTTTATCTTTAGCGCTAGATACCCCTAGTCAAGTCTTGGTTGATTGCTAGCTATTTGGCAATATGGATGTTATGTGGGAAATCATGAAAGTACGAAGAAAATTGTAAACTCCAAAAGTAGTTATCCAAATGAAATCATCGCAAGTATGTTCAAAAAAAAAAAAAAAAAAAAAAAAAAAAAAAAAAAAAAAAAAAGAGAGAGAATAAGTCATCGCAACAATAAGGTGACAAAAATAGCCAATGAGCTATGAAATAATGTAAAGTGCAATCAAGTGTGGAGTTTTTCAAGAATGCATGATAGCGGTTCGAAATAGCTAGTAACATCTGGGCAGTAGACTTTGACTATTTTATTCATTCCTTTCAACCTTTTCTAAAAAATATAAATATCCCATGCCTTATTCCTACCCTTTTGACTTTGTGAAATTATCAAGTGTATGAACATGTAGTGACCATCCGATTTCTTGAGGAATTAAATAACGTTGCTAGTGATCTAGTGTGTATTTTAGTGACCATCCGTTATGAGAATAGCGCGTCAGCGATCTAAGATATACCCTAGTGACCATCCGTTATTTGGTGATGCGAGAATTCGTTGTTAGCGATCTATTATGTTTTTGCATAAGGTAGTTGCACATCAGTCTTGCTTATCCATCGAAACCTTAAACCTGAATAAAAGCCCTCTTTGATATCTATACTTGGTGCTCACGCCATTTCGGTGTAGTTTTGTTTCTAGTACAAGCTTATGGTAATATTTAAATCATGACTGAGCAAATGAGTGTGATTTCTCTTATATACTCCACCAACTACAAATGAGTGTTTTGAGTGAATTATATTTCATTTCCCTTCGTGAGGTGTTTAGTAATGTATATCAAGCAAGAAAATCATTTGGGTATTGTCAAACATCTCGATGCTTAAACCATAAAAGCTTAAAATGATGAATCTAACTTGTACCCGTACTTGGTAGATTTGCATCACATCTTTTTAAAACATCCCTGTGTACCATGTGGATAATTGTTTTTATTGCTAGATTTGCTTGAGGGCAAGCAAAGTTCAAGTGTGTGGGATTTGATAACGCTCAAATTGTACATGTTTTTAGTAACGTTATTCGTGTTTTTATGTATGTTATTTGGTTATATTTATATGCTTTTGTTACTAAATCGTACCAAAGTGTGTCTGCAAAGCATATGTGGCCAAAAACAGGAAAAAGGAAGAAAAATATGAGAAAAATGAGAAAGAAGGAAATATTTATGAAAGTGCGAAGATTCTTATACCAAGACCCAATCAAAAAGGCATTTCAAAGAATGAAGGTCCAAGTATTCATGTTGATTAGCTTCAAAGATGTTGAAAAGATCAAGTTTGGATGAAGAACCAAAGACCCAAAAAGGAAAAATCAAGCCAACACGACAAAAGTCCAAAAAGTCCCAAACAGCTACCATCCATCCGATCAGTCGCCGCCCGCAACCGAATCGGATGGAGGCAATTCCGAAGACCAACCGATCGGTTGGCCATATTACCGACTGGTTGGAAGCTTGCTGATTTACCAAAACTTCATCATTAAGTTTTGTCTTTTCATATATCCGGTTCTAATGCATTCTAATAAGGATTCTAGGCTCTTCTAAACTTCTTGGAAGACAAGTGAAGCATTAATGAACCAAGACCCTTGGGAGTAGTATTAATAAGATCATTTGTGGAGTATTAATAGAGCTTTTTGTTGATATAAATAATGCCTAAACACGTTATTAATATTTTTCGATATCTCTACGTTTTGATAATCACAAAATGTAAAATCATTAATCGGAAAATTATGACGTAAACAAGTATTTAGTTGTAAATATCTATTTCTACAACTCAAATCACTTAAGGTATGAATGAACTAATGCTTAATGCATTATATGATCAAAGGAACATTTTCTTAATAAACTAGATTTTTTATAAAACATCAAAAACATTTTATATATTTTTGAAAAACATTTTTGGCATTAAATAAAAATGTTTAATCTTTTATAAAAATATGAATTCAAAATTTTAACCAAAATCAGTTAAAATGTTTCAGAAAAACCTTCCCCACAAAAGGACGAAATTGGCCAACGGACAGAAGGGGCGGCCCCCTTAATTTTACTAGGCGGCCCCCTTAATTATTAAGGGGACCGCCCCCTATTTAAGGGGACCACCCCCGCTCCAGTAGACCTCCAGCTGTCCAATTTTTCTCCTATAAATACCAGCCTTCTCCTGGACTTTTACTCACCTTTTGCACACTAAAACTTTCTGTTCTAAATTCATTCTAAACATTGTAAATCCTTTGATCATATTTTCTTAAGCATTGGTTTCTAAGTGATCCAATCTTCCACCACCAAAAGTGAAAAAGAAGAACTCTACTTCAACTAGTGAAGAAGTGTTATTACTTACCTCATTCAATTGTGTTGTTGTGTAAAGTGTTGTGTAGTTTTGATAAGTAGATCTAAGTGTAATTACGTAGTGGTGTTGTAAATTAGTTGTGAAGTAGTTGTGAATAAGTAGTTGTGAAGTAGTTGTGAAGAAGTAGTCGTGAAGTAGTCGTGAAGAAGAAGTCGTGAAGAAGTCGTGAAGCCGTTGTGAAGAAGTCGTGATTAAGTCGTGTAGAAGTTGTGTATAAGTTGTGATATTGGTTCTAGCTACGATTAGGACTCGACATCTAGCTTTGTGTCGTTAAGCCGGTGTAAGCTAAAGTTGTGTAAGGTTTCTCCGCCATAAGGGAGTTTGTTGACATAGTGAAGAAAACTCTCGAGTAGGTGACTCGAGGAGTGGAGTAGGGCAAGGAAGGTGTCCTTGTAGCCGAACCACTATAAATCTCCGTGTTGTGGTTTGATCTTTCCATCTCTCTCTTTTATTTCATTATATTTATCTTACTTGCATTACTTATCTATATTTGCTTATATATGTTCATATTGATCAAGAGTTGAATTCACATAAGATAGAATCGAAGTTTTAAAAAAAGTAAACAAAAGTTTTCATAAATTAAAAAGACGTAAAACTATTCAACCCCCCTTCTAGTTTTCCACAATTGGTATCAAGAGCCACGTCAAACAAGATTTTTAAAATTAACTGTATTTTAAAACTTGAAACAATCTATGGAATCTGAAAAATATTTAGAAAGGGCAATCTATGCAAAGACCACCACTATTTGAAAGTGATGGATTTTTATATTGGAACAATCGATTCGAAACTTATGTGAAGTAAAAAGATCTAGATCTTTGGCATGTTATTACTAATGGTGATTTTTTACCTATTCAACATAATCTTGAAACTAAAAAGGATGAAATTGTACCTTTTGAAAAACAAAGTGATGATTTAAAAAGAAAACTTTCTAAAAATAATGAGGCTAAAATGGTTATTTATAATGCGCTACCACGTAAAGAATATGAAAGAATCTTTATGTGCGAAACCGCAAAAGAAATTTGGAACTCTTTACTAATAACTCACCAAGGTAATAGTCAAGTCAAAGATAATAAAATAGATCTTCTTGTTCAACAATATGAACAATTCACGATTCCGGAAGATGAATCAATTGATAATGCATTTGCTAAGTTTAACACAATCATCACAAGTTTAAAGGCACTTGATGAGAGTTTTTCTAGTAAGAATTTTGTCAGGAAATTTCTTAGGGCTCTTCATCCAAAATGGCGGGCTAAAGTTACGGCGATTGAAGAATCAAAGAACTTGTCAACTCTTCAACTTGACGAGTTGATTGGCAACTTGAAAGTCTACGAAGCAATAATCAAGAAAGACTTCGAGATGGTCAAAGGAAAGAAAGAGCAAAGCAAGTCAATCGCGTTGAAAGCTAGGAAAGCATCAAGTGACGAGGATAGCTCAACTTCCGAAAGTGATGATGAAGAATATGCCATGGTCGTAAGAGACTTCAAGAAGTTTTTCAAAAGACGAGGAAGATTTGTTAGACAACCACATGACGAAAGGAAAACACTCCAAAGAAACAAAGACGACAAAGGTAGCAAGAGCGAGAGGAAGTGCTTCAAATGCGGTGATCCAAATCATCTCATTGGAAGATGCCCTATGATGTCAAAGGAGCAAAACCAAAAGGCGTTCATTGGAGGAGCATGGAGTGACAGTGAAGAAGACGAGAAAGAAACCACAAAAGAGGAGAAGTGTCTTATGGCTAAGACATCAAGTGAGGTACGTTCCGAAACTGAATACTTTAGTGATGAAAATTTATCATTAGATGAAAAAGACCTAGATAACGAATATAATAGGTTATGTATATTAGGCCAAAAAGTAATGACTAAAAATAAATCACTAAAACACATAAATAATCAATTAGAAAAAGAAATACTAGAATTAAAAATTAAACTACATAACTTAGAAAAAGGAAAAGAAATTCTTGAATGTAAAACATGTCAAGAAACTAAAAATGAAAATGAAATACTTAAGGAGGAAATTTATAGGCTTAACAAATTTGAAAATAGTAGTAATTCTCTTAGGGAAATAATAAGTATTCAAAGAGTATCAAGTGATAAAACCGGATTAGGATTTAATTCAACTAAGGATTCAAATAGTCAAACTAAAAATGTAAAGTTTGAATGTGAAACTAGTGAGCAAAAACCTTTAGAGTCAAAACCTAAGTATATACTTATGAAAGATAGAAAAATACCCATAGCTAGTGATGAGGAAGTAAAAACCTCTTATAAACCATCTTTAAAAAATGAAGTAAAATACTCTAAACCAAGGTTAAGGTCAAAAACACCTCCACCTAGAAGACCACCTAGTCCTCACCCTCGGCCTAAAACTCCTCAACCTAAAAGAAACCAAAATATACCAAACCGTCATAATAATAGTTACCCAATGTGGAATTACCCAAATCCACCAAGCTACAATCCTTGGGGAATACTTCCACCATATATGCATCCGAGTCAATTGCAAACCATGTTTGGGCAAACAACTATGGACAAATGAGATCATGGGGACCAAGTGGCTAGATTGCAAACTCATCGGGAAAGGCGTTATCTCTTTCATAATTGACTTTTATAAGTTAATATGCTTTGAAGAACTTGAAGACCACATGTTGAAGACCAAAAGGTGCGCCGCTCTTTCATGATCACCATTATATGCGTAGATAAATGAACTAGCCAATTGCATGCCCCCATATTTTTTTATGCCTAGTGTAGTTTGTACTTGTATGTTACTCCTTATGCATGTATTCATATATATACCTATACTACTATTTATACATACTATATATATATATATATATATATATATATATATATTATATATATATATATATATATATATACGCACATAACCTAGATACGTCATTTGTTGACTATCTAGAACTAAAAGAAATTGTTCGTCCTCGAACCTTTTCTTCCCCCTTTGCCTCTTTTGAACTATAACGTTCAACACGAAAATCTTCCGTGTCCACTGTCACATAACTCATGGTGATGAAGAGAAGTGAGTTAAGTGGATTAACGTAGAAGTAGCACTTTGACCGTCGAGTCAAGAAAACTATGGATGAAACAAACTCCCGTCGCCGCCAGCACCTATCTCCGTCATTACCTCATCATTTTTTAACTCTGCTCAACATCCCACATTTTCACACAAAATAAATATATATATATATATATATATATATATATATATATCTACATATTATATATAACAGGATGCGTACGACGTCATCAAATGCATGATTGATGAATAAGCGCTTGATTGATGAGTAATCATGCTCTTATTCCACCTAAGCAGTCCACCTAAGCAAGATTTGACCGAATAAAATTCGTATGTTGACTTTTAATTCGGAAATTTTAAAAAAGTCTTTAAAGATTCGAACTTGGGTTGTTTACATGTCTTAAGTATATATCAATGTTACCATTAGACCAAATTATTTTTTGTGTTATAGCTACCAAAAAAAATAACTATAATCTTCCTTTTTGATGACCATGCGGAATATTTGGAAAGATATATGTATTTTCTAAACATTTATCCCGTTTTATTTTTCAAAATATGCTTAATTTGTAGAAGATATGATTTTAAAGATAAGTTTACAATGTATTTTGTATAAATATTTTATTCCTATATTTAAGATCATATAGCTACTTTTACACACCATATGTGGATGAAAATATAACGTTTCTTCTCAAGCCAATCCCATGAGAATAATGCGTATACTCCTTCAGAAGGTTTGTTTTTTATATATAATTTAACCAATGTGTTGTTATAATACACACATCTATTTGTTTGGTTGTTATATTCTTATTGATGTTGTTCTTTAAGCAATCCAATGGAAGCAGGTCTCATAAGAATAGTACGGGTACTCTTTTAAAAGGTAATCATTGTTGTATAATCAATCACGTTGTTGTATTTTAATTGTTGTTGTATAATTAATCTAATGTTTGCATGGACAAATGACGAATCTAAATGCATAATCATTTTGTACTGTTGGATAAACGTCATATTAAAGTATTGGCAGTTTATATTAGTAAAGGTTAGTACTGCTAGCAATATATTTGTACTGTTAGATAGATGTTGGTACTGGGTCGAAATTTACGTCTTTATTAAAATATCCGTTGAGGACTTATGTTGATATTATTATTAATATTTGTTTAAAAGGGATTATTTTTTGGATATTTTGACTTTTAATATATTTTGTTCACCTTTTTAGAATGGAAAAACATACTTATTTTACTTGACGGTGCTCCAATACAAGCCCTAATAATTATTTCATAAAATTCCAATTCACATTCTTCATCTCACTTTATAGTCCAAAATACTTTAATTCCAGCAGTCAAATCAACAATTTACCAGCAGTCATGGTTACTTTAACCTTTGCGAACAAACACAACATGGTAGCTTATTTGGAAAAGGCAGAGGATGACACCAAATACCATCAGATAATCGACTTTTTAAATGCTTCTCACATAAGGTATTCTCTAACATTAAATCCTACTATATATGTTCCCCAAATCAAAGAGTTTTGGCAGAGTGCCACTGTCAAAACATTTGAAGATGGTCATACCGAATTAGTTGCAACAGTTGATGGTAAATGTATCACTCTTACTGAATCATCAATCAGGCGGCATCTCCGATTGGGTGATTCAAATGGTATTAGTTCTATGCCAAACACTGAAATTTTTGAAAATTTAACCAAAATGGGTTACAATATAGAATCAGAAGCTTTAACCTTCCAAAAAGGGGCTTTTGCCCCACAATGGAGATTTTTAATTCACACCATCCTTCACTGCCTCAGCCCTAAGAAAACCTCATGGGAACAGTTCAGTAGCAATATCGCGACCGCTCTCATCTGTTTGGCCACTAACAGAACTTTCAATTTTTCTAAACTTATCTTTCAAGCCATGCTTAAAAATGTTTATATCAAATCAAAATTTTTGATGTATCCCAGGTTCATACAAAGTATTTTGAACAAATCTAAACATCAACTTCTTCATCATAAAAATGTTTATCCCACTCCCAAGCTTTCCCAAAAAGTTTTCAGTAATATGAAGATGTCCTCAAAATGGTATAATGAGGAAGAAGTCCCTTTATTTGATTCCATGTTACAAGTAGACGGTGAAGGATCATCATGCCAAGTTGCGCCCCATCACACACTAGATAGGTCTGTATCCAGAGAGGGTTCTGTTGTTCCTCAGCATCAAGACCCTGTGACTCTCCATGTAGCAGATGAGTCTGGCGTTGTAATTAAAAAAAGGGATGCTTCTACTGTCGCGAGTTTAGAAAATGGGCAGGACAAAACTAATGTACATAATAAAGAATCTGTGACAACACCTCCAGTACCAAGTTTCTGTGAACCCAGTACTATTGGTGGAATCGCAAGCCTACGCGATATATTTGTTGGCTCGGGAAGTCAGCACATGGTGGATCATGAATCTGTGTCCCATGATGCACCTGTTTATGAAGGTAATACATCAGGAAGTATTGAGGGCAGCCAAACACTTAAGGAATTGATGGAAACATGTACAAATTTGTCTCAGAAGGTTACTAGATTGGAGTCTGATCTCAATTCTAAGGATTCAAAAATTGAAGCGGTGAAAGCTGAACTCACTTCTCACAAAAAGCTTTTCAGCAATGTGTATACAAAGCTGGTGCGTAAAATAAAAAATTTGGAAAAAACAGGTCAAGACACTTAAAAGAAAAGGGTCGGCTAACATGGTATCATCTTTTGAATCATCTTCTTCAGCAAGTTCATTGGATGGTGAAGGTGAAGGTAAAGATGTGGGTTCTTCCAAACATGGAGGGAAAATTGCTCAGATTGACCAAAATCCATCTGTTTTTATTGTTCAAGAGCAGTATGAGACTCAGGAGAGGCAAGAACATCAGATGGATTATGATACTGCAGATTTTGATGGAAGTACTGGTGGATTTGGTGATGGTGTTGATGAGACAGAACATGATGTTGGCGTTGTTGAGGGTGCTGCTATCCTGCATAGTTTAATGGATGCTGGGTATAAAGGTTCTACCAGTGCATTTTATACAAGGACACCACGAAAATCAAATGCATACAAGGGAAAAGGAATAATGGCTGAGCAAGAACCATCAAGGAAATTGTCAACGAAGGAAAGAGCACCAATAGAATTGGATGATTATTTGGTTCAGAATGGGAATCAAATAAATATTGATGAAGAAAGTATTAGTCGTCGAAATGGTGTTGACAGTACAAAGTTAAAAGTGCAAAATGTTTGTATGGAAAGTAGTACTGTTGATGCTTTTGAAATTAAAAGGGTAGAAAAAGGAACGGCATCCATGACAGTAGATGAACCTGAGCAGGAACCTGAGAAAAAAAATGAAGTTAACCCAGAAACACATGTTCAAATTGACTTGGATGAACAATTAGCAATGAAAGCAAGTGGAAATGAAGTTGCAAGCTCTACGGGAAATCCGAAAATGCAAGTGAAGAGAGTATCTTCAGATACTATTGTGACAGAACAAGATAAAATACAACAACTAATTGATTCTGATATGGTTGTGAGGAAGAAGAGTATAGAACTTTTAGCGGATGAACGCATAGCTGATGGGAAAAAGTCAGACATGCTCGAAGATTTTATTAACTTAAAGAGTTATGCAGAATCTTATAATCAGATAACACAGACTATTGGTAAGAATAAAGGTCAAAAGAGAAATAAAAACCCAACAAAGGAACAAGTCATCAGAGAGATGAAGACGTATGTTATGAATGAAGCTGGGTTGACGGCAGTTCAGTTGAAGGGAAAATCAGAATTAGAAATTCAATCTCTGTATTACAATGCATACAAAACTGTTCGAACGAAAATTTCTATGGACCAACATGAAAGATCACCAAAAAGGCTCAAGGCTGCTAAGAAAGCACAACATGTGAATGTGGACACATCTACGGAGAGAGTAAAAGTATCGCAAGAGAAGATGAACAAAATGTTAGCTAAGGTGCCAGAAATTCTACATGTTGAACCACTCCAATCTAGACATCCGATAATTGACTGGGATATTTACATGGACAGATTTGGGTCAGCTTGGAAGGTTACTAGATTTGGTGGAGAGACAGCAGTGTACAAGAATTTTGACAATTTGCTGAGAGCTTTTGATAGAGAAGATCTGGATGCTTTATGGAGGTTAGTTCAAAATAAGCTTAAAACAAAGAAGAAGTGTGATGCTAAAGAGCAAGAACTTTGGGTTGAATTAAAGAGATTATACGAACCAGATCCTTCGGATGATCGTTGGTATTTTCCTTTCTTTGAGCTATCAACTGTATGGGAGTTCTATGGTACGTGCAATGTTCATCGTCTGTCGGCGCAAGACGGAATCGATATATTCATGTTAGCTGAACTAGAATATCCATTAAGTTATGAAGTACTTGCAATGATGATTTCTTTACAGCTCAAGTATGAAGAAAATTCCGAAGTAGTCCAAAATCTAATACAGAGGATATATGATCAGTTTGAAAGGAAGACACACGATGCCTGAAGAAGAAAAGAAGTGAATTAACATGTAACAACTCCTTTTGGCTATATGTATTTATTGTGTATGAAACGATATCTAATTTTGTTGTTGTGTTAGGGGCTTTTGTTATTTTTCAATTGGTGAGCACATATTATATGATGGATCTAATTAAAACATGGTTGCTATTTCGTTTTTGTTTGTATAACATTTCATTATGTATAATATTTTTGTATATACTTATTTAATTTTAAGTTTATAAATCGTTAATTTTAGCATGTTTTCTCTGGTGCTTTAAAGAAATTGAACATCGACCTTGAATATGAAGGCAAATTTAGTTTGATTTGTAATGGTGAAACTATACGTTTACCAACAACAACCAAACATTTATTGATAGGTTTCATGTTTACACCCATTACAAACTTCCCTGTCATCTAAACACACACTTAGTTAGACCCACAACTTTCAGTACCACTGTTTTCTTTCATTTCCTTCACTTCCTTTAGAAATTTAAACACAACTTCAAGATTCTTAATCCTTGATTCCAAATCAGAAGCCTTTGACAACCCGATGTCGGCAGCCTCTTCCATGTCCTTCTTAACACCCAAACGATCTTTAGAAGCCTTTGACAACCCGATGTCGGCAGCCCCTTCCATGTCCTTCTTAACACCCAAACGATCTTCATTGCAGCAATCCTCTTTCCTGAACCCACTATACAAAGCCTTCCCCTTATCATTTTGTGACATAATTAGCGAATTTGGGATTTTGGTTGAATGTGTGTTGCTGTTTATTTAGGGTGAATTGAAGTAAAATGGAAACGATATTACGGTACAACTTTTGGGTTAGCTTTAAATAGATTATAATAGTTATGAATGTGGTTGGACTATTATACCCCTAAGAATATAACACACTAATTTTCGTTGACCCCAACATTGTAAATGACGAGGCTATTACACTATAGGAAATATTAGCATGAAAACCCGTTTAAAATGTTATAGAAAACATTACCATTGTAAAGAATTATTAAAGCGGGTAGACACGCCAACCCGTTTAAAACACGTCAACCCGTTTAAAATGTTATAGAAAATACTAAAAAGAGTAAACAAACATTTGTAGTTAGATACTCTATATACACACATACGTTTGAATTCATATATATTAAATTTTTAATATTATGTTATTTCTAAAGTTATTTAATTTTATTTCCATAGCGTGTTTGCACAAAAGGATAATGTTATTCGGAAATTAGAAGGGGACACAATAGAATTGTACTGCTGAGTTGTCGCCATGCTTCTGATATTTTTTGTATTTTAATTTTGTACTGCTACGCAGCAGTTTTGGTACTGATTTTATAACCAATTCATAAAGGGTTTATATTATAACGTAGTTCATTGTTTTTACATATAATCAACTCTAACAACATTTTTAAATGTTTAGACACGAACTATAGGGGTTTTTAATTTAAAATTTCATAACATATAAAAATATAATTAAAAAAAAAATCATTCTATATATTTACAATATTGGAAGATATCAAATTTTTAAATATTTCATCCAATATTAATGATAATGGTAAAAATTTATTAATTTAAATAAACAAAATACTTATCATAATTACAAAAGAAGTTAAAGGATAATCATTATATTCCCAACTTGACTCTACACGTATACACTTTCAAATGCAAACTACGGCTAAACTGTTCATATGTCATATCGGTTATAATTTTTTGTATAAACACCATTTGATGATCATATTTGTCATTTTATTTAAACCAAAAAAAAAAAAAAAAAAAAAAAAAAAAAAAAAAAAAAAAAATTCTTAAACTGAAGGTAGTGTTGACCAAAAAAATGTCATTAACTATAAGAATATAATGATTAAAATGTTAGCATGAAAACCCGTTTAAAATGTTGTAGAAAATATTACCATTGTAAAGAATGATTAGAGCGGGTAGACACGCCAACCCGTTTAAAATGTTATAAAAAATACTAAAAAGAGTAAACAAACATTTGTAGTTATATACTCTATATACACAGATACGTTTGAATTCATATATATATATTATATTTTTAATATTATGTTATTTCTAAAGTTATTTAATTTTATTTCCATAGCGTGTTTGCACAAATAGAATTGTACTGCTGAGTTTAATTTTGTACTGCTACGCAGTCGTTTTGGTACTGATTTTATAACCAATTCATAAAGGTTATATTATAACGTAGTCCATTGTTTTTACACATAATCAACTCTAACAACATTTTAAAATGTTTAGACACGAACTATAGTGAATTTTAATTTAAAATTTCATAACAGATAAAATTTTAATTCAAGCAAAAATCATTCTATATATTTACAATATTGGAAGATATAAAATTTTTAAATATTTCATCCAATATTAATGATAATGGTAAAAGTTTGTTAATTTAAATAAACAAAATACTTATCATAATTACAAAAGAAGTTAAAGGATAATCATTATATTCCCAACTTGACTCTACACGTATACACTTTCCAATGCAAACTACGGCTACACTGTTCATATGTCATATCGGTTATAATTTTTTGTATAAACACCATTTGATGATCATAGTTGTCATTTTATTTAAACCAAAAAAAAAAAATTCTTAAACTGAAGGTACTGTTGACCAAAAAAATGTCATTAACTAACAAAAGAACCCTAGAAATTGCAGATATTGAAGACCACAAACAAGACCAACCAAAGTATGTTAAAATTTTTATACTATGTGTTACCCTATATATTTAGTAACTGAATGTCTTTGATTTTTTTTGTAGCAAGCAGCCCAAACGGGAAGGACACGAGGTGCTGTCCAGTGAAACCCAATCACTTGCAGAAATATTTGAATCAGAAGAATCATCTGAAGGTACTTTGTTAACATGATGAAATTAATGTTAAAAACGATATGGTATATAACTATTGTGTTTGACTTATATTTATTCATTTATTAGAAGTTGAGGATTCTGAAAATGATGACGAACCACAGAGCGTAAGTTCTGTTTATGATTGGTTGATTTCTGAACAATTAGCCAAGAGAATGACAAAATGGCAACGTAAAGAGGAACGAGATGAGCAGGTGAAAAAAGAAAGACAAAATGCTAAGAAAATTTTAGAAGAAGGTGGTGGTTTTGAGAATGCAAAAGGCATAAATGAAGAAGTTGATGTCGATCGAGACGAAGACGACATTGACCCTGAAGACTTTGAAACTTTCACTTATGATGACTTGCATTTGGCATACTCCTTTGCTTCAACACCCTAAATTAAGTTAGTAGTTGGATTTTGTTTATATTGGCATGCCACATGTTAGGCACTTTTGAAACTTTTGAATGTTAAGAAACTTTCATGTTATGCTACACATGCTAAGAACCTTTTGAATAGATGTTATGTATAATAGTACTGGTGAATTTTATAAATACTTTATGTGTGTTAGATGAATTTTTGTTTTGCGATTGATGTTTAAGAATATGATGTAAACACATAAGGCGTTAATAATATTGACCCGACAATTGATTCCGCTAAAGAATGTGGAGTAACTCATGTGTCTAATGAATAGCTTATTATCCCACATCAGTTAGTCAAAATAATTGGTTATACTTTATAAGACACATGATCCATTAGTTGCGTGTGTAGGATTAAGTATCATGTTGTATACACCATGTTTGAAACCCGATATTATATGTATATACATGTATCATGTTTTATGTTGCAAAGCCGTACCATGTAACATATTGGTTATGATTCATACGTGCACTAAATCTATATGTGTTTAGGGATTTATGTTTGAGGTACGTTAACACCAAATTTTACCTCCGTCATAATTGACACATTTTTCTTTTAGATGTCAATTAAACCTATATTAAACCTATATACATAATTGATGTTGTTAGTATTGATATTAACAGTACCATCGATAGGTACTGTTGGTGAATTTTTAAAAATACGTTATTCACATCAGTTAACATATATGGTTTTTAGTTTTTCTTATAATTCAAATACATATCAAACTATCCTATACATCTATTGTCAAACTGCTTAACAACGCAATCACAATATTACTGCAGACCCGATAATGCATCACATTTGCAGATGGTACCATCACAATGCTCATGTAAATGAACAAATCAAATAATGTTAAGTACGGAGTATATGTTTTGGGAAAAATGAAAGTAAACAGCTTAACATTTGTATTTTTATTTTTTGGAAGCAGGATACTTGCATCTTAACTTTATGACCCTTAGTATTTTGATTTTTTGGCAGTAGGATACTTGCATCTTACAATTTATCGAAAATTAAGCATACTTGATTGTTATTATTTATCACCATTACAGACAACCAGTGTTCAAAATCAAAATCCATCCTAACCTGATTAATATTTTAGTTTAGCGATTCAACATACATCAAACACAGCCACCAACGGAACAGGACCGTTAAACAACTGACCTTCAAAAGCCGGATCGACTGTTGTTCCAACCATCTGGAATCTGATCATTTTGTTCATTGGAAACTGGAAATCTTCGGCCAAGGTACTCCAATTTGTCCTAAAATTCATGTGATCGTTTCTCCATGGCTTATCAGCATGACGTTCAAGTTTCATGGTTACACGGCGTTCACTTTCCATCCTCCTTAGAAGCGCATGACCAAATTGTTGCAGATTGTTGTCAGAAACAAAATTGCTTGGTATGGTCTGAAAGCAATTACAACAACTTGATAACTTCAACTCTTTTACTATTAAATATTTATTAAAAATTACGAAAATACATAATGTATATAAAGAGACAACCCTTACCATTCTTCCGGAATCCATCACAAACGGGAAAAGCCTTCGGTAGAAAGTATTCTCTTCAGACAAATGCACTGCATGTTGGAACCAATTACAGCCGTGGACCAACCTTGCATCTAACGAATACCATCCACAGAGTAAACATTACATATTCGCAAACAAATACAACTGATTCACCTCAAATTAACATGTAACATTGAATATATTTTTAAAAGAACGTATTACTACCTGACTCATTTGCATCATGCCCTTGAACAAATGCAAGACGTGTGGGGTAATGATGTTCATGTATAAGCTGAAAACCATCATTATCAAACCTCATCAACGCCAACCGCATACCAGTCTTTTTGGTCAATACAACTCGCTCACCAACCATTAGATTTGCTCGCTGAACAACCGTATTCCAGTGAACATTAAACTGGAAACCCACACTATCCAAAGTCCCAGGAATAACACTCTCCTTTGCACCCACGTTTATCTCAGAACCGGAAAATTCAATCAAAAAATCATCACGTTCAATGCCTTGAAGGAACTCCACAGGAAACCACTAATAAAACAAAATTTAAAAATATTGAAACAAGGTTTATAAATTCCATGAATTTTACATATATACAATTATATCATAACTTTACCGGTGATGAACTTTGATCAGCCCCAACTTCAGCAATGCACCTAACCAGTCTGTTTCGTGTGTGAATTATCCCATAACCACCGATTTCCAATCCATCTGCATCATATGCAGTAACAAAAAAGGTGTCTGCAGCTTCCTTTATGAAATGCAAAGTCCTAATATTGAAATAGCCGCTCAGCTCTATAAAATTATCCCACCCTGCACCAGATATGCTCCATTCTTCGGTACCTCTTCTCCGACAAATAAAAACTTTCCTTTTAACCCGATTATTATTAATCAGGTACACATAGTCATTATTGTTGTAGTAGTTAATATGATAGTAATCAGGCAGTACCTATGGTTTTACAAAAACCAAAACAAACACATTCATCAGGCAGTACCTATGGTTTTACAAAAACAAAATAACACGTATAAGAAGATTATTATGGGAATATAATTCCATAAATACCTACCAATGTTCCCATATTTTCCACATGATTATAATCCGTGATGAATTGTGTGGTCATTGTTCTGCGACCATTAAAAAAACACAAAACATTTAGCAAAGAATAAAACTCGGACAAATCTTTCAAATACACACTCAGATAGAGTTGTAATAACAAACACCAGTACAACATGTTTAAAATAACGACCAAACCAAACATTTGCATCTCGCAAACATCACTTAAAGTCAAACTGTTTGTACATGCCCTAACAACAGCCACAATGAATACAAATAAACTACCCCAACTAATCATCAAGAGAGAAACACACCACGGATGATTAAATATAGACAATGTTTAACAACCATAAACATTCAGTTTGAACGACTTTCCCAAAAGCGCGCTACGACCCAAAAACATTGACATACTCTAAAACAAATTTAAACTAAGATTTACATAACCCAAGTGACTTTCCCACAAAATATACCAAACCGAAAGTCAAACCAAAAGACCATATCTTCGAAACTACAGACATATACTACATCAAATTTCCATTAACATCAGCTTCTCCAAGAAAGAGAATAAATCACGGAGTCGGGCATGTCTTTTCGCGACACCTAACAGCAACCCAGCAACTTCAGCCAAATCTTGCGTCTGCATCTTCATCATGTCATTGATGGAATGCAAAGATGAGTCTGAGCCACAAAGGAGCTGAAGTTCATTTATCATTTGATCCCTATCATCAACTCGCGCACTAATCTGTGAAGCCTTAGACATCAAATCTTCCACATCCTTAAAAGTAACATCAATTTCACGCCTATAATGGACAATCATCACGTCCTTAACAAGTCTTGAATTAGCAATTTCTGCTAACTGATCCAGAATAACCAGACGAGTTCCCATTCCTAAGCTTAACACCTGTGTTACTATGACCTGAAAGCCCTAACAAATAAACCTTTATTATCTTCTTACCATTCTAAACTATTTTTTCCTAACTGATCAATAAGAAACAGTATAACAAACAGGTTTCATCAACATCTACCCAAATGATTACTCAAGTTAACTACGGAGTATAAGTTGATAAATATCTACCCAAATGATTACTCAAGTTAATTCTAAACTATTTACCAGCTGTAAGGGTTTCGTCTTTTCAATAAGAAAAACGGTTACCAGAGGTTAAGAAAACATGAACATAAATATTAGATCAAGATTCAATAGCTAACCTTTTGTTGATCTGGCCACAGATATTTTGATCGGTAAACACTTGGTGTTTTCGAGAATGTAATGATTCGGTGTGAAGAAACGCTATGAGTAAGATGAAAAGACAATGTAGCAAGTCTATGGGAATAGCCTATTAATGAGTAGTATGCTACACAACTTGCATGTTCTTCAAATATGTTTCTGTTAATAATTCACAAACGAAAGGTCATGCAAAAAAATAAATAAATAAATAAAAAATCAGCAGAATTATTTACATCAAAATATATTTGGTCTATTAAATTTAACAATAATTGTTAATCAGTTGAAAGTGAAAAGACCATGTTTAGGCTAACTTAACCTTTGAATAGTAATCAATGCCTTGAAATTTATTTATTATAAAGTAGGTAGGTGTTATAAGAACCCTCCCTACGCATGGGTCCCACCTATTTCCAACCCATAAAGTATATACATATCAATATATATTAAACCGTGTTAAGATGTTAACATATAAGTGGCTATTGTCCTTTCGTACAATATTGCTAACATAATTTAAAACTGATCAAAACCATCTAATATATAATATATATTTTTCTCCCGCAATTGAAAAGACCATGTAAAGCCTAACCTAACCTTCTTTTGAATAATAATGATTAGCTTGAAATCTATTCATTATAAAATATTATACCTATAAATATACAATAAATCATGTTTAGAAATATACAACAAATCATGTTTAGAGATTATTAAAATGTAAAATGCATTTTCGTACAAAATTATTAAGATGTACAATATAGTTGTCCATATTCTATTGTGCTTCTATATAAGTAGTTATATTTTATTGTCTTCTATGTAACGAAATAAAATCTTAATTTAAAATTGATCAAAACTATCCATATTCTATTGTGTTTATATATAACTATTTATATTTTATTGTGTTCTATGTAACGAACTTAAAGCATAATTTAAAATTGATCAAAACAAATCAATATAAAATTAAAAGTCATGCCCGCCCATTGGGCGGGCTTTGAAGTCTAGTATATATATATATATATATATATATATATATATATATATATATATATATATATATATATATATATATATATATATATATATATATATATATATATAAACATGCACTTTTACTCTCACCCCCTAACACATTTGTCGACTTGACATCTTGATCATTTTATCCAAAATTTTCAAGAAATGTTTTCTTAACGAAATGTTAATAAAATGTCAAGTATTCCTTCCTCGTGCCATTAAAACCCAATGTATTTTTGATATATAATAAATCTATATATATACATAAAATTATTTTGCTATCAGAAACTAAAACCAACAAAAATACATTTTTACTAGGCGGCCCCCTTAATGTTTAAGGGGACCGGCTAGTAAACGGGGGCGGTCCCCTTAATTATTAAGGGGACCGGCCTACTGTAGCTCCCAAAAAAACGTTTTTCTTCCAAAAATCTTTACCAAACACCCCATTTTTCAAACTCACTCATACTTGCTGCTGCTGTGAACGAACCATAACTCAAAAACCATTCTCCAAATCACCATCTCCGACTAATTTCGCAAGGGGCAAACACTTGTATCTTGATTAGCAACACATTTTGTAAGTTTTCCAATTCACATTTCATCTAATTCCATTCAATTTTGAGTCTAATCATAATTAGGTCTTTTACTAAACTTTCTTTTAATCCATAATTTGTTAAAATTAAGTCTAGAAATCTTATAACCAAATGCTCCCCATAGGACTAGAATGATTAATCAACCTAGAAACTAAGTAATTAAAAAACCATTATGTCGAACTAATCACTCCTTTTCAAAACTAATCATATTGTTGAATTATGCGATAAACACATGTTAAAACTAATCACATTGGCTTATTACAACTCACAAATCCTAAAAATATATTTTTCAAATCATAAAAAAATGTTTTTGTTAAATATAAGAGAGTGTTTGGATTAGGAGCTAGAGTCATCAAAATTCAATCAAAATTAAGTTCATAACTACTTGTCAAGTTTATAAACATGAAATTAGTTGTTTTAAGTCATCAAGATACATAATTCATATGTATATTGAAATTTTACTAGTTATTTCTTATTTAAAGGAGCGTTTGGCACAACATTTTGAAAGAAATTTTTGAGTCAAAATCTAAGTTACTTAACATAATCACTCGTAAGAAATAGCTAGATATACAATCCAATGTTTGTCTAGCCACATTTCAAGGTAGCTTATGACGTATAAAAGAACGTTCGGATATTGTTGATTTCTTGTCATAATATCCCTATAACTATTCTTTAAACATCATAAAATACATTTCAAGCGAGTTAAAAATTAAAACTAAGGAACATTGTAAACTACTTCTTAGGATTTAAGTTTTAGAGTCGAAGTATGTTTACGTTCCACATAAGTAGCATATTTAATATATGCATGTCATTTTCTTATTTTTTGTTTGTTGCTATCTTGTATAGGTGAAAATGCCCAAAGTGACAGTTGGCGATGTCTCAAAAAGAAAAAGCATACATTCCTAAAGTCTCTTCCACTCCGGGCATGGCTCCCTCTGTTGCTTGTTTCTATCGTCCCATTGAGGATAGGAACATTCACGAAGGAAGAATTGTCCATCCATCGTTCTATGAATCCGACTTCATCGAACGAATGTTCACCAACGTTGGTCTTGATTGTCTCTACAAAATAAATGAACCAATCATTCCCTGGTTTGTCCTCGACTTTTATAGTCAAGTGATGTTACAAACCGATCCCAATGGGTATATCCTCATATCATTCATGATTCAAAACCAATTCATCACTCTTACTCTTGCTCAATTCGGGCAAATTCTAAGAATCCCCTTCTCCGGTCAAGCCGTCTTCTCTAATGAGTGGGACCTCTCGTCTCTTGAGGAAAATCGACCTCAACAGGGTCCTTACTACTCAGAGATTCCATCTCCTGAAGAGATTCGTCAATATCTTGGACTAGCTCGTGGTACGACTAGTCGAAAGATCAAATCAAAAGATGTTGACATCACTCCAAACCAAGTCCTTCTCAAGGAGCTACGCAGCGACATGAGACGTTGGGAAGAACTCATTCGTGAGAATGCGTTCGGTACCAGTGGTCACCGTGATCATGTCACGGCGAGCATACTCCACATGTTGTATTGTATCGTTACTGAAAAGCCGTACAATTTGGCATATCTCTTTGTCTACCGTATCATGTCCGCCAAAAACACTCGTAATGCAAATCTTCCGTATGGCATGTTTCTCACCCGTCTCTACAATGATATCATGGAACACTATCCACAGCTTCAGAGTCCACTCTATGAGTCTGTTCTACCGGTCCTCAATCCACTTGTTCGTGTCCGTGCTCGTCGCTCCCGAAGTGACAAAGGAAAATCTCGTAAATCTGTCGCACTTCCACCTCGTGGTTCCACATCACATCAAGGAGACGATGATGATGATGATGATGAGGAGGAGGGCACAACACGTGCTAGTACCCCATCACCTAGGACCTTCGTTCAAAATCTTTCGGATCTTGATTACACCGAGTATCAAGTCCCTTCTCCTTCCGAACGAACAGACGAACTGCTATATGAAAGACAAACCGAACTACTCAACACCACACAGCAGATGCGTCAAGAAGTACGAGGCGGTTTCAAGTCTATTGGAAAGACACTCGGAAGGATGTTTGGAAAGAAGAAGAAATAGACTTGTTTGATGAGTGTTTCGTTAGTTATCATCGGTGTTATAATTAGACATTTATATGTAATATTATTATTTGCTTGCTATGACTTCTATTTTGTTAGATGATAAACTTATTAGAACTAAGCTACTAGTTTATTTGAAATTATATGACTATACTTCTAATATGATTTTTTTTCTAGTCTTAAATATGTATATTATTTACTTTAATATGCAATTGATAATATTTAATCATTCTTGATGTACATGATCCAAATGGAACTTGCTGCAAAGACACCCTAAAAATGACCTTTTTCTGGAAATTTTTCAAATTTGGTCGCCTGGGAATTCACCAGATGGGCGGCCCCCTTAATTCCTTAGGCGGTCCCCTTAATTTTTAAGGGGGCCGCCCAACAATTAAGGGGACCGGCCATCTGGACAGTAAATTTTACTGTTTCCTTTTGCATCTTGTGACCACTTTTACCTAGCCCCAGCTACCATTACCCTTAATGCACGAACTGGACTTGGAATATTACCACAAAACCTCCACAATTTGCCTAAATCAATCACATTTTCACAATATAAAAACCCTCCTTACAATTACCTTTCACTCCATCAACCATCACCTTCATCAAACACCCATTTCCATCCACAATGCTATCACCAAAATCCTCCATCTCTAAGACTTCAAGGAAACAAAGACTTGTTATCATACCACCAAAACAACCTTTCATTGACCTAACCCAAGATGACATCAAAACCCCATCACCACCACTTCAAAATTCATCCCCAAGTGCACCAAATGCACCATCAAAAACACCATCCACCCATGGAGCTTCATCTTCCTCCATTCCAACCACTTCATCCATAAATGACTACATCCACACTCACCTAACATCATCACCAAGAGCATCATCACCACCATCCACTCAAGAACCTTCATACACCCAACTTGCCATTTCCCTATCACCCATCACACCTCTTGATGCTCACTTTTCACCATCACCAACCCCACCACCATACTTTCCTATACCTTGGGCAATGCTTGAAGCCCATGGTGATAATTGTCTTTGTTGCGTCCATAACCGGACCTTAATCTTTGGTCTTAGAGATGAGATACACTACATGTTTTCATCTCTTGAACACATGATTGCCAACCCACAACCACCACCTCCTTCACTCACTACACCACCACCACCTCCATTTTCACCCAATTAAGCATATGCAATGCTTAAAAATAATTTTTCAAACCCTTCTTGTAAGCAAGCTCCATGGAAGACCATGTACCTCTAAGATGATTATGTAGTTTCATTAGTAGTTTTTGTTTGTATGCTTGCATGTTTCATGTTGTAATCTTTTGGTTGTGTACTTATCCACAACACCTTTATTAAATGAATGATCTTATTCTATATGCTTGCTTATTGTTGTTACATATACTTGTGCTTCTAACATTTTTTTTTGCAAGCATTCCATAGCTCGTTTCCTTGGTGCCCCCAAACGAGGGGGAGTACACATCAAGGGGGAGTTTTCGTCCCGACATATTTGGTTCTAAAAATTGTCGGCTTAACCTTTTTGATTCTACAAAAAGGGGGAGAAATAGATGTAAACTCACTAAATACTTATCTAAAAACTAATTTTTAGATTTAATGAGTTTAGATTTTGTAATCATAAAAGGGGGAGATTGTTGATATAAATAATGCCTAAACACGTTATTAATATTTTTCGATATCTCTACGTTTTGATAATCACAAAATGTAAAATCATTAATCGGAAAATTATGACGTAAACAAGTATTTAGTTGTAAATATCTATTTCTACAACTCAAATCACTTAAGGTATGAATGAACTAATGCTTAATGCATTATATGATCAAAGGAACATTTTCTTAATAAACTAGATTTTTTATAAAACATCAAAAACATTTTATATATTTTTGAAAAACATTTTTGGCATTAAATAAAAATATTTAATCTTTTATAAAAATATGAATTCAAATTTTTAACCAAAATCAGTTAAAATGTTTCAGAAAAACCTTCCCCACAAAAGGACAAAATTGGCCAACGGACAGAAGGGGCGGCCCCCTTAATTATTAAGGGGACCGCCCCCACTCCAGTAGACCTCCAGCTGTCCAATTTTTCTCCTATAAATACCAGCCTTCTCCTGGACTTTTACTCACCTTTTGCACACTAAAACTTTCTGTTCTAAATTCATTCTAAACATTGTAAATCCTTTGATCATATTCTCTTAAGCATTGGTTTCTAAGTGATCCAAGCTTCCACCACCAAAAGTGCAAAAGAAGAACTCTACTTCAACTAGTGAAGAAGTGTTATTACTTACCTCATTCAATTGTGTTGTTGTGTAAAGTGTTGTGTAGTTGTGATAAGTAGATCTAAGTGTAATTACGTAGTGGTGTTGTAAATTAGTTGTGAAGTAGTTGTGAATAAGTAGTTGTGAAGTAGTTGTGAAGAAGTAGTCGTGAAGAAGAAGTCGTGAAGAAGTCGTGAAGCCATTGTGAAGAAGTCGTGATTAAGTCGTGTAGAAGTTGTGTATAAGTTGTGAGATTGGTTCTAGCTACGATTAGGACTCGACATCTAGCTTTGTGTCGTTAAGCCGGTGTAAGCTAAAGTTGTGTAAGGTTTCTCCGCCATAAGGGAGTTTGTTGACATAGTGAAGAAAACTCTCGAGTAGGTGACTCGAGGAGTGGAGTAGGGCAAGGAAGGTGTCCTTGTAGCCGAACCACTATAAATCTCCGTGTTGTGGTTTGATCTTTCCATCTCTCTCTTTTATTTCATTATATTTATCTTACTTGCATTACTTATCTATATTTGCTTATATATGTTCATATTGATCAAGAGTTGAATTCACATAAGATAGAATCGAAGTTTTAAAAAAAGTAAACAAAAGTTTTCATAAATTAAAAAGACGTAAAACTATTCAACCCCCCTTCTAGTTTTCCACACTTTTCTTTATCTATAAACTGGTAATCATCAACCACTCATCAAAATACTCTCAAATTCGTCCTTTGAAGTCCAGAAAACTTTGAAGGATCAAGAAGTCATTATTTGGAGGTCAAAACATCAAGAAATCAACACCAATCCTTTGGGTATTATTACTTTATCATTTGTAATCTATTTCCAATCATTGTAAGACTTTCAATTATGGTTTCTAATGTTCAAAGTTCTGAGATTATGTTCATGTTTGCTATGAGTGGCTAGTGCCTTTGTGCACTTGCTTAGATGATGTGTATTACCAATTGATATGCGTATGATTGTGATGACATGTTTTAATTCAATTTCAAGTTGATTCTACGATCCAATCGTGATTAAGTATTGTAGTGACATTTGTTGAATCAAGTTTAACTAGTTGCTAATAATTTTAAGGGTCGAAAGAACTATTGTTATTCAACTAGTTATAATCATTTGTCTATGAATGATTGTTTTTACCCATTATTCTTGGTTAAACAAAGAAAGTTAATTGTGGTTGTAATGAGAATGCTTTCGTCTATCAAAAATAGGATTGATGGTAAACCATTTCAAGGGTCGAAAGATTAATAGTTTACTCTCAATTGTGACCTTTTGTCTATGATCGGTTACCTTTTGTATTGACCATTTCCTAAGCTATTTGATTAAGCAAAAGATTATTTTTGTGTTTAAGGTACACCAACTTAAGAACCTTGAATTGATCTTGAATTGAGGGGTTAAACGTAATGCTTGTTTTTATGAACTAAAATCTTGACGAAAGTTTAATTTGTAGAAACAATAGATTAGTTCACCAAACTAATTATCATAACCAACATGTTGTCCAAAGTTGTCACAATCATGCTTATCAAAAAGTAGTATACTAGTCTCAGCAAGTGTAGTTTTAATCATCTGAATTATTCTATTTTTCATTATTTGTTAAGGAATTTACTTCTAGTAGCTTACAATTCGATTCACTACACAAATCCCTGCGAACGATCCCGACTTACCATCATAATCTTGCTATAACGGACGAGTTCACTTGCTCGTATGTGTTGTTTCTAGATTCGGTAATTCGACCTTTATAAATTTAAAACTTGTACGCATTCACGACACATCAATTATATAGCACTAAAGTTCCTAAAATTAGCTATCAAAATAATAAGAAGGTATTTAATTAAAATAAATCGGTTATTCATATAGCACATTCGTGCCTAAAATTAGTTATCAAAATCCGTTTTACCATCTTTTAAAACATTTACCCAAAATAATTTTTTTGGGTTTTTGTATTTTTTTAAAAAATCAATTGTTAATTAACGATTTCTAACAATATTGCTAATTAATCAATTGTTAATTAATCAATCGATTCAAACAATATAACAATAATTATTACAAAGAAAATACAAAAAATTAACTTACAATGTTCTTAAAACCCTTTGACCTTTCTACACTTCTTTAGGGATTACAGAATCGTTGCCATATTGAATCGGTTACATCAAATCCCCTATTGTTATTCATAGCAAATAAGCAGGGCTTATTTTTGTAATTAATTGGTAAGTGGCGAAACGGACGTAACATTTTGAGCAATTGAATCCGCAAAACACATAAATTATAAAAACTAACTCATGAATGTGATTTCGTCTAATTTTTTCTAGGGTTTAGCAACACACAAATGAATTGAAATAAAACACAGCCAAGCATAGGATTTAAATTCAAATATCATAACTTATTTTGGAATGATTTTTGAATGCGTCGCAATTAATGGTGATGTTGAAACTGCCATTTTTGATTCAATGATAATGAGTAGAAAATTAATGGTAGATGTAACCGATTCTATTTGATTGAAAGAGTATTGAAGAAGCTTTGACTTCGTTTGTGTTTTTAAAAGAGTAAAGTATTAAAAATTCTGTAAGACTTTTGGATAGGAGAAGCTTTGACTTTTCTAGCTTGGGGTTTTTTAGGAAAACACTATTGTAAGACTTTTGGATAGGAGAGTGTTGACATTAAGGATAATTTGTTGAAAAGACATACTCTAAATGAGATAGATATATGTCATTAATATTTTGACAAGTCATGTCAAAATATAGACTCGAAAGGAGTTATATTAAGTGAAAAATAAAAGTTAAAACAGTATGCACGTAGATGCGAATGAAAATGATTCCATATTGTGGGCGAGTGAAGGATTAACGGAGGTGTTGAGCTATGGTTGGCAATGATGATTTTGATTAGAATATCGTTTGCATTGACAATGATATGCAAGATATGTTTCAAACAAGATGGAGATGCATATGTGATCCTATTTTGAGTGAATTTTTCTAACAGAGTTGAGACAATGGGGTTATATGATTTTAGTTTTGGACAATCCTAGATTCCATTTACTTAGTGTCTAAAATTCACATTGTGGGAAGGTATGAGAGATTACATTATTCTATTAATAATGAAATCAAGTTGTGTTTCAAGATTGAGGATAATGTCTCAAGTTGCATTATTCCAATTGTGAATGGATGATAAACTTTATGATTTTGGTTGTGTGTTAGAGATAATTTGGTGCGTGAAGGATGAAAGGTTATTGAACTAATTGTGAGGATGAGAAGTTATTGAACTAATTTTCACTATCAAGAGTGAGATATAGTTGCAAGGTTTTGTTAACAGAGTTGGGTAAATTGGACCGGATCCAAAACGAGTGACAACCACACTACCACAGTGACTACATTTGATATGAAAACGAAAAATCAAATTGAACCCGTAATAATCAACAAACAACAAGGACCGTTTATGTAGTTTACTCCATATATTTTGTTGTGGAGAAACTAAGAAGTGGGCAACTAAAGCAAATGATTTACAAGAAAAGGAAGTAGCCGACTTCATCCTATCAAATCATTAATGCTTCTATGGTCCAAATCACCATTTTCTTCCAAATATCATTAAGAGTTTATTGTCAGAGAAAATTATCAAAAACTTAGAAAAATTCAAGCTTGATCCACAATATATAGTCATTTTTAACACCTTTTTTTCTCAAAATGGTCATGCTCGACTGCTCGACTTCATTCAAATTTTGACACGTGTCATTCCTTTTGCTGTTCAACTGCTCGACTTTGACTGCTCAACTTCTCGACTCCACCTAATTTTTGACACGTGTCATTCTTTTGTACTTTTTCTAGAAAAAAAGTACAAAGGAATGACACGTGTCAAAAATTAGGTGGAGTCGAGCAGTTGAGCAGTCGAGCATGACCAAAATGAAAAAAGGATGCTAAAAATGTCTAAATAGTGGATCAAACTTGGATTTTTCTAATTTTTTGGTAATTTTCTCTTATTGTTATTCTCTTTTCATAAAGTTGATAGAATATTTCTTTGCTTGAAGTGTGGCATCGTTACATTGCACACCATATATAATCTCCATATAGTTTATAAATACGATACATCTAGATGTGTGTACACATTGTGTTTTTCATGTCAGTTAGGACAAATTATTCTCTTCTAAACGAGTGTGACATTTTCACAAAAGAAAAAACACATAAATCAAATTAAAAGAAAAAAAAAAATGGTTGATCTTTGTATGAAATTTCTTAGTGAGCTAGTTTTTTTTTTTTTGAACAACTTGGTGAGCTAGTTGATCATATGATCAAAGTATCTTTCTACATAGAAAAAAATAGTCACAGAGACTAAGTTGGGTTATGTGCAACGTTAGCGTAATGTTAAACAGAAAGACATGATTAAAATAATTGGTTAGACAATCTAAACCTCCAAAGGTTAAATCAACGGAAGAACCCTCACCTGCGTGGAAGGCTGGAAGCCATCTTCGAATGCATAAAACGTACTTTGTTTGTATCTTCAATGCTCGACGATCGTAACTTATGTCGTCCATAACATATCAATTTTATAATTCTGATAGATGTTGGTGTATGTGTCCGGACGACACGATGTCGTCCGGACTGTTCTCAAGTATCCGGACGATTGTTTCCTCAGGACTCCACACTCATCTTCGGGTACGCCTATCGACGGTTATACTGTATAGTCCCATCAACCGATACCTCTCTAGATTTCACGGGATTGTGTCCCCCACGTGATCTGACACCTACTCACTAGGTCAGACATATGTCAACTTGCTTAGTCCCGAGGTAAGTAGATACAGTAGGTGTGGGTAGTATAAATACCCACACCTCATTTATAATATGCATTGAATACACACACCTACTACTGTTACTCTCATATTACTGTTCAAACTATAATCGCTCGATACTTATTCTCACGCCGGAGGTAGGCCTTGGGATAAAACCCAGGGCGAGCCTAACGCGTGTGTCTCTTGTGTGCAGGAGCCAACAAGGTCCGAAGGAGTCACTCCGAAGGACGGTACTTAGAAGTGAGACCTATGTTAGAGTTAAATGTTTAACTTTAATATACGTATGTCCGGTTTCGAATCCGAGACTCGGGATTGCACACAATAACGTGAGAGTTTCAATGGATGAATAAATTAAATATGTTTATGTATTTTATTTATTCATTTCACAAACAAATACTTAATGACAGTTAGTATTTAACGGGGTTAGAGATAACGACCGTTAAAGGACTAAATGTGAAAAGAAGGATCTAGAACCACAAGAGTGGGTTGGATCGGCTGGGAATCCAACTTGGGTTGGGTTGGCCGGTTTTGAGGAGAAGTAGGGAGCAAGTTTGGTGCCCTAGGGTTAGCCTATAAATACAATTCATTGTGTTTAGGGTTTTACTAATCTTGAATCCCTAATCTTGCCAAACTTCTCTTCTTTCTCCCTCTTGCTAGAAGCTAGTCGACATTTTTATTTCCACTAGGAAATTCGGCTCGAGCTAATAGCATTAAAGTGTTTGGTTGTTTGTGATTCTTGAACCTAGCTTATCCCATTGGAACGCTAGATTACGTGTGTACAAGAACGAGTGACTAGTTTATTTTAACTAGTGTTTTTCCCTATACTTGGATCGACATACCCTATATTTATTTAGGGTTTATACTTGTTCTTGGTGATTGCAAAAAGGTACGTGTCTATTTAGTTTTAATTAATTACATGTTCTTGTAGATCTTCCGCTGCGTGCTTTGTGATGTTTTTATATGTTTATAGTTTTATGATTCATATAATCCAACAGTGGCATCATGAGCCTCGTTTAGAACTATGTAATTAATTACTAAAACCTAAAAATTGGATCTTGATTAGATACATGCTTTT
Source organism: Artemisia tridentata subsp. tridentata (assembly GCA_021014915.2). Taxonomy (NCBI): domain Eukaryota; kingdom Viridiplantae; phylum Streptophyta; class Magnoliopsida; order Asterales; family Asteraceae; genus Artemisia; species Artemisia tridentata. Next base: position 329,435,702 of record CP139508.1, on the reverse strand, counting down.
AAATGTTCTAGGGTTTTAATTTGAAACCCTAATTTTCTATATATGTGGATCGATCCACATTTATTTTTTTAGGGTTTATGTTAGTTTTTATTAAAAACTTGTTAGAAACCCTAGATTATGCATGGAAAATTTTTAGGGATTAATTTGTGAATACTATGTGATGTCACCAATTAATTAGATACGTACTAGATATTAACATGTTAATATGGATTTCATGATTATGTGTTAATATGGTATCCATGACAAAATCTTGCATATTTTGTCATGGTTTGATATATGGGACGATTTGTATGTATTGCTTTGCTACATGTTTTGTTTAATAAATCTTTTATTGGGGAAGACCTCAATATATTAATTAATAAATTATGTGCAATGTGGTATTAAATTAACTAAAACTTACGCAGCCAAGTTATTTGGTGTCTGTGGTCCATTGGGCACAATGAGCTCGAAAACCAATGGGAGTTTTGTTAGTTAAATACATATTTAATTACACATAGAATTAATAATAGGATTTATTGGAAAAAGGTTTGCATGTGGCTATATGATATTGTTATGATCATATATTTGTTATTATGTGTTTATTTTTTTTGTAATTACTTGATCTTTTGTGTTTATATATTATGATGGATTGCAACACAAAAAGAGGGTAATTTTCATAATAAAAATAAACAAGATTAATAACTATGAAACCTTTGTAGTAATTTTATTCATTGCCAAGTCTTATGTGCCGACAGTGGTTCGCTTCGCACGGTAATTTGCTCCCAGGCGAGACTAGCAATTAATAAATTATTACATAAATTGTTTTAGCAAGAAAATCATATTTTTTTAGTTGATTGATTACAACTGTACAAAAGTGGTCGAAGCGGCGGACCTATTATTGACAAACTATAAAGTGGGTTTAAGGTTGGTTCACATTAAATTGTGACCTTAAAGGGGCACGGTTTTAACCAGCTTCGGCGGCTGTCGTCCCTCCGCTCGCCTGTGCGTCAATAATAGACTTACCAAGTACACCATGAAAAAGTACGAAGCATCTTAAGGCAATGTTGTAATTTTCTCAACGCCTCAATTAAAAAATTTGATGATTTGAGCTACGAATTAGTAAATGGTTTTGTTTTTGCAAACATATATGATACAAAGATGAATGCATGACATCTTTGTACATATTTTTTGATTTCACACATCAAAATTTATTACCCTTTAAATTTAAGTTATATGTCACCCAACTACAAAAAGAAACACCTAAGGTTTCATCCTACATCACTAGCAGCCAAAGCTGAATGTTGATGTTCAAAGGGTGGTCATCTAAGGGTAAAATTGAGTACTTTATTGCTAGCAGCCAAAGCTGAATGCAATAAACCGACGTCAATTTACTGTTTCTTAAGTTGGTTAACTTAATTGGGCACTTTCATTACTAGCAGCCAAAGCTGATGTAATGGAACGGCGCCAAGGCATAAAGAATTGGGGATGAAACATGCTTACATTTTGCAACTGAGGTTGGCAATATAATGTAAGTCCCAAGATTTCTAGGAATTGCAATTTGACATTGGCAATTGGGTGATCCCGTACCTTGTTGAGCACTTTCATTGCTAGCAGCCAAAGCTGATATAATGAAACGGTGTCAATTAGGATCCTAGTTTTCAGTGAAAATTAAATGGTTTTTAACCAATGGGTGTTTAATTTTCATGAAATGTTTTATTATCGAAAGTACTAACTTTTGAACTTTTTTCTGTAGAAATCGCCCAACCCGGAAACTCGTCAAACTTAACTTCCTGTTTCAAGATGATGCTTGAAAAGGAAAAACTGACTGGGACTAAGAATTTTAACGCTTGGTATCAAAATCTAAGGCTTGTTCTTAGAATTGCCAAACGTTCAGAATGTCTTACTGAGGACCTTCCTGAAGCTCCTCCTGCAAACTCGCCTAATGAAATACTTAGGGAGTACAATGAAGCCTATGACAAGCACAATGATGCGGCTTGTCTCATGCTATCGGGGATGGATGATCAACTGGTTAAACAGTTTCAGAAATATGGCCCGAAAAACATGATTGATGAACTGACACGTATGTTTCAGAAATCTCCTATGGCTGAATTGTATGATGTACTTGACAACTTGGGCAAGTGCAAGCAGGATGTGACAACACCCGTAAGTGATCATGCGCTTAAAGTGAAAGGTTATCTTGACCAACTAGATGCACTTAATTGCGGGTTTGTAGAAGACGTTAAAGTTGGCCTCATCAACAAATCCCTCAATGAGGAATTATATGGTGAATTTGTGCGCAACTTTAACATGCATTGCAAGGGGAAGACATTTTCTGAATTGCATGCAATGCTTATTGAGCATGAGAAGGCACTCACTAAGAAAGCTCCTACACCTGCTGTTATGGCAATAAGAGGTGGTAGAGTAGCTAAGCCCGGTAAACCGAAACATGTGAACAAGAAAGGAAAGGGCAACGCTGACAAGGGCAAGCAGATTGTGACTTATCAGCAAAAGCCGAAGAAGCAGAATCCTCCTCCCAAGAAGGATTATCCCAAAAAGGATGCGGCTGCTTGTCACCACTGTAACACTCCTGGACACTGGAAGCGTGACTGTCCACTGTTGCTTGAGGAGTGTCGCAAAAATAAGAATGCCAAGGCTGGGCAGGGCGCCAGCACTTCAGGTATTTTTATGGTTGAATTATTTTCTTTTCCTCGTAAGCAAAATGCTTGGATATATGATACAGGATGTGGTACTCACATTTGTAATACATCGCAGGGGCTTAGAGGAGCAAAGAAGCTGAACTATGGGGAATGCTACTTGTACGTGGGAAATGGAATACGTGCAGCAGTAGAAGCCATAGGGACTTTTGAGCTAGTTTTACCTTCTGGTTTAATATTAGTTTTGAACAATTGTCATTACGCACCTTCTATTGTTAGAGGTGTCGTTTCAGTTTCTTTGTTATTGGATTTGGGTTTTAAGCATACGTTTAATGATAATGGAATTTCTGTTTCTCTAAATTCTGTTTTTTACTTTAATGCTATTTCATTAAATGGTGTGTTTGAGATTGACATGGATAACCATGTATCCAATAGAAATAATTCAATGTATAGCATCGGAAATAAGAGAGTCAAGTCTAACTTGGACTCGTCTTATTTATGGCACTGCCGTCTTGCCCACATAGGCAAGAATCGCATGGAAAAGCTGCAACACGATGGGCTTTTGAAAAATATCAATGATGATTCAGTTGATAAATGCGAATCTTGCATATCTGGGAAGATGACAAAGAAACCTTTCCATAGCAATATGGAGAAGGCTTCGGATCTACTTGGATTAATACACACGGATGTGTGTGGTCCACTTAGACATGTGTCTAAACGCGGTGCTGTCTACTTCTTGACCTTTACGGATGACTATAGTCGTTATGGTTATGTTTATTTACTTAAACATAAACATGAAGTCTTTGAGACATTCAAGGTCTTTAAAAATGAAGTAGAATTACAACTCGGAAAGAAGATTAAGGCACTTCGATCCGATCGTGGTGGTGAGTACTTAAGCCAAGAGTTTAAGGATTATCTGGGTGAGTGTGGCATTGTGCAACAACTCACTTCTCCTTATACGCCACAGCAAAATGGTGTATCTGAAAGGAGAAATCGTACCTTGTTAGATATGGTACGATCCATGTTTAATCTTACAACTCTTCCCTTATCCTTTTGGGATTATGCTCTTGAAACAGCTGTTCACGTGTTGAATAGGATTCCAACTAAGAAGGTTGATAAGACTCCATATGAAGTATGGACTGGAAAAGCTCCCAACTTTTCTTACTTAAAGGTCTGGGGTTGTGAGGCGTTTGTTAAACGTGACTCACCTGACAAACTCCAACAAAGATCTGTTAAGTGTATCTGCGTAGGATACCCTAAGGAAACAAAGGGTTACTACTTTTACTTCCCACCTGAAAATAAGGTCATCGTGGCTAGGTATGGTGATTTTCTTGAAGATAATCTGATATCTCAAGAAATCAGTGGGAGAGCATATGATCTTGAAAGTGATCATGAAGATACGTCACCTTCTGAAGGCACTAACACACTTCCTGTGGAACCTGAAAGCTTAGGTCCTCCACCTGAAGTAGAAGTGGTACCCATCCGTAGATCTTCAAGATCTGCAAAGGCTCCTGACCGTCTATGTTTAAACATAGAGGACGAGGAATCTACACTATTGGATCACATTGATGAGCCAACTAGTTATAAGGCTGCCATTAATAGCCCTGAAAAGGACAAATGGCAAGTAGCTATGGATGGGGAAATGCAATCCATGAAAGACAATAAAGTCTGGATTGAAGTAGACCTTCCACCCAATGCTAAGGTAGTTGGGTGTAAATGGCTCTTCAAGAAAAAGACTGACATGGATGGCAACGTACACACCTACAAAGCTCGTTTGGTGGCCAAGGGCTTTACCCAAACATATGGTGTTGACTATGAGGAGACTTTTTCTCCTGTGGCCGACATTAGAGCTATTAGGATTCTTATAGCCATAGCTGCCTACTATGACTATGAGATTTGGCAAATGAATGTCAAAACCGCCTTTCTGAATGGTCTTCTAGATGAAGATATCTATATGGCGCAACCTGAGGGGTTTGTGAATCCACAATTTCCTGAGCGTGTATGCAAACTTCAAAGATCCATTTATGGATTGAAGCAAGCATCCAGGCAATGGAATAAGAAATTTGATGAGGAAATCAAGAAGTTTGGATTTACTCAAAATTTCGATGAGCCATGTGTATACCACAAAGTTAGTGGGAGTAACACTACTTTTCTTGTCCTATATGTCGATGACATATTAATCATGGGAAATGATATACCAAACCTTAATGAAGCTAAGGATTATCTTGGTAATTGCTTTGCCATGAAGGATTTAGGAGAACCAGCGTATATTCTTGGAATCAAGATCTATAGAGACAGATCTAAACGGTTAATCGGATTAAGCCAAAGTGCTTACATGGATAAAATATTGAAGAGATTCAATATGCAAAATTCCAAGAAGGGATATTTGCCCATGCAAGTGGAACACGGCTTATGCAGCGAAATGTGTGCTTCTACACCTGAAGAGGTGGCATACATGAAGAAAGTTCCGTATGCTTCTGCCGTAGGATCTATCATGTATGCAGTTAGATGCACAAGGCCAGATGTGGCGTTCGCTCAAAATTTGACCAGTCGTTATCAGCAGAATCCAGGGAAAGATCACTGGCTTGCTGTAAAGAACATTCTTAAGTATTTAAGGAATACTAAAGATATGTTTCTTGTTTTCGGGGGAAATCCAGACGCAGAACTGAATGTTACAGGTTTCTGCGATGCGTCCTTTCAGACTGATAAAGATGATACGAAGTCTCAGACGGGTTATGTTTTTGTCATCAATGGAGGAGCGGTAAACTGGAGCAGTAAGAAGCAGAGTATAACGGCCATGTCTGCTATAGAAGCCGAGTACATTGCTGCATCGGAGGCGGCAAAAGAAGCTGTTTGGATAAGGAAATTCATTAAGGATCTTGGAGTGATGCCTTCTATTGAATTACCTATAAATGTATATTGCGACAACTCTGCTGCAATTACATTCGCCAATGAACCTGGAGTTATGAAAGGCGCCAGACACTTTAAAAGGAAACTTCACTATGTGCGAGAACAAGTAAATGATGGTGAAATAAATGTACTCAAAGTTCACACAGATGACAATCTGGCTGATCCTTTCACGAAGGCATTACCTAAGGAGACGTTTAATCGTCATGCTCAGGGTATTGGTCTTCGTTTAGCAGATAGTTTCATGTAAATCTGTTGTATTAGTATTTCGATAGGGACGTGTAAGCAATTATTATTTTAATGAAATAAAGTGCGGATAACGTTTATTATCATTATTAATATTTGTGTCCTATATTTACATGTTTAAATCCGTGAATAAATTTATTTATTCTAAATAGTCCATTGTCAATTAATAATATGGGAATATTATTGAACTAAGACAAATGTGAGGATTGGTAGAATGTACTGTAAGGTTAAGACACCAATGTCACATGATATTCAATATAGGAAAAATTGAATATAGGACTTATCCCAACTACATGATTATACTTTATGGATCATAGTCATTAAGTATATCATGAATATTTATCCTCTGACTTGAGATGCCAGATAATTGCCGAGGATGTAGCTCATTTTCTATGAGATAGTCTAACGCTATCCGTAAAAGGTAGTTATAAGGGCTATTTTCAAAAATGATGCGAAGTTCAAGGGTTATGCTCGCAGTCAATAAGGAATTTGTTCCTTCAACTTTGTGTTGAAGTTTAATACTGCTTGGCCACTCGTGTGATTAACAAGATGTTTGCGTGCGCACGCCCAAAGTCTATCTGGAAGACGTTCAGATGTTTTGGTAATCTTGTTCAATTATGTATAAACGAGAAACTACTGTTAATTGTGGAATAACAAGATCCATATCCAAATTAACGCGGTATTAGTAACAAAAGGATAAGTATGATGATTTAATTCATCACATGGTTTTTCCAGGAAAACTATACTCGGATCAAGCTGGGGGCATTGGGATCTGTTAAGCTAGACTAGCCCATGTCATTACTATATTAATAGTTATCCAAGTGGGAGCTGTTAGAGTTAAATGTTTAACTTTTAATATACGTATGTCCGGTTTCGAACCCGAGACTCGGGATTGCACACAATAACGTGAGAGTTCCAATGGATGAATAAATTAAATATGTTTATGTATTTTATTTATTCATTTCACAAACAAATACTTAACGACAGTTAGTATTTAACGGGGTTAGAGATAACGACCGTTAAAGGACTAAATGTGAAAAGAAGGATCTAGAACCACAAGAGTGGGTTGGATCGGCTGGGAATCCAACTTGGGTTGGGTTGGCCGGTTTTGAGGAGGAGTAGGGAGCAAGTTTGGTGCCCTAGGGTTAGCCTATAAATACAATTCATTGTGTTTAGGGTTTTACTAATCTTGAATCCCTAATCTTGCCAAACTTCTCTTCTTTCTCCCTCTTGCTAGAAGCTAGTCGACATTTTTATTTCCACTAGGAAATTCGGCTCGAGCTAATAGCATTAAAGTGTTTGGTTGTTTGTGATTCTTGAACCTAGCTTATCCCATTGGAACGCTAGATTACGTGTGTACAAGAACGAGTGACTAGTTTATTTTAACTAGTGTTTTTCCCTATACTTGGATCGACATACCCTATATTTATTTAGGGTTTATACTTGTTCTTGGTGATTGCAAAAAGGTATGTGTCTATTTAGTTTTAATTAATTACATGTTCTTATAGATCTTCCGCTGCGTGCTTTGTGATGTTTTTATATGTTTATAGTTTTATGATTCATATAATCCAACAACCTACTCGCAAGGTTTTACTTCAACAAATTGGCGCCATTCGTGGGACCCGCTATTCAATCTACCTGAGCATTGAAATGGCTGATTCCTTTTTTCATTCCCTGCGTCTTGAAGACAGGGAAGACGAAACCAACTTACATGAACCTAACAACACTCGTGACCAACACGAAACCGATAATCATGACCAACATGAAACCAACAACCAGGACCGATACGAACTTAACAACAATCGCAACCAGTTTGAAGCTGTTAATAACCAAAACCGTAACCGGTACGAAACTAACAACCACCAAAACCAGCATGACAATTCGGCCGAGGACTCTCCCAGTCTCCAAGACATGATTGTTAGCCAAGTAGCGTCACTAACGGAACTAATCAAAAAGCAAAACGCACAAAGCGGAAGCGCTCTTAAACCGCTTCGGCTAAATTTTGAAGAAGAGGGGAATACGAGTCAGGGAAAGGAGAAGGGAGGCGAAGAAAAAGACGATGACCTGCACAAACCTTTTAAAGAGACGTCAAGGTCACCGTTCACTCGCCACATCGTTGAGTTCTCTGGTCCGGCCTATGTGATGCCGCTCAACATGAGATTCTATGACGGGTCAACGGATCCGAACGATCATCTCACCAGGTTCACTGGAGCCGCCAATCAAGGGGAATGGCCTATGCCGGTATGGTGCCGCATGTTTCAGCAAACCCTGGACGGAGCAGCAGGTGGGTGGTTTGAAAGGTTGGAACCTGGAAGCATTGACAGCTGGAATGAATTAAGAGAGCAATTCTCGATGAGATTCGCCCTTCGAAAGAAATGTACGAAAGACCCCACTGAGATTACCAAAATCACCCGACGAGCTCACGAATCCCTGCCGAATTTTAAGGAAAGATGGACGGACGAGGCGAGTTACATCAGCGGTGTACCGGAAATTATGAGAATCTCCGCCTTCATGAGTGCACATAAATGTCCATCTCTCGCCAAAAAATTTTCTGACAGAGTACCGCGCACGGTTGCTGAAATGTTCACTAGAGTGGACGACTTCATAAGGTCGGAAGAAGCGTACCATAGTACAGAATTACCGAAGGGCGAGGGATTCGATTCAAGCAGGAAAGGAGGTCAGGGCTTCAAGAATGACAGGCCAAGAGGGGAGCGTTGGAGCGATTATCGCCAGAGGGATGTCTACCACCCTTATGTTACTCCAAAAAGCATCTACAATCGAAACAACTACCCCCTTTCAGAATACCGCCGAAACGACGCTCCTAAACCAGCAGTTCCCCGTGCGGGTCTGATGTCGCTAGTAAAACCCCCGAGAGAAATTTTAGCGACAGAACATCATCTGAACCTACCCCACCCCTCCCCCGACTAGAAATAGACCGAAAAAAGGAGGATCTGGATAAATACTGTGAGTACCATAGGGAAAAGGGGCATATCACTGATGATTGTTTCCAATTAAAGAGACAACTGGCATTTGCATTAGAGTCTGGCAAGCTAGACCACCTCGTGAAAGGTTTCAGACAGTAGGACGGTGGTAAAGGCATCGACCAGCAGAAAAGGAATGACACGGGAAAGGCCAAAGTAATTAACATCATAAGGAGTTTACCAGCCACACGGAACGAAGGGTGTAAAGAATATGACCAGGAATGGATGAACGTCCCAATAATCTTCCCTCCCATTACGACACGGGGCTTGTCCACCGAACCCCTCATCATCCAAGGTGAAGTCGAAGGGTACCTAATCCGGACGATTCATGTGGACGAAGGGTCGTCCGTAAACCTCATGTACGAGCACCTTTTCGATAAACTCAGTACAAAGATAAAAGCCAAGATAAAAACAACAAAAACTTCCCTAATAGGTTTCTCCGGAAAAGCAAGTAAGCCGAAGGGAAAGATCAACCTAGAAGTGTGCTTTGGTAATCGGCCCAGGATGAGAAGAGCAACCATGAAGTTCTATGTGGTAAGGTCTCCGTCACTCTATGACATAATACTGGGAAGAACCGGACTGGGAGAACTGAGGGCAATCTCTTCAACCATACACTCTATGATAAAATTTCCCACGCCCGAAGGGATAGCCACCCTAACGGCACAACCAGAGAAAAGACAGATGAAGACCACCGGAAGAAAGCAGTTTAGCAGTACAAAAGTTGTCAGCAAGTAGCTGAGATCTGAAAGCACTAGGACAAACCGATGCATCACTCCGCCCGAACCCAGCAGAGTCCGGAACATAATAAATCTGTGAAGTCTTTTGTAAAACTGTAAACCGAAGCTTATTAGTATTTATGGCAGTTTATAGTTTCTCACGTTATGGAGAAACAATTTTCCAAATTGATTGTATGACGCACTCCATGGTTGCACTTCAAAAGTAAATTAAACGGATTGAGGAAAACACTCCCTCCCTCGTGAGCGGATCGTGAAAAACTCTCCGTCTGTAAATTAAACGGATTGAGGAAAACACTCCCTCCCTCGTGAGCAGATCGTGAAAAACTCTTCGTCTGTAAATTAAACGGATTGAGGAAAACACTCCCTCCCTCGTGAGCGGATCGTGAAAAAACTCTCCGTCTGTAAATTAAACGGATTGAGGAAAACACTCCCTCCCTCGTGAACGGATCGTGAAAAACTCTCCGTCTGTAAATTAAACGGATTGAGGAAAACACTCCCTCCTTCGTGAGCGGATTGTGAAAAACTCTCCGTCTGTAAATTAAACGGATTGAGGAAAACACTCCCTCCCTCGTGAGCGGATCGTGAAAAAACTCTCCGTCTGTAAATTAAACGGATTGAGGAAAACACTCCCTCCCTCGTGAGCGGATCGTGAAAAAACTCTCCATATGTAAATTAAACGGATTGAGGAAAACACTCCCTCCCTCGTGAGCGGATCGTGCAAAACTCTCCGTCTGTAAATTAAACGGATTGAGGAAAACACTCCCTCCCTCGTGAGCGGATCGTGAAAAAACTCTCCGTCTGTAAATTAAACGGATTGAGGAAAACACTCCCTCCCTCGTGAGCGGATCGTGAAAAACTCTCCGTCTGTAAATTAAACGGATTGAGGAAAACACTCCCTCCCTCGTGAGCGGATCGTGAAAAAACTCTCCGTCTGAAAATTAAACGGATAGAGGAAAACACCCCCTCCCTCGTGAGCGGATCGTGAAAAATTCTCCGTCTATAAATTAAACGGATTGAGGAAAACACTCCCTCCCAAGTGAACGGATCGTAAAAAAAAAAAAAAAAAAAAAAAAAAAAAAAGGAAAAAAGAAAAACTCTTCATCGGCAAACTAGACGCATTATGAAAAACGTTCCCCCAAAGTAATATAAAAAAAAATCCGGAACATAAACAGATAAACACTTCCCTTCTCGTGTAACGAGTTACGTTGTCCCCTCCGGCAGCAAAATGTTTAATGTCATCAAAGCATTTGTTGGGGTAAAAATTATACGGACGCCCGAAATACTTCGAGTCAGATGCACCGAACGCAGAAGCGTCTCGTCGTCAACAACGCACATACAAAGCGTTTATTCAGATACTACATACAACAATCATTTCATCAAGTCCAAGAACAAAAAAATAATAATAAGCGTCACAAACGAGTTATTGTACAGAATATCTGGCTACAGTAATTGTTATTATTACATTCATCCGATAGAAGAAACAAATAAGACGATCAAGAGTTTTTTTCAGTGACATTTTTCGCAAGGGGCGAACCTCCAGTATGTACATGCTTCACACCGGAAGATTTTCCGGTTTGTTGAGGCAGACCCCCTCCCACGGGCTTTGGATTCGGAGCACTAACGGTAGGGAAAAGGTTCATAAGGTCGCCCAATGGCATACGATAGGAATCCACAAGCTTTTGAATATAGGGGTACTGGGCATCGAACAGCTTCAGATACTCCGCCTGCCAGATGCCGGGAGCTTCCATGTTAAGCTTGCTGAATTTACCCAAAAGTCTCTCATGATCTTCTTTTTTCCGCTCGTATTTAAGACCATCTAGAAATCCAGCGGTATAGGACAAGCTGTAAACCCTTCCTATGCTCGCTTTGTATTCGGAACTACTAAACAACCACTGACAAGCAGTCGGAAGCAGATCCTTCACAACATTCTGGCTCTCCATCTCTAACCGGCCAACGTTAGCAAGCAAGTCCCTATTCTCTTGCTCCAATCTCCCTATGGCTTTATCCCTTTTTCCCGTCTCCTGTTCTAACTGCTTAATACCCTCAGCACGAGAGTCAACGGTCCTCCTCCAGTCATCCCTATCTCTCTCCATCTTAGCCAACTGAACGGATAGACCCTCCTCCCGCGCCGACATACCGGATCGCATATCAACCAACTCCTGCTTGAGGGCATTAAACTCATCAACCAACCGTACATACCTACCGTGCTCCGCACTGCGCTCTGCTATACCAGCCTTATGCTCCTTGTCCAACTCCTTGTGTTCACCAAGCAACTGATCAAATCGACGGAGCAACTCAGCCTACATAGCAATACCACCTCCGGCCTGTTTATACGCCAAATGAACTAGCTGACTGGTGGTCAGCTCTTCGAGAGCAGCTTTCTCGGCAGGAGGCGTGAGATGAGTCAACAACTCCCGGCACGCTCTGTAAGAGTCCAATCGAACATCGTTGGGAAGAGACCAACCGGGAACAAAAAGCTCCCTCTCGAGCAAACCCTCATCTGTAACCAGTTTAAATTACTCCAACGAAAACAAGGCTATAACAAGGTATATCACAAGGCAAATTTTTTACCTCCTTCGGCTGACGGGTGTTCCATAGAAGTATGCTGGGAATGTATGGAATGATCTGAATGAGCCGAACGATCTGCAAAAATGATGAAGAAACATAATATATATATATATATATATATATATATATATATATATATATATATATATATATATATATATATATATATATATATATATATATATATATATATATATATATATATATATATACAAAAAAAATTTAAGAAGGATATTCCTTACCATCAGAAGAAGACTGATGGTTTTCTGGGTGAGTTTCCTCAACAAGTTGCTCCGCGGGATTGCTCTCAGCAGTATGTTCAGGCTCAGATACATGAGCTTCCGGATTACCACCCCCGTTTCCAGTCTCCTGCTCCGGCTCTCCTCCTTCACCCTGTTTCCCTACAATATTGTCAGCAGCCAGCGGCTCAACATGGCTAATAGGGGAGAAATCAAGCGTATGATCAGACGGTTCATCTCCCTCCCCCCGTTTAATCTTCTTCTTCTTCCTAGACTTCTGAACTACCGAGGGGCCCTCAGCACTCCTCTTCTTTCCCTCTATTTCAGCTGCCTGCTTTTTCCTCTCCTTCTCTTCTCTAGCGGTTAACACGTTCAACTCCGGCCTCTCCACTACCTTCTGCAAGGGAGTGGTCGCAGGAATAACACTCCCTGGTTCCAAAGGATCAGTTGTGTGCTTCGGCATTTGGTTCTCCCTTTCTAAAGGGTCTCCCCTGCCAACTTCAACGTCAATCTCCACCGGAAGCTCCAAATACTCCGCCATGGAAAGAACTAAAAAAAATAATAAATAAATAAAACAAAACAACACGCAATAAGTCAAGGCCAAGCCAAGAAACAGACAGACCCTATAAAACGATAATAGGAAATTTGTGTTACCATGCCCATCGGCATCCTTTAGAACGCCCTTATATCCAGGATACTCAAAAACTCTACTAAGCCCCGTCATCCATAGAAGACCAGCTGAGGGTTTTCTCAAGAGAATCACCTTCTTGGCAATCATTTCAGCGTCCCTTTCGGAATACGACTCCGAAAATTCGTCGGTAACTTTTGAATCCCTATGCCTCCACGGCATTGCCTGTGGAATTGCCCTCCGGTCGATCAAAAAGAAATGATCCTTCCAATGCTTTAATCCGGTCAACACCTCCTCAAAGCATTTCATGGCTCTCGTCCCTGTTCGGTTCTCAAAAGAAAACCAATGCCCCTGCTTGCACAATCTATAGAAAACCCTGAAAAGAGGGACGGATGGCTTCACATCCAAACTATAGCAGCGAATCTCAAACATGGTCACCCTATTCAAGCCTATCGGAACCAGCTGAGAAATGTGCACACGAAAATATCCTATCACCGCTAGTAAAAACGTCGAGAAAGGAATCCTGACACCCCCCGTCCTCAGCTGATGAACATAAATACCTATTTTATCATCCGGCAACATATCCATGGTCATGCCTTCCGGAGGAAGCGTGGGCTGTAAATCTAAGGGGATTCCAAATTCCCCAACCACACGATCCAACTCACCCTGCGTCAATTTTGAAGTATGTACATGCATGTCGAACTTGGGAGCTATCCTACCGGACTGAGGCCCAAGCTTACTAACTAGTGGGGGATTCCCCTGCGCACTCATCTCAACGACCATATCTAAAAGGATGCCGACGGAACAAATACCAAAGATAATTACAAGAAAGAATGAAACGCACCTCTCGGAATTTCTCAAACGGGCGAACGGTCGTGGAAAATGTACAACACCGAAGACAAGGAAAGAAAATACACAGTTGAAAGTAAAAAAAATGAAGAGATAAACCGGTATATATATAGGCAAAAAACCTAGAAACAAGCGAAAGGGTCACGTCAGCCTGCCAGTCGTTGACGTGGCAAATTGTGGAACGTTAGATACCCAGGATGAAGACACGCGTGGCGCGCAGTTATTGGCTTTCAAATAAATACTATTTTATTCGGCCCATGGGCCTACAACTAAACTAGCCCAACAAGGCTTGACGAGCCCTTTAACCATCGGATTGAATCCAATCACAGCATGCAAAGGAAATACAGGCAGCAATGATAAATATCTTAAAGTATTGCATCATAGACAAATTAAAAGCGGACCTCGTGCCGATGTCTACTGCTGATCGTAAACATATAAGTTCGTGCCCCCAGAATTATGTTTTATTTGTACAGGAAGCGGACAAAGGTGCATATGGTCTAAAAGACCCAACTCACCTTATGAAACACCAGCTTATGGGCCACTGGAATGAAAGCCATGTCCGAATGACTCAGGCCGAAAGTCCACAAGGTACTCTTTAAGTATTACATCATCAGTCTTTTACTAATAATGCAATACTGGGGGGGACATGTTGGTGTATGTGTCCGAACGGTGTGTACTGTTCATCCATAAAGACATTATTTAAGTATTGCACCATCGATCTTCAACCGATGCAACAATACTGGGGGGGGACATGTTGGTGTATGTGTCGGGATGACACGATGTCGTCCGGACTGTTCTCAAGTATCCGGACGATTGTTTCCTCCGGACTCCACCCTCATCTTCGGGTACGCCTATCGACGGTTATACTGTATAGTCCCATCAACCGAAACCTCTCCAGATTTCACGGGATTGTGTCCCCCACGTAGTCTGACACCTACTCACTAGGTCAGACATAGGTCAACTCGCTTAGTCCCGAGGTAAGTAGATACAGTAGGTGTGGGTAGTATAAATACCCACACCTAATTTATAATATGCATTGAATACACACACCTACTACTGTTACTCACATATTACTGTTCAAACTATAATCGCTCGATACTTATTCTCACGCCGGAGGTGGGCCTTGGGATAAAACCCAGGGCGAGCCTTACGCGTGTGTCTCTTGTGTGCAGGAGTCAGCAAGGTCCGAAGGAGTCACTCCGAAGGACGGTACTTAGAAGTGAGACCTACTCGCAAGGTTTTACTTCAACAATAGATCAATATACGATGAAGATGTCATGAAGTTATGAAGTACTAATTATGGTAAGAATGACATATATGAGCTTAATCTCATCTGAAGGTTTTGGAAGTTATGGAATATTGAGGTTACTGTTAGAGTTAATGTATAAATATTAATATACGTATGTCCGGTTTCGAACCCGAGACTCGGGATTGCACACAATAACGTGAGAGTTCCAATGGTTTGAATAAATTAAATATATTTTATATTTATATTTATTCATTTCACTAAAACAAATACTTAACGATAGTTAGTACTTAACGGTGTTAGAGATAACGACCGTTAAAGGACTAATTATGCAAAATAGGGAAAGAAAGATCTAGAACCCACTTGGGTGGGTTGGGTCGGCCGAATACCCCTTGGGTATGGGTTGGCCGGTTTTGAGATGGAGTAGGGAACAAGTTTGGGAGATTTAGGGTTAGCCTATAAATACAATTCATTGTGTTTAGGTTTTTCTCTAATCTTGAATCCCTAACTAAGGCCAAACTTCTTCTCCTCTCTTTCCCTCTTGCTATAGCCGATCGACTCTTTTATTCCCATTAGGGAATTCGATCCGTGTGACTAGCATTAAAGTGTTTGGTTGTTTAGTGATTCTTGAACCTAGCTTTTCTCATTGGAACGCTAGATTACGTGTGTACAAGAGCGAGTAACTAGCTTATTTTAGCTAGTATGTTTGGTGTGTTCGATCCATATATATAATCCCTATTAGGGTTTATATAACTTGTTCTTGGAGATCCGATTCCTTGTTCTTGCTAGGAATCAATAAGGTACGTTTTCTTTTAAGTTAATTAATTATATGTTTATGATCCATTCCGCTGCGTGATCTATATGGTTTAGTGTTTATAGTGTTTATATGATTCACAAAAACCAACAGTGGCATCAAGAGCCAGGTTATTAAACATGTAATTAATTACTTAAACCTAAAAATTGAATCTTGTAGAGATTACATGCAATTTATTTTCTAGGGTTTGTTTAATTTTTTTTAAACCCTAAGATGGGTCGTTACCCATGATTAAAAAAAAATAGGGTTTTAGTTTTTCTATTAAAACTTGTAGAAACCCTAGGATTGCATGAAAATTTTTAGGGATTAATTAGTGAATACCGTATGTGATGTCATTAATTAATAAGAGACGTACAAGATATTGACATGATAATATGGACTACATGATTATGTGATCAATATGGGATCCATGACAAAATCTTGCATATTTTGTCATGGTATGATTTGATATGTATGTTTGATTGAATTTTTTGCTACATGATTTAAATAAATCTTAAATTGGGGAAGACCTCAATATATATTAATTAATAAGTTATGTGCAATGTGGTATCTAATTAACCAAAACTTACGTGGCCAAGTTATTTGGCGTCTGTGGACCATTGGGCACAATGAGCTCGAAAACCAATGGGAGTTTTGTTAATTACATACATTTAAAATTACACATAGAATTAATATTAGGATTTATTGAAAAAGGTTTGCATGTGGCTATATGATATCGTGGATGATCAAATATTTGTTATTATGTGTTTATTTATTTTTTTTGTAATTACTTGATCTTTTGTGTTTAATATTATGATGGATTGTAACAACAAAAGAGGGTAATTTTTCAAATAAAAATAAATAAGACTAATAACTATGAAACCTTTGTAGTAATTTTATTTATTGCCAAATCTTATGTGCCGATAGTGGTTCGCTTCGCACGGTAATTTACTCCCAGGCGAGACTAGCAATTAATAAATTACTACATAAAATAGTTTTAGCAAGAAAATCATATTTTTTTTAGTTGATTGATTGCAACTGTACAAAAGTGGTCGAAGCGGCGGACCTATTATTGACAAACTATAAAGTGGGTTTAAGGTTGGTTCACATTAAATTGTGACCTTAGAGGGGCACGGTTTTAACCAGCTTCGGCGGCTGTCGTCCCTCCGCTCGCCTGTGCGTCAATAATAGACTTACCAAGTACACCATGAAAAAATACGAAGCATCTTAAGGCAATGTTGTAATTTGCTCAACGCCTCAATTAAAAACTTTGATGATTTGAGCTACGAATGAGTAAACGGTCTTGTTTTTGAAAACATATATGATACAAAGATGAATGCATGACATCTTTGTACATATTTTTTTAATTTGACACATCAAAATTTATTACCCTAAAAATTTAAGTAATATGCCGACCAATTAACATGGAAACACCTAAGATGACATTCTATCATTACTAGCAGCCTCAGCTGATGTGATGATTCAAAGAATGAAGTCAATAGGGGTAAATTGAGCACTTCCATTACTAGCAGCCTCAGCTGATGTGATGGAACGGCGTCAATTTACACGGTTCTAAATTGGTTAACTTAATTGAGCACTTTCATTACTATCAGCCTCAGCTGATGTAATGAAACGGTGTCAAGGCATAAAGATTTGGGGATGAAACATGCTTACATTTTGCAACTGATGTTGGCAATATAATGTAAGTCCCAAGATTTCTAGGAATTGCAATTTGACATTGGCAATTGGGTGATCCCGTACCTTGTTGAGTACTTTCATTGCTAGCAGCCTCAGCTGATGTAATGAAACGACGTCAATTAGGATCCTAGTTTTCAGTGAAAATTAAATGGTTTTTTTAACCAATGGGTGTTTAATTTTCATGAAATGTTTAATTATCGAAAGTACTAACTTTTGAACTTTTTTCTGTAGAAATGACCCAACCCGGAAACTCGTCAAACTTAACCTCTTGTTTCAAGATGATGCTTGAAAAAGAAAAATTGACTGGGACTAAGAATTTTAACGATTGGTATCGCAATCTAAGGCTTGTTCTTAGGATTGCCAAACGTTATGAATGTCTTACTGAGGACCTTCCGGTTGCTCCTCCTGCTAACTCGCCTAATGAAATACTTAGGGAGTTCAATGAAGCTTATGACAAGCACAATGATGCGGCTTGTCTCATGCTATCGGGAATGGACACTCAACTGGTAAAACAGTTTGAGAAATATGGTCCAAAAAACATGATTGAGGAACTGACACGCATGTTTCAGAAACCTCCCATGACTGAATTGTATGATGTACTTGACAACTTAGGCAAGTGCAAGCAGGAAGCAACAACACCCGTAATACTCATGTGCTTGAAATGAAAGGTTATCTTGACCAATTAGATGCACTTGATTGCGGGTATGTGGAAGACGTTAAAATTGGCCTCATCAACAAATCCCTCAATGAGGAACTGTATGGTGACTTCGTGCGCAACTTTAACATGCATTGCAAGGGGAAGACATTTTCTGAATTGCATGCAATGCTCATTGAGCATGAGAAGGGACTCACTAAGAAAGCTCCTACACCTGCTGTTATGGCAATTAGAGGTGGTAGGGTAGCTAAGCCCGGTAAACCGAAACATGTGAACAAGAAAGGAAAGGGCAAAGCTGACAAGGGCAAGCAAATTGTGACTTATCAGCAAAAGCCAAAGAAGCAGAATCCTCCTCCCAAGAAGGATCTTCCTAAAAAGGATATGGCTGCTTGTCACCACTGCAATACTCCTGGACATTGGAAGAGGGACTGTCCATTGCTACTTGAGGAGTGTCGCAAGAATAAGAATGCCAAGGCTGGGCAGGGCGCCAGCACTTCAGGTATTTTTATGGTTGAATTGTTTTCTTTTCCTCGTAAGCAAAATGCCTGGATATATGATACAGGATGTGGTACTCACATTTGTAATACATCGCAGGGGCTTAGAGGAGCGAAGAAGCTGAACTATGGGGAATGCTACTTGTACGTGGGAAATGGAATACGTGCAGCAATAGAAGCCATAGGGACTTTTGAGCTAGTTTTACCTTCTGGTTTAATTTTAGAGTTAAACAATTGTCATTACGCACCTTCTATTGTTAGAGGTGTCGTTTCAGTTTCTTTGTTATTGGATTTGGGTTTTAAGCATACTTTTAATGATAATGGAATTTCTGTTTCTTTAAATTCTGTTTTTTACTTTAATGTTATTCCATTAAATGGTGTGTTTGAAATTGACATGGAAAATCATGTATCCAATAAAAATAATTCTATGTATAGCATTGAAAATAAGAGAGTCATGTCTAACTTGGACTCGTCTTATTTATGGCATTGTCGCCTTGCCCACATAGGCAAGAAATGCATGGAAAAGCTGCTAAGTGATGGGCTTTTACCTAATATCAATGATGATTCAGTTGATAAATGCGAATCTTGCATATCTGGGAAGATGACGAAGAAACCTTTCCATAGCAATATGAAGAAGGCTTCGGATCAACTTGGATCGATACACACGGATGTGTGTGGTCCACTTAGACACGTGTCGAAACGCGGTGCTACCTACTTCCTAACCTTTACGGATGACTATAGTCGTTATGGTTGTGTTTATTTACTTAAACATAAACATGAAGTCTTTGAGACATTCAAGGTTTTCAAAAGTGAAGTAGAATTACAACTCGGAAAGAAGATTAAGGCCCTTCGATCCTATCGTGGTGGTGAGTATTTGAGCCAAGAGTTCAAAGATTATCTAGCTGAGTGTGGTATTGTCCAACAACTCACTTCTCCTTATACTCCACAACAAAATGGTGTATCTGAAAGGAGAAATCGTACTTTGCTTGACATGGTACGATCTATGTTTAATCTTACAACTCTTCCCTTATCCTTTTGGGACTATGCTCTTGAAAGTGCTGTTCGCATACTAAATATGGTTCCAACTAAGAAGGTTGATAAGACTCCATATGAATTATGGACTGGAAAAGCTCCCAACTTGTCTTACTTAAAGATCTGGGGTTGTGAGGCGTTTGTTAAACGTGACTCACCTGATAAGCTCCAACAAAGATCTGTTAAGTGCATCTTCGTAGGATACGCTAAGGAAACAAGGGGTTACTACTTTTACTTCCCACCAGAAAATAAAGTCATTATGGCTAGATATGGTGAATTCCTTGAGGAGAATTTCTTGACTCAAGAATTTAGTTGGAGAGTATATGATCCTGAAAATGATCAAGAAGATGTGTCACCTTCTGAGAACACTAACACACTTCCTGTGGAACCTGAAAGTTTAGGTCCTCCACCTGAAGTAGAAGTGGTACCCGTCCGTAGGTCTTCAAGATATACAAAGGCTCCTGAACGTCTATGTTTAAACATAGATGATGAGGAAACTATGTTATTGGATCACATTGATGAGCCAACTAGTTATAGGGCTGCCATTAATAGTCCTGAAAAGGATAAATGGCAGGTAGCCATGGATGGGGAAATGCAATCCATGAAAGACAATAAAGTCTGGATTGAAGTAGACCTTCCACCCAATGCTAAGGTAGTTGGGTGTAAGTGGCTCTTTAAGAAGAAGACGGACATAGATGGCAACGTACACACCTACAAAGCTCGTTTGGTGGCTAAAGGCTTTACCCAAACATACGGTGTTGACTATGAGGAGACCTTTTCTCTTGTGGCCGACATTAGAGCTATTAGGATTCTTATAGCCATAGCTGCCTACTATGACTATGAGATTTGGCAAATGGATGTCAAAACCGCCTTTCTGAATGGTCGCCTAGATGAAGACATCTATATGGCGCAACCTGAGGGGTTTGTGAATCCACAATTTCCTGAGCGTGTATGCAAACTTCAAAGATCCATTTATGGATTGAAGCAAGCATCCAGGAAATGGAATAAGAAATTTGATGAGGAAATCAAGAAGTTTGGATTTACTCAAAATTTCGATGAGCCATGTGTATACCACACAGTTAGTGGGAGTAACACTACTTTTCTTGTCCTATATGTCGATGACATATTAATCATGGGAAGTCATATACCAAGCCTTAATGAAGTTAAGGATTATCTTGGTAGTTGTTTTGCCATGAAGGATTTAGGAGAAGCAGCTTACATCCTTGGAATCAAGATCTATAGAGACAGATCTAAACGGTTAATCGGATTAAGCCAAAGTGCTTACATGGATAAAATATTGAAGAGATTCAATATGCAAAATTCCAAGAAGGGATATTTGCCCATGCAAGTGGAACACGGCTTATGCAGCGAAATGTGTGCTTCTACACTTGAAGAGGTGGCATACATGAAGAAAGTTCTGTATGCTTCGGCAGTAGGATATATCATGTATGCAGTTAGATGTACAAGGCCAGATGTGGCGTTCGCTCAAAATTTGACCAGTCGTTATCAGCAGAATCCAGGGAAAGATCACTGGCATGCTGTTAAGAACATACTTAAGTATTTAAGGAATACTAAAGACATGTTTCTTGTTTTCGGGGGAAATCCAGACGCATAACTGAATGTTACAGGTTTCTGCGATGCGTCCTTTCAGACTGATAAAGATGATACGAAGTCTCAGACGGGTTACGTTTTTGTCATAAATGGAGGAGCTGTGGACTGGAAGAGTAAGAAGCAGAGTACAACTGCCATGTCTGCTACAGAAGCTGAGTACATTGCTGCATCGGAAGCAGCACAAGAAGCTGTTTGGATAAGGAAATTCATTAAGGATCTTGGAGTGATGCCTTCAATAGAATTACCTATAAATGTGTATTGCGACAACTCTGCTGCAATCACATTCGCCAATGAACCTGGAGTTATGAAAGGCGCCAGACACTTTAAAAGAAAGTATCACTATGTTCGAGAACAAGTCGATGATGGTGAAATAAAAGTACTCAAAGTTCACACAGATGACAATCTGGCTGATCCTTTCACGAAGGCATTACCTAAGGAGACGTTTAATCGTCATGCTCAGGGTATTGGTTTTCGTTTAGCAGATAGTTTCATGTAAATCTGTTGGATTAGTATTTCGATAGGGACGTGTAAACAATTATTATTTTAATGAAATAAAGTGCGGATAACGTTTATTATCATTATTAATATTTGTGTCCTATATTTGCATGTTTAAATCCGTGAATAATGTATTTATTCTAAATAGTCCGTTGTCAATTGATAATATGGGAATATTATTGAACTAAGACAAATGTGAGGATTGGTAGAATGTACTGTAAGGTTGAGACACCAATGTCACATGATATTCAATATTGGATAAATTGAATATAGGACTAATCCCAACTACATGATTATACTTTATGGATCATAGTCATTAAGTATATCATGAATATTTATCTTCAGACTTGAGATGCCAGATAATTGCCGAGGATGTAGCTCATTTTCTGTGAGATAGTCTAACGCTATTCGTAAAAGGTAGTTATAAGGGCTATTTTCAGAAATGATGCGAAGTTCGAGGGTTATGCTTGTAGTCAATAAAGGATTTGTTCCTTCAACTTTGTGTTGAAGTTTAATACTGCTTGGCCACTCGTATGATTGACAAGATGTTTGCGTGTGCACGCCCAAAGTCTATCTGGAAGACGTTCAGATGTTTTGGTAATCCTGTTCAATTATGTATAAACGAGAAACTACTGTTAATTATGGAATGACAAAGATCCATATCCAAATTAACGCGGTATTAGTAACAAAAGGATAAGTATGATGATTAAATCATCACGTGGTTTTTCCAGGAAAACCATACTCGGATCGAGCTGGGGGCATTGGGATCTGTTAAGCTAGACTAGCCCATGTCATTACTATATTAATGTTTATCCAAGTGGGAGCTGTTAGAGTTAATGTATAAATATTAATATACGTATGTCCGGTTTCGAACCCAAGACTCGGGATTGCACACAATAACGTGAGAGTTCCAATGGTTTGAATAAATTAAATATATTTTATATTTATATTTATTCATTTCACTAAAACAAATACTTAACGATAGTTAGTACTTAACGGGGTTAGAGATAACGCCCGTTAAAGGACTAATTATGCAAAATAGGGAAAGAAAGATCTAGAACCCACTTGGGTGGGTTGGGTCGGCCGAATACCCCTTGGGTATGGGTTGGCCGGTTTTGAGATGGAGTAGGGAACAAGTTTGGGAGATTTAGGGTTAGCCTATAAATACAATTCATTGTGTTTAGGTTTTTCTCTAATCTTGAATCCCTAACTAAGGCCAAACTTCTTCTCCTCTCTTTCCCTCTTGCTATAGCCGATCGACTCTTTTATTCCCATTAGGGAATTCGATCCGTGTGACTAGCATTAAAGTGTTTGGTTGTTTAGTGATTCTTGAACCTAGCTTTTCCCATTGGAACGCTAGATTACGTGTGTACAAGAGCGAGTAACTAGCTTATTTTAGCTAGTGTGTTTGGTGTGTTCGATCCATATATATAATCCCTATTAGGGTTTATATAACTTGTTCTTGGAGATCCGATTCCTTGTTCTTGCTAGGAATCAATAAGTTACGTTTTCTTTTAAGTTAATTAATTATATGTTTATGATCCATTCCGCTGCGTGATCTATATGGTTTAGTGTTTATAGTGTTTATATGATTCACAAAAACCAACAGTTACCACATGTGAAAACTACTATGGCACTGATGACATGCTACCACTTTAGAGTGTGATATCATGTGGCAACTCCATTTTTGTTTATGGTTTTGGGACAAACTTAAGATTTGAGAAACATGAACATGATGTGATTAATCAGCTTTATTAATTTGTCTTGTAACTGAGAGTCGTACTGTTATACACGACTTCTAAGTTTTAGATCAATTAAAAGGTACTAATTATTGCTTATGGGAGGTGCATGCATGTGCTAATCAGAAATTGTTTGGTGATACTAACTTCTAAAAAGCAAGATAATAAAGTTTAGTAAAAATTGTTAAATGAGTCATTTGAGTTGTAAAAATATATAATTAAGTGTAATAAAATGTGTTGGACTAGTATTTTGATGTAAATTTTTTATTTTTAGTGTTTGACAAATTCTGGCTATTTAGGAAGTAACAAAGTAAATTGGAAAAAAGGCGCAGTTATATTAAATTTTCTACCAAGACAGTATGGGTCAGTCTGAGAGAGAATTGGCCCAAAGTTACATGGGATCATGTGATTTGGTTTTCACAATTCAACTCTAGACAACCATTTATCCTCTGGTTGGCTATTCATGGTAAGCTGATGACTCAAGACAAGATAAGGAAATGGCAAAATGGAGCTAATCTCAAATGCGGTGGAGAGTCTTGCTGTCAAACCTTTCAAAAACAATATTTGTAGTATCCTGCAGAGGCTAATATTAGCTACTGTAGTATACTATTTATGGCAGGAAAGAAATAAAAGGTTGTTTCAAAATGAAACTAGGACAGTGGAGGAATTGTGTAGACATATTGAGGATAATGTGGGTGATATGCTAAGATGTTTGAAAATAAAAAAGTCAGTTGTTGTGTTGGAAGTGGCCAGAGAATGGGGCCTGCAATGGGATCAGCATAAGCTGGTTCCTAGTGTTGGTCTTGTGGGGAGATAAATGGGTTGCAGTTGCATGCTCTGAAAAGGATTAAGCAGGGTAATGGTTTAATGTATGGGTGGATTTGGAATTGCAGGTTCGTATGGTAATTACATTTTCAAATCACATAACTGTTTTGAAGTTGTAGAAGTATAGAGATGGTATTGATGCAGATGGCTAGTATCTTGGCACCCATTCTTATGCAGCCATTAACAGTCTTCATGTATGTGGGGATGTAGGACAACACTATAACTTATAGAGTGTCATTTTGGTTTAGATATGATTGGGTGTCATAAGGTAGTTTCCTGCTGTTTGAAGTTCATAGGTCAAGTGCTGATTGCTGATGCAGAGTGACAAAATGGATTCTGGTCGAACAATCAAGAATTCACATTGCAGAGGTGATTTTCATGATTACTGCAGATTATGGTTTATGCCTGAAATGCTCATATCTTCAAAGAATAGAATGTGTGCACTGAAAGTCCACTTCAATAGATGGCCCAGTACCTTGGTAGCTTGAAAGTTGAAACTTATACACTTTGAATATCCTAGCAGTCTGTCAGTAGGCGTTGGTAAAGTAACTGAATAGGGTGCATGGTTAGACAATGTGGTAGGTTACAAGTGGCCAAAATGTAGGTTTCCTATTGAGAAGGGTAAGTGAGCTTGGAGGGCAGTGTATGTTTCTAGGAATAGTGAGTTGTGCAAGGTGAAACTACTTGGGCGTAGCTATGCATTACCAAATGGAGGTTCGGTTGGTTTTTCACACAGACGTGATCTATCTGCCAGATGAGGCCTGCTTTCTTTCTAATTCTTCAATGTACTTGTGAGGATGCAACTGCCATTATGGTGAGTGTTAGAAAGTAGTAGAGGAAATGTAGTCTAGCAGCAGTGTCTATTCTGTGTTGAAGTCAGGGTTAGCTATAACCTACATGATGATGCCTTGCAATGTCAAGGAAATGTAGTCATGTGGTTATGGTTTTTGGTGAATACAGAGGTCAATATTGGCTGTTTGGAGTATGTAAAATGCATTCATTGTATTGCTTAGTTCAGCATTGTTTTCTGATTGCTTTTGCAGTCCAGTATTTTGGAGGCTTTGGGCATGTCCATAGTCCTGTTCATATTTGTTGTATAGCTTTGGTTCTAATATATTACACCCTTTAAAGAGAGAGAGAGAGGAAAAAAAAAAAAAAAAAAGGTTAGAAATCGTTGTTAGATTGCAGCTTTGCAAGTTAACACCTACAATTCACACAGTTTTGGTGGAGACAGTGAAAAACTGATTAACCCTTAAATAATGTAACTGGAAATCTGGAATCATTATACCCAAACACTAGAATCTAGTTATCGCAACACAAGGCCCTAATAATCAATATCATAATGGCATAATGTACATCAAACACGCTTGTGCTGAATTACCTAATACTTGTTGTATCTTTATATTCTACTAGTTATTCCGGAGTTGTAAATTTCTGTTGGGATATGTATTAAACCAGAAAAGATAAACAATGTAAACCACATATATCAAACGAAATTGTATCTATGTAAGATGCTTTATACTCTACTTGATTATAAAACCAAAATACTGGGAACAAAATGTGCTTAGTTAGTAGCTAGTAACTTTGAAGTATATCGTTCCACAAGTAGAGTGATCAGAATCACAAGTGGTTCAAAGAGGTGAAGTGCCTTTGATAGCGGACATCACCTGCAACACATGAATTTGCACCTGATCAAGATCTTATGCTATTTGTAGTATTTAAATAAACCAAGGAGGTGCTTTGGAGTTTGGATTGCTTAAGAAAAACTGCTTATCTGCTAACTGCTTTTCGAAATATAGTGTATTAAATAAGCAGTTTCTAGTTGCTTTTTTGAAACAACTTTGTTCATCAAATAATGAAATAAGCAGTTCGTATAAGCAATCAAAAACTTCAAACTACTTATCCTCTGTATCAAAGCACAATGAGAAGATAAGCAGTTCGTATAAGCAATCCCAAACACCCCCTAAATTATAAATATATGCAAAAAGGTTTTCCCATGTGTACCGGTTCTGAGCAGCCGCAGCTGTACTACTTCTTGTTGATTTAACACGGGCCTTCCTTCCCTATAAAACACCAAAACAATATCAATTTTTATCTATAACATAATTAGTTACAGGGTCCTTTTAATAATGCCAAAAGAAACACACTGATGTTGAGAGAACTGTTCACTTGATTTGAAGAAAACAATGAGACATTTCAAATAATCTGGGAAATGTGAATACTTTAATATGATGTCTACATGATTCAGTAGATCCAACCTGAATTAATTTGGAACCAGGGTAAAGTAGTACCTTCCCCATGCATTTCTCCAAATGAGGAGCAAACCTTCCAGCGACAATTGATCGACCACAGTTCATGCAATCAAATATTTCACTGGCTACAGGAGGATGTGTTTGACCAAAAATGTCAACCACATATTTACTATTTGCTTCACTATGGCTTGGATCTGCTACCCTGGCCCTCGCTTGTGCCGACAACCTCAGTTCTTCCTCTTCATCATCTAAATTACGGTCAAGTCCCAGCCTTGCTATTCGGTGAGACTCTGACGCAACATCCATGATCATGGAGTCTATAAGTTCATCAAAGAAATAGGATGCAAGCTGCAGAAGCAGAACTCCACCAGTAAATAACTTGAATTACAATCAAACAATAAGACGCATTTCATGACCACTCACAAAATGCAGTGCCAAACACTATACCAGAAATCTAGTGTATCCATAATTAGTTTCACACTTTCACTATAAACAAACACTAGAAATACATGGTCTTGTGACTTGAAAACGTGATAATCTATTAGTTATTTAGTCTATTTTAAAAAAGCAATGTCAAGCTTCCCTGAATCCAAATGATGAAACAATGACTCCAGAGGTATTTGGCAGTGTGTCTATAAAGTGATTATGTAATACGGAATAACTAGAATCGGATTATAAGCTTTATAACAGAACATGTTGCAGGAGATAGATTTTCAATGTGTTATGCTGTATAAAGCTGTGATAATCAAGTTGTTTAAGTGTTAAACCAAAAAAAAAACAGAATAACGTACATGTAAACTGAATCCCAGTCTACTAGAACCTGTTTTGTCGCAGCAGCTTCTCCGAGACTGGTTATCCACTACTAAGTATATGACCCCTAAATAATCATATAATCCGTACTATGTTTTACTATACACAAATGGTAAACACTAGAAACTGAATATGTTGGACTTTAAACGCAACAGCCAGATAATCACATTCAAAACACAATGCAAACACCCCCTCAAGCAAAGCTGCAAATGTTATTGCGATAAAACAAGAAGCTAAACTAGGAGGAGACTGCTCTAATATGTGAATAGCTTCTAATGATTAGAAAACAATTGTTCCTCTCCAACAAAGAAGGATAAACGTCCGACTAATAATAATCGTTCTTAATTAAGACTAAAGAACCATCCAGAAAGCACTAATTACAATCAAGGTTCATTTCATTTCGTGTTTTAGAACCATTATTAGCAGCCAAATTATGTTATATGTAAATGCTAATCTTCTAGATTTGGCTCCTTAACGATGAAATGTTCTTACGCCATTCTTTACGACATCCAGATTACAAAAGAGAAAAGCACAATTTGAAAAGTGAAGAAACCTGTGTATGATCAGAGTTGTTATTCTCATTAGGGGCAGCAGACATAACTTGGTAAAATCCGAGTGTTGAATACCTAACATAAAACAACAACCAAACCATTTATAACAACTTACTTTGATAATTTAGTTTTTATTGCTTTGAATAGTAACAAAATGAGAGCGCATTCTAATTATCAATTTGTTTACTACAATCAAGAATACTAATCATCAATTTGTTTACTTAAAAAAATTAAATAACTAGGTTTTATTAATTTGCAATATTAAGGATCACCAAACAAATAACCAGAAATTCAAACAGTGATATATGATTTTTGATTAATTATAATTAGTGAGATTTAAAAAAAAATGCTGGATTAGATTAATCAAGTGATATGAAATAAAATGATTAATAAATAAATTAATTGTATATATAAATAAGATACCTGATTATATATATATGTATAGTATTGATAGATGAAAACTTGTGGTTGAAGTGGAGATCGGGAACGGAGAAGGGGAGTGTTTCGGGTTAATGGATCAGGAGGAGAAGATCCGTTTCGTATATATTTATTATGATTTAAGATCATTTACCCTCCATCTTTATTTGATCTAATGGATGAGATTAATCCCAACAATTTAAAAAACCCACTTTCATCCTTTTTTTTCAAATATTAATATCTTTCAAACCGTTAATCGTTAAGCGAAAAAAAATATGCCGTTACAACGAGCATTTAATTATCTTTCTATAGATAGGCAATTTGATATATTTTCGACAATTTTTTTTTTTCATTTTTTTACGTTTTTTTTCGTGGCCGAAAAAATCATATATGATATATCATATATGATATTACATATCATATATGATATTATATGATATATCATATATGGTATATCATATATGATTTTTTCGGCTACGAAAAAAAACGTGAAAAAAATGAATTTTTTTTTTTTGTCGAGAGTATATCAAAATGCCCGTCTATAGAAAGATAATTAAATGCTTGTCGCGATGGTGTAATTATTTTCGCTTAACGATTAACGGTTTAAGAGATATTTAAATTATAAAAAATGGGTGAAATATTAAATGCTTTTAATCTCAACCATTGATTTCTTTTTAGATGGATGGTGGGGATGAGTTCCTTGGTATGTGAGGAATGTTTGGTTTCTAAAATAACTCGACTCATTTATTATAAATGGTTTTTTTTTTTTTTTTTAAACTTTCTTTTAGTAAAAGTAATAAAAAGTTAGTGACAGCTGTGGGATTTGAACCCACGCCCTTTCGGACCAGAGCCTAAATCTGGCGCCTTAGACCACTCGGCCAAACTGTCTTATTTGAATTATCTCTCACTAAATATTATTAATTAAACGTACAGTATAGCTCGTTTATTTAACATTTATGTTAGAGTCTTGCTACATATAAAGGTTACTTTTAGTTATATGTTGAAGGAGGGTATATAATAATATATATTTTTTTATTTAGGTCCACTTATTTTCTTATCATTCTATGTATCAATAAAGGGCATTGATAAATACACATACACTTTTACTTGATACACATAAAAGGACAAGCATTCAATGCATGAGTACAAGCATTCAATGCATTCAATGCATGTGTATCAAGTAAAAGTGTATGTGTATTTATCAATGCCCATCAATAAAGGGTGAAAAATGCATCTTCTCCCAATAAGTGGCTAAATAAGAGGCAATAAAAGAATGTGACTCACTTCCTTTATAAGCCTCTTTAAAAAGAAACAGGGCCTTAGACTACCCGCAATGTTGGTGATGGGTCACCTTTCTCTCCCTCTTCACGAGCCACCATTGTTGTACCCTTTTGGTTCACGCGTGAGACTAGGCCAAAAAATAAACGAAAGGTGATGCAGCTCACCACTCGTACATTGTGTAAAAAGTGGGAACCCCAACTATCTTTATTATTATTTATTTGATTTGTAAGTATGTGTAGACTATTTTGTAGTGTGTATTTAAATAAAAGGCGATGAGTGATGACTATTGCACCTGAAAGGTGAGGGAAAAGGTGATGTGCTTTTGAGGTGGAATGAGAGGGAGTTATGTTGAAGAGTGACCATTGCACCTGGTCATAAATCGTCTCTCTTAGTTTGTTTTTTTTAAGAATTTTCTGATATAAATTTTAAGCAAGTACATATATTAAAGCTTTATATACAATAATTTATACACAACCACCTATATTCAATTCCTACGATTAATGTAACTAATAAAATACTTCATTAAAGATACAACTAACAAGACATATGGTCCAAACGATGAAAGCCACTGACTAATATAGTCACCCAAACACTTAAAAGTTGTGTCAGCCAAGCTCTTAGCTCATGTTGCCAATCAAACTACCAACTCTTGTTGTGAAACCCAAAAATAATACAACCTACTGCAATAAGCCACATTGGCATTTCGCTTAACTCATCAAAGTAAAGAGTGACTACTATATAGACAATTAGTTATGAGATTAAGAGATTGGGTTATCGGCCAGTATCAGTTGAAGTCAACAAAGAAGAAAAGTCATCCCTGGTCGAACATTTTAAGGTGAAAAGAAAATAGATGGCTAAGAGTCACGAGAAAATGAAAGCACGCATCTAGCTCAGTGGCTTCTTCAAAAGAGTCCACTAGACACCACAAGGAAAAATAATACAAAACCAAACACTTTTTAAGTCAACCAGTAGGAACATCCATGAGAAGTTTGATCTAAATATCACTCAATATAGGCTGGGAGGTGCCCTAAGGTTTTGGCGGGGTTTGTTGCTTCTGCGCCCCTCACGCCGTTGCTCAAACCGGACATTGGGATTAGGCCTATTGCCGTTGGCGCGATTTGGAGGAAGCTGGTCTCTAAAGTGGCTATGAGGGGTGTCTGGAAGGAGATGTCCAAATACCTTTGTGATTTTCAGTTTGGGGTGGGAGTCCCCAGCGGGGCGGAGGCCGTGCTCCATAGTGCGAATAGATTCTTAAATGAGTTTCACTCGGATGGGTCGTTGGCTATGCTTACTGTTGATTTCTCTAATGCCTTCAACTTGGTGGATCGGACTACCCTTCTACATGAGGTTCGGACTCGATGCCCGTCTATTTCCCTATGGGTGGAGTTTTTATATGGTCAGTCGGCGAGGTTATATGTGAGTGATGACCATATTTGGTCCACCACTGGTGTTCAGCAAGGGGACCCTTTAGGGCCTCTTTTTTTTGCCTTAGTTTTGCACCCACTTGTTCACCGGATCAGGGATTGCTGTAAACTTCTTTTCCATGCTTGGTATTTGGATGATGGTACGATTATCGGAGACACTAAAGAGGTAGCTAAAGCCTTAGATATAATCAAGGC
Organism: Artemisia tridentata subsp. tridentata; assembly: GCA_021014915.2. Taxonomy (NCBI): domain Eukaryota; kingdom Viridiplantae; phylum Streptophyta; class Magnoliopsida; order Asterales; family Asteraceae; genus Artemisia; species Artemisia tridentata. The sequence continues at coordinate 329,404,396 of CP139508.1, read as the reverse complement.
CGAGGGGCCCCGCCTGGGCCTCGAACTCAACATTAAGAAAACAGAAGTTTTTTGGCCGTCATGTAATGGGGTGAAGGTGCAGGATGGGTTGTTTCCCTGCGGGATTGGGAGGCCAACGTTGGGTGTGAAACTCCTTGGAGGCGCTGTTAGCCAGGATGCGGGGTTTATTAGTAGTTTGGATGTGAAAAGGGCATCTCGTGCTATGGAACTAATGAGTTGTCTCCCAAGTCTGCGGGACCCTCAATCAGAGTTCCTTTTGCTCCGCTCATATATGGGCGTCGCAAAGCTGTTGTTCGGTCTCAGAACGTGCCAACCTATGTATATAGGGGAAGCTGTTTCTATTTTTGACAACGGCCTTCGGAAGGCGATAGAGGCTATTGTGGTTTGCGGGGGCCCTTTTTTTGGGGATTTTCAATGGAGGCTAGCATCCCTTCCGACTCGGTTTGGTGGGTTGGGTCTATGTTCGGCAGATGATGTATCTACTTATGCTTTTGTGGCCTCGAGGGCGCAATCTTGGAGTTTGCAAGACCACATTCTTCGGGGATGTGGTATTGATGGGGTTGACTCTGATTATGGGTATGCGATGGATCGCTTGCGCATGTCCCTCCCTGATTTCGATCTTAGCGGTTTCTCTAACAAGGACACCGCCCCCCCTAAAGCCCAGAATGTTTTGGCGTGTGGCTTATTTAGTGGAATCGTCCAAAGCTTGGGAGTGAAGTTTGATTTATCCCCTCGACAAAAAGCAGTGTTTGAATGTCTCCGAGCTCCTCATGCTCAGAATTTCTTGACGGTTATCCCCATTGAAGGACTAGGCCAATATATGTCGGCTCTGGAGTACCGGACTATCCTTAAGTACCGGCTAATGATCCCTCTGTTTTCGGTTGATGAACCTTGCCAAGTCTGCCGCAAGGTTTGTTTGGATTCTTTTGGCGATCATGCGGTCCATTGTAAGGAGTTACTTGGTTTCAAATATAGGCATGATTTGGTAAGGGATGTTCTATATGATGTTCTTAAACGAGCATGAATTTCTTCTAAAAAGGAGCCCCCCGTGAACTTTCTAACGGATCCGCTTGAAGGGAGATCTACTTTACGGTCGGCTGATATACTTGTGTTTGGGTGGGCCGGGGGGAAACATGCTTGTGTGGATCTTACTGGGTTGTCCCCTCTTGTTGGGCTCAGAGACAATGGGTTTGTTGCGGGACAAGCGGGGTTGAAAGCGGAATCGAGCAAAGTTGCTAAACACGAGAAGGCTTGTTTAGAAAATCAACACGTGTTTATCCCTTTTGCTTTTGATACATTTGGTTTCCTAGCTCCGGAGGCAGGGGAGTTTTTGACTAGGGTTCAACGGGTTGTGCAAAGTAATATTTCGACCCCTAAGACACAAAATTTCATCTTTAGTAGGATTGGGTTTGCTATCCAAAAAGGGGTTGCGGCGCAACTTGTTGCCCGTTTACCCGCCTTTTTATTGTAATTGATATTTTCTATATTAATGGAATATTTTACTCAATATAGCGGAGGTACTTTTTTGTTTTTTTTTTTTTTTTTTTTGCTTTTACCGTCACAACAAACTTTTTTTAACAAAGCACCACAACAAAATGGTATGTTAATATAATCATCAAATAAAAATTTGTACCTCGGTAAAACTAACAGAAAGATAATGGACTTGAAGTGATCGATCAACAGATATTCCATCAAAATTCATAATATCATTTAAGTATGAAACACACAAACAATAGTTTAGGAAAAAGAGCGAACTTTCTAAGCAGGTGAATGAATGAAGATAATTACCGAAAAAAGAATTAGATGCCTAATCTATAATACATATAAAGCAAAATAAGTCAAACACCGGTCTTTGCTTAAAACTCTTAGGGGGTTGGCAACGTACACGAGATGAACACGGTATGAACCCCATACCGTGCGGGAACACCGCCGCAATCCCCACGGTATGGGAAACACGATATCACATCCCGCACGAGAAAGGAGAGAAGAAATTGACCGTTGGGAACATAAAGGCCTTTTTTTTTTTTTTTTTTTTTTATTATTATTATTATTATTATTATTATTATTTTTTTATAAATTGTAGTGAGGTATGGGATGTAGTGTGGTATGAGATGCCAACAAAATTTGAGAGTGTGGTATGAAAAAGTAATGGAATGAGATGGCATAAGGGGATTGGTTGGGAATGTGGTATGAGATATAGTGTGTGGTATGGATTGCCAAACCCCCTTACAGACCTAAAAAATGAGTAATTTTGTTTAACTAAAATAACATTACCTATAGAAATCAACACAATCTATTAATTACTAAAATAACATTACCTATAATAAATACGCACATACATATTGACACTACTATATACCGTTGCCACTATGCACGGGTATCGACCACTACTCTATAAAAATTGCATATACTTTTGTTTATATCAATGTAATACTAAATGCAGAGAGATCATATATAAAGTCTTGAATTAAATGTCAATACCGTGCGCTCCTTGAACTTGAAAAGAAAAAGAAAAAAAAGCAAAGAAATCATTTCTTAATAAAAAAGCACTTGTAGCTAAACAACCTATAAATCATGTACATTAGCAATAGAAAAGATATGCATGAGGTGGAAGAAAGAAACATAACCATGACGAGGCCAAAAATGCACTAAGTTTTGCGGTATTTTATAACTATTTTTGTAAGGTTTCTCACTTGCTATCTTAGTTTACTTGTCCAAATGTTGATAAATGCAGGTTGTTAAGGATTATGGATGTGAGAGTGAAGTTATGCTCGAAATCGGCAAAAAAAAAAGGAACGAAATGAAGATTTCAAGTTTTGACGCGAAGTCAAACGCCTTATGGGTTCAACCAGACGACCTCTTACAACGAGACACTTTCCAGACTTGGTTTGATATAAAGAGACGACAATTCTAGATAGTCGATTATTTTGCACAAGATGCCAGACGCCGTCTCACGAAGTCTAGGCACCATTACACTTGACAAATCATGAACGTGACAAGAAAACAACACCGTCTCACTCTAGCCTGACACATAAATGGAAGGAAATGTTGGAATGTACGGGTCATAAGGAAGGAAAATGCTAGACTCAAGTCACTGATGCAGTTAAAGCAAAGCCGGATGAGATTCATGCTATGGAGGCCTTCCCAGACATCAAAACATGTGTATCACAAAAGGATTAGGATCCTATAACGGAACTGAACAAACTAGCAAGAAAGAGGACTAGAGATGATGATCCACCAAAAGAATCATCCCTACCCTGAAGAAGTAGATAATTTTTCATTTGATCGTCTTTTGTATCATGTAATGTAATGTGAAGTCAAATGAACCTTTTGTCTATTCAATACTGCTTTACTTTAATTTCACCGGTAAGTAAGAAGAAGTTGTTAGCTCCATTACAACTGATAACCTAGGCTATTTGTATATCAAAATAGGGAGAGATTGTTGGGTCAGTTCAGTGCCCATAGTCCCTGAATAGGATTTAAACATAAAATAGCCTAAGTGTCAATGAAGACGTTAATAAATCTTCAACATAAACTCCTTCTGAGTTCTTGAAGACAAAGTCTTCACTTCACGTGGTTCAATTATTGAAGCACAAGTCCGAAAGAAGAATTTCAGTTCAGCGAGGTTGACAATGCCTCGCTGAACGATGTCGATCTCCTCAACAAAGATGCTGAGCAAAAAGATCCTAGCATCTAGAATGTTACAAAGCGGGAAAAGATACTTTATACAAAAAGGATAAAGTAAAATCTTCTTGGAAATGATCACCTCCAAAGTTGGCATAAAAAGACAAACATTGTACTCAACTATTCCCTAAAGCATGTCTTAATCTTGTACCTCTTTAGAAGCATTTAATGCAAGGTTACAAAAATCGCGAATCGGTAGTCGGATGGTCGACCCCCTTGTAGCTTGTAATCGATCTAGGCGGGATTAATCGGTGATTAATTGGATTGACATTTTTGGAAAGTTTTGGGTATTTTCAATTAGTTTTGGGTATTCACAGTAAGATTTCCATAAAAAAAACACCCTGTAATATATATAAACAATGACTATAAGTAATTAAAACAAGTTTACGGCGAGTTTTGGGTATTTCTGGAAAGATTTGCATGATTCCGGCAAGTTTGACCATCGTTGACTGTCGTTGACCGTCATTGACCACGGTTGACCGATTTACACAAATCGAAAAGGTCGGTGGCCCATTAGCGACTAGGTGGTGATTAATCGGCCTTGTAGACCTTTTTTGCAACACTGATTTAATGTAATCACAACCACTCATTAGGTGCTCAACACGTGTAAAGTAGGAAACCTTTGTAACCCTAATTCCCTGCTATAAAAGAGAATGTTTGTTAAATAGTAAAAGTATCTCTTGCAATAAATGTGACAACACATTCAAGAGAACATTTACTCCTCAAATCAAACTTGGTCGTTGAACATTTAGCGAGCGGGAAAACTTTGAACTTAAACATGACTTAGGTCAGTGTTTAAGTTAGAGATGAGATTACCACACATTGTCATTCAACTAGTGTTGCTATTCCACAAGTAACCCTTGTCAAATTCGATGATTCATTCAAATAAAAATTGTAAAACGTTGAAAATTACTTTGTGTCTTTGTGTTTAAATTGCTTTAAGTATTATTGCTATAAACTGTTTATAGAATTATAGACATCTATATGTTTGCATAGAATGTAATTTAACTTGATACTTAAATTATTATCATATTACAAGGGTCCAACAGTTATAACCTTTTACCAAAATAATAAAAAAATTTACTATGCTAGCACTATATATGTGCTGCTTGTATCATATATGCACAAATGAATAATGCATTAGGATGGTTTTGGTCTTATTTAGGTATGCGATGAGTTAGCAATATAAGAAATATTACAGTTTAGATTCAATGATATTTACTGCCGTAAAATCTTCGATTCCCAGAATAAATATCTTATAGAAGACAAAGAGAGGTTTGAAGACGGAGAAGAAGTGGGGAAAATGAATGTCGTTGTGATAGCAACGACTAAAGGTGGAAATGGCTTATGGGCGTGGAAATTAGAGGGAGAAGTGATGGTAAATATGTCAAAGTAGCCACAGCTATAGCGTACGTAGAAAAAGAACATTAACTATAAGGAAAAATAAACACAGCGTTAATTTCAACTTTCTGACCAAAACTTTAATATTTTCTTCAATACATCACATCAGTTCAATAGACTGGCCAAACTCAACATTCTCAACTTGAGCCCAACATTTTTCGGCATGTTAGCTCGACGGACCATACCTCAGCAGTTTTTGAATGAAGAAAAAGCAGAACATATACATAGATTAAGAATCATATACAGATTACCAGTTTTATATATCTTAGAGTAGATTTACGAGCTTGTTACATTTGTTTGGATGTATATAATTTTGGGAGTTTATATGAATCAATTATTTAAGAGTGATACACCAGATTCAAAACTAAAATGCACGCTTGAGGTGGGTATAGTCATCAAAACCACATCATCTTGGATCCATCTTCTACAATTGTGGCGAAGATTTTAATCATATATACAGAGGAGGGGGAGAGACAAGGGTGCTCGCCCCCATCCCATGAGCCCAATAACGTTGATATACCATTAGCCCATGTTAATACAAATAAACCATAAAAACGTTTATTAATATTTAGCGATCTCTTTAAGTTTTGTCAATAACAAACATAATATTATGTAAAAGTATAAATCTAAACATTACATGTTTTTTACATTTACCATTTACTATTTGCATACAAATATACTTACTTGTATTAAATGAAACGCAAGAAAAAGAATTGGGTAATCCATAACCTATAACCCATAACCCTTGGAGCTTGACCCATTGCATGACATCATGCATGACATAAATAATGGGTAAAACCCATGACCCATGACCCAAAGTCCATAACCCATGACCCAAAATATCTTTGACATCATTCATGACATCACATGACCCATGGACCTTAACCCATGACCCAAAACCCGGAAGTGTAACCCAAAATCTGGACTGGTAATACCAGATACCCGGATCCTTTGCTTTACACTGGCCTAATCCCTTTGGGAAGGGATCTGCCGGATTCGGGTGAATAGTGTTCAGAATTGCCTATAAATAGTGAGCCATTTCTCTCTTGTTTCTCACCCCACTTAGATATATCTTCTCTCTATATTCTAAGTTATCTAACCTCATATATAAATATCATTGTTGTAGCTTTCTTTCTCTTGTGTTCTCAAGGTTCTTCTTACAAGACGAGATCACGCTTTCTTGCATACGAGCCATTCTTCTCTTCAAGTTGCTCGGATTCCTCATCACCTCAAGACCACTGAGTTATCTCTTGTTGTTGATACTTCTTCTTGTATTCTCAAAGTTGTTGTGTTAGTTGTGTTGTTGTGTTGGATTGGTCTTCCATGTAAAGGACATGGTATTTAGCTTTGTACCGGAAAAAATGTAAGCGACGTTATGAGGTTTCTCCACCGGTTGAAGGAGCTTGTTGACATATTGTTTACGAACTCTCGAGTTGGGTACTCGAGGAGTGGAGTAGGGCAAGGAAGGTGTCCTTGTAGCCGAACCACTATAAACCATTATGTCTCGCTTCTATCCTTTTATCTCTTTACTTTTATCGTACTTATTTCTTTTCCAAGTAACTTGCATTATCAATATCTCAACATCTAAAAGTTTCACATACTATCGATCTAAAGTTTTATAAACCAAATTTTAAATCGGTAAAAACTATTCAACCCCCTTCTAGTTTTCTACAATTGGGATCAAGAGCAGGTTTTATAAATTTTTTTTAAGTAAATTGTATTTTAAAACTTTTTCGATCAAATGGATTTCTTAAACTACAAAGAAGGGCAATCTATGCAAAGACCACCACTCTTTGAAGCTAATTGTTTTCATATATTGAAAAAATAGATTTCAAACATATGTGACATCTAAAGATATTGATCTTTGGAATATTATTGTTGATGGGATTATGTGCCGGTATTTGAGAGTATCTCTACCGACAAAAATGAGGTCGGGTCTTCGGTTTTAAAAGATGAACAAAAGAAAATGCTTTCTAAAAATAATGAGGCAAAAATGGTTTTATACAATGCATTAGCTAAAAATAAATATGAAGGAATTTTTATGCATAAAACCGCTAAAGATATTTGGAATTGTTTGGTGATTACTCATCAAGGAAACAAACAAGTACAAAATAATAAAATCGATTTATTTGTTCAACAATATAAGCAATACTTAATATCGGATGATGAAAGTATTGATAATGCATTTGCTAAATTTAATACTTTTATTACTTCACTAATAGCACTTGACAAAATTTTTTCCAAGCGTAATCATGTCAGAAAATTCTTAAGGGCACTTCTGGCTAAATGGAGACCGAAGGTAACGGCAATAGAAGAGTCGAAGGATTTAACGATTCTTTCTCTCGACGAGCTCATTGGGAACCTCAAAGTTTATGAGGTAGTATTGGCAAAAGACTCCGAGGCCTCAAAAGAAAAGAAGGAGAAATACAAGTCATTAGCTCTAAAAACTAAAAAGGAGTCTAGTGATGAAGATACTTCATCCTCGGATAGTGATGATGAAGAATATTCCATGGCCGTAAGGGACTTCAAGAAGTTCTTTAGAAGAAGAGGAAGTCACGTAAAACAAGCATACAATGACAAGAAAGGATTCCAAAAATTCAAGGAAGAAAAGAAGGTTAAAGATGAGCGAAGGTGCTTTAGATGCGGTGATCCAAATCACTTCATAAGTGATTGTCCCAAGCAATCCAATGGTGAGCAAAAAGCGTTCGTTAGCGGCTCTTGGTATCCAAGTGAAGAGGAGAAAGATGAGATTTGTCTCATAGCCAAAGACTCTAATGAGGTACATTCCGACTCTCTCTATTATAGTAGCTCATCCTTAGATGATGAATCTCTAAGCTTAGAATATAACAAACTTTGCAAAATTAGCCTTAAAGTCATTAACAAAAAGAAACTTCTAAAAGATAAAAATGAACTCTTAGAAAACTAAGTATTTTAGCTAAAAGAAAAATTAAAAAGACTTGAAAAAGGAGAAGAAGCAAGTGTAGAATGTAAACTTTGTGTAAGTCTTCAAACGATAATTGATCACCAAGATTCTAAAATCGCTAGACTTACTACACAATGCTTAGAAGATATAACAGATACACAACATATTAAGAACAATAAAGATGGGTTAGGTTTTACAGATTGTATGCCTTCTACTAGCGAAGAAAAACCAACAAAATTTGTTTAATCTACTGTACCATTTGCTTCTGAGGTGGCGGATCCTGCGGATCCTTTGAAAAAGGATCCGGCTAGGCTTAACCAAAGGATCCGGCCATTTGGTACATCAAATCCTAAATTTGACTTGTCCAAATCATGTAGAAAAGAGTTTGTAGTAGTAACTAAAAAGAAAACACCTAATGTTTCTAATAAAAATGTTAATGTACCACATCATGGTAGGGGATAAAAAAGCCAAATGTTCGACCGACATCCACAACACCATTTAGGAGACCAAAAGCACCTTACCCAAAAAGTAATTTTGATCAAATGGGATGGAACAATGGTTTTTACAATGGTTACCAAATACCAAATTTTGGACCTTGGAACTATCTTCCTTTTGTGAACCAAGTAAACGGTTTATTTAACACCAATGGACCCATGAGATATTGGGGACCAAACGCTTGAGTTTCTTTGTGCTTATAGGTCTGTCTAAAGGTAGATCTAGAGCCAAATGAATGGATAAAAGACAGCGGATGCACAAGACACATGACGGGAAATAAAAGCCTATTCTCATCTTACAAGGCTTGTGATGGAGGTAACATAGTATTTTGTAACGGTTAAAGCAAGATCATCGGCAAAGGTACGATATCACATAACTCTTTAACCATTAATGATGTGTGTCACGTAGATAACCTAGGATTTAATCTATTAAGTATTAGTCAAATAGTTGATAAAAAGTGTGAAGTTCTATTTAGTGAAATCGGAAGTAAAATACTTAAAAATGGAATCACCATAGGCAAAGGGATTAGGAAAAACGGCCTTTTCGTAATGAAAATCGGTAACTCACCTAAAGATAAACTTTCTCTAACTTCAATAGATGATACTTTGACTCTTTGGCATCGAAGATTGGGTCACGCCAATATGCGACTTATACAATCGCTATCATCTAAAGAGCTTGTTAGAAACTTACCAAAATTAAAATATGAGCAACATTTTTATGATGGTTGTAACATAGGAAAACAAGTCCATGCTAGTCATAAAGCTTAAAATATGGTTTCAACTACTAAGTGTCTAGAACTTTTACACATGGATTTATTTGGTCCATCGGCTATTCAAAGTTACGGAGGAAACTCCTATACTTTAGTGATAGTTGATAACTACTCAAGGTATACATGGACTAGATTTTGATCATTTTGAAATCTTAAGTAAGAAAATTCAAAAACAAATAGGTTCATCAATAGTGTCAATCCTTACGGATCATGGTCGGGAGTTTGATAACGAAGTAAAATTCGGAGCTTTTTGTGACGCTAATGGTATTACTCACAATTTCTCAGCTCCACGTACTCCACAATCAAACAGGGTAGTTGAACGTAAGAATCGTACTCTACAAGAAATGAGTCGAACCATGCTAAATGAACAATCAATTCCTCAAAAATTTTGGTGTACCGCTGTCGACACATCAACATACATTCTAAATAGAATTCTAATTAGACCCCTTTTAGGAATGAATACTTATGAGTTATTCAAAGGTAAAAAGCCATCCCTAGATCACTTCAAAGTCTTTGGAAGCAAATGCTTCATCCTTAATACAAAAGACTATGTCACAAAATTTGATCCTAAATCTACCGAAGGTATTTTCTTAGGATATTCACCAAATAGTAAAGCATACGTAATACTTAACAAAGAAAATATGAGAATAGAAGAGTCTTTAAATGTTAAGTTCGATGAAAGTCCTCCTCCTAAATCTCAACCTCTTGTAGATGATGATACAATGGAGAGTCAAATAATTGAAGATCAAGTTAATGAGTCTAATAACAAGGAAGATGAACCATTAAAAAAAGAAATAGTTAATGTTAAAGAGTCTAAGAACCATCCTTTGGAAATAGTCATAGAAAAATTGAATGAAAGAACCTTATGTTCTCAAGCTCAAAATCAAAGTAATCTTTTTTGTTTTGTGTCTTCTTTAGAACCTAAAAACGTTAACGAAGCTATTAAAGACGAAAGTTGGATAATAGCTATGCAAGAAGAGTTGAATCAATTTGTAACTAATGATGTTTGGAACCTTGTTCCACCTCCTAAAAATCAAACAATAATTGGTACAAAATGGGTTTTCAAAATAAACTAGATGAAAATGGGAAAGTATCCCGCAACAAAGCTAGACTTGTTGCACAAGGATATAACCAACAAGAAAGAATAGATTTTGATGAGACCTATGCTCCCGTAGCTAGATTAGAATCTATAAGAATCCTTTTAGCTTATGCTTGTGCTAAAAACTTCAAGCTTTATCAAATGGATGTTAAAAGTGCTTTTCTAAATGAGTTCATTAATGAAGAAGTGTATGTGTCTCAACCTCCTGGATTTTTGTATTTTGAAAAACCAGAATATGTATACAAACTCAAGAAAGCTCTCTATGGTCTTAACCAAGCTAACAAATCTTGGTACGATAGACTTAAAACTTTCCTTATAAATAATAAATATACAATGGGTCTAGTAGATAATACATTGTTTACCAAGAAAAACCAATCACATATTATCATTTTTCAAATTTACGTAGACGATATTATATTCGGATCTACTTGTCAAGAATCATGCACGACGAGTTTGAAATGAGTATGATAGGAGAATTGAATTTCTTTCTCGGTCTACAAATAAAACAATTAGAAGATTGTATCTTCTTTAACCAATCTAAATATATTAAAGAAATATTAAAGAAATTTGGACTAGAAGATTCAAAACCAATGAAAAATCCAATGTCATCCGATATTAAACTTACCAAAGACGAAGATGGTGAATCCGTTGATGATACCAAGTACCGTGGTATGATTGGTAGTCTACTTTATCTTACGGCTAGTCGGCCAGATATTATGTTTAGTGTGTGTATGTGTGCTCACTTCCAAGAAGATCCTAAATCTTCACAGCTTGAAGCGGTCAAATGAATCTTTAGGTACATAAAAGGTACAACTCAATTGGGGTTATGGTATCCAAAAACTACAGGGGTCGAAACTATTGTCTATGCAGATTCTGACCATGCAGGTGATTATGTTGATCGCAAAAGCACAAGTGGTGTTTGTAGTTTTATGGGATGTTGTTTAACATCATGGTTCTCCAAGAAACAAACCGCACTATCCATCTCTACCACCGAAGTAGAATATGTGTCCGCAGGCAAAGCATACCAACAAGCACTATGGATGAAACAAGCTTGTTGGGAACTAAAGCTTCTAAGAGTTGCTGCTGTTCATGTAATTAAGACTACTCAGGTATTACAAAGAAAAAACTCTAAGTCATTAATGATGCTAATAAAAGTTTTACTACTGCTGGTGTATATTACTACTGCTGGTAATGCTGCTGAACTTCAAAGAAATACACTAAGTAGTTAATGCTGCTAGAAGAAAAGTTAGTGCAGCTAGTACTAACTTACTAGTGCTGAAGAATTAATGCTGCCAGAGTTAAAGATTAGTGCTGCTGATTATTTATTAGTGCTGCTAAAGAGATTAAGTCAGTTTATGTGTAAGATAAGTATAGTAATACCGTGTAACACGTTTAGATAAATATAGAAAAGATTTATCTTGTATAGAAAGTCATCGTAAGCCGACTAGGACTCCTTAGTCTATAAAAGGAGGTCCAAAGGCATTGATATATATACGTGTTTTTCATATAGCTTCAAGGTTATAAACCCTAATACTAGGAGAGTATTCGTATTATTCATTAATAATATTGAAGCTGTTTTGTTTGTTAATCTTGTATTTACAATTGTTTTACTGTTACATTACAAGTTCTTCTTAAGGTTAAAGTCTAGATTCCGCATAGACTTTAACACACTCAAAGACAGTTTCTGCATAGTTGTTTTAGATTTATCTAAAATAACTTAACCTTTACAAGCTAAGGGATTCGATCAAGTGCATAACTGGGATCAACAAGTGGTATCAGAGCTTGTGGTTCTAGAAGCTGTGATCTACTCAAAAAGAACCTGTTTAAACTCGATATTGTTTGATCTTACTGAAGACATGGATTCAGACTCTACACATATGGTTACTGCATCAAAGGTTCCAATGCTCAAGGCTAATGAGTATGAGATCTGGAGACTACGAATTGTGCAGTACATTCAGAAGATTGATTTCCAACTCTGGGATATCACTGAGAATGGAAACGAAAAACCAAAAACAACAAAATCTGAAGAAGGTGTTACTACAATTGTGCCTCTTACAACTGCTAAGGAAAAAGCTCAAATAAGACTTGAAGTCATGGCAAAAAGCATGTTGATGATGGCCATTCCTAATGAGCATCAGTTGAAGTTCAACTCCATTAAAGATGCTAAGTCTCTAATGGAAGCTATTAAAAATAGGTTTGAAGGTAATGCTGCTACAAAGAAGATAAAGAAGAATATTTTGAAACCGCAGTATGAAAACTTCTCTGCTCAAGGTTCTGAGGTGCTGGATCAAACTTTTGATCGACTTTAAAAGCTTATAAGTCAACTAGAGATCTTGGGTGAGCAGATCTATCAGGAAGATATGAATCAAAAGTTTTTGAGTAGCTTGTCCTCTGAATGGAACACACATGTTGTTGTGTAAAGAAACAAACCTGATCTTGACACAATGAGCCTGGATGATCTTTACAACAACCTCAAAGTTTATGAACCTGAAGTCAAAGGATCATCTAGCTCTAGTAAAAATACACAAAACATGGCTTTTGTGTCCTCTTCAAACAACACTAGCAGTACCAATGAGGCAGTTAATACTGCTCATGGAGTTACTACTGCTAGCACTCAAGTTACGGCTGCTAATTCAACAAATGTTGACAACTTGAGTGATGCTGTGGTTTATGCTTTCTTGGCTAGTCAACCCAACAGTCCTCAACTGATGAATGAGGACTTGTAACAAATTCATCCAAATGATGTGGAAGAGATGGATTTAAGATGGCAGATGGCTATGCTGACAATGAGAGCTAGGAGATTCTTGAAGAAAACTGGAAGAAAGCTGACAGTCAATGGGAATGATAACATTGGCTTTGACAAGTCCAAGGTGGAATGCTACAATTGTCACAGGAAGGGTCATTTTGCTAGAGAATGCAGGGCACCAAGGAGCCAAGATCACAAGAATGGAGAAAGCTCAAGGAGAACTGTGCCTGTGGAAACAAGTAATTCCACAGCAGAAGGACCAAACTTTGCACTCATGGCTTATTCATTTTCCTCTTCAAGTTCTGATTCTGAGGTATCTAATGCTTCTGGTTGTTCTTATAAATCTTGATTAGATACTGTTGAGTCACTTAAAGCTCAGAATAATCAACTGATAGAAGATTTAAGAAAGTCTGAGTTAATGTGTTTAGGTTATAAGTTAGGACAAGAGTCAGTAGAGAAAAGACTTGAATTCTTTAAAACAAATGAGACTGAGTTAGTAGAAAAGATTAATGTTTTAAAGAGTGAAATTTATGTTAGAGATGAGCTTATCAAAGAACTTAGAAGAAGAATTGATGTAGCTCAAAAGGAAAAGGTTGTAGCTCAACAGTAAAAAGAAAGTTTTCAATTTAAAGTGAATAGGCTTGAACATGCATCTAAAAGTGTGAACAAGATAATAGAGTGCCAACTTATTAAGAAAGGTAGTGGCATAGGCTATAATGAAGTTCCCCCTCCCATTACAGGGAAATTTGTGCCTCCTATGAAAGAATTGTCTTGTTTAGTTGAGTCTGCTAATCAGTCTGTAGGTGAGAGTAGTAATGCTAAGTCTAATGAGGAAAAGTCTACAGTTGATAAGAAGTATACTGATGCACCAATTATTGAAGATTGGAAGTCAGATGATGAGGATAAGGTTGAGTCTACACCTAAGGTTGAGGGAAAAACAGTTAAACTTAGTGTTGAAAAGAAATTTTTTGTTAAACCTAATTCACAGGATCAAAATGCTAGGAGAACTGTTGAGCAACCTAGGGTGTACACTAACAGGCCTAGAGGGAACCAAAGGAATTGGAATGACATGATGTCTCATAGGTTAGGAAGTAACTTTGAGATGTATAACAAGGCTTGTTCTTTTTGTGGTAGTTTTGAACATTTGCAGTATAATTGTCATTACTATCAAAAACTTGTGTGGAACTATGCTCAGAGGGTGAACCACCAAAGTTTTTCTAAAAATACACACCTCTTTGCTAAAAGAAACATAGTTCCAAGAGTAGTACAAATGAAGTCTGATGTAGTATCAGTTAATACTGCCAAGCAAAATGTTTAAAAACCAGCAGTGTTGACCAGTTAGTGCTGCTAGCCTGCTACCACAAAAAGAACAGTAAATAGTGCAAATTCAATGACTAATTTTTCAAAAATAGCACATTCCACTGTAAAAAGGCTCATTCAAATGAATACAGTTGTTAATACTGCTAAGGCAAAAGCAGTAGTTAATACTGCTAAGCCAAAAGCAGTGATTGATATTGTCTGGGGAGATCATTTTTATGCTGTTAAGGCCTCAGCTTGTTGGGTTTGGAAACCAAAAATTAAAGTTTTAGACCATGTTTCCAAACATGACAATGCATCAATTGTCCTAAAAAATTTTGATTATATTGATGCACAAGGCAGATCCAAGTCAGTAATGGCTTGGGTCCCCAAAAGAAACTGATTTTCTTACTTTATGTGCAGGGCAATCCACAGGTGGAGTTACAAGACCAAGGAGTTATTGATAGTGGATGCTCAAGGCACATGACAGGGAACATGTCCTATCTTACAGATTTTGAAGCAATTGATGGAGGATATGTTGCTTTTGGAGGTAACTCTAAAGGAGGGAAAATCACAGGCAAAAGTACAATAAAAACTGGTAAATTAGATTTTGAGAATGTGTACTTTGTCAAGGAGCTAAAGTTTAAACTCTTTAGTGTCTCACAAATGTGTGACAAAAAGAATAGTGTTCTTTTTACTAATACTGAATGTTTTGTCTTGTCTCCTGACTTTAAGTTAACTGATGAAAGTCATGTTTTGCTTAAGGTTCCTAGAAGAGACAATATATACAGCGTTGATTTAGAGAACATGGTTCCCAAAGGAGGTTTAACTTATCTCTTTGCAAAAGCCACATCTGATGAATCAAAGCTGTTAGTGCAAATATTACGATATTTAAACTAAACGATTTCTTCGGTTTTAATAATAAAAAACATGTAACTTGTAATACATAACGTAAAATGTGCAAGTTACTTGTAAACACAGATCATCAATGCATACTTACATCAACACCTCCCGACGTCTCAAGTATGCTTCAACAAAGTCGTAGATTTCCATCCCGACATAAATCACTCAAGGTATGGACAAACAAATCTACTACTTGACAAATGATCAAAGGATTATATTTTTCTCTAAACTTCACATTTTTAATGTAACAAAACATTTCTTTCAAAAATATATTTTACAAATTATTTTTGAATTAAATAAAAGAAATGTTTTATTTTGAAAAATAAGTTTAAAAACTCCCAACAGTCATTTTTCCCCCCAAACAGCTCCAAACATTCCCGAATAAACCTTCCCCACTAAAAACAAACGAAGGAACGTCCACGGTACCACTAAAGTACCGACGGCTCCACTAAATTGACAATTAGTGGAGCCGTGCCTCTGTAACGGCTATTTTTCCCCTTGCCTATAAATAGTGGACCATTTTACACTTCCAACTTGATTTTTTCCAGTGAGTTTTCTCTGGTATAATCCCCCTCACTTAGAACACTTCCTTTGATCATTTAGAGAGTCTTAGTTTTTTTAAGAGTGATCCAATCATCCATTCAAGTGATCCTTTTCATTCCTCTTGATTAGCAAGAGAAGAACACAAAGTATCCAAGTAGATACAAAGTGTTGTCATCCCTCTTGATTAGCAAGAGAAGAACACAAAGTATCCAAGTAGATACAAAGTGTTGTCATTCCTCTTCATTTGCAAGAGAAGAACTCAAGGTATCTAAGAAGATACAAGAGTTATAGTTGTCAGGTCTTGTAACATTTGTTACACTCTTGATTGTATCATAGCATACATCAAGATCATTTTTCTTTTGAGAGTTTGTGAGGGAAGATCATTGTGATCTTATAAAGATATTGATTATCTCTTGAAGCCATTGGGCTTGTGTGATTGATCAAGAAGATCAAAGGTAGATAGGGTAGATCGAGTCAAGTAGGAGTAGATCATTGTGATCTTGTCGAGATCTTGGAGATCTCTTGAAGCCATTGGGCTTGTGTGTATTGATCAAGTGGATCAAGGGTAGATCGGGTAGATCATGGTAGATTGGTGCTAGCTAAGATTAGCACTCGACATCTAGCTTAGTGTCGGAAATAGGATAAGCGACGTGTACGGTGTAGATCGGGTAGATCGTGGTAGATTGGTGCTAGCTAAGATTAGCACTCAACATCTAGCTTAGTGTTGGAAATAGGATAAGCGACGTGTATGGTTTTCTCCGCCTGAAGGGAGTTTGTTGATTAGTGAAGTAACTCTCGAGTTGGGTACTCGGGGAGTGGAGTAGGACGAAGAGGAGCTTCGTGACCAAACCATTATAAATCACCGTGTCCGGTTTGCGCCTTCTTACTTATCTCTTTACTTTCATTTTATTCTTTATCGCTTTATAGTTATATTTGTATTGCGTTTATGCTTTTGTGGCTAGTTGCTTATGTCATGTTGATTATGTATGTGTCATGGTTTGATTGTGCTAGTGTTGTAGTTTAATTTATTCATCCCTAAATGTTATATGATCATTGTTGACACTTTTCATATTACGTCACATTTGATCGGGTGTTTGATACAAAAAGTTTTAAGTTTTTAAATGGAAACGTATTCACCCCCCTCTACGGTTTCCACAAAAGCTTTGGTATAGAAGGTTTGGGCACTTGAATTTCAAAACAATGAATAAACTAGTTAAGGGAAATCTTGTGAGAGGATTGCCTTCAAAAGTTTTTGAAAATAATGAAACCTGTGTTGCTTGTCAGAAGGGAAAGCAACACAGAGCCTCTTGTAAGACCAAAACAGTAAACTCTATAAGTCAGCCTTTACATATGTTGCACATGGATTTATTTGGACCAACATTTGTGAAAAGTTTAATGAAAAGGATGTACTGCTTAGCTGCCACAGATGATTTTAGGAGGTTTACTTGGGTTTTTTTTATAGCAACTAAGGATGAAACCAATGAAATCCTTAAGTCTTTCATAACCAGGATAGAAAACCTAGTTAATCATAAGGTTAAGGTGATTAGATGTGATAATGGAACTGAATTCAAGAATAGGGAAATGAATCAGTTTTGTGAGGGGAAGGGCATTATGAGACAGTATAGTGTAGCTAGAACTTGTTGATCCCAAACACTTGAGCTTGTATTAGAAACTTTGAATGATATCAAAGAGTATGCCGAATCTACTCTTCAATATTTAGAAGAATTATAATGTAACAGTAAAAAATGAAACAGTAAACTGTATTATATTAACAAGAACAATTCACCAAAATGCTTCAATATTATTAGCTCAATAATACGAGTACTCTTTCTTAGTACTAGGGTTTACAACCTTGAAGCTTTCAAGAACATACGTATTCTAGAGATGTATCTAACACCTTAACCTCGGACCTCCTTTTATAGGCACAAGGAGTCCTTTACAAGATAACTATAAATATACAATATTCGTATCATTCTAAACATATAAGATATACACTAAATATCTTCTATACATATCACATTACACGTCTTCATTCATTTGGTAGTATCAATCTTCATCAGCAGTCTTCAGCAGTACTAACTTTCTACCAGCAGTACTAACTCAGTTAGTACTGTTAGTTATAATCTTCAGCAGTACAAACTTTAGCTTGACAGTACTAAGTGTGCAATTACTTAATTCCCAACAATCCTCCCCTAAACTTGTGATTTACCTCTAAATCATCAAGTTTCTGAATTAAACCTTTAAGCTTGAGAGGATTCTTCCAAACACTTCATCTACTCTGCATCTTTTCTTCAGCCTGAATGAAGATCTTCCTTATTAGTTCTCTTGTCATCTCTGTCTCTTCATCTACTATGAGTTTAGCAGATAACATCATAGTGAGAATACCTTTTCTTAATTGATATTCTTTTTCAACCAGCATATACACATCAACTCCAGCTTTTATAGATACATGGTGAACTCCACATGTATCATACAACTTCCATTTTAATCCTAAATTGTCTGCTTGAAATCTCCATAGACTATCATCTAGATCGGGTTCAAATATTCTCTTCAACTCAACCTATAATTCTTTCTCCTTGTCATCAACTATTTCTGTTAAGTTGAACCTTTGTCTAACTATACTACATAGCTTCACTAAATCATCTCTGTCAAATGCTTTAAGCATGTCTTCAAAGTGTTTGTACACCTCAGAGTGATTTCCAACCCTGATTATCTTTCAGAACTTCCCTAAGTCATCAGTGTAGATCTCCTAATCTATAATTGGATATTTGGCCTGTAATGGTTCAACATTCATACCTTCTTCTGGAATAACAACCATCATCTGTTTTAGCTGTTCATTAGTTAACTCCTCTTCTTCTTCCTCTTCTGTTATTGGTAAGTCTTCATCAATCTTTTGCTTCTTTGAAGACTCTGACTCCAATAGTATGCCTGCTCTCTTAGAAGTTCTGCTCTCTACTTCAGTTCCCATAGGAGTAAATGTGTTTGTTCTTCTGTAAACCTTGTCAAACTCTTTCTTGATCTCCTCAAAGCTTTTACCTTGGAAATCCTTCCTTGTGTATCCAGCCATGTTTTTCATGTAAAGACACATGGTGGTTCTTTGCTCAGCTTGACTAGGTGGTTTACTCCTCTTTTCTTTGGCCTTTTGTCCTGCAACAGACTTCTTTCTTGCATTTATTAGCTCAGCTAATTATCTTGACTTCTCTTCAATAGACAACATCTCTTCTGCTCTTAGTTCACCAAGCATTTCTTTTAGTATATCATCTGCATCAATCATAGCTTGAATGCTATCCCAATATTCCACCTGTGCAGCATCTTGACTTGGTTGACTTTAAGCTATAACCCTTTGTTCTTCAAGAAGTCTTGCTTGTTCTTCTTCATGTAGTTTTTGAGCAAAAAAAAAACATAATCTATCTGTGCTTGTACTCTCTTCTTAACTTTATTTGGTGGCTCAGTTTCTTGCATGACTCCTTTCCCTTTATCTTTTTCACCACTTCTTCTGATATAGACCAAAGCTTGAGCAGCACTAACATCGGCAGTACTAACTGTTGGACTGGCAATACTAACTAATGTACAAGCAATATCAATATTTTTAGCAGGCTCAAAACTTGTATTAACCCCATCTCTGCATCAAACCTCCCCTGAGTCTCAGCATCTTCTTCAACCAATGATATATTTGGATCTTCATCTATTTCAGCAATCTTCCTCCCCTGTTTGGAAGAATCATCCAAATCATCATCTGAGCTTTCTTCTGAACTTGAGGACTCGATAATATTTGCTATTCTTTTAGCTTTGAGTGACTTGACCTTTTGCTGTAGCTTCTTCACCTTCAGAATAAGCTTTGTATAGGCACTGTTGGGAATTATTTCATTCAGAGTTAGTACTGCCAAGCTTAAGTCAAGACTGTTGAAGAATAACAATAACAGTACTAACTGAGTTAGTACTGTTAGTGTAAATATTAGTACTGTCAGGTTTACTTTGTACTGCTGAAGACTGCTGTTGAAAGATTGATACTGCCAAGGTTTAGAAGACGTGTGAAAATATGTATAGAAGATATTTAGTATATATCTTATAAGTTTAGAATGATACGAATATATTGTATATGAATAGTTATTTTGTAAAGGACTCATTGTGCCTACAAAAGGAGGTCCTAGGTTACATCTCTAAGACGTAGAGTTTGTGTTAAGATTCAAGGTTGTAAACCCTAGTGATATTCAGATTACTCGTATTATTAATCTAATAATATTGAATCGTTTTGGTTAAACTGTGTTCATAACATGTGTAATATTTGCATGCTTGGATTAGATGATGGATGTTTGATGAATTTCTAGAGAGAGAGAGATGAGAAAGAGTTGGGAGATCTAGAGAGAGAAAATGAGAAAATTGTGGTTGAATGATTAGAAATCTCCAACCCTTCCCAAGTGTGGGAAGGGATATTTATAGTTACATGATATGGTGCCCCGAGTGGGTTATGGAGTGAGCTGACAGTGGGTAAAGACCCGACCCAACTCCACAAATACTAATATAACTAAACTAGTATTACTAAAACTAAACTAATATTAATAAGCCTACGAGCTAACTTAATGCTAAATAGATACTCGGGGTGACCGAGTCTTCACATGAATATTTATATTCCTAACAATCTCCCCCTAAGGGAGGTCACCCCGGAAATAATGTTTTGAATTCTAGCATTCTTTCATATGAATTTGACTTCATAGCTCGTAGTCTTTGATTCTTCAATGTCGTTGATCTTTGTACATTCAGCAGTGAAAGTTTGATGACTGATCTTTTGTCTTGGATGATCTTTGAGTAATCTTTGAAGATATCATCCTAAATATGTCTTCAAGCCATGTGATGTGGTACTCTTTGAACCGACATGCTCACACTATTCTGGGTCATGATTTTCAGCATCAGAGTTTGCAGAAGCAGTGTTGAAGGTCTTTTAGTTTATCATGACTTCTTTGAATGGGATGATGGTGTATTGTAAGCATGTGGTAATAGATTGTGATTGTTGAGTCGACATGCTCACCCTTTTCTGGATCATGATCTTCAGCCTCAGAGTTGCGGAAGCAGTGTTGAAGGTCTTTTAGATATCATGATTTCGTTGATTATGATGATGATGGTGTAGTGTGAGCATGTGGTGATGGATTGGCATCTTGTTCAGCAATCAGCTACAACCGCAATTAGGTACAACCGCCAGGTGTTCCTGCATATGATAGTTAGCAATAAAACATCCGGTACTTACAGGTTCGGACTTCGAGATTGTTAACAGCATAGTGTGAAAACTCTCTCTAATCCTTACCAAGGCCGTTCCTAAATCGGAAACCCACAGAGGGTTTTAAAGATCTAGCGTAGTAAATCAACGATTAAGTGAGTCGCAGGAGATCACTCCACGACTATAGACCGTTTGAAACCGCCGCGACCACTAAGCGTAATCCACAAGGAATTACCGAAGTGACCTGCTTTCAGGGCTATTTGATGTTGACCCTGGCAGGAATTTCCATTCAATCACTGAGAATTACATTTGTAAATTCCCTCATAAATGTTCTGGCAGATTGCTAAGATCTGCGTAGGACTCATAAGTTTACAACTGGTGTCCTTAATGTTGAACAACCAGTGTAGAAGTAACACATGTTCCTATGAGATCTTATGATGCATCTCGAGGCTCTAGACTCGATATGTGCAATTTGGGTAGTCGGAGACTGGAGCAGTGTCTCCTATTTCAATATCAACATAACTCGTAATGAGCGGTCGATAGATTATGCAGGGTTCCCTGTGAGAATGAAACAAGTCCTTATAAGAGAACTTAAGTGGCTTAGAAGGTTTATTGCAGTGCGTCACTGGGTCCATGACGTTTTGTCTTCAATACTGGTGTTACCTTAGTAACAACCAGTAGCATATGAATTGAACCCGGTTTCTACCCTAAGGTTGAATAATTGGAGGGCTATTTCTTTTCACCCTTTCTCATTTCATTTCTTTTTAATTCTTCAACCCCTTCTTTCTCCTTTCTCATATTACTCCTTTTTTCATGATCATACCTAAGGACTTTCTAATACTAACTATTCGGTATTGTCCCTGGGTAGATCCCTCCGGCTCTGGCGGATCATAGGACGGTTTTCCTAACCTTAGCCACCTTATAACTTCATGACTATCCTATGTTGCCATTTACCAAATCTTTGAAAAATCTCTCACAGTGTTCATGATTATGAAACACATTTTTCTAACACTTTGAGAGTTTTATATTTTTCAAATGCTCCCCCTTAACATGTGCTCAGATGATTTTATTATAAATTTGCACATGTTGGGTGGAGTTCGCACTTTTTGAATTGATCCACTTTCAGTGAACATGACCGATTCGAGACATGCTTACATCACTAGTTAGACTAGCTTGAAATTATTACCCGGCCTGGTCAAGTCCACAGAAAGTTTCTCGAAACGGTACACTCTACTCAAATACGTCCTCTTCGAGACACGCTTACATCACTGGTTAGACCGGCTTGAAATTATTACCCGGCCAGGACGCATCCTTTCGATTAATGACAGTTTATGTTTCGTCAATTCATTGGTTAAGTCTGAGCCGCGCTCACATGAGATGCCGCATCCATATTGCAATTACGCACCATTTGCTCCCCCTCAATATGTGCATCTATATACGAAAGTGTTTAGCACATATGGGAGAGCTTACACTTAAGTCCAAAACATCACATTTTATCAGATTTCATATTTAAATCACATTCTCTCCCCCGATCAAAAATTTCAAACCATTTGAGATTTGTGATCCAATTGATTTAAATAAGTTAGAAATTATGGGAGAAAATGTGGTCAGGTTTACCATGTATTCTGATAATGAAACATTCAACAGCTCCCCCTCAATCAATGAAGGAGAATGTTAGTGTCAGGTATGATAAGTTTGGAAGATTTTAATTTAAAAAAAATCATACACTGACACGTAACAACCACATTCAATTCACTGCTTATGATGTACGAGTTAACTTTTATGACACAAATGATGTTGACCTTTTTCCGCAGACGATGTGATCATCCGCTTCTCTGAGGGAGTCAGTAGTCAACATCAATTCTCCATCCATCAACAGAACTTCCAAGTATTGTAGATCCCCACTTGGCGAGATCAGAATAAGTATTGCGTTGTTTCACTGAAGGTGGTGGTGGTGATGACAGTGTTGTTGTTGTTGTTGTTGCTGATGTTGTTGTTGTGGTGAATTTAGAGCCAGTCAATAGAGTTTGAACATCTGATCAAATGGTTAGAGCGGGAACTGGCACATTCATATTGGCCATGGAATATGCATAAGGATATCAACATAGATATACATACATACAGATTCACTTTTCATTAATAGCTACCACATAGCAGCTTGCCAACTCATAATACCAAATTCATCTCATAATCAAACCACAGTCAGGAAATACATCAAACCGCTATCTAACATGAAGAGCAATCAGCAATCATGAACATGGCAATTCACTCATATTTCAATATTCATTTCAGGATCTTAGGGACAAGATTCAAACATGATAACTATATACCTAAGCATATCCTGAGAGCACATGCACTAAATCAACAACAATTAAGCAGCTATTGACTAACAAAAGTCAAACAACATTTGAAACTCATTCATTCAGATCATACAAATGCCAGTGGAGTATTCAAGAACATCAAACACAATGGGTTTTCTAACTTCTTTTAGATTCTGAGTTTTAAAGTGTTTAGGGGATTAAACGAGGATTCCAAAGTGACACAAATGAGCCTTCTAGTTACATAAAGCTAGGAAACTATACACACATTGCACATAATGCCCTAATCTTTCTAACAACTACCACATTTGGCCATTAGATATAAAGCTTAGAAAGTTCCTCTTCAACTAATACTCCATTAACTACAAAACCTTTTCTAAGAATTATGAGTTAACCAAGAAACCCGTTTGATGAAATAAAATTTGAAATATCACTCTCCCCCTCAATCAGTGACCCGTATTCTAGTTAAAGAGCTGTAGTCATTGACTGAGTGACAAATTTTATGAACAATCCAAGTCTAAAAGAATTTCAAACAGCACGTAACCACCAAGTGTCTCACAAATAATTTTCAGAAGAATCATAGTAAGAAAACTATTTGTATACAAAGAAGATTTCTCTTCTTTTACAAGAAATGATGCACTGAAACATACATCAAATCAGGGATGCACAGATATGAAGTAATCCATGCCTGGGTGAACATCACCCAGTGGGAGGAACAACCGTCTTTTTGGCGACGTGCTTTCCCCATTTTGAACCGCGGGTTGCTATCTAAAGTAATAGCAAGCCATTTAGACATGTTTTAACCAGTTTGTATAACTTCTGCTCGAGCTTCATTTAAAGTCCCGTGTCATTGTTGAATGACATTTCTAAGACCGTAAATGTTATCGATAAACAGAAGACATGCCTAGAGGAACTATTTTTGGTATTTTCTATTTTTTTTCTTCTGATTTTTATGGTTTTTCTTGGTTTTAATATTTTTCTATTTACAATTTTCTGGTTTTATAATTTTCTATTTACAGTTTGGTATAAGATATGTACAAACTATATTATTCAGTTTAAGAAGATGATAACATGAATACCAAAATGAGGATACGTTCAGTATGTGGTAGACATCTGTAGTCAGCATCTCTTAAACTTTCACCACCAAAGCTTTCGAGGCTACTGAATAATCGACTGAACTTGAGCCTTCTGAATGTGAAGCTTTGATAGCTTCCCCCCAAACCGACAATCTTCCTTTTGAGCAGATTCAAAGCTCTCTTTCAAGCTTACATAAGGTGAGTGTACAGCGGAATCCGTAGCAAACCACATCAAATATTGCTGCTCCTTTTAAGAATGAATCATCGTGATTTTCCGTTCGGGGGATCATCAAATAGACCGGCAATGTATCATCTCACACTTGAAAAACTTCATCTCACGTTTCTTCCCGTTGAATTCTGAAGTAATGCATACCAAAAGTATCCAGAGACCACTCCCCCCAATTAGTTGAAGTAACACACCAGAAGAGACGAGTTAAAACACTGATTTTTTTCTGCGGTTATGACATTTGTCTTCCCGGAATAACTTCTATTCAGAAGAAGTATAAAGTTCATCATGTGTACTCGTTGTGCATTCAGATGTATGTCTCCTTCCCCCTTGCTGGTTTTGATACCTCAGAATCAGCAATACATTTTACGCACATATTCTTGAGATCTTGTGAGAAGAACAAAATTGGCTCAAGTGGATCACGTGAGAATCAACCGCTACCGAAATTGTCTCTGACTATCTTTACCAACCCTCAAGTAGGCTTTTTGACGCGATGACTGATGGAACAAACCCGATATACCAAACTTAACACTGAAGTAGAATTCCCCATTCTTGTGACTTAAACTTGCACTAATGTTGGAAGAACGGTGTAGAGAATTAATGCTCCAAGCAAATCTCTAAGTACAAAATACCCAACCAAAGTATGAGACATTAACACCTCTTGCGATTATCCACAACGTCATCGGCATGTGACACTGAGTACTACAACGTAACTCCTTTAAGTGATAGTTAACCAGGTCGTCAAACATTTACCCCGACTGCTGGTAACTAGATAAACCAAGTCTTCAACTTAAGTCTTAAGCACGCGCAAGTTATCTTTGAAAGTCATGCATCCAACCAACCCCGACTTCAAGATAGAATAAGATCACGCTTTGATAAAGTCAACTTCAACCTCAAATAAGTGATACCCGATCAACTCCGTAGTCACAATTAGATGCCTAACAAGTGAGTGAACAAGCAATCAAATGTATGTCGATCCACTTGTTCACACTTCTCCCCCTCAAAAATTGCATATGAGAATGCCATTTTTGATTGAACAAGTGCATGTGAGGTTGATCCACTGTTCACACTTCTCCCCATCAAAAATTGCATTTGAAGTTGCCATTTTTGATCGAGTGAATAAACGTCCAATCTGATGGAAGTAGATCCACTTGATGTCTGAACGAGCATGGAGCAAGTATGAAGCTTTTTGATGAGAATAGTCAGAAACAAGGAGAGTTGTATGACCATTTCTCAAATCTCAATTACCATATAGTTTATTCACCCTTCTCCCCCTCAAAAATTGCATATGACGACCAACAGCCATTTTTGATAGACCAGGTGAATAAGAATACACTCCAATGTACGTTTATCCCCTTGATGACTGAATGAGCATAAGAAGAACATGAAGCTTGATGAGAATGGTCATAAATAAGAATATTTCTCTTCTTCCGAAGATAAAGCGCACTCAAGCATACTCCTTTCTTTTCTTTGATGAACGAGGCCTGAAGAGGTGTCAGCAGACGCCATAGTGTTGACATTGAGGTTCGAGGCTTGAACTGATTTGTTCAAACGTCATAGACGATGAAGAACAAGGCCTGAACTGATGTGAACAGACGTCGTAGTTAATGAAGAACGAGGCCTGAACTGATTTGAACAGACGTCATTTTCATTGATATTCATCAAGTTTGAATTGCTTGAACCGCTTCATCATGAGATATCACTCTTTTCGGCACCCAAACCCTGAATCTTTCCTTAATAGGAGGGAACGATGTACCTGCACTTAAGTAAAGACTTCCTGCATTGACATTAAGAGTTTGTTTGCATTTATATGGGTTAGTGATATCAGCATTTAAGCCATTTGGGGTTGCACAGTCAACCTTGGTTCTGCACTCAGTGAACATCTTTCTACAAGGTATCCATCTAAGACCCACAATCTTAAAAATTCTACCCGTTGGTATCCACCTAAGGCATGATCTAGGAGTGTTTGGTTTCTCATGTACAGTGGAAGACTTGTTTAGAGAAGACCTTTGTCCTACAGCAATCTGCCTACCAGGTTTCTGAGAATGACTCTTTGGTTCTACGGGCTTGTTGTTGTTTCTAGTCTTAGAGGATTGAACCTTATTACGAGCATGTACTTCCTTCAGGAATTTTGTTATACAATCATCATGGTTTGCATTAAACACACATTTCTGACAAGTTGAACATGCATAGTGTTTAGAGTCAGAAAAAGATCTAGAATTCTTAGAGTGGTCTGCTACAGGAATTGTTTTAAATGATACGCAACTACTCTTAGAAACAGGCAAAGTCCTAGTCTTTTCATGTGTGTTTTTCTTAGTATCCTCTAGGTTGTGATTCTGAACACTGTTTTTATGTCTAACATGTTCCTTTGGTGTCACAAGTGACATACGCTTTGAACTACTCCTAGAAGAACTAGATGCACTCATATGATGAGGTTTTGCAAGCGTATATTCCTTTTCCTTAGGTCTAGACTGTGAAGTGACTGGTTTTGACAAAACTTGTTTCAAATCAACTTGGGAGGCAAACCGTGGTTTTGATGATTTTGGTCGTTCAGATCTAAACGCAGTCGGTTGTCTAACAACTGATTGGTTTCTAAGTGGTGGTTTCCCCAAGATTGATGGTTTTGTAAACTTAGTGTTCACACTATTTCCTGTCGATTTTCTTAACTCGTTTTTCAACGCTGCAATTGCAAAACCCTTTTCCTGAAGTTGAGCTTTGAATTCATTATTTTTGGCAATCAAAGAGTTTATTTGCTCTACAGTCTTAGTTTTCGTTTCTTTGATTGTATCACACAGATCTTTGCAATGAATTATCAAAGTCTCATTTTCTTTAAACAATTCAGTCACTTTATGTTCTAATTCTGCATTTTTTGTTGCAATAGCATCACTGTCATGTTTAGCCTTAACTTCATTACACATATCACACATCTCAGCAATACATTTTTTTCAAGTTTTTGATCGTTAGGTTTTTGGCTTCTAGCTGAGCTTTCAATTCATTTATTGCAAAGAATTCACGGAATTCAGGGAGTTTCGGATTTTTACATGGTAAGTTAGTTTGAAACCTTTCTTCCATTTGTTGCATTGTGATTTCAAGTGAAATACAATGTTTTTCAAGCTGTAAAAATCTTTTTGAAAGTTCATTGTAAACCTTATTTTCTACCATGTCATGTGATTTGAAAAACTCAGCCATAAGCAAAGACCTTGACGCATCATCATGTTCAGCATCCTGATCAATTTCTCCCCCCATATGACTCATATGTGTTGAAGCAGAGGTGATATTGCTATCAGTCTTTTCCAACAAATATGTTTCATAAGTAGGTTTACTTTGATCAGTGTGTTGATGTTCATTAGCAAGGACATTATATTGATCAGACAGATGTACCTCAACATACAGTGCTTGGTGATTTTCTGGTTCGTAAGCTGCATTCTCACACATTGTGAAATCACCTCCTGTGCTGTCACCATCATCAAACTTGTCTGATCTTGCTTCATTCTCAATTTGTTTAGCCCTTTCATCAATGAACCCGTTAATATTACTCATCAATTGTAGCAATGTTGTTCTGAACATGGCAACCTCAGTTCCAGTGTAGTTAGCAAAAAACACCCTTTTGTCATTTGACTGTCATAATCATAGTCCACAGTGTATTGCGAATCAATGAACACCTGGAGTTGGTTGTTGATCACACTGAAAGCGGCTCTGGATCTTGCTTCAGAAAATTCTTCTTTGTCAAGCTGTTGTTCAAGTTGATCCAAGTAAAGGATCATTTTGACGGTGAAATCCTGAACATCTTGACCAAAAAGTGATGCAAAAGCACGTCTGTATCCTCCCAAGTATCCGGGCTGTTCAAAGAGAAGCTTGAGATGTGAATGAAGTAATCGAAAACATTCAATGCAACTTTCTTTTGCATTAGGCAACATTAGTGACTGAATCAGCTCTCTCTCTTGTGAATTCGAGCATGAAGATTCCACATTAGTATTATCAGCATCACCCACGTTTATTTGTTGTACAGAATTGGAAACCTTTTGTTTATCATATGTGTCGTACAACTTGAGTACCTCAGATATGAAGGAATCTAAAATAATAGACATGATGTAAACGTGCACGGGATTTTACAATTCTATGATTTAAACCGAGAAATAAATTCTTTCGCGGGATTTTACAAAAATCAAGAATAAACCGTGAAATGATAATGAATACTTGAATGTGTTAAAAAAATTTGGATCGATTTGATGATTAGGCTTTCTGAACAGTTGTTTGATTATGATTCGGTGTGGTTGAAATGAATTTAAGTGATGAAGTATATAAGTCACGGTGAATCTCTGACAACACTCATGTGTTGAAATCCGAATAAACCCCGTAGCTTACCACTATATCCAATAAACCCGAAAATATCTCAACCCAAACTAATCATCAATCACGGAATCTTGAAGCTCAATCAAAGTTGTTTTCCTAAATTATACCACAAATATTTATCACAAACAACAATTTCTTCCTTGTGAAAAGTAACCCAACAATATTCAATCCAACAAAATTTAAACCAAATTGACCTTGTGTTATCAGTTAAAAAAAATAAGCCCAATGTCGAACTTTTGAGTGCACACAAGACGTCCAATATGTCACGGCCCAAATAGTATTCAGTAACAAGCCCACACTAATCCAATTAACCCTAATTAATTTTGTAAATAAGAAGCCACTAATCTCACTCACAACCTTAACAAACCTTTACCCTAATCCATAACTTTTAAGAAAATAAACGCAACCACACAAGAATAACCTCTCACCTTCGCATATGACCCTAACATTGATCAATCTTAACCCAGATCCCAAAATAACAAACGCGGTCACAGAAGCAGACTGCAGCATAATCAAGATCTGAACTCCATCCTTTAGTTTTTGATGTCAGATCAAATCGAAATCAAGATCAAACACTTCCACTTGATTTCTTGAAAACTCCAGCGAAGGTTACAGGTAGGGATTAGATAAGCCTCGTTTTTCCTTATGTTACTTTGAGCGAATGAAAAGTGAGAATAAAACGTTAATATTTTGTTCTTTCTTTCGATTCAAAAATTAAAAAAATTGTTCCTTGTATGTTTTGATGACTGGTCTAGTCGAAGGACATTACAACCCACCCAAAGGGCTTCAAGATCTTGATAAGGGTTAAAGGTGTAAGGTAGATTTAGTGTTCTTCCACTGATTGTGTTGTAATTAGCTTTTGTTGTTTCGAATGGATTTGGATTTGGATTTTGTAATTTGGTTGTTGTTGTTTCCAATGAGTTTATTGTCTGAGTTTAATTTATTAGTATCACTTTGCTTCTTCTTGTTCTTTCCTTTTGATGAAACTGTTATGAGATGATATTAAACCGCTAAGACTTGTAACAGTTTTGATAGAGTTTAGTTTAGTTAGATGAGATAAATATATCCAGTAAGACAAACCGCTAGATCACCAAACCGCTACACTGATGTAAAACTGCTATCACCAAACCGCTATGGTACCCAACAAAACAATCACTTTCAACCTAGTTGTCCTTTTTACCAGTTTAAGCGAAAAACAACAAACCGCTGGTTCAAAATAATGTGACGCAGCAGAAAATGACAAGCCACAAAGGACTGTGAAGTCACTTTCAGTCCCTTTTTGTCCGTTTTCTCGTTTAAGCAAAACTTCCAAATCACAATGCTTTTTAAGTACAAACCGCTGCTTTGAACACTATACTGATAGCTAAACTGCCAGCAAGAATGTGCACCCGATAGCCGTAGTCAATAAAACCTTGTCAAAACCGTTGTAAAGAACAAGCCCAAACCGCTGACAAGAAGCTTCACCTAGAAGCAGTTCATCCAAACAGAAAACCAGAAACAGTAAAAAAAATAATTCGGACAAAAAGTAAAACCACAAACTAAGGCAAAAAGTACAACTTTGGTTATATGAATTCTTGTGATGGCAAATTATTCTCACATGTCACAAGTTTGAATTCCAAATAAGGGAATAATGGATCAAACTACAAACTAAAGGACTGTTATATGAATTCCATACTATTCAAATCCAAAAAAAATAAGGACGAGAAAGTAGAAGCCACTTCTATAGGTGATGTATGATAAAATAACATATTAAACAAATAAGCACAGTGGAAAACATCACCATACAAGGATCCATATAGCCATATGATCAATCTAAATAAAACAAATTAAACAACATGTTTTATACCTTTGTAGCGTGATCCGGGTAACACCACCAATACTACTACACGAATGGAATGAGAAACCCAAGTGATCAATGGAGATCACCTCTATGAATATCCAAACTACACGTCACCGATCACCACCCGATGCTAGTCTTTCAACGCGTAACAATGATTCTTGCAACAACCTACAATAGATTAAGCCAAGAAAAGATCAAAAACACAAACCCTAGGTGGGGATGTGTTTTGTGCCGTGACCTAGAGAGAGAGGATGAGGGAGGACTTTTTCAATTTAGGTTAAATGTTTAGTGGTGAATTGATTTGATCAAATCTCCTTTGATCTTATCTTTTCAAAACTTACACTTAGGCCCTTAAAACAAGCTCCATGAACCCCTATTCCCCTCCCCTATGGCCGGCCACTTGTAGGGCCCACAATGGGCTTGCCCGTTGTTGGCCCAGTCCAAAAACACTAAGTCTAACTTAGTATTTAATGGCCCGTTATTGATCTCGAGTTACGTAGTCATTTATATATTGTAAATACGATAAATACAATCTATAAAATGGTGTCTCTATGTATAAGTGTGTGACCCCATAGGCTCACATATGTCTAGCCATATAATTAGTGATTATGACACGAGCATACTCCAACAGCTCCCACTTGCGACGTCATAATGATCAAGTAATTATACAAGCAAAGGTTAGCGTCTAGCAACAAGCCAATGCCCCTAGAAATATGTGAGGTTAGTTTCTTAAACGTCTCATTTCAGATGGTTTATATGTCATCTATCCTTTTGTTACAGATACCGTGTTGAACATTAGACATGGATCAAAAGTTATTCTAATAATTCAACTATTATGTTTCTCGATATAGATATTGAATAAGATTACCAAGTGGGTTAAGATTCATCTTAAACTCATTTGGGTACGGCCATACAAACATCTGTCCAATTCATCGAGGGGCCCAATAGTATCTAACTCCAAAGCAAGTGGAGGAACAAATCCCGTTTTGACTACACGTGTCATTCACATGCTTCATATCGCTCCTGATAATGGCTTTTATAACTACCTTATTCAGGATAGCGTTTAACCATATCAAAGAATGAAATTCCACACATGCAAGACCTGCTTGCATCTCAAGTCTAAGGATAAGAGACATAACCTCTAGCGAGATTCACTATTGACGACGATCCATGTAGTGAAGACTCATAGGTTGGGTCAATCCAATGTTCATCACAATGAACAACATGTGAGTTTGGCAAATGAATCACCAACACGCTCACATTTGCCTTAATTGGATGATACTCCCGTATCGTCAACCGATAATGGATAATTTTAGAACAAATAAATTATTCATGGATTAAACATGAAAATATAGAACACAGTTGATATGAAATGAAAACGATCATAACCAGTACATCAATTCATTATAAATATAAACTGTTTAACGTTCCAATTATTCAAATACTAAAAATACAGATCTACATGAGACTACTAGCTGGTCTAAGTCCAATGCTCCTAGGATGTTCGACATGTTTGGCACAAGGCATTGGTTTCGTAAAAGGATCAGCTATGTTGTCATCTGTATGAACTTTGAGAAGACGAATATCACCACTTTCGATAACTTCTCGAATGTTGTGAACTTTCCGATGAAAATGTTTGGCACCCTTTTGAACTCCTGGTTCATTGGCTATGATAATGGCACCTGTATTGTCACAGTACATATCCATAGGTCATTCATTGCTGGGGACAACACCAAGCCCATAAATGAATTTACGTATCCAAATTGCCTCCATTGCAGCTTCAGAAGCAGCTATGTATTCAGCTTCTGTAGAGGACATCGCGATAGTGCTTTGTTTGGCACTCTTCCAGTCAACAACACCTCCGTTCATGATGAAAACATATCCCGTTTGGGATTTGGTGTCATCACAATCCGTCTCCCAGCCTGCA
Organism: Artemisia tridentata subsp. tridentata; assembly: GCA_021014915.2. Taxonomy (NCBI): domain Eukaryota; kingdom Viridiplantae; phylum Streptophyta; class Magnoliopsida; order Asterales; family Asteraceae; genus Artemisia; species Artemisia tridentata. Next base: position 329,371,585 of record CP139508.1, on the reverse strand, counting down.
TCAGTGTAACAAGTAACACTGAGCTCACGCTTGACATCACCACCATAAACAAGAAACATATCTTTAGTATTTCGTAAATACTTTAATATGTTCTTAATAGCAGTCCAGTGACATTCTCCTGGATCCTGTTGAAATCTACTCATTAAGTTCTGAGAGAACGCTACATCAGGTCTAGTGCACCTAACTGCATACATTATGGATCCCACAGCCGAAGCATAAGGGATTACCTTCATCCTCTTCACCTCAGTAGGTGTAGAGGGTCCTTGAGCTTTACTCAATTCTGTATTCGGTTGCATTGGAAGACTTCCACGTTTGGAATCTTGCATCTTAAATCGCTTCAAGATTTTGTCAATGTATGCACTTTGACATAAGCCGATTAACCGTTTTGATCTATCCCGATAGATTTTGACTCCAAGTATATACGCAGCTTCTGCTAGGTCTTTCATGGCAAAGCAATTTCCAAGCCAGGATTTTACATCTTGTAGCATTGGAATGTTGTTTCCCATGAGTAATATATCATCGACATATAAGACTAGGAAGAAGACTATACTTCCACTAGTTTTCATATACACACACGGCTCATCGAGATTTTGAGAAAAACCAATTTTCTTGATTTCCTCATCAAATCTCTTATTCCAACTTCTGGATGCTTGCTTTAATCCATAAATGGATCTTTGAAGCTTGCAAACTTTAGTTGGATGTTTAGGATTCACGAAGCCCTCGGGTTGCACCATATAAACGTCTTCGTTTAGGTGGCCGTTCAAGAAGGCTGTCTTGACATCCATTTGCCAGATTTCAAAGTCATAGTACGCTGCTATGGCTATAAGTATTCTAATAGCTTTAACGTCTGCAACAGGCGAGAAGGTTTCTTCATAGTCAACCCCGTAGGTTTGAGTGAAACCTTTTGCTACCAGACGAGCTTTGTAGGTGTGTACATTTACATCCATGTCGGTCTTCTTTTTGAAGAGCCACTTGCTCCCAACGGTTTTAGCGTTAGGAGGTAGGTCAACTTCGACCCAAACATCATTGTCTTTCATGGATTTCATCTCCGCATTCATAGCTTCGATCCATTTATCGTGTTCAGGACTCGATAATGCATCTCGATAGTTAGCGGGTTCACCATGATCCCCTAACTCATGTTCTTCAGCATCGACATAAAAACCATATCGTTCAGGTGCTTGAGGTATCCTTGCGGATCTACGAATGGGAGCAACATCTTGATGTGGTTCAACATTTTCATGTTCAATCTCATTTTGATGTTCACTAGTGTTACCAGAAGGTTGTGCATCTTCCTCTTGAATTTCATCAAGGTCTACGTTGCTCCCACTTGCCTCTTGTGAAATGAGACTGTTCTCAAGAAACTCAGCATACCGAGCAACAAATATTTTGTTCTCGGGTGGGTAGTAGAAGTAGTAACCCATCGTTTCCTTTGGGTATCCTACAAAGATACATTTGATAGCTCTGGGCTCAAGTTTGTTAGGTGTGTCTCGTTTCACGAGAGCCTCACAACCCCATATTTTCAAGTAAGACAAATTAGGGACCTTCCCATTCCATATTTCGTATGGTGTCTTGTCTACCTTCTTGGTTGGAACCATATTGAGAATGCGTGCAGCAGACTCTAGAGCATAACCCCAAAAGGACATTGGCAACGTTGTTAGACTCATCATAGATCGAACCATGTCAAGCAAGGTTCGATTTCTCCTTTCAGATACACCATTATGTTGTGGTGTATATGGAGGAGTGAATTGTGAGACGATCCCACACCTTTTTAGATGATCTAAAAACTCTTGACTCATATATTCACCTCCTCGATCGGATCGGAGGGCCTTTATGGTCTTGCCGAGTTGATTTTCTACTTCATTTGGAAAGACTTTGAACATTTCAAAGACTTCATGTTTATGTTTAATCAAGTAAACATAACCATATCTACTGAAATCATCAGTAAAAGTAATGAAGTAGTTAGCTCCTTCCCTAGACGTTGTTCTAAATGGGCCACATACATCAGTATGTATGAGTCCAAGTAGATCTTTAGCTCTTTCTCCTACATGGGAGAAAGGCTTTCGTGCCATTTTACCAGATATACAAGAAATGCATTTATCAAACGACTCATGGTCGGTTGACTCTAAAAGCCCATCGCGTTGCAGCTTCGTAATGCGTTTCTTGTTTATGTGGCAAAGACGGCAATGCCATAGAAAAGTGGAATCTAAGTTACGTTTAGATTTCTTATTGCTAACATTATATATAGAACTAACGTTTGAAACAGAATCATGCATATCAATTTCAAAAATGCCATCACGAGGAATAGCATTAAAATAAAATACATTATCCTTAGAAACTGCAATACCATAATCCATAAAAGTATGAATAAAACCATCATCTTTCAAACGTGAAAGTGAAACAACACCTCTAGTGATAGTAGGTGCAAAATGGCAATTATTTAAAACAATAACTAAACCATTAGGGAGGATGAGATAAAAGCTCCCTATCGCTTCGACAGCTGCACGGTTGCCATTACCAACTTACAGGTTCAAAGCTCCTTGCTTCAACTTTCTGCTTCCCCTAAGACCCTGCACATTATTACAAATGTGAGTACCACAACCAGTATCATATACCCAGGATTTGTTAGGAAAAGTGTAGAGCTCTATAGTGAAGATACCTGATGTGCTAGCTTCGCTAGCTTTGTTCTTCTTCAACCCTTCTAGGTAGGACGGACAGTTCCACCTCTAATGCCCCTTCACTCCACAATGGTGACAGGGAGAGTCCTTTGCCGAGTGCTCCTTCTTGGCAGGTGGGGGGGATCTTTGGTTTGGGGGCGTAAGCAAGCTTACCCTTGCCCTTACTTTGTCCCTTGCCATGTGCCTTCGGCTTGTTATTTTTCTAGATATTTCTGTGCCTGATAGCTAGGACCATTCTGACAGTGTCAAATAGTTGTTGCTCAGTTGGCTGTCCAAACATGGTTTTTAGTTCCGCCAGCATGTCAAATGCTGCAAGGTTCTCTAAGTCCATTTGGAGCTCAGGGATCATGCTTGCAAGCATGAGACAAGCCACTTCTTGTTGCTCTTGTACCCTACGCGAGTAGGCGGTACGCACAGCAAGAGTAGCAGTGGCAGCAGGTGCTTCAGGTAAAGGTTGTTCCAGATGGTAAAACTTTTGTGTAGCCTCGAGGACGATCCTCAGGTTTTTTTACCAGTCCAAAAGGTTGTTACCATTCAATTTCTCTCTTTCAAGAAATGATTTGATGTACGAGTTGTTCATGGTTTGATTTGGAGTTGTCATCTACAAAACAAACAAAGTTCAAATTTTAGTAAGTTTCAATAATTAATCCTTTTTAAAATTAACTACCCAAGTTTAAGCATATTAAAACAATTAATTTTACGAAAAGGCTAAGATCCTCATTGAGGTTCCACCATCACATCAGTTGATCTGCTAGCAATGGTGGATTCAATAGGTAGGTAACGTCGACCAATTGCATTACATGTGCAACTCTTAGAACTTTATGGGACTCATGGCACTAGTGAACAAGCAACTAGTGTCAAGCTGGCATGTTTAGTCCCATCTTTGCCTCGGGTCAAGGTCTAACCGCTTAACTCGATTAAGTCATCCAATTTGAAAACATGTGATAATATATCTAGGTCTCACGCATAGAGAATAGTCACCTTGGGTTACAATTCAACCTAGGTCCCACGCATAGGCAAAAAGTAATTGCAAGTGTCCTCAAAATTGGACGGCACAACTTAAATTTTGACGGGTAAAATATTTTGATGTGGATCAAAAACGTGTAGGAAAGAAGCATGCATTCATTCTTCGTAGCACAAGTTAAAAACTTTTCTTAACTTAAGTCTAATCATTGTTTTAATTTATGTGTGTCAAGTTGTCCATTTTCAAGACTAATATAAATCCTAAGTGGATTATTAAGTTTGGACAATACAATAAAAGAATAAACAACCTTAACTAGTTTAAGTGTTTATTTAGAAAACAATGATTTTTAAGTTTCAAATCATATTTAAACTTAGTTAAACTAAATCATAAGACTTAGTTCAAAATGGTTTATGTTTAGTTTCAAGTTTTAAGAAAACAATTTTCGTTTTACATGTAGTCACAACATACATAAAAACAACCAAACAAACATACAACTACAATATGCAAAGCCTCAACCGATGAAAATCCTATGCTTGGTCTTGTGAGCCATCACGAGAACCAAGAGTCAACTAGGGAAAAATATCACAACCACACGGAGGGCTCCCACTTGCCCCAAGACAATCATGGGCAAGTAAAGGCCCATAATGCACATGAAAACATGATTCTATCAGCCCAGTTTTCCTGTCTTGCGAGGCCCAAACGGCCTAGAATGAGTCCTCCTCTTGCTTCGGCCCAAACTAGAGAGTTGTAGAACCATGTCTTGTGAACCTGCACGAAAAAATTTAGCCAAAAATGCCTTACCAATCTCCTGAAAATCGCATTTTCCCATCAGGTGTCCAGCAACTACTTTTGGTCCAAATTTCTTCATTCTTTTGCCATTTGCTTCCAAGCTTTTGGTTACATGATATATAAAGTAAAGTACATCTAATCTAATTTTTATCTACTGTAATAATGCCCAAACAATGGCAAAACCAAAATGAAATACATTGCAAAAGTGCCGAAACAATGGCAAACCCAAAAACAAGAAAATCAACCAACAATCACAATCACAACGCACAAGTGGTCTAGGTTTTCATCGGCTTTGCATATACACATAATAATACATTAATATTATGATCATGAAAAGGTGTTGGCTAACTCCATGGACAAACATGCATGTATTTGCCATGGATAACAAAATAAATAACAAGAATTAAATTGTTAGCCAACGAATCGAAGAAATAATTAACAAGAATTAAAACCCCGAATGGTACGCGTGACAAATGGCCATAGACTTATAACCCAATGATATTAGGACCTTATTAACACCATTTTAACATAGAAAAATAAGCCTCATGGGCTGATTAGAAATCAGGTTAAAAATCTCTTAAAAAACACGTTTTTAGGCCATTTTACGGGTACCGATCAAGTAAACAATTGATGTATGCATAACAAATGGCCATAGGATCAAAAAGTCCAGATCTTAAGACCTCATATAGGTCGACATATTCAGAATATACAAGCCCTAGGGGCTGTTTTAAAATTACACTTTTAAATCCATTAAAAAACCACGTTTTTAGCCATTTTTACGCATACAAGATGATCATATGACAACATATGATGGCTCGTGATACCACTATAGGTGATGTATGATAAAATAAAATATTAAACAAACAAGCACAGCTGAAAACATCACCATACAAGGATCCATATAGCCATATGATCAATCTAAATAAAACAAATTAAACAACATGTTTTATACCTTTGTAGCGTGATCCGGGTAACACCACCAATACTACTACACGAATGGAATGAGAAACCCAAGTGATCAATGGAGATCACCTCTATGAATATCCATACTACACGTCACCGATCACCACCCGATGCTAGTCTTTCAACGCGTAACAATGATTCTTGCAACAACCTACAATAGATTAAGCCAAGAAAAGATCAAAAACACAAACCCTAGGTGGGGATGTGTTTTGTGCCGTGACCTAGAGAGAGAGGAGGAGGGAGGACTTTTTCAATTTAGGTTAAATGTTTAGTGGTGAATTGATTTGATCAAATCTCCTTTGATCTTATCTTTTCACAACTTACACTTAGGCCCTTAAAACAAGCTCCATGAACCCCTATTCCCCTCCCCTATGGCCGGCCACTTGTAGGGCCCACAATGGGCTTGCCCGTTGTTGGCCCAGTCCAACAACACTAAGTCTAACTTAGTATTTAATGGCCCGTTATTGATCTCAAGTTACGTAGTCGTTTATATATTGTAAATACGATAAATACAATCTATAAAATGGTGCCTCTGTGTATAAGTGTGTGACCCCATAGGCTCACATATGTCTAGCCATATAATTAGTGATTATGACACAAGCATACTCCAACAACTTCTTGACCCGTGACTATTTCACCAAAACACAGCCAAGAATTATACTTCAACTTCTTAAACAGGCAAGCCACATCCTTAATCAGTTAAGGCCCAGATATGAACTTAAGAAAAATGATTTGAACTTTAAACAGTTAAGGCCCAAATATGAACAAGAAGAATGGTTTGAACAAGAACAGATTCAAGTCGTAGAACTAGATTTAAGAAAAGAAAAAAATGGTTCGAACTAACAATTAAAAGAAAAAAAATAGAGACCACAAATCCAAGCACACGCAATCAATTGAACCTAACCTTGGCTCTTGATACCAATTGTAATATTTGCATGCTTGGATTAGATGATGGATGTTTGATGAATTTCTAGAGAGAGAGAGATGAGAAAGAGTTGGGAGATCTAGAGAGAGAAAATGAGAAAATTGTGGTTGAATGATTAGAAATCTCCAACCCTTCCCAAGTGTGGGAAGGGGTATTTATAGTTACATGATATGGTGCCCCGAGTGGGCTGTGGAGTGAGCTGACAGTGGGTAAAGACCCGACCCAACTCCACAAATACTAATATAACTAAACTAGTATTACTAAAACTAAACTAATATTAATATGCCTACGAGCTAACTTAATGCTAAATAGATACTCGGGGTGACCGAGTCTTCACATGAATATTTATATTCCTAACAACATGTTTACTGTTTCATTGCTTATACATTGATATTGTTAAGTGCATTCTTCTAACTATCAAAGAGTAGATTCTACATATTCTTTGTTATACTCAAAGTTTCTAAACAAAGCTTAAGGATATCGTGTAGTGGGATCAACAAGTGGTATCAGAGCTAAAGGTTCTGAAACTTTTTTCTAGAAGAAACATACAAGGAAGAACAGTTTACTTACAGGAAGATGGATCTTGAAACAACTCAAACCACAACCACCGCTAAACTGCCCTTGCTCAAGCAGAATGAATATGAGATGTGGAGGCTCAGAATTGAGCAGTACTTTCAAGTGCATGATTATGCTGTATGGGAAATCATAGAGAATGGCAACTCTTTTACACCTAAAGTCACAGAAACAACAGAAGACGGTGTAAAGATTCAAACTATATTAGGTCCTGTTACTACAGAAGAGAGGCTTCAGAAAAAGAATGATGTAAAAGCAAGAAGTATGTTGCTGATGACTATTCCTAATGAGCAACTGTTGACCTTTAGCAAGTACAAGACTGCTAAGACCTTGTTTGAGGCAATAACAACAAGGTTTGGAGGCAATGATGCAACTAGGAAGACACAAAAGACTCTGCTAAAACAGAATTATGAAAATTTTAGTGCTCCAAGCACTGAGTCTCTTGATTCTATCTTCATTAGGCTTCAGAAAATTGTAAGCAAACTAGCTGTCTTGGGTATAGAGATTCCACAGGAGGATCTTAATTTAAAGTTCTTGAGAAGTTTTCCTGCTGAATGGAACACTCATGTAGTGGTCTGGAGAAACAAGTCAGATCTTGATACATTGAGTTTTGATGATTTATACAACATTTTTAAGATTGTTGAACAGGAGGTTAGGAATACTGGAAGCTCAAGTTCTAGCTTTGGGAATATGGCATTTGTGTCATCTCCCAGCAATAGCAGTCTAGAAGATGTCAATACAGCTTCAGGAGTTAGTACTGCTAAACTTAAAGTTAGTACTGCTAGTTCACAAACTAGTACTGCTAGCTTAGGTGATGAAACTGTCTATGCATTTTTGGACAGTCAAGCTAGTGGGTCTCAACTTTATCATGAAGACTTAGTTAAAATTCATGAAGATGATCTGGAGGAGATGGATTTGAAGTGGCAATTGGCTTTGCTGAGCATGAGGGCCAAGAGGTATTATCAGAAGACAGGAAAGAAGATCACTATTAGTGAAGGTGATGTTGCTGGGTATGACAAGTCAAAAATGGAGTGTTACAACTGTCATAAGTTGGGACACTTTGCTTGGGAATGTAGAGGGCCAAGGAACCTGGACAGCAGGGGTAGGAATCAAGATAACAGAGGTTCCAAAAATCCAAAAAGCACCAGGAAGAATGAGGAAGAGACTTCTTCCAAGGCAATGGTGGCTATTGATGGACTTGGATTTGATTAGAGCTTTATGGCTAAGGATGAAGCACCTACAGAGATGGCACTGATAGCTTTCTCTGACTCTAAGGTACATACAGTTAAAGCTTGTTCAAAATCTTGTTTAGCTTTAAAAGACTATGAAAAACTTAAAAAGCAGTATGATGACTTAAGAGTAGAGCTTAACCAATCAAATTTTAATTTAGCAAATCATAAGAGAGGTTTAGCTGTTGTAGAAGAACAACTTGTTTTCTACAAAAAAAATGAAACTGTATTCACTGAGGATATAGCTGTCTTGAAATGAGATGTTATGTTTAAAGACTTATAAATTAATGAGCTTAAAAGAGAACTAGAAAAGATTAAGCTAGATAAAGACAGCATTGAAGTGAATATAGAGAGATATGCAGGGGCAACTAAAAGCTTAGATAAGATAGTAGAGTGTCAGCTTACTAATAGCTTTAAGAAAGGTCTAGGTTATAAGTCTGTTGCACCACCTTATAAAGGGGCACATCCACCACCAGGTATTGATTTGGCACATACTGGTTTAGAGGAATTTCAAGAGCCTAAGTTTGAATATGAACATAAGACCAGTGAGAGTGCTAGTGTAGAGAAGTCTGAAGAGATTAAGGAATCTTTTGAGAGTGCTAGTGACACCTCATTGGTTGAGGAAAATGTATCTGAAGTTAAGGTAGAAAAGAAAAGTGTTGTTCCTAATGTGACTAAAATAGAAAATGAAAAACCAGTTAGGAAGCAAGTTAGATATGCAGAGATGTATAGATCATAAAATAGATCACAAAGTCCTAGGGGTAACCAGAGAAATTGGAATAACTTGAAGTCCAAACAACTAGTAAGTGATTTTGTCATGTTCAGGAAAATTATAACTACCACCAAAGGGAAAGGGTGGTAAATGGGAATTCTAGGGTGAACATAAATGGCTTTGCTAAATATATTCACCCTAATGCTCAAAGAAACATGGCTCCCAGAGCAGTGTTGATGAGAACTGGCCTTAGACATTTGAATACTGTTAGGCCTGTTTGTACTGCTCACCCCAAATCAACAGTTTATAGTGCTAGACCAATGTCATGTTATTCTAAACCAACACTACAAACTGTTAAAAGGCCCTTTCAAAACAAAACATCATTATCTACCAGAAAATTTGGCCAAAAAGGTAATACTGCTAGGCCAGCAGTTAGTAATGCTAGACCAGTAGTTAGTACTACTAGGCCAGTGAATGCTATTAGGGAAAATAGGGGCAATGCTGTTAAGGCCTCAGCATGTTGGGAGTGGAGACCCACCAAACCCAATAGTATATCAATTATCATGAAGAAATATAACTACATTGATGCACGAGGCAGATCCAAGTCAGTAATGGCTTGGGTCCCCAAAGAAAACTAATTTCCTTTATTTTATGTGTAGGAACATCCACAAGATGATGAAGAAGATCAAGGATATTCAGATAGTAGATGCTCAAGGCACATGACAGGGAACATGTCTTACCTCTCAGATTTCAAAGCTTTTGATGGAGGATATGTTGCCTTTGGGGGAGGAGCAAGAGGTGGTAAAATTACTGGTAAAGGTATAATTAAAACCGGTAAACTTGATTTTGAAGATGTGTACTTTGTGTAGGAACTTAAGTTTAATCTTTTTAGTGTCTCACAGATGTGTGACAAAAAGAACAGAGTTCTTTTTACTGAGACTGAATGTCTTGTCCTGTCTCCTTTTTAAGTTACCTGATGAAAGTATTCCTAGAAAGGGCAACATGTACAGTGTTGATATGAAGAAAATTGTTACTAAAGAGAATCTAACTTGTCTTGCTGCAAAGGCCACATTGGATGAATCAATGCTTTGGCATAGGAGACTTGGTCATGTAAATTTTAAAACCATTAATAAGATTGTAAAAGATGGTTTGGTAAGAGGTTTACCTCAAAAACGTTTTGAAAATGACCAAACTTGTGTTGCCTGTCTTAAGGGAAAACAACACAGAGCTTCTTGTAAGCCCAAGTCTCAAAACTCTATTACTCAACCATTATTCATGCTTCATATGGACTTGTTTGGTCCTACATCTGTGAGTAATTTAATGGATAAGAAGTACTGTCTTTTGGTCATTGATGATTATAGCAGGTTTACATGGGTTTTCTTTTTAGGAACTAAGGATGAAACCAGTAACATTTTTAAGAGCTTTATAACAGAAATAGAAAACCTAGCTGATAAGAAAGTAAAAATCATTAGGTGTGACAATGGGATAGAGTTTAAAAATAGAGTTATGAATGAATTTTGTGATAAAAAAGGTATTAGGAAAGAATTCAGTGTAGCTAGAACTCTTCAGCAAAATGATGTTACTGAAAGGAGGAATAGGACTCTGATAGAGGCTGCTAGAACCATGTTAGCTGGCTCTAAGCTACCTATTTCATTTTGGGCTGAAGCAGTAAATACTACTTGTTATGTGCAGAATAGGGTTTTAGTGGTCAAACCTCACAACAAGACTCCTTATGAACTATTTAGAGGTAGAACACTTGCTCCAAGTTTCATGAGACCATTTGGATGTCATGTTACTATCCTTAATACCTTAGATTATTTGGGAAAGTTTGATGGAAAGTCAGATGAGGGTTTTTTTGTTGGTTACTCTACACATAGTAAAGCTTTTAGGGTATACAACATAAGAACTAGGAATTTAGAAGAAAACCCGCATGTTGAATTTGTAGAGAATAAGTCTAATGTTGCAGGTGAAGGTCTAAAATGGCTGTTTGACCTTGATGCTCTAACAAAATCTATGAACTATGTACCAGTTTTTGCAGGTACAAATACTAATGATTTTGCAGGTACAGAAGCCAGTGTTGATACAGATGATTCTAGCATGGAGAAAGAGACTGGTCAAGATCACATTTTGATGCCAATTTGGAAAGATGGTTCTCTATATGATTCATTTTTAAAGAATGATGATCCACCAACTTCTAGTGATGCTGATGGTAAAGTAAGTGGAGTTGATGATCAAGAACAAGAGGTACCTGAAAACATTACTAATGATGATGGTACTGCTAGGCCAAATGATGGTACTGCTAAGCCAAAAGATAGTACTAGTGGACCAAATGTTTATACTATTGATCCAACAGTTCATCCTGCTCTACAGACTAATTTTTTTGATGATTTTGAAGTAGACTTGAACAATATTCCAATCACATATGAAGCTCCCTCAACTCCCCATACAAGAGTTCACAGAGAACATTCACTTGATCTTGTGATTGGTGATATGCAGTCTGGTGTAAAGACAAGGAGACAAGTCAAGTCTACAGATGAACAAGAACAAGGATTTATCAGTGCAATATATGAAGGAAAAACACATGAAGACCTTCATACTTGTTATTTATCTGTTTCTGTAACACCCCAACCCAACAAGGGTAGAAGTATCATGTTATGGTGATATATCAAAGCAAACATAAGCATATGACTTAAATAATACAAATGAGTTTCAAAGGTTACAAAGGGAAAATATGAAATACAAGGTTACAAAGGGAAACAACAATAAATACTAAATCTTAGAATGTAAATACTTCTAATCATCTCTAATCCAGCGTAGCTATCATGGTGTGGTCTTCTAAGTCCAAAAGTACTCTCCACCCATAACCCAGCTTCCTACTAAAACCTGCCGCAGGAAAAGAAATGCGGCTGAGCTTAAAAAGCTCAGTGAACAGATATATAGGTAATAAACGAATAAATAAATCATATAATGGTATAGAAAAATGAAACACAAGCTCCTGATGAAACGAATATCACTTTTCAAAAGAACGAGAGATTTAAGATCATCTGAACAAATATCATAAGCCAAATGAGATGGAGAAATAAGATAATACGAATTAAAGGACATACATGCATACACATCAAGAGTAAGAATAGCTCTAGAGTCAAAGTAATAAACGACAACGAACACATCCAACCGAGCCACTCGATCGGACCAAAGATACCTAACAGATAGCCACGAGCGTATCTACACGAGCCACTCGTATAGACTAAATAATCACATCACATATACCTATCATATCTACGTGTATGGAGAGGGGAGACCTCTAAGTATCAAAACAGTGAGTGGGGTATAGGGCACATACAACCAGTCACCAACCAAATCACATATCAAATCATATTAGCCTAGGATGCATCCATACGCCCCCCACAAACAAATCATATACGTACCATGTACTAGACAAGTATACGCATATATCAAAATGGCCAAGTGATCACATATCATATCATATCATATCAAATCAAATAGGGACACCGTGGATCAATCACACCTCCACAGAAAGTGTCATGCCATCGGTGCCTCAATGACATGGCCATGGTACCTCCATGGCTAGTTAGCTCGGGCAACAAACACACAAAGCATACCATATCATATCATCATATCAGAGGTAATCATAACAAATGCATATACCAACAGAATCATATTAGAGGATCATATAACTGAGATCATAGCAAAGCTCATATCAAAAGAATCATATTAAAAGATCATAGCAACGGAATCATATCAAAGGAATCAAAGTATATCAAATCATACGAATCAGAATCAAAGATCGAAGCCATAAGAAAGACACCCTTACTGAGAAAGGGTAGAATATCTGTACCTTATACCGCAATTGAAACCATATCAGAAAACGCAAGGATCAGAAGTTACTCCTTCTTCAGCGAATCTACACGAATTAATGATCGTCTTATTATTAATATCTTATTTAAATCAGATTACTTATTTTAGTCGGCTTTCCATTTTTAGTAACTTTCCTTATTTAGTAACTTCTGAATTAAGTGAGTTTTCCAAACTAATGAATTTTTTTTTTGGGTTATAATGATAATTAACAAACTTTAAGACTTAATATCAGCAACATTATAGTTTAGGATTAAATATGCTCACTTTTTATAGTTTAGGGTTTAAGCTGTCATTTTATCAAAGTTTAGGGTCAAAAAGTAAATTATCAAAATTAAATATTAAAATGTCAAATAAAATTATTTTAAAGTTTATACTATAATTTTATGTTAAGATAATAATTTTAGACCCCGTCGGTCATAATTTATTAACGTATTTTTGACATAAATCTTAGACCGCGTCGACCAAAATATGTTATTATCACATGCATAAACACACGACTCGCGACTATCCATCAAAACATTTTGTATAAGCATTTTATGACTACCCTACTCACACACATTGCAGCCTTTATAACCCACTCACACGATACATATATTCACATATATTACTCGACTTACATTATTCTATTTGGCCAGGATATGAATTAACGAATACTCGAAACAACTTAACCCTCTACACCTTTCCAGATTAGATGCCACCTACACTCATACGTTTCTTTCATAACAGCCCTATAAATCTCACCTTTTACCCACGCACTCAACTTAACGATCACACAAAATGGCACATGATCAGCCCTTATATTCACATATTTAATAGACACATCTCTTCTTTATTTAGCTTATGTTTCTTGTTCGTTTCATTAAGTAGCGAAGTCACAGGTTGATTAGGGTGCGTTTATATTAGGTTTAGGGTCGATAAAACTGCATGGTCGACACAAGAAAAGTACCACGCACACCATCCGTTTCTTCTTAACATCACGACACATTAACAGCCTAAAAGAACCTTACGTAAAATCTCCTTTAATTCAATATAACATATGACATAAAGCGAACAGATTGCGAGTCATGTGAATACATATGTCTCTCGTATAGCTCTTTAACGAAACAGAAATAATCCAGATTTATACGCGAGTTCTTTTATTCTCTTATGTGACCATTGCATCAACCTCGTATAACCTTTATTAACAAAGTAGAAACTTATAGGATGACGCGAGATCTATTCGAATAGAAACACAAGCAGTCACTCGACACTATTTGGTTATCATAGTTCCATTTTTATTTATTTTTTTGTTCGTATCATAATCTTCTACTCAAGGTTTGAAAGACAACGAGACCATGCAGCAACGATTTAGATTAGGTTCGTATTGTATTTATTTTGTAAACAAACTGATGTATTCTATACGTGACAAAGATGGTGTTAACGGATGATACCTTGGCTGCATTAAAAGGGATTAAACGGAAGAACAGTTGCACTCTAGTTAGCCCCATGCGATCATCCAAGGGCTGTTACGAGGCTCGAACACTATCGCCATGATTACAAAAGCCCTAGCATCAATGTGATCAGACTTCACTTCAACTGTTGTCGTGCCTTCAAGAATACCAGGTTGCTATATTTATGTTGAGAGTTTAGGAATTTTGGCTGCTAGGCATGCGCATAGAAGAGAGGAAGAAAGAGGTGAAGTTCTTTTATAAAAAAAATATAGACGTAAAGGTTATAATCATTTATTTTATTGTGAGATTTAAATCAATTAGGTGATTTGGGAGATATTTTAGGCCGAGATTTGGGGAGATGATGGGTTGATTTGTACCAATTTATGTGTGGGAATTTAGAGAGGTTTATCACCAATATAATTTCCAAATTTGAAATTAGTGTGTGTCACATTTTGCAAAGAAAAGAAATGGGTCCATTAACATTGTAAATGTGTGATATGCATATATATATGTTGTCATTTATTTATTAAGTTAGTTTAAGGTTTCTTGTTTCCCCAAGAGTTAAATATAACGTAGTATGGATATTAGGTTAGGTCGAATTGATCATTTAAAAATTATTTTCGAATCTTAGGTCGTTGTAAATTCTAAGGTGAAATTTTAATTATAATGTAATGTTTTAAATTACATGTAGTTAATTCTCATACTTAGGTTATAAATATAAGGTTCTTGTGTAATCAATTGTATGCTCTTAAAATAAAAATTTTGTTTTTGAGGGGCAAAATGGGAATTTCAAACGAATGGAAATTTTAGGTTTTACAACTCTTCCTCTCTATAAGAAAATTTTCGTCCTCGAAAATTGAAGTGAAACGAAACGGAAAGCACAACGGACCGTGAACGGAAATGCGAATGACTTGTTTCTCATGACTCTATCTTGTTGATCAAAATAGCTTCGGCTTCCTCAGAAAAGACATACCATAACGAATCCAGACAAAAGAATAATACACCAAACGTAACGGATGATAATCGTGTTCTCTCAGAAGAGATACAGGGAATACGTAGGATTTGACGGATATATCGTCCGTGGAATCTGATTAGACAAACCAGATGAGGACGTACAGAAAACAGATTGTTTGATATCATCAACGACAGAAAGCTCTACAACAGAACCTAAGATTCTTATCAGAAGTATAGAGGTCAGCAAACGCGTGACGAGAATCCAAACGTATCAAATCGTATAACGGTGAAGGCAGATTAAGCGTATAGGTAGAATGAACCTAAAGTCTCACTAACGTAGGTAATCTTAAACAGCTATCAGAAATTCTAAGGCTTCTAAGGCACTCCTCGAAATATCCTATGATCATAATAAGTGCACGTTATATGATGTAAGTATTATCACGTTGGCCAGACGTCATAATACTGGCATCATATAAATATGCCCTCATAATGGTCATACTTTATCTCAAGTCGTGAACAAAATAACTTATCTTAACCACCTATCAGTCCTTCTACCTCCTAGGGTTGGTCCGAATCGATCATCATTACGAATTCAAAATCGGGGAAACAGAACGTACAACTAGCGTAACGGAATTAGTAAGCATCAAATGAAGTTCGTCGTCAAAAGTGTCAGTTCTTCCACAATTCATCATAGTTCTCATAACAAAACCATCATCCAACAAACGCATAACGAACACAGAACGGAATTTCTAATAGGGAACATAGTAGGTTGAGAGGGAGTGAATTTCGTCATCAATGGCTTCATCCTTCACAGGATCAACTCTTCCAAACACAAATGTTCGCTTCAAAATTCATCCATTCAATTACATGATTTCAAATCTCTTCCAATTCCAAGTAGTCGGTCTACGTCTGTCCATATGATTATAGGGTGGAAAGGAATTATAAACTTGAGTCTGGTCCCTCAAGCCTTCGGCACCTCTTCTGGACACTGTGGTGTGTCTTCCATTCGCGAGTCTGCTTCTGCTCTCAATTCATCTTAGTACAACTAAAATGAATAGAGAAGCAAGACTGCGTGTCTTTGACAGGTCTTCTAGCACAGTTCAAAATTCGCCAACTCAAACTGCTGTCATCACCGGATACCTGGTAGTGTTGTCTGCTACAATCTCTGAACGCCAATCAAATCTACTCTTCCAGAACAAAGGGTCATTCTACTTAATACAAAGATGATCTACATGTTCCTCGTTCGTCTCTGAGCACAAACACACTGTCATACTATGACAATTGTCCAACTACTCGCGAAAAACATGATTCTATTAGCCAATACAATTGGCATCATTTAAAACTCATAATGATCACAACGAGTACGAAAGCAGCTTCATGAATCGTCTCAGGGAAAACTTCATATCTACTTTCATATCACCTATCTCCCACTTCACACATAAAACCAAAATGCTTCACGGAGGTTACTCTCAGTTAGTCATCTCCCTTCTTAGCAGTTCTTGTGGTTGCTTCTCCAGTCCTTCAAACATTAAATGAGGCCGTCTGATACGGAGTTTCAAAGATAGAACAAATCAATCATTGATACGCGGAAATGGATAATGATTTTGGATAGTGATATAGTTAAATTCACGATAGTCGATACGTCACGGCATACTTCCCTCTTTCTTCTTCATAAACCAATAGGAGCATTCAAAGAGAACACTGAGGTGAACAAAATCATATTCCATCAGCTCCTTCAATCTCTCAACTTCTATGGCATCATGGTTTCGTTAATTGAGATAGGTTTAAAGTCAATTCTACCTCCCAAGCAGGGGGATTCCCAAGAGGTTCATCAGAAAACACCAAAAAATTTTGTACAACAAAAACTTTCAATGCCAGAGCTTTCTAAGGGTGGATACTAATAGGTGTCAGGAGAAATTTGACAATCAAACTAGATCGGAGTAAGGGTTTTCATAGCAACATTAATCTTAACAGATTTAAGTGATTGAGAGTCATCAAAGCTAAAGTAGAACGAAGTAGATTGTTTAAAGTTCGCATATCGGGTATGGTAGTCCATGGTAGCTTTACAAAAGTCATCCAATCCATAACCAAAAGACCTCAAGGTCAATTATACCAAGAGTAAATAGATCCGCAGAATGAATATGGTCGTTAAACCAGACGGATAGTTCATATATCAGAGTCAAGTACATGGTTCATCAAGGTGTTGAGATAGATAAGCGAACAGTTCAAGGTGTTGGAATCTTGCTTAGCTCCTTAGCAAAATGATAGGTACAGTGTGCATCATCGGAAATACGAACATCGTAAGGTTGTAAAAAGTGAGACGTATGGGATATCAGTTGTCAGCATCATTATGCTTAGTTAACAAATCCATACTGAGATAGTGCTTACATCATATCCTTCCAAAGGAACTAGTTGGCAGGCAAGTTTAATCATTCAAAGGGAGGGAATAAAACTACCTATATCCGTGGTTATTAGTTACCAGAGTTCTCATAGGGGTAGTAATGGATTATGCAGAGTTGAGTAGTATCGGATGATACACTATATCCAGCACGGGTAATGAATTCATAGAATGTGTCAAGCACATTAGGGTTGAATGAACTTCGGAATGGTCAGAAAAGTATCAAACTGTTTATCAAACAGATCGGAAGTGGAGATCAAAATCAGGAAGTGAAACTTAAATGGTGCAAGGTATCCATGTAGTTCTCAAGGAAGTCGAAACTTACTTGGTTACTAAGCTTAAGTTGCAAAACTTTCTAGCTTCTGAAACAAATGTTCTTATAAGGCTTAGCTAAAGGCAGAGGCACGAATCAGAGTGATGCGGAAGCAATGCTACTTACATAGATGTCCTAGTCTACCCATTCCTCACCGGTCATACTTATGTTCCTATGGGGAAATCCTAAAGCAAATTCTCAAAGGTTATCTTATGAGCGCTTACAGTGGAAACTTAATGGTCCAAACTTCACAGGTCAAGGGTAAATGTATTACAAGTCGCAGCCTGTCTCTCTGATACCATAATTGTAACACCCCAACCCAACAAGGGTAGAAGTATCACGTTATGGTGACATATCAAAGCAAACATAAGCATATGACTTAAATAATACAAATGAGTTTCAAAGGTTACAAAGGGAAAATATGAAATACAAGGTTACAAAGGGAAAAAACAATAAATACTAAATCTTAGAATGTAAACACTTCTAATCATCTCTAATCCAGCTTAGCTATCATGGTGTGGTCTTCTAAGTCCAAAAGTACTCTTCACCCATAACCCAGCTTCCTACTAAAACCTGCCGCAGGAAAAGAAATGCGGCTGAGCTTAAAAAGCTCAGTGAACAGATATATAGGTAACAAACGAATAAATAAATCATATAATGGTATAGAAAAACGAAACACAAGCTCCTGATGAAACGAATATCATTTGTCAAAAGAATGAGAGATTCAAGATCATATGAACAAATATCATAAGCCAAATGAGATGGAGAAATAAGATAATACGAATCAAAGGACATACATGCATACACATCAAGAGTAAGAATAGCTCTAGAGTCAAAGTAATAAATGACAACGAACACATCGAACCGAGCCACTCGATCGGACCAAAGATACCTAACAGATAGCCACGAGCGTATCTACACGAGCCACTCGTATAGACCAAATAATCACATCACATATACCTATCATATCTACGTGTATGGAGAAGGGAGACCTCTAAGTATCAAAACAGTGAGTGGGGTATAGGGCACATACAACTAGTCACCAACCAAATCACATATCAAATCATATTAGCCTAGGATGCATCCATACGCCCCCCACAAACAAATCATATACGTACCATGTACTAGACAAGTATACGCATATATCAAAATGGCCAAGTGATCACATATCATATCATATCATATCAAATCAAATGGGGACGCCGTGGATCAATCACACATCCACAGAAAGTGTCATGCCATCGGTGCCTCAATGACATGGCCATGGTACCTCTATGGCTAGTTAGCTCGGGCAACAAACACACAAAGCATACCATATCATATCATCATATCAGAGGTAATCATAACAAATGCATATACCAACAGAATCATATTAGAGGATCATATAACTGAGATCATAGCAAAGCTCATATCAAAAGAATCATATCAAAAGATCATAGCAACGGAATCATATCAAAGGAATCAAAGCATATCAAATCATACGAATCAGAATCAAAGATCGAAGCCATAAGAAAGACACCCTTACTGAGAAAGGGTAGAATATCTGTACCTTATACCGCAATTGAAACCATATCAGAAAACACAAGGATCGGAAGTTACTCCTTCTTCAGCGAATCTACACGAATTAATGATCGTCTTATTATTAATATCTTATTTAAATCAGATTACTTATTTTAGTCGGCTTTCCATTTTTAGTAACTTTCCTTATTTAGTAACTTCTGAATTAAGTGAGTTTTCCGAACTAATCACTTTTTTTTTTGGGTTATAATGACAATTAACAAACTTTAAGGCTTAATATCATCAACATTATAGTTTAGGATTAAATATGCTCACTTTTAATAGTTTAGGGTTTAAGCTGTCATTTTATCAAAGTTTAGGGTAAAAAAGTAAATTATCAAAATTAAATATTAAAATGTCAAATAAAATTATTTTAAAGTTTATACTATAATTTTATGTTAAGATAATAATTTTAGACCCCGTCGGTCATAATTTATTAACGTATTTTTGACATAAATCTTAGACCGCGTCGACCAAAATATGTTATTATCACATGCATAAACACACGACTCGCGACTATCCATCAAAACATTTTGTATAAGCATTTTATGACTACCCTACTCACACACATTGCAGCCTTTATAACCCACTCACACGATACATATATTCACATATATTACTCGACTTACATTATTCTATTTGGCCAGGATATGAATTAACGAACACTCGAAACAACTTAACCCTCTACACCTTTCCAGATTAGATGCCACCCACACTCATACGTTTCTTTCATAACAGCCCTATAAATCTCACCTTTTACCCACGCACTCAACTTAACGATCACACAAAATGGCACATGATCAGCCCTTATATTCACATATTTAATAGACACATCTCTTCTTTATTTAGCTTATGTTTCTTGTTTGTTTCATTAAGTAGCGAAGTCACAGGTTTATTAGGGTGCGTTTATATTGGGTTTAGGGTCGATAAAACTGCATGGTCGACACAAGAAAAGTACCACGCACACCATCCGTTTCTTCTTAACATCACGACACATTAACAGCCTAAAAGAACCTTACGTAAAATCTCCTTTAATTCAATATATCATACGACATAAAGCGAATAGATTGCGAGTCATGTGAAAACATATGTCTCTCGTATAGCTCTTTAACGAAACAGAAATAATCCAGATTTATACGCGAGTTCTTTTATTCTCTTATGTGACCATTGCATCAACCTCGTATAACCTTTATTAACAAAGTAGAAACATATAGGATGACGCGAGATCTATTCGAATAGAAACACAAGCAGTCACTCGACACTATTTGGTTATCATAGTTCCATTTTTATTTATTTTTTTGTTCGTATCATAATCTTCTACTCCAGGTTTGAAAGACAACGAGACCATGCAACAACGATTTAGATTAGGTTCGTATTGTATTTATTTTGTAAACAAACTGATGTATTCTATACGTGACAAAGATGGTGTTAACGGATGATACCTTGGCTGCATTAAAAGGGATTAAACGGAAGAACAGTTGCACTCTAGTCAGCCCCATGCGATCATCCAAGGGCTGTTACGAGGCTCGAACACTATCGCCATGATTACAAAAGCCCTAGCATCAATGTGATCAGACTTCACTTCAACTGTTGTCGTGCCTTCAAGAATACCAGGTTGCTATATTTATGTTGAGAGTTTAGGAATTTTGGCTGCTAGGCATGCGCATGGAAGAGAGGAAGAAAGAGGTGAAGTTCTTTTATAAAAAAAAATATAGACGTAAAGGTTATAATCATTTATTTTATTGTGAGATTTAAATCAATTAGGTGATTTGGGAGATATTTTAGGCCGAGATTTGGGGAGATGATGGGTTGATTTGTACCAATTTATGTGTGGGAATTTAAAGAGGTTTATCACCAATATAATTTCCAAATTTGAAATTAGTGTGTGTCACATTTTGCAAAGAAAAGAAATGGGTCCATTAACATTGTAAATGTGTGATATGCATATATATATGTTGTCATTTATTTATTAAGTTAGTTTAAGGTTTCTTGTTTCCCCAAGAGTTAAATATAACGTAGTATGGATATTAGGTTAGGTCGAATTGATCATTTAAAAATTATTTTCGAATCTTAGGTCGTTGTAAATTCTAAGGTGAAATTTTAATTATAACGTAATGTTTTAAATTACATGTAGTTAATTCTCATACTTAGGTTATAAATATAAGGTTCTTGTGTAATCAATTGTATGCTCTTAAAATAAAAAAAAAATTTGTGGGGCAAAATGGAAATTTCAAACGAATGGAAATTTCGGGTTTTACAGTTTCTTATCTCAGGAAGAACCCAAGAATATTGCAAAAGCTCTTAGTGACCCATTTTGGGTAGAAGCCATGCAAGAGGAGCTCTTACAGTTCAAGCTTCAAAATGTGTAGGTTCTGGTTGATTTGCCTAATGGAAAGTGGGCAATTGGTACTAAATGGGTGTTCAGAAACAAGAAGGATAAGAGAGGCATTGTCATCAGGAACAAAGCAAGGCTAGTTGCACAGGGATATACTCAAGAAGAGGGTATAGATTATGATGAAGTGTTTGAACCTATAGCAAGTATTGAGGCAATAAGGTTGTTTTTAGCTTATGCTTCTTTCATGGGATTCATGGTTTATCAAATGGATGTGAAGAGTGCCTTTCTTTATGGTACAATTGATGAAAAAGTATATGTTATGCAACCACCAGGATTTGAAGATCATGATCATCCTGACAAGGTCTACAAGGTGGTAAAGGCACTATATGGTTTACATCAAGCTCCAAGAGCCTGGTATGAAACATTGGCCAAGTATCTATTGGACAATGGATTTCACAGAGGACAGATAGACAAGACATTGTTTATAAAAAGGCAAAAGGGTGATATTTTGCTTGTCCAAGTATATGTAGATGACATTATTTTTGGCTCTACCAAGAAGAATTTGTGTACTGCTTTTGAGAAACTAATGCATGATAAGTTTCAAATGAGTTCTATGGGAGAAATGAATTTCTTCTTAGGATTACAAGTCAAGCAAAAGAAAGATGGTATATTTATCAGCTAGGATAATTATGTTGCTTATATTTTGAAGAAATTTGGGTACACAGATGCCAAGATTGCTAGTACTCCTTTTGATAAAGAGAAGCCTTTACTTAAAGATGCAGATGGTGATGATGTCGATGCTCATTTATACAGGTCAATGATTGGATCATTGATGTATCTTACGTCATCTAGACCAGATATTATGTTTGCTGTGTGTGCATGTGCCAGATTTCAAGTCACTCCTAAGGCTTCACATTTACTTGCTGTGAAGAGGATTTTTCGGTACCTTAAAGGTCAACCTAAATTGGGCCTTTGGTATCCTAGGGAGTCTTCATTTGATTTAGTGGCTTATAGTAATAGTGACTATGCTAGTGCAAGTTTAGATAGGAAGTCAATAACATGTGGTTGTCAATTCCTAGGGAACCGGTTAATATCATGGCATTTTGAACATGAATTTATGGTCATAGTAAGTCAGATAGTAACTGAGCTTACTCACTCTATACCATTCTATCATTTGATAGTGTGTTAGTCTAAGGACATCTGGTATTGAGAACAGCGAGTAAAAGTGAATCTAACACATTTGTGTTGGAGGCAACACCTGCCACGAGCTGGAAACCCTGTCAAAAAGGCTTTTTGAATGAGTCTATCTGATCACAGGCAGCATTTATGCTGAAAATATTGGTTCTCACACAACCAGAGGTTAAATGCAACCAAAATTTTGATTAAGTGTCTTCCTTTACACTTAATCCCTTCAAAAGTTTGTGGGCAGTATGGTTTTAAAAGAAAATTGAGTCAATACTGCTAAGAAAAAGTTTTTCCAACAGTTTGTACTGCTAGACAAAAGTTTGTACTGCTAGCGTAAAACTTTGTACTGCTGGGTAGCCGTTTGTACTGTTTGGGAAATAACCGTTTTTTAAATATAGCCGTTGGGGTAAATTTCTGTCAGTTACTTTATTTAAGGTTTTTTCTAACTTGGATAATTCACACTCTTTCTTTACTTACAAAATTTCTTTATTCTCAAGAAAAGATTTACTCAAGTCGATATATTCTCAAACCCTAAGTGAACTTTCTAAATTCTCAATTGGCTTTACCAAACACTCAACTCACTCATTAACGATCATAACCCAGCAAACTAATCACACTTTATCTCTTATAATGGCGAATTTGTATTTCTGTTCTAAACATAATCAGGTTGCCTACTTGGAGAAACCAGAGGG
This sequence comes from Artemisia tridentata subsp. tridentata, assembly GCA_021014915.2. NCBI lineage: Eukaryota > Viridiplantae > Streptophyta > Magnoliopsida > Asterales > Asteraceae > Artemisia > Artemisia tridentata. Next base: position 329,348,012 of record CP139508.1, on the reverse strand, counting down.
AAGTCAAGGCTTTCAACAGATAGTGGACTTTCTCAATACTAGCCACATCAGGTATGCTCTAACAGTTAGTCCCACTATCTATGTTTCTTTAATCACACAGTTTTGGCAGACTGCAACCGTCAAAACAAGTGATGATGGAGAACAAGAGATAACTGCCACGGTGGATGGTATGGTTAAGACTGTTACTGAAGCATCTGTTAGGAGACATCTCCAATTGGCAGATGTTGATGGTATTAGTACATCACCAAACACTGAAAGTTTTCAAAACCTCTCATTGATGGGATATTTCAGAACTCCTGATTTATTTACTTTTCAAAAAGGATAATTTTCCCGTCAATGGAGATTTCTCATACATACTATCTTATATTGTTTAAGTTCAAAGAAAACAGCTTGGGAACAATTCAGTAGCAACATTGCAACTGCTATTGTTTGCTTAGCTACTAATAGAACTTTTAATTTTTCAAAGTTAATTTTTGATGGTATGGTGAAAAATGTGGATAGTAATGCTAAATTTTTGATGTATCCAAGATTTATCCAAACATTTTTGAATAAACACAAAAGCTTGCTTCAGCTTCCTAAAAATGTTTACCCAACTCCCTCTCTTACTTCAAAACTTTTTAATAACATGAGGAGAGCTACTAAGGGTTATTCAAGGGTTGCAGTACCATTGTTTGAAAATATGCTTGTTCAGGTACAGGATGAAGGATCAACAACCCCAGTTGAGTCCCATCACACACCCACCAGCTTATCTAGTACTCCATCAGGCTCACAACCAACTTCATCATCCTATAGGAGTTCTACCAGACAGCAAACTATGCTCTCTCAGCCCAGTTCTCCTACTCATACCCCAGTAGCAGATGAGATTGTCTATGATAGAGTGGTGAGGGCTACCACTACTGTGTCTAGCTTAGCAGTAGCACAGGCCAGTGGTACCATTGATAAGACCCAACCCACGACAACATCTCCTGACTCAAGTTCACATGCGCATGTTTTAGGTGGTGGACTCCCCAGCCAATTGGAAACTATAGGGGAAATGCCCCATGATTCACCTCTCCTAGGAGGTAACACACCTGGAAGTGATGAGGGCAGTGTATCACTTAAGGAATTGATGGTTACTTGTACACATTTGACAAACAGGGTGACTGGACTGGAGAATGACTTAAAGGAGACCAAAAAGCTGTATGGTTGTATATGTACCAAACTCATTATGAAGTTGAAGAAGCTACAACACAAGGTCAAGTCACTCAAAACCAAAAGAAAAGCTCAAATTGTGGAATCCTCAACTTCAGCAGATGATAGCTCAGATGATGATATGAATGATTCTTCCAAACAGGGGAGGAAAATTAAAGACATTGATGCAGATCCTAACATCTCATTGGTTCAAGAAGATGCTGAGACTGAGGGGAGGCAATTTGATCAAGATATGGGTGGTGATGTTGAACAAGAGACTAAACCAGTAAATCTTCAAGATCAGGTTGCAGAGCCAGTACACCTTGAAGAGCAAGAAAATGTTGAAGATACTGCTACAAGTACAAGATTTGAAGTTAGTACTGCTGGTATTGCTGGTGCAGGGGTTAGTACTGCCAGGGTTGTTTACATAAGAAGGAGTGCTGCTGATAAAGGAAAGGGGATTATGATTGAATTTGAGCCAAAAAAGAAAGTCAAGAAAAGTGTTCAAGCTCAAATAAGTTATGATGCATAAGTTGCTCAGAGGGTTCATGAAGAAGAGCAAGCTAAGCTAGTAGAAGAAGAAAAAATTGCTAGATTTATGATAGAACAAAAGCTTGCAACTGAAGATGCAGAAAGGTTAGCTCAAGAACAAGCAGATGCACTTTTAGCTCAAAGAATTTATGAAGCAGATAGGCCAGCTATTCCAGAAGTAATCAGAGAAGATGCTCTAAATGATTTACTAGAAGTTATTAGAAAAAGTCAAAGTGCAAAGCAAACTTCTACAAGGAAGAATACAGCTCCTACTCAGGCACAAGGAATGAAACATATGAAAGAATATTTGAAGAATCAGGATCACTATAGTGCTGCTCAACTCAAAGGAAAGAATTATGAAGAAATTGAAGCTTTATACTTCAAAGCTTACAGAAGAGTCCAACAATTTGTTCCTATGGGTAATGAAGAAGAAAGCAGAAGCACAAAGAGAGATGGATTGTTATTATAATCAGAGTCTTCCAAGAGACAAAAGATCAGTGAAAAAGTACCTACAGAAAAAGAAGAGGAAGAAGAAGAGGAAGAAGAAGAAGAAGAGAGTTTGTGTTAGGAATTATGGGAAATAATAGATTTCTCATTGCTGCTAGTAGTGTAAGCTGGTTCCTCATTGCTGCTGGTAGTGTAAGCTGGTTCCTGCCGATAGTGTGCGGTTCCTGCTGGAGTTCATTGCTGCTGGTAGTTTATTTTTGTTTCTGCTGATAGTAGTCGTTACTGCGGGTTTTAGTAATTGTTATCCCGTAAGTTTAGAATGTTTGTTAGATTTATTTTTAGAATAGATTGATGTATATCTCTTCACACATTTTCTTGTATGACGGGTTAGGGTTAGGACTTCTTGTTAGTATAAAAGGAATACTCGTCTATGAGTTTTGTATGACTTTACAACTTTACAATCATCAATAAAATCATTATTAGTTCATAAACCGATCCATAGAGGATCAAAACCTTGTTAGATACTTTCTTCTTTATATTCTTGTGTTTAGTTTCCGCATAGACACAAGTCTTACACCTAGAGATTCTCCTAAGCTGTTTGTGTTTACATAAATGGTTTAACCAAGCTCAATCAAGCTAGAAGCACTCGATCCTACAAGTGGTATCAGAGCCTGGTGAGGATCTCTGATAAAGAAGAAAACATTTCTAAACCTTCTCTCTTGAACCTTTTTCACAATGTCGTTATCAGGAGATAAATTTGAAATGTGGGCAAGGAAGATTAGAGCATTGTTTCATAATGAGTCTATGGCTAAGCTGACTGAAAATGATGAATCCTATGAGGCAAAGGAAAACTTGGAAGAATATGCATTAATGGGATTTCCATCTCAGGTACAAAAGTGTCATTTTGGTTGTCATGATTTATATGCTGCTCTTAAGAAAGAAAATGATGACATGGAATCTAAGTATAATGAATACTTTATTAAGGTACAAGCTTATGAAAATTCTGTTAAAACTTTAGAAAAACAAAAGGCTTGGTACCAAAAGAATCAGTTAGCTTATGAGGAAAAGATTAAAGTATTACAGAGAGATTTAGAAAACACCACTAATGAGCTTAAATATTCTGAATCTCAAAATGCTAAGGTCATATTAGAAAAACAGGATTTGCAGACTAAGCTAGACAATTCCTTGGCTAGGTTTGATAAATGAAAAGATTCATCTAAAAACCTAAACAAGTTAGTTGATAGTTCTATGTCTGTGAAAACTAAACTTGGTTTAGGGTTTGGTGACTACATAGGGAAAGATCAATTCTATGACCCTAATGAGTATAGTGTTTTTGACCCTGAACCTGTTAATTACCAAATACCTATAAAGTTTGTAAAAGAAGGAGGAATGAATGCAGTTCCTCCACCTATCAGAGGAGTTTTTATGCCTACCCCTGTCTACTCTCTCTCTGACATTGACTTAGATGAATCACATATGGTTTATGGCAAAAAGTCCAAAGACTTACCTGAACCTGATGAATTTGTCTATTGTTCCACAAGTGTCAAGTCCTCAGAAGCAGAGTCCAAAGACTTTGTTTCATGTGATTCAAGTGAAGAGTCACCTACACCCAAGACCCACCATTCCTCCTCAAAAGTAGATGATGATAGATCTGCTTCTAAGATAGTTTTCTCAGACAACAGCTCAAGTAATTCTATTAAAAACAAATGTGTCTCTAGTTCCTGTAGTGACAGCATTGTTTGTAATAAGAGAAAGTATGCTAAATACAAGTCTGTTAAGAGGAAATCATGTTTTGTATGTGGTAGTAAATTTCATCTCATCAAAGATTTTGATTATCATGAGAAGAGAATGGGTGTGTATGCTAGGACACAAGTGACTAGACCTCTGTGGAATAATATGGATAAGATACCCTCTTATGTGCCTAAGGCAGCAGCATTTCCTGCTGGTAATACTAAACCTGTTGCTGCTGATAGGCCTAGCAAACCTGCAACCATTCCTGCTAGTAAGCCAGTTCCAGCTGGTTAAACCAATTCTGCTGGTTGGAAGAGGAATGTTGCTCAACCATTTTACAGACCCTCAAGCCCTTATTTTCAAAATAATTATGGGTCTGATTATTATGAGCCAATTCCTGAAGAGGGATTGTATTACTATCCATGGTTTCCTTGGTAATGGTCTTGATTGTCTAATCATGTTGTTGTATTCTTCCTTGCTAGTTTTGAGGGGAGGCATTAGCCTGAGGGGAGGCTAATGCTTGTATCTTTGTAATGTTTCTTATTCTTTTATGTTTTATGTACTAACTTTGTTTTGCAGGTAATTTTGTTTTCTTGTATATTCTGGGTTTTCTGTTTTCTATCTTTATGCCGGTTAATTGTGAAGCAATAATTATTAGTCTTCAATCTCATGAGATACATCAAAAGAAAAGACTTTATTGATCATTGAAAATGGGGGTTACAACGATTCTCCATCCATCATCAAAGGACAACATTAAAACACCAACATAAAACATCTGTCTACAAACAAAAGAACCAGATAAAAGACATTACTCAGAAGGACCAAACTCCTAGACCCTAGCCCATACCCCAACCTGCAGCCTACTCCATTTTCCCTTTGCCCTTGCCCATGTAATCAGGCATCTCCTTCCTCACTCCTCTCCCACTGATTTCATCTTGTAACCTTGGAGCTGCAAGACCAATGACAACTGGTATTGGTTGTCCTCTCTTTCGGACTGGAACTGATTGTCTTGGTTGGCTTGGCCCTGGAGTTGGATGACTTGGGGTAGAGTGTGACTGACTTGATCTTGGGCGTGGCCTAGGTGGTGGCTGACGTGGCCTAGGTGGTGGCTGACGTGGCCTAGGTGGTGGCTGACGTGGCCTTGGGGTTGCCTGATTCCTTGTAGGCATTGGCATTTGGTAGAAGGAAGCAACAACTCTCTCCATTTCACGTGTTAGCTCTGCAAAAATTGGACAATTGGGAGGATATGTTTCCCACTCGCCTTTATAGTACGTCAGGGACTTTGGCCAAGCAGAGGGCTCTTCATCAGAACTTGAGTATTCAAATGAGGAGGGAGTAGATGGAAGAGGGTCTGATGAAACTTCTTCGTCTTTAACCTTGCACTTTTCATTGAATTGTGAGGATGATGCGGTTGGGGGAAAGTATTTTCCCCACCCTGATGATGATTCGGTGGAGGAGGAGGAGGAGGAGTCGGATGATATTTCTATAATGGGTGTTTTTGAAGAACTCATGGTTTTGTTTGATATGACGAATATGATTAGGGTTTGGATTTGAAGTAACTTGATTTTGGGAAAAGGCCTATTTATAGTGAGAAGATGATTAGAGGGAATTGAATGTTTGGTTGGTAATGAGAGTTAATTTGGGCGATTTATTTTTAATAACTGGATTTGCAATGTTGAATTTGGTCAAACCACTCCATTGTTGCTGATTGACCGAGTGTTCCTGCTGATTGATTAATGGTTCCTGTTGATTTCATTAAATTTGGGAAAGTTAGTTAAGTCAAATCGGTCAAAGATACGTGCGCGAAATTCCTACAATTTAAATCGCTAAATTTGGCAACCATATAACAACATCATAACTGACCTAAAATTGTACTTCTCACACCTCAAATTTTCTATATCCACTCAAACCCTAGCTCATCTTTTCTTTTTTCAAACCCTAGTTCACTCATCAAATACAATGGCAACACTTCGATACAAAGATGATCACAACAAGGTTGCACATTTAGAGTCCTCTGATAGAAGTGAAGGTTATGACGAAGTGCTGGCTTTTCTGCGTGGGTCCTCTATTCAATATGCCCTTACTCACTGTCCAGCTACAGTGTACGACTCTCTCATTAAGCAGTTTTGGGCAACTGCCAAAGTGCGAAATATTGTGGGAAGAGAGCAGGAAATTGTAGCAACCATTGATGGTCATGAACACATTGTCACTGAGGGATTGGTCCGTACACAACTTCAACTTCCTGATGAAAATGGAGTGTATGATCTTACCAAGCAAGAAATCCTGGATGGTATGGCAGCCATTGGATACCCTGTCACTGGTAATTTTACTTTTTATAAAAGTAAGCTCTCTCCTCAATGGAGATTTCTTGTTCACACTTTGCTTCAGTGCATTAGTATTAAGACAGGTGGTTGGGACCAATGTTCTAGTCCTATTGCATCTGTTGATCCCAGTTGAGCTCCACGATCTTATTAATTGCTTTAGATAAATCTAAGACAATCGGTATAGAAACTGATCTTGAGTTGTATATCAAATATTATGCGGAACTTAATATTTGATCTTAAGAAGAATTAAAACACAAACGAATTCTCAAACAACACTTCAATATTAATACGATTGCTCAATAGCAATAGGGTTACAAGAAACCTTGAAGTGTAAACAATAATACGTATGCTAAGATAATTGATATCTAACCCTAACCCTAGAACCTCCTTTTATAGCGTAAGGAGTCCTATTCGGTTTACAAAACTTCCTATAGAAGAAAAATATTCATACGTATCTTTTCTATAATTATCCTTAACATACTATACATATCTAATAAGCAGCAGAGTAAATCTTCTAGCAGCAGAGTCTTCGTGAGCTAGCAGCAGAGTTACACTATGCCTATTATCCCAAACCAGCAGAGTTACAAACAGCAGAGTTATTGTGCTAATCAGCAGAGTCACATAACTATTCAGCAGAGTTATGTTTCTCGAATCAGCAGCATCTTTAGACCCAACAATCCTCCCCTAAACTTGATATTTTTCTTCAAAAATCATCAAGTTTCTTTCAAACCCAGCTAATCACCAGGAGGATGCTTCCAAACACTTTACTGTTTTGATGTCTTTGATTCAAGCACTTTTCTATACCTCTCCACTAACTCAAAAGCTTGATGATCTGATAAGAATGGTCTTTGCAAACTCATCTTTCCAGGTTGCAACATGTTAGTCAGAAGAGCAGTATTCTTGAACACAGGATAATCTTTCTCTGTTAACATGTACATACACAAACCATCACTTCCAGTCAATGCATGTACTCCACATGATTGATATAGATACCATCTGATAAATCTGCTTGAATAAATCAAATTCTTCCAATCAAGACTTCTTTCATCAGGTTCAAACATATTCTTCAAATAATAATAGTTAAGTCTTTCATGCACCACCTCTGGTCTAGTATCACCATAATTCATCTTGTAAAGATTCCAGAGTTGTTTAATATCATCCCTATCCATGTAGTGCACCATCTAAGAAAAACTAACATATCCCACACTTGAACCATTTGATCTCTTAATCACCCAGCATGCTTGACTACCATCTAGAACATCATGTGAGTATGAAATGATTGGATATTTTGTTGACAAAGGAACTTCATTAAGTAACTCAGGTTCTTCTTGAGGTTTATGAACTGTGAGATCCATAATCCCTTTCATATCATCTGCAGTCACTTCTTCAAAATTATGCTCATCAGTCACTTCATCTTTCTCAGAAACACTATCCTCTTTCTCTGAATCACTCATCAATACTGACTGAGTTCTTCTCTTCTTCCTACCCACCTGTTTTACTTTCCTCCTATATCTTTTTACACCAACAGTAGGTTCAGACTCTTTCTCTGCAACTACATTCCCTTTCTCTTTCTCTTTCTCAGCATCTGATACTTTGGCCATTTTAGCAGTAGACTCAGGATTCATATAAGCATTTGATGCTACTTTGATTCTTGTCAACTCTTTGATCTCATCATCAGTTAAAGGTTTAAAATTTCTGTCCATCTCTTTCTTAGCAGCCTCAAACTTCTATTTGACTTATTCATTAGAGTATGGCTTCAACTCCTTCAATTTCCAACCCTTCATATTCCTCAGATATTGCTCATGAAGAGTTCTCTCTTGCCTTGCAGTTGGTGGTCTATTCACCTTTTTATTCTTTCTTGCAACCAGAAGCCTTTTCTTATTCTGCACAATAGCTTGATGAATCCAGTCATTAATACCTTCATCTGTAAACACATCATCCATCTCTACTTTCACTTTCTCCCAGTCCATAGCAGCTTTACATCTTGCCTGCTCATTTTCCCATGCAGCCACTTTTGCTTCAATTTCAGATTGTTTCTCAGATTGTTGCTTTTGTATCTCCATTGCTTTATCATACTCAGCTTTTTCTTCATCAGCAACTCTCTGAGCTTCTTCTGCATCCCACCTTTCTTGCAAATGTCTAGGCCAAACCTCAATTGGAACTTCATTAGGATCAGGATAAGGTTCAAGTTCTTCCACCATTTTCATCTTGCCCTTACCCTTGTAGGTAGGTGTTTGAACAGGTTTTCTTGTTTGCACAGGTTCTTGGATGACAACTCCTTTAGCTTTAGGTCTTGTGACAGTCACTTGTGTTGGTTTTGTTAAAGATTGAGCAGCTGGTTGTGATTGTGATTCAGGTTGTGATAGTGTAGGTGTTTTGTTAAGGTTAAGCAATACTTGGGCTAAGGGCATTGTGTCTTCATCTAAATCACCAGCAGAGTGATGTAACCCATCAGCAGCATTGTTTCTCCCATCAGCAGAATGTTCTACATCAACAGCAGAGTTAACCTTTTCATTTGTTTCCATTACAACATCCCCTGAATCTTTGAGTACCTCCCCTGAACCTGCTGCATCCTTCTGATCATTCCTCCCCTGTTTGGAAGCATCCTCTTCCAAACATGGTTTGGAAACCTTCTTCAACCTCCCCTCAAGATGAGTAACCCTTAGCTTAAGCCTTCTTATTTCTGCACCTTGAGAAGCTTTGACTGTTGATAACTCCATTCTTAAACCAAGAACCTCCTGTGACCATTTTGTACATTTATCCGTCAATTCCTTAAATTGTTTCATGATATCCTCACAACTTCGGTCTGTGTAACCTGACCCGAGAGGTTGATCACTGGAATTGGCATTTGGTACAGGGGTTTTAACCGTCAAATCATCTTTTTCAAGTTCAATGCTAGCCTCAACACTTCGACCTGTGTTACCTGGTCCGAGAGGTGTATCATTGGCATTGTCAATATGTACATCAGTATCCATTAATTCATGTGTTTCATCTCTGTCCTCATCATTTCGAGATGTGTTACCTTCTCCGAGAGATGAATCTTTGGACACAAACTCAGTCTCAATCCTAGATTGAACAGCTGAGCCCCCCATAGAAGCCATTTGGCTGGGGTTACCATCAGTTGTATTAGGTTCCTGAGAACCCTCTACAATAGATGTTGCCATGGTCAAGGTCTTAGTTATGTTAGCACTGTCCTGTTCAACTACTAAGTTGGAAACAGTAGTGCCAGCCTTTTCCATCATGGTACCTCCATCACCTGTACCAGTCTCATCTGCATCCATACTGACATTGGCCTGAGGTTGCACAATGTACTCATGTGGTGAAGTCCTAGGTGATTGGGTATGTTGGGGTTCATGTGATACTGATATATTCAAACTTGTAGATGAGGATGTGTGATGGGAAGCTGTGGGAGTTCCAGCCTCTTCATCCTCATTCATTGCAGCCACAACATTCAAGATGTGTTCAGTTAGGGGAGTTATAGTACCAGAAAAACCTTTCCCATGTTTCTTTAGAAAAGCAAACATCTTGATAGCCATCCTGCTACAGGGCTCAACATTTGTATGCCTCAATGGTTCTCTTTGCTGAGAGTTGATAACAAGTTGTAGAAACCTTGGATACAAATAGAACTTCTTCTTTATAAACTTCTTCATACCCTCAAAAATCATAGAAGAAAAATCAAATGGTTGCCCTGTTGCCAAACAAACTAAAGCCATAGCTTGAGAAGCACTAAACTCACTCCATCCACCTACTTTGGGAAACAAGCAGTGTTGTAGAGTATGCAACAAGAACTTCCAATGGGGACAAAGATGACCTTTCAAAAATGTTCCACCAGCCTCTGGTCTCTCATATCCAATGTTCTCAAGCTCAGTCAAAACAATTTCTGGGGTAAGGGTAGGAGGTGTAGGTACGCCTGATAAACGAAGACTTCTCTTAATGGTTGTTTCAGTAACTACAATACTTTCACCATCCACACTACCTATAAACCGTTCCTCCCCGTCAAGTATATCCAGCTTAACAGTTGACCAAAATTGGTGCATATGAGATTTATAAATGGTAGGATCAACTGTTAAAGCATACCTTAGTCTAGAAGCACTCAGAAAATCAATAACCTCATGAAATCCGGCAGCTGCAGAAACCTTACTAAGAAATGCAATTTGATTATGTTCTTCCGGAAACTGTCGTCGAGCCATTATGATTTGGGGGTTTTGGGTGAAATGAAATAAATTAGTGTTCTTGGGTGAGAATCAAATGTAGTTTTGAGCAATTAAAAGGTAATGAGATCAAATTGGTGTATGAGACCGTTTTGATCTAATTAGGTTTAAGAACGCGCCAAAAGTTTCAATTTGACCCTTCTACTTTCAAACTCATCAGCAGAGTTATGAAATTGTTGACCAAAGGTCAACTTTCCCAATACCTTCAAAATCACTCCCTTAAATACAATACCAACCCCGCATTAAAGTCCATAAATCCCTTAATCTCTTTAGCAAATCCCCAATTCACAAACCCTAACTCCAATAATAACCAACCATGAGCTCTTCCAAAGCACCAATCATCGACATATCCTCAGATTCCTCGTCAGATAGCTCACAAGGATGGTCAAACTATTTTCCACCAACTTCAAGAGCATCATCATCACAACAGAAAGGTAAAGCAGTTGTGGAAGAAGAATACTCGGACCCACTGCCATCAACACCATCTTCCTTTGGAGATTCAAGCGATGATGAAGAAACAAAAGCATGGCCAAAATCCATGACTTTCTATCAAGGTGTCTGGGAAATCGATCCTCCGCAACATCCTTTGACTGCTGAGCTTCAGAGGCAAATGGAGAAGGCGGTTGCTGCTTTTGGTAAGAGTGTTGATCCTCCTCGTCCAAAGCCAAGTACGGCAGAGCAGAAACCCCCTGTTCCCAAGAAGAAACAGCAGAAGAAACAAGCTCCCTCAACAAGCCAGCAGCAGAGTCCACCACCAAGACCAGTGGTACTTGCTCTTCCCTGTCCAAGAGTATTTGAAGCCATGGGTACTCGAGGACCTCGCAGCAAGGTTATGCCTGACTTTGCTAGAATTTAGGTTGTGAATCCATGGTTCTTGTTGTCTTTTGAACTCGTTTTATCAGTGGTTGTAAGAAAACTTCATCTTGTACTTTGCTTTAGTTATAAATGAACGTTTAAATTTCCTTGCTTTACTTGATTGTGTGTTCATGTAAATCTGCAAAAGGTTAGTAGAAAACCACAAACACAAGCAAGAATATCCAAAAAGAACAGCAGAGTAGCATAGCAGCAAACAACTAAACAGAAAACAACTTAACAAACAGCAAATTTTGACTTAACAAACAGCACAAATCCTTACAAAAGTTTACAAAAACATACAGAGATAAGATGGTTAAAGATTAAAGATTTATCATGCCAATACTAGCAACTAAAAATTGAAATCTACTTATATCAAAACTTTTTGTAAGTAAATCAGCAACATTGTTGTCAGTATGTATTTTAACCACTTGAATTAGCTTTTTCTCATAACAATCTCTAATAAAATGATGTCTTATCTCTATGTGTTTTGTTTTAGAATGAAAAACAGGATTTTTGATAATACACATTGTGCTGTTGTTATCAATGAAATTTTTTGTGTTCATGAAATTGTACCCATAATCCAACAATTGGTTCTGAATCCATAGCACTTTTCCACAGCAGCTAGAAGCAGCAACATATTCTGATTCAGTTGTCGAATTAGCCACCACTATTTGTTTCTTACATTGCCAAGAGATCAGCCTATGTCCAAGGTACTGACAGCCTCCAGTGGTTGACTTTCTATCCATAGTGGCCCCAGCATAGTCACTATCTGAGTATGCTATCAAGTCAAATGGTGAATTATTAGGATACCAAAGACCCAATTTTGGTTGACCCTTTAGGTACCTAAAAATTCTTTTGACTACTTCCAAGTGTGAAACTTTTGGGGACACTTGAAATCTAGCACAAGCACACACAGAAAACATGATATCTGGCCTTGAAGCAGTCAGATAGATCACAAGCTCTGATACCACTTGTTGATCCCAGTTGAGCTTCACGATCTTATTAATTGCTTTAGATAAATCTAAGACAATCGGTATAGAAACTGATCTTGATTTGTATATCAAATATTATGCGGAACTTAATATTTGATCTTAAGAAGAATTAAAACACAAACGAATTCTCAAACAACACTTCAATATTAATACGATTGTTCAATAGCAATAGGGTTACAAGAAACCTTGAAGTGTAAACAATAATACGTATGCTAAGATAATTGATATCTAACCCTAACCCTAGAACCTCCTTTTATAGCGTAAGGAGTCCTATTCGGTTTACAAAACTTCCTATACAAGAAAAATATTCATACGTATCTTTTCTATAATTATACTTAACATACTATAGATATCTAATAAGCAGCAGAGTAAATCTTCTAGCAGCAGAGTCTTCGTAAGCTAGCAGCAAAGTTACACTATGCCTATTATCCCAAACCAGCAGAGTCACAAACAGCAGAGTTATTGTGCTAATCATCAGAGTCACATAACTATTCAGCAGAGTTATGTTTCTCGAATCTGCAGCATCTTTATACCCAACAGCATCTGGCCTTATTTGTTTGTCACAGGGAAGGGTATACAATTGGGCAAAATACATTTTTGATGGGATGGTTGATAATGTCACTGCTGAGAAAACCAGATTTCTAATGTACCCTAGGTTTCTTCAAATTATTTTAGGTGTACAGACCATTGACCCAACCCATAAGATTGTGGCTAGGTTGACTGCTTAAATGTTTGCTACAATGAAGATGAACTTTGCAGGCCCACACTTGCCATTGTTACATGCAATGTTACCTAATGCCAATGCTGTTGGCAATCCAGATCCTGCTGGTAAGTATAATATCCCACCTGCACCCAATGCAGCTGATGCAAGTGCAGCCAATGCTGCTGGTGAAGGGACTTCAGTTGCTGTTGATGCAAATGCATCGGTTGCTGCTGATGCCCCATTGCCACCATCTCCTAGACCCACCACAACTCAAACTGTTGTCCATGATGAGCCTATTGTCCAGACCTCAACTGATGACCAACCAACACCTTCTATGGATATGCCTTCTACTTCAAGGCTATCCACTCTAAGTCCAACTAGGTAGTCTTTTGACTTTGACACTCAGATCCTCTGCAGCTCCTCATACCACAGAGCAACCTGCTGGTGGAGCTAAGGGTCCTACTAATGTCACATCTGGTCTAGTTTACTTGACAGGTATGCAAAGAAAGTGGAACTTTTGGAGTCTGCACTAGATGACATCAAGAAAGATTTTAGTAAGAAGGTGGAGTCTTTGGAAAAGGAGCTCAAGGAAACAAGGGAGACTCTTGGTGGAACCATTCACAGTCTAACTGAAAGAGTTACCACTTTGGAAGGTCAAATTCCACACAAGAAAAGAAGGGTCATTTTATCTGATTCTGAAGAAGAAGAGACTGGACTTCAGGGTTTAGTTAACCTGGAAAGACTATATATGTTGGCCAATATCTCTTTAGCTAGTGCCAACACACCAAGAGGGGGTGTTCAAGTCTCTAAGGCCACCTCTCCTAAGCTTTATCAAAGAAGACAATACTTATCTAAGCTTCAGAAGGCGTCTAAAATACCAACCTTTGATATGTATAAATTATCAGATGAGGGTACTTCTATAGGGATTGATGAAGATACTCCTAAGATTGTTGCTGCTGATGTTGGTATGACAGAGAAAAGTCCTGCTGCAGCAGATGTTCCTACTGCAGATACTATTCCAGCTGGTAGTATTCAGGCTGATACTGCTCCTAAGTCTGATAGTATTGCTGCTGGTAGCTCTACCAATGCCTCTGCTAGTGTATCTGCAATTCATACATCCATCCTTGATGATTCTGATGTTACTCATGCTGATCAACCTAAAGGACATGAATCATTGGTGGATGATCTTGGTGGTCTTGTGTCTGATGAAGAAAGAGCTGCACTAGAAAGGCCGTTAAAAATGCATGAAGATGAACAGATGGGGTTGGAAATGGCAAAGAAGGTTCATGCAGACTTTACTGCAGAGTTTGCAAGGGCTGATACACCATTTACTTCTACTTTACCACCTGAAAGACAAAGAGAGTTGGATGCTGCCTCTCTCCATTGGTCTGAAGCTGATTGGGTACAAATTGGTTCTCAAGTAGCTGCTAATTCCTAACTTGCCAAGAACATTATGGGAATTAATGTCTCAGATCCGGATTTTCCTACTCTAATGGTGGAACGAATGAAACAAAAGCAAAGGGCTATTGCAGAATAGAAAGCTAAAGCAAAAAGGGATAAGCCTCTTACCCCTGCACAGCAGAGAGACCTTATGAGACGTGTGGTCAAGAATCAAAGTGGATCAATCTATACTCATGGGATGACAATGGCTCAAGTGAAGAGATTATCTTATGAAGAACTTAAGAAGCTATATGACAGAATCATGAAACCTGTTTTAGCCAGAGCTAAACCTGTTTTGGAAGAGTCTTCTTCAAAAAGGGCTAAAATTATTGACTCTAATATTCATGCTGGTGATGTATCTACTCATGATGTCTCATCTGGTTCACCACAGACATCTTCTATTCCTGCTGATGTATCAGAGTCTGTTCCTGCTAAGGGTCCACAAAGTGCCACATTCATTCCCACCTTCCCTTCTGATGTTGCAGCTGATTTAAATCAGGCAGTTCCCTCATTCTCTTCAAGAACCAGAAAGAAGAGTTATGCTAAGAAGCCTTCTTCTAGGCCCATTTCTGAGCTGGATGATCAAGAACTTCTGTAGATTGATTCAGAAAGTGACTCTGAAGATGATCCTCCTCAACCTTGGGGTCATATTGCTCATTGGACAATTCGTCCAATTCCACAAGGGGAAACCAATGTTTTGTGTACTCTTGATGGGAATGTGATATACTTTACATTCCTTAGAGAGATTTTGGATAAGGTGGATAAGCAAGACTTGATCCATCTCTATGGTATGGTGTCCACATACTATGAAACTCATCAGGCTGAAGGACTTGGTCTTCTTCTTTGGGGAGAATTGAAAGTACTGATGGACTCTCTGCCAGGAGGTCAGGCTAATTTTGTGTGAGCTAATCAACAGTCCTGGTGGGTACACAGTTGGAAGTTGTATCCCACTTCTCAGGTTCATGTTTTGGAAACTGTCTCTGGACAGGTGTTCACTATGTTTGTTGATGTACACTATCCCTTATCTGTGGGGCTTATGGAGAGCATGCTTGAGCAGAGGTTGACAATCCCAAAACATACAGTAGGCAATGACTTGACCACTGCTGAACAATTGGTCAGGTTCATTCGAAATCAGCTGTCTGCAGCCAAAGGATCATCTGCATGATTATGGTATCCTTGTTTGAACTTTCTGTTGTATAATTTGTTATTTTCTTCTTCTTTGTTTTCTCTTTAGTTCATAAAAAAAAAATTGTTGTATATTGTATTGTACTAACTTGTATGGTTTTGAGCAACACCTTGCAGGTACAGTGTTGGTGTTTACACCTACACAACAAATGGTAATCAACTCACCATGTCTCACAGACAAGAAAGAGTTGACTCACCATGAGGGTACAGCTCTGGTGTGATTGTCAAATCTGTTGATAGCTGTAATAGCTTGCTCAAAGCTATAGGGTTCTTAACTCACCGATGTTTCATTACTAAGAGTTGGATGGTTTTCAATTCGCCATGGATTTTACTCCTTTGGGGTTTCCAAAGAATTGGCTAGCCCACAAGTGTATGGCTTGTGGTAAAGGCAGTGGAATACCATACTTGGTACTCAATTCACCAAAGGTTATCTTCAACCTAAGAATTGGCTAGTCCTGAGCAAACGGCTACAGGTAAAGACAAGTCAAATCCGTTTCTAGTTGCTGATTTACTAAAAATCAGATGGTTATCAATGTACCATGGTCTAACACACCAAAACGTTGGCTACTCCTGTAGTGATGGCTATTGGTAAAGAGACATCAAATCCATTAATTTTCAATGTGTTCTTCTTTATCAGAGATCCTCACCAGGCTCTGATACCACTTGTAGGATCGAGTGCTTCTAGCTTGTTTGAGATTGGTTAAACCGTTTATGTAAACACAAACAGCTTAGGAGAATCTCTAGGTGTAAGACTTGTGTCTATGCGGAAACTAAACACAAGAATATAAAGAAGAAAGTATCTAACAAGGTTTTGATCCTCTATGGATCGGTTTATGAACTAATAATGATTTTATTGATGGTTGTAAAGTCGTAAAGTCATACAAAACTCATAGACGAGTATTCCTTTTATACTAACAAGAAGTCCTAACCCTAACCCGTCATACAAGAAAACGTGTGAAGAGATATACATCAATCTCTTCTAAAAATAAATCTAACAAACATTCTAAAATTACGGGATAACAATTACTAAAACCCGCAGTAACGACTACTATCAGCAGAAAAAAAAAACTACCAGCAGCAATGAACTCCAGCAGGAACCGCACACTATCGGCAGGAACCAGCTTACACTACCAGCAGCAATGAGGAACCAGCTTACACTACCAGCAGCAATGAGAAATCTATTATTTCCCATAATTCTTAACAGTTTGACTGATAAGCAGCTTCAACAGATGATGGTTATTATTCCTAAAGAAAGGTTGAATGTTGAAGCAATTCAAACTAAATATCCTATCATTGATTGGGAAGTTCAAAAGGATGTAAGGATAAAAAGCTGGAAGATCATCAGGGTGGGAAATCATATTGAGGTATATCAGTTCATGGAAGATATGCTCAAGGCATTTAACAAAGAAGACATGGTGAAACTATGGAGTTTAGTTAAAGACAAATTCAAATCTTCAACACCAACAGATAACAAGGAGAGAGCTCTATGGGTGGACTTGAAGATAATGTTTAAGCCAGTTGTAGATGACAGTATATGGAAGTTTCAAAGTGGAAATCAAGGGTTCAAATCGACATTGTACAGTTCATGTGCAGTTCATCATGTTTTAAAAAGGGCTGGAATAGACATGTACATGCTAGTGGAGAAGGACTACCCACTATCATCAGGTACTCTTACTTTGATGATATATGAAAAACTACATGTGGATGAAGAGATAGAGATGGCAAGAGATTTGCTGAGAAAGATCTTCACACAAGCAGAAAGGAAATAAGGTGTTTGGAAGAATCCTCTCAAAGACAAAGGAATAATTAAAGAAACTTGTTGATTTGGAGGTAAATCACAAGTTTAGGGGAGGATTATTGGGAATTATTTCATTTAGAGTTAGTACAGCCAAGCTTAAGTCAAGACTGTTGAAGAATAACACTAACTGTAACACCCCCAAAATGGGTCGCAGCGAAAGACGATGTCGCTGGGGTGCTACTAAATTGGTATCACAACACAGAGTAAAGAGAACGGATTTACCGTATCCGTTTAGAATAAATTTTTATAATCAAAAGTACTTTGTTTTACATCATTCAATAAAATGCGGAAATACAGGCCCATAAAAGAAATAACGTGGTCCCCAAATGAATATCAGAGTATCTTGATCCTATAACCATGCCATGCCATGCCAACTGCTGCCAAATGTAAGCTGACACTTTAGATCCTGAAAATACATGCTAAAATGTGTCAACACAAGGTTGGTGAGTTCATAGGTTTAAGTAAACAACAAGTTATGTATGGACCACAAGATTTCAAAGACCAATATATTCCAAATATAGAAAGAGTTATTGTCATATTAAGCTCATGACACCGAAGCCTTAAGATTTCTGGTTTAAGCATTCGTTTGACATACCAGTCAAGTGGGGAAACCACCCGGACACCCAAAGTTTCTGGTAGATGTCTACCTAGGACATCCAAGGTTCCTCAAATGATTATGCATCCGTTTGACATACCAGCCAAGTGGGGAAACCACCCGGACTGGGAGTTCAATCCTAATAGATCTATTGACAACATTCGCGCTTAACGGTTCATAACATAGGCAATATGTAATAGTTTAATACACTTGTGTCCATAAGAAAATGATCAAGTGTGTAACAGGTAAGCACATAATACTTTCGAGTAACAAATCAAGGGTTTCAACCAATTAGTAATGCTTGAGAAAACAATTCACGTTTCAAGAAAACGAGCTTGGAGTTTAAATATAAACGAGCATGTATCCTCCCCAAAAAACTGTTATAAAACAAGTAAAAGTAGGGGCCATGAACTCACCTGGAACAACTGATTTGATAACAAAAGGAAAGTGCACGGAATTGAGGCTCGGAAACTACTCGCAACCTAATATGAATGATATGTCTTAGGTTCGGCAAAAGGTCATGTATGCAAGTTTACACTCTAGTATATCACCCGTACATGTTCGTTGTAAAGTTTGGTGGATAAAAACGTAGTTAAGTTATGGTGCTCGTTTCAATATCAAGCATACACATTTATATGTCGTCACTAGTTCATCTCGTAAATAAAGTGTGGTCGTTTTGTTAATAAGTATCTTAGAAAATCACAGACGTGCTTTAACAACATTCTACGATAGTTGTCTAAGTAATTTTTGAGAAAATTAAAGTTTTACGTCAAAATAAACACTTTGTTGGATTCCTGAAATTAACTATGTGGCCTAGCAAAGCTAGCCACAAAACAGTGGTTACTAAGTATTAATGATCTAACTCAGTGGATTTAGAAATTATATAGTAAGTTCTTCAAAAGCTAACACTGACTTTTAGCCCATTCGGATCCCGATCCCACACTTTTATGGCCATAAAGTTAGGTGGTCAGGCTGTTTTTATGGTTTCTGGACAGTTTTCGGGGAAGTTTGAGAGGTCATAAGTTACTCGTTATAAATCCATTTGACGAACGGTTGGACTTTTTGGAAACTAGGCTAGGTGAACTTTATTTTACCTACTAGTGCCATTTTTCCATAACAGACCTTATTTATGAGAAAAACGGGGTTAAACATGGTCACATGGGAAAAACAGTTTTGTCACGTAGAAAAGTTTCAGTTTGAGCTGCTGGTTTTGGACACTTGTCGTCTTAATTCAAATCTATGTATCTTGGTTGTTTTAGCTCCGTTTCTTGAGTTCTTTATATCCCCGGGTTCGTATTTAAGTATACTAACCTATTTTTAGTGCCTCGGAATGTCTAGTTAACTCTTAATACTCGATTTTACCTTTCATAAAACCCCTAACAGCATGTATTATTTCATAAAATTGTTTTTCGTCGCCTAACTTAGAATTAGCGTATCTTCTTCGTTATATGTCCGTTTTAGCCCGTTCCAGCGACCACGTTCTCGTAGTTGAGTCTATTTTCTATATTTCTACTCAAATCATTCGTCCAACTTATTGATTTTTCCAGATTTTACAAAATAGGACAGCCCTGTATAAAAGTGTTTCAAACATGTACAAAGTGATATACATAAGTGTATGCAATTTGAAAATGGTTACTAGAAATTGAAAGTAATATACATAGGAGTAGTATAAAAGCTCATGGACTAAGTGGTGCTTACTTGAAGTGATTATGAGAATGAGGTGATGAAAACTTAAGTTTACCCAAAAGTATGAAGCCTTAAACCCTTAACACTAGATTCTAATACCCAAATAATAACCAATAAATCCTTGCACTTGGAACAACCAAGTTTTCTTGCTTCCTCTCCTTGTGGTCGAATGGTATGTGTAGTGAGTGAGTGATGATAAATTTTCTTGCAAGTGTATGTAAACTAAAGTATGTAAGTGAAGGTATTTATAGTAAGGTTTTCAAAGTCTTGGATCAAGGAAACACATTTTGGTCTTGGTGGCTTGGTGTTGGCTGACCTAGCTAGGAGAGCGGGGGGGGGGGGGGGGGGGACATGGTGGCTAGTCAAGCCCACAGTTAGTTTTTACAACTCCATGTTTTAAGGAATATGTCTAGTATTAATTGTAAGTAGAATATTTGACATAGAAATGATTATGGTTTGGGGGGGGGGGGGCACATATGTAAAATGTAGGAGTAGAAGATATAATTTTATGTAATATGTGTATATTAAATGTATTGGGTATTAAAAATAGGTATTGGTTATCGGTTTGGTAGTTAACAGTAAATACGTATCTTTAAATAACGTTTGTAAAAGAATTAGGAAAATGTTTGAAAATGATTTTTGGCACATTAGAAATAATTTGAGGAGTATGAAAGGGCACTTGAAGAATAATTGTTAGGAGTGTCGGGTACGTTGGGTGTTTATTTAAATAGCGAAAAGCGTTTGTTAAATTAACAATCATAAGTAAATAAAAAGGGAATTGTCTTAGGGATTAAAATTTCGAACCGGAGTAGGAGCAAGGTATTGGGATGTTTTAGACTAAATATAGCCTAAAGTCCTAGTGCACCTGAAAGGGATTCTAAATTTTACGTTGACTCAAGTAAAAAGTTATACGTAAAAAGTGTTCTAGTAAAATTTCAAAGTAGTAAATTAGAGTTTGAAAATAAATGTTGACGTGGAAAATTACGGGTTGTTACAGTCTACCACCCATAAAAGGAATCTCATTCGCGAGATTCAGTCAGTGTGGGCAGTCCTTCCAGAAGTGTCCCATGTTTCCACATTCGAATCAGCTCCCCGGGATCATTTGATTTGCGGGATTCCTACAGTCCTTGGTCTGGTGACCATGCTTCTTGCACAACCCACACGGTTCGCTGCAGTGACCTAGGCGACGGAGATTGCATGTGTTGCACTAGGGTAAATTCCCAGCATAACTTTTCTTGGTGCGTGGTCCTGCAGTATAGGCTCTAACCACTTCTTGTCCTTTGTGTGGCTGTCGAACTTGATCGTTTTCTTGGTTGCCATCCCTTTTTCTCTTGTTGTTGTTGTTGTTGTGGTTGTTGTTATTATCTTCTCGAGCATTCCTTGCTCGAACAAATTGGTCCATCAGACTGTGAGACATTCGAATTGTCTCTTCGAGAGTGTTGGGTTTTGATGAGGTAACATTTCCCTGGATACTGGGTGGAAGTCCCCAGATGTACCTTTCGATCCTCTTACGGGTAGTAGAAACCATTTCCGTGCAAATAGTAGCCAGTTCATGGTATCGCTCAGTATAAGCTGCAATGTCGACTCCCTTCACTGCTATGTTCCAAAACTCGACTTCCAACTTTTGAACCTCATTTCTTGGACAATACTCCGCTATTACCATTTCCTTGAAATCAGCCCATGGTGTTTTGAAAGCAGTTACACCTTATAGTCTCCGCGCAGTTACACATGCGGAAAACCGACTCCAGCTTCTCTAACCATCTAACTAAGCCGACAGCCCCTTCTTTGCCACTGAAATGCTGAGGCTGGCAGTACATAAATTCCTTGTAAGTACAACCACGAGCCACGGGTTTAACCTTGGTCTTCGTTCCACTGGCTTCCTTGCCGTTACTACTGTTGCGGAGGGTCTCGTATTCAGCCATAGCAGCAGCAACCTATGCAGTGACTAGCTGAGCAACGAGTCTATAGATAGCAGCTGCACTCATGCTTTATTTCTTTGGTGGCATTCTCTTCAAAACAAGAAAAAAAGAGTAAAGCGTAATAAAGATGTTTCCTAAAAGTAGGTGTTCTAAAGTGGCTTGTCATAAAATAAAAGCTTGAGGTCGTGTTATGATTAGCTGGCGTGCTTCTAGGCGGTGGTTCACGAGGTGATGTAGATGTTCTAAATTTTGGGACGAGTGTTCAAACTAGTCATCAGAAATGGTTAGTAAGGTAGTCGGGAAATTGGTAGACTGTAACGGGTTTTAAGGTCACGTAAAACGATATTACGCATGATTGTGAAAATTTTCAGAGGTCATTTGTATTAATCACGATATCTTGGAAATGTTTAAAGGACCTTCAAAAAGTACGAGGGAAAGAAAAGTACTATGACGAGAAACGATTGTGATGCTAATGTGTTGGATGTAGATGTGAATGTTCATGCAACGATTGTATACACACACAGAAAATTTTGAAACCTTTAGAAATCGAGTAGATAATCAATCTAGACATAATTCTATTATAACTACTCCCAGTATTGCAAAATTCACCTTTGAGTCGGGCATAGGTGATCATGCTATGTCCCACTGTCCCTGGTCGAATATAGGTGATCAATCTATATTCTACCGAGGTTCAATGAATTTTGAATTACTCAGCTTAGTTATACTAATAATATGTCCTTCACATTTAAAAGCCGTTTTGAAAGACTAAGGTGAGTGACCAAACTCGAGGTCGAAAGATGAGATTACGTAAAGAAAAGGCGTAACGCTATGACATGTACGATACGTGAGCGTACTTATATGGAAGTTAATTATACTAATCTACGAAGATAGGGGGTATAATTGATCCGATAATAAGACACAATCTCATCAAATATGTCAGCAACAAATCACAAGTGGGGCATCAGCTTGGCAGGCAGGCACGTGGCGGTCATAGGGTTAAATTTTTGTAAAATTAGTTATAGTCTAGGTTTTAAAAATAACCAGTTCTCTATAACCAAGGCTCTAATACCAATATATAACACCCCCAAAATGGGTCGCAGCGGAAGACGATGTCGCTGGGGTGCTTCTAAATTGGCATCACAACACAGAGTAAAGAGAACGGATTTACCGTATCCATTTAGAAGAAATTTTTATAATCAAAAGTACTTTGTTTTACATCATTCAGTAAAATGCAGAAATACATGCCTATAAAAGAAATAACGTGGTCCCCAAATGAATATCAGAGTATCTTGATCCTATAACCATGCCATGCCATGCCAACTGCTGCCAAATGTAAGCTGACACTTTAGATCCTGAAAATACATGCTAAAATGTATCAACACGAGGTTGGTGAGTTCATAGGTTTAAACAACATGTTATGTATGGATAACAAGATTTCAAAGACCAATATATTCCAAATATAGAATGAGTTATTGTTGTATTAAGCTCATGACACCGAAGCCTTAAGATTTCTAGTTTAAGCATCCGTTTGACAACCAGTCAAGTGGGGAAACCACACAGACTCCCAAAGTTTCTGGTAGATGTCCACCTAGGACATCCAAGGTTCCTAAAATGATTATGCGTCCGTTTGACATACCAGCCAAGTGAGGAAACCACCCGGACGGGGAGTTCAATCCCAATCGATCTATTCACAATATTCGCGCTTAACGGTTCATAACATAGGCAATATGTAATAGTTTAATACACTTGTGTCCATAAGAAAATGATCAAGTGTGTAACAGGTAAGCACAAAATACTTTCGAGTAACAAATCAAGGGTTTCAACCAATTAGTAAGGCTTGAGAAAACAATTCACGTTTCAAGTAAAACGAGCATGGAGTTTAAATATAAACGAGCATGTATCCTCCCCCAAAACAGTTATAAAACAAGTAAAAGTAGGGGCCATGAACTCACCTGGAACAACTGATATGATAACAAAAGGAAAGTGCACGGAATTGAGGCTCGGAAACTACTCGCAACCTAATATGAATGATATGTCTTAGGTTCGGCAAAAGGTCATGTATGCAAGTTTACACTCTAATATATCACCCGTACATGTTCGTTGTAAAGTTTGGTGGTTAAAAACGTAGTTAAGTAATGGTGCTCGTGTAAATATCATGCATACACATTTATATGTCATCACTAGTTCATCTCGTAAATAAAGTGTGGTCGTTTTGTTAATAAGTATCTTAGAAAATCACCGACGTGCTTTAACAACATTCTACGATAGTTGTCTAAGTGATTTTTGAGAAAAATAAAGTTTTACGTCAAAATAAACACTTTGTTGGATTCCTGAAAATGACTAAGTGGCCTAGTAAAGCTAGCCGTAAGACAGTGGTTATTAAGTATTATTGATCCAACTCAGCGGATTTAGAAATTATATAGTAAGGTCTTCAAAAGCTAACACTGACTTTTAGCCCATTCGGATCCCGATCCCACACTTTTATGGCCATAAAATTAGGTGGTTAGGCTGTTTTTATAGTTTTTGGACAGTTTTCGGGTAAGTTTGAGAGATCATAAGTTACTCGTTATAAATCCATTTGACGAACGGTTGGACTTTTTGAAAACTAGGCCAGGTGAACTTTATTTTACCTACTGGTGCCATTTTTCCATAACAGAACCTATCTATGAGAAAAACGGGGTTAAACATGGTCACATGGGAAAAACAGTTTTGTCACTTAGAAAAGTTTCAGTATGAGCTGTTGGTTTTGGATACTTGTCGTCTTAATTCAAATCTATGTATCTTGGTCGTTTTAGCTCTGTTTCTTGAGTTCTTTATATCCCCGGGTTCGTATTTAAGTATACTAACCTATTTTTAGTGCCTCGGAATGTCTAGTTAACTCTTAATACTCGATTTTACCTTTCGAAAAACCCCTAACAGCATGTATTATTTCAGAAAATTGTTTTTCATCGCCTATCTTAGAATTAGCGTATCTTCTTCGTTATATGTCTGTTTTATCCTGTTCCAGCGAACACGTTCTCGTAGTTGAGTCTATTTTCTATATTTCTACTCAAATCATTCGTCCAACTTATTGATTTTTCTAGATTTTATAAAATAGGACAGCCTTGTATAAAAGTGTTTCAAACATGTAAAAAGTGATATACATAATTGTATGCAACTTGAAAATGGTTACTAGAAATTGAAAGTAATATACATAGGAGTAGTATAAAAGCTCATGGACTAAGTGGTGCTTACTTGAAGTGATTATGAGAATGAGGTGATGAAAACTTAAGTTTACCCAAAAGTATGAAGCCTTAAACCTTTAACACTAGATTCTAGTACCCAAATGATAACCAATAAATCCTTGCACTTGGAACAACCAAGCTTTCTTGCTTCCTCTCCTTGTGGTCGAATGGTATGTGTAGTGAGTGAGTGATGATAAATTTTCTTGCAAGTGTATGTAAACTAAAGTATGTAAGTGTAGGTATTTTTAGTAAGGTTTTCAAAGTCTTGGCCAAGGAAACACATTTTGGTCTTGGTGGCTTAGTGTTGGCCGACCTAGCTAGGAGGGGGGGGGGGACATGGTGTCTAGCCAAGCCCACAATTAGTTTTTACAACTCCATGTTTTAAGGAATATGTCTTGTATTAATTGTAAGTAGAATATTTGACATAGAAATGATTATGGTTTGGGGGAGGGGGGGGGCATATGTAAAATGTAGGAGTAGAAGATTTAATTTTTATGTAATATGTGTTTATTGAATGTATTGGGTATTAAAAATAGGTATTAGTTATCGGTTTGGTAGTTAACGGTAAATACGTATCTTTAAATAACGTTTGTAAAAGAATTAGAAAAATGTTTGAAAATGATTTTTGGCACATTAGAAATAATTTGAGGAGTATGAAAGGGCTTGAAGAATAATTGTTAGGAGTGTCAGGTACGTTGGGTGTTTATTTAAATAGCGAAAAGCGTTTGTTAAATTAACAATCGTAAGTAAATAAAAAGGGAATTTTCTTAGGGATTAAAATTTCGAACCGGAGTAGGAGCAAGGTATTGGGATATTTTAGACTAAATATAGCCTAAAGTCCTAGTGCACCTGAAAGGGATTCTAAATTTTACGTTGACTCAAGTAAAAAGTTATACGTAAAAAGTGTTTTGGTAAAATTTCAAAGTAGTAAATTAGAGTTTGAAAATAAATGTTGACGTGGAAAATTACGGGTTGTTACAGTCTACCACCCATAAAAGGAATATCGTCCGCGAGATTCAGTCAGTGTGGGTCGTTGGAGTGGTGTCAGAGAAGAGGTATGAATACTTGCGATGGATTTGGATTTCTCGTTTCCAAGTGATCTCAGGTTTTCCTTGAGAATTCCAGCGAACCTTAACGATAGGAATTCGAATTTGTTGGATTGCAACGTGGTATGAAGTGGGGCTAGCTTTTAAAGACAAGGTTGAGTTAAAGGTAGTGAAATAGAGAGTGTAATGGACGAGGCTTGTCGCATTGTGGCAATAAAAGATAAAACATTCATTAGATAGGAATTCGTAATAGTACATGAGACTTATACGATAGAAATTAAAGTGAAACGCAAAAGAAATACAACCCTAGGGAGTTTGGGCTTCGGTATTCTTGTTCTTCAGCTCTGGGCAGTCCTTCTTGAAGTGCCCTATGTTTCCACATTCGAAGCAGCTCCCCGGGATCCTCTGATTTGCGGGATTCCTACAGTCCTTGGTCTGGTGACCATGCTTTTTGCACAACCGACACGGTTCGCTGCAGTGACCTAGGTGATGGAGATTGCATGTGTTGCAGTAGGGTAAATTCCCAGCATATCTTTTCTTGGTGCATGGTCCTGCAG
This sequence comes from Artemisia tridentata subsp. tridentata, assembly GCA_021014915.2. Taxonomy (NCBI): domain Eukaryota; kingdom Viridiplantae; phylum Streptophyta; class Magnoliopsida; order Asterales; family Asteraceae; genus Artemisia; species Artemisia tridentata. The sequence goes on along the minus strand of CP139508.1, from coordinate 329,321,598 downwards.
TATAGGCTCTAACCACTTCTTGTCATTTGTGTAGCTGTCGAACTTGATCGTTTCCTTCGTTGTCATCCCTTTTCCTCTTGTTGTCGTTGTTGCTGTGGTTGTTGTTATTATCTTCTCGAGCATTCCTTGCTCGAACAAATTGGTCCATCAGACTGTGAGCCATTCGAATTGTCTCTTCGAGAGTGTTAGGTTTTGATGAGGTAAATTTCCCTGGATACTGGGTGGAAGTCACCAGATGTACCTTTCGATCCTCTTACGGGTAGTTGAAACCATTTCTGGGAAAATAGTAGCCAGTTCATGGTATCGCTCAGTATAAGCTGCTATGTCGACTCCCTTCACTGCTAAGTTCCAAAACTCGACTTCCATCTTTTGAATCTCATTTCTTGGACAATACTCCACTATTACCATTTCCTTGAAATCAGCCCATGGTGTTTCAAAAGCAGTATCAATTCCCACTGACTGAGCATAAGCATTCCACCATGATAAGGCACCATCCAACAAGGTACCCGTAGCATATTTCACCTTATAGTCTCCGCGCAGTTACACATGCGGAAAACCGACTCCAGCTTCTCTAACCATCTAACTAAGCTGACAGCCCCTTCTTTGCCACTGAAATACTGAGGCTGGCAGTACATAAATTCCTTGTAAGTACAACCACGAGCCACAGGTTTAACCCTGGTCTCCGTTCCACTGGCTTCCCTGCCGTTTCTACTATTGCGGAGGGTCTCGTATTCAGCCATAGCAGCGGCAGCTTGTGCAGTGACTCACTGAGCAACGAGTCTATCGATAGTAGCTGTACTCATGCTTTATTTCTTTGGTGGCATTCTCTTCAAAAAAAGAAAAAAAGAATGAGGCGTAATAAAGACGTTTCCTAAAAGTAGGTGTTCTAAAGTGGCTTGTCATAAAATGAAAGCTTGAGGTCGTGTTATGATTAGCTGGCGTGCTTCTAGGCGGTGGTTCACGAGGTGATGTAGATGTTCTAAATTATGGGACGAGTTTTCAAACTAGTCTTCAGAAATGGTTAGTAAGGTAATTGGGAAATTGGTAGACTGTAACGGGTTTTAAGGTCACGTAAAACGATATTACACATGATTGTGAAAATTTTCAGAAGTCATTTGTATTAATCACGATATCTTGGAAATGTTTAAAGGACCTTCAAAAAGTACGAGGGAAAGAAAAGTACTGTGACGAGAAACTATTGTGATGCTAATGTGTTGGATGTAGATGTGAATGTTCATGCAATGATTGTATACACACAGAAAATTTTGAAACCTTTAGAAATCGAGTAGAAAATCAATCTGGACATAATTCTATTATAACTACTCCCAGTATTGCAAAATTCACCTTTGAGTCGGGCATAGGTGATCAGGCTATGTCCCACTGTCCCTGGTCGAATATAGGTGATCAGTCTATATTCTACCGAGGTTCAATGAATTTTGAATTACTCAGCTAAGTTATACTAATAATATGTCCTTCACATTTAAAAGCCGTTTTGAAAGACTAAGGTGAGTGACCAAACTCGAGGTCGAAAGATGAGATTACGTAAGGAAAAGGCGTAACGCTATGACATGTACGATACGTGAGCATACTTATATGGAAGTTAATTATAGTAATCTACGAAGATAGGGGGTATAATTGATCCGATAATAAGACACAATCTCATCAAATATGTCAGCAACAAATCACAAGTGGGGCATCAGCTTGGCAGGCAGGCACGTGGCGGTCATAGGGTTAAGTTTTCGTAAAAGTAGTTATAGTCTAGGTTTTAAAAATACCCAGTTCTCTATAACCAAGGCTCTGATACCAATATATAACAACCCCAAAATGGGTCGCAACGGAAGACGATGTCGCTGGGGTTCTACTAAATTGGTATCACAACACAGAGTAAAGAAAACGGATTTACCGTATCCGTTTAGAAGAAATTTTTATAACCAAAAGTACTTTGTTTTACATTGTAACATATTCATAAAAAGAAACACACATATGGGTGAAGATTTGGCCGAATGAATCTAAGATTTTAGAGAGAGAAAGAAAGTTCGGAACTAGAGAGAGAAATATGACACGTATTATGTGAAAGCTTGAGAAGTTCCAATCCTTTCCCTAGGTGGAGAGGGGTATTTATAGTTACAAATATAAGTGCCCCGTGTGGGCTGTGGAGCGAGCTGACAGTGGGTAAAGACCCAACCCACTCCACAAATATTAAGATAACTAAACTATTACTAATAGTACTAATATTCCTACGAGCTATTAAATGCTAATGAGTACTCGGGCTGACCGAGTCTTCAGATGAATATTTATATTCCTAACAATCTCCTCCTAAGGGAGGTCACCCCAGAAATAATATTATGAATTTTAGCATTCTATCCTCTGAACTTGACTTCATAGCTCGTAGTCTTTGATTCTTCAAATTCGTTAGTCTTTGTACATTCAGCAGTGAACTTTTCCATTCAATCACTGAGAATTACATTTGTAAATTCCCTCATAAATGTTCTGGCAGATTGCTAAGATCTGCGTAGGACTCATAAGTTTACAACTGGTGTCCTTGATGTTGAACAACCAGTGTAGAAGTAACGCGTGTTCCTATGAGATCTTATGATGCATCTCGTGGCTCTAGACTCGATAAGTGCATTTTGGTAGTCGGAGACTGGAGCGGTGTCTCCTGTTTTAATATCAACGTAGCTCGTAATGAGCGGTCGATAGATTATGCAGGGTTCCCCGTGAGAATGAAACAAGTCCTTTTAAGAGAACTTGAGTGGCTTAGAAGGTTTTAGTGCAGTGCGTCACTGGGTCCATGACGTCTTGTATTAAATACCGGTGTTACCTTAGTAACAACCAGTAGCATATGAATTGAACCCGGTTTCTGCCCTAAGGTTGAATAATTGGAGGGCTATTTCTTTTCACCCTTTCTCATTTCATTTCTTTTTAATTTTTCAACCCCTTCTTTCTCCTTTCTCATATTACTCCTTTTTTCATGATCATACCTAAGGACTTTCTAATACTAACTATTCGGTATTGTCCCTGGGTAGATCCCTCCGGCTCTGGCGGATCATAGGACGGTTTTCCTAACCTTAGCCACCTTATAACTTCATGACTATCCTATGTTGCTATTTATCAAATCCTTGAAAAATCTCTCAAAGTGTTCATGATTATGAAACACATTTTGCTAACACTTTGAGAGTTTTATATATTTCAAATGCTCCCCCTTAACATGTGCTCATATGTTTTAATTTAAAATTTGCACATGTTAGGTAGAGCTTGCACTTTTTGAATTGATCCACTTTCAGTGAACGTGACCGATTTGAGACACGCTTATGTCACTAGTTAAACTAGCTTGAAATTATTACCCGGCCTGGTCAAATTCACAGAAAGTTTCTCGAAACGGTACACTCTACTCAGATACATCCTTTTCGAGACACGCTTACATCACTGGTTAGACCAGCTTGAAATTATTACCCGGCCATGATATATCCTTTCAATTAATGATAGTTTTTGTTTTGTCAATTCATTCGTGAAGTCTGAGTCGTGCTCACATGAGATGCCACATCCATTTTCATCCATTCGCTCCCCCTCAATATGTGCATCGATATATGAAAGAGTTTAGCACATATGGGAGAGCCTACACTTGAGTCCAAAACATCACATTTTTATTAGATTTCATATTTAAATCACATTCTCTCCCCCGATCAAAAATTTCAAACCATTTGAGATTTGTGATCCCAATTGATTTAAATATGTTTAGAAAATTTGGGAGAAAATGTGGTCAGGTTTTAATATATATTCTGATTATGAAGCATGCTATGCTCCCCCTAATACCACGAGAGAGTGTCACTGCTGATGTTGCAAAATACTAAAAAAATGTGTCAGAAATTTTGAACAAATACTCTCCCCCTCAATTAATGACCCGTATTCTATTTAAAGAGCTGTGGTCATTCAATTGAGCATCAAATATTTGTGAAAATTTAAGTCCAGTTACCACCTTGTGAAACATCAAAACTCTCCTGAAGAATCATAAAAGATAAAGAGTTTGTGGTGTAAAGAAGACTTCTCTTCTTATACAAGAAATGATGCACTGAATCATACATCAGATCAAAGAAACATGGATATAAGGTAATCCATGCCCAGGTGAACATCACCCAGTTGGAGGAACAACTGTCTTTTTGGCGACATGCTTTCCCCATAGTAGAGCAAGGGTTGCAGTCTGAAGTAACTGCAAGCCGATTACACATGTTTTAACCAGTTAATATAACTTCTACTCGAGCTTCATTTAAAGTCCCGTGTCATTATTGAATGACATTTCTAGGGCCGTAAATGTTATCATAAACAGAAGACATGCCTAGAAGAACTATTTTTGGTATTTTTGTTTTTCTGATTTTTAGGGTTTTTATAGGTTTTATATTTTTCTATTTTCTTTTTGATTTTAAGATATATACAAGTATATACAAGGATATGTGATACAAATCCTTTACTCCTCCTTTTCTTCTTGAAGACACTTGAGTGTTTCAGGAGACAAACTCTTCATGCCAAGCCGCGGGAGAATAAATTGGAACCGTTCTCTCGGAAGTGCCTTAGTGAAGATATCAGCCAACTGAAACTCCGTCCTCACGAAGTAGAGTTCAACTATCCCTTTCTCAACCTGTTCCCTTATGAAGTGATGTCTGATGTCGATGTGCTTTGAACGGGAATGTTGGACATTGTTGCAGCAAAGAGCGATTGCACTTTTGTTATCACAATACAAAGGAATCTTGTTATATGCTAAACCATAGTCTGATAGTTGTGATCGCATCCAAAGAATTTGAGCACAACAAGTAGACATGACAATGTATTCAGCCTATGTGGATGATTTTGAAGTACTCATTTGCCTTTTTGAAGACTAGCTAACCAACTTTTCCCCAAGAAACTGAGCACCACCCGAAGTACTTCGATGAGTATCTCGACACCCCGCATGGTCCGCATCTGCATAAGCTGTGAGTTCCATTGCAGTGTCCTTAAGATACCAGAGACACATGTGAACAGTCCCTTGAAGGTATCAAAAGACCCGCTTTATTGCTTCCAGATGCTTCTTTGTAGGCTTGGACTGGTATCGAGCACACATGCATACAACAAACAATAAATCTGGCCTACTAGCAGTGAGATACATTAGAGATCCGATCATGCTTCGAAACTTTGTTTGATCAACCGGGATCCCAGAGAGATCTTCATCCAACTTGGATCTCTCAATCATAGGGGTGTCAACTGCATCACTTGAGTCAAATCCAAATTTCTTCAATATTTCATTTGCATATTTGGATTGATTGATAAAGATTCCTCCGGGACATTGAGAGATTTGTAAACCCAAGAAGAACGACATTTGTCCCATCATAGACATTTGGAACTTAGAACTCATCTCGTTAGAAAACCTATCACATTCCTTAGAATCGGAAGAGGCGAAGATGATGTCATCTACGTAGATTTGAACAAGAAGTAGATGTTTTCCCGATTTCCTAGTGAATAGTGTAGGATCAACAACACCTTTGGAAAAACCATTACCAAGAAGAAACTTTGATAAAGTATCATACCACACCTTGGGTGCTTGCTTTAGCCCATATTGAGCCTTCTTCAAACGGTAGACGTAAGTAGGATGATCTGGATCCACAAAACCTTCTGGTTGACTGACATAGACTTCTTCCTTTAGATCACCATTTAGAAATGCTGTCTTTACATCCATTTGGTAGACATTCATATTCTGACTGGCAGCATTAGCTAGAAAGATTATGATGGCTTCAATTTTAGCAACCGGAGCAAATGATTCTTCAAAGTCTATGCCCTCTTCTTGTCGATACCCCTTTGAAACAAGCCATGCCTTATTCTTTAAAACATCACCGTGCTCATCGAGTTTCACTTTAAAGATCCACTTTAGAGTGATAACCATTGCACACTCTGGAGGAGGCACTAATTCCCAAACTTTAAGTCGATCAAACTCATGAATTTCATCTTGCATAGCAGTAAACCAACTATCTTTAGACATGGCTTCTTTGACATCTTTTGGCTCGACTTTAGAGAGTACAGAATTAAAGAAGCACCACAGTGCATCGGTGGAAAGTTGCTTTCGAGTGGATACCGGACGAGACAAATTACCAATGATGTTGTCAATTGGATGATCATTGGTCCATTTTCTGAGATGATCATGTGGTTGAGGGTTTTGAACTGATGTTGCTGTGTTGTGATCTCCTGAAGATGTATCAGTGGAAGACTCAGGAGCAAATACATTTTCAAATGGAACATCATCAACAGGAGCAAAAGGATTCACGTCAAAAGAATTTTCTTCTGCAGAACCTTGTTGTACCGAAGAAGACTGAATATTTGATGATGAGGGCGATTGAATGGCAGATGGTGCATCTTGACTAATTGAGACAGACACAGATGGACCTTCTGAGTTAGGTGGAACTTGAGCATCAACAACTGGAGGTACCGGTGGAGCTTCCGTTGTAGCATTACCCGTTGGTGGCTCAAAGTATTTGTCAAATATCGAATCAAATAACTTCTTCAACTCATCACTGGTGGGAGGTACATAAGGAACTGCAGGCGTGGGATTCTGTACAAGACCTGAACTAATTGGTCCAGGTGTCAATAGATTAGGTGCGGGTCTAGAACCGGTTTGTTCAGGAGCCGTTTGCTCAGTCAGCTCATCGAATGTCACGTGAATCGTTTCCATGATTTGTCGGGTTATTTTGTTGTAGATTCTATATCCCATGCGATCTGGTGCATACCCAACGAAGAACCCTACGTCTGCTTTAGCCTTTAGCTTTCCCAAATCTTGACCGTCATTTTTCGGATAGCACAGGGCACCGAACACTCGAAGAAAGGAAAGATTTGGTTTCTTGCCATGTATCAGCTCGTAAGGAGTTTTGTTGTGGAAAGTGTGTATCAAGGAACGGTTTTGGGTGTAACACGCAGTAGCAATTGCTTCTGCCCAAAGAAACATCGGAGCTTTAGAATATATTAGCATAGTTCTTGCAGCTTCCACTAGAGTACGATTTCGTCTTTCAACAACACCGTTTTGTTGAGGAGTGCGTGCAACACTTTTTTGATGAGTTATGCCAATACTTTCATAAAATTGACTGAGTTGTTGGTTAACAAACTCAGTTCCATTGTCCGTCCGGATGATTCTGACAGTTTTGTTCAGGCTTACTTGTAACTGCTTAATTAGTTTAATGATAACCTCTGGAGTTTCATCCTTGGTTCTCAAAAACCTTAACCATGTAAACCGAGAGTAGTCGTTGACCACCACAAGAACATATTTCTTTCCATTGATACTCTGCACTCTCATTGGTCCGCACAGATCCATGTGAAGGGTGTGAAGAACTTCCATGATGGTATTGATGGTTTTGGGTTTGTGAGTATGTTTCTTGCTTTTTCCCAATTGACAAGCAGAACAAAGATGATCTTTCTCAAACTTTAGTCTGGGCATGCCTCATACAAGATCCTTGCGAGACAAGTCATTTATGGTGCCGAAGTTCAAGTGATTTAAACGATGGTGCCAAAGCCATGATTTAGTCTTCGAGGCCTTTGAAAGCAAGAATATAGGGGAGGACCTCATCATTTCTTCAATTGAGATGGTGTATAAATTGGTGCCACGACTGCCTTTAAGAAGATCAACACCATCCAACTCTCTGACGAAACAAGTGTGTTTTCTGAAAGCAACTTCAAGATCGGAGTCACAAAATTGACCAACAGAAAACAAGTTATGCCCTAGTCCTTCCACAAAGTATACCCGGGAAATTACACTGTCGCCAAACACATAATCTCCGTAACCCATAATTGCCCCAAATTGGTCGTTCCCAAATCTAATTGTCCCGATAAACTTTTTCACAAAATTCTTGAGCCATGAGCGATCCCCAGTCATATGTTTTGAGCAGCCTGAGTCGAAATACCAAAGGACGATTTGTACGACCTGCATTTGAAAACAGACAACGATGGATAACTGAAAAATATGGATCCCCACGTACAGCTGGGATCCGTTTGGTTAGCACACACAAATTCTGGAACTACAGGTTTCACAGATGCAACTATATTTACAGTGGAAATTACACTAGAAGAAGCAATTGACCTAGTAGTTGGGCATTGTGTCACTAAAGGCAACATTCGACCAGTTGGTTTCCATTCCTTAACCTTCACTACTTTATGGTTATTCAATTTAGTTAAGGGGCATTGATCTCCTAAAGTGAGCTTCCTTCCAATGGGTCTCCATTGATACCCGACATTTGCAAACGTTTTTCCTGTTGCCTTCCAAACTTTCTTACTTGTTTCAGTTTTCCTAACATTCTTAACATGGGGTTGTACAGGAGACATAAAAAATGACACAACACAATCATCATGATTAGCAGAAATTAAACATTCGTTACATGTTTTACAGACAGCATTAGAATTCGAATTAATTACAGTACTTTTGATACTAGAATCAACACGATTCATTCTATTCATTGCAAACTTATTGTTCGTAAGTTGGGCTTCTACTTTCTTCTTGTGACCACTCTTAGCTGGCGCAATCCTATCTTTCCTTGCATTGCCTCTAGGCTTTGACCCGCTAGCTTTGGTGTCACATTTTACTCCTGTAGAAGTAATGATGGGAACACTAGTTTGTTTTACTGTCATTTGCTTTCTTGACTTTGATGTGCTGGGTTCTGATGTTCTCAGTGGTAGATCAAAGGTTACGTGCTTGTTTTTAGTCATAGATGATGATGCAACAAATCTATCTCTTTTGTTATCAATCTTAGGGCCAGTGCCAATGATGTACTCTAAAAATTCGTGAGACTTTTTAGTGAGGAAGCAGGCATCCACAACTGCTTTATCAAGTGGTTTTTCTATCCTATCCTCCTCTATAATCTCACAAAATGTATCCAGGCTATCCTTAAGGTGATTGAGATAAATTTGATGGGCAGACCTATTGTTCCTAAGGGGAATGGGAATAGGCACAACCTCAACATCATACTTTCTAACAACAGAAACCTTTGGAGCAACATTATCACAAGTGCCAATTGGCATTTTCCTTTTCACCTGAGTCTTAAGATTCTCAATTTCATTTAACAAAGAAGTTATCTTTTCATTATGAATGTTTCGTGTGACTTTAATTGAGTCATATAACTCTTTGTAATGCTGTTTGATTTTTGAATTTTCAGCTCGAAAACACTCATTTTCATAGTGTAACTTATTGATAGTGTCCTGATAGTGAAAATTCTGAGAATCCAAAGACGATGGTTTATTGGCGCCAATTGCTTCACTCTTATTTGACTTTAATTGGGAAATTTGAGCCCTCAACTGTCGAATCGTATTAGTGTGAGCTTGAATTTTTTCATCACGTTTACTCAATTCAAAATATGTATCAAATTCAGGAGCATCCAGAGATGTCTTGGCATTTGATATTTTACGTTTTTCTTCTAAGTGTTGATATTTTAATTGTAAATTAAGATGATCAACTTCTAGTTTTGAAAAACGCTTGACCATGTTATCATGGTCATCATTTTGAATTTTCTCTTGCAGTTTCAAATTCTCCCCCTCAAGCTCAGCAACACGATTCTGGGTAACATTCAATGCAATAGAATACTCATGAAATTGACAGGCAGTTAAAGCAGAATCAGTGGCAGTATAAAGTATATCCTGTGCAATACATCTAGCAATCAAATTCTCATTGGTGATGAGAATCTTCTTTCTCTCGATCTCACGACTCTTAAGTTCTATCGCATTTTGAGCTACCTCATTTTCCATATCTTTAAACACTACTTTCATTTCATTTACTTCAGTTGTAAGGGTGTTTTGCATTCCTTCAAACTGTTCCTTGAGTAATTTAAAGAATGGAATGACCTCAGTTAAGTAACACCTTTTTGTTTGTTAAAAACCCCTTTCCCCCTCAGTAATTCCGGTTGGTGTAATTCTCTTCTTACATGTTTTATCAAAATCAGCAAATAGTTGACAAAGTACATCTATGCCAATTAAGGTTTTACATTCAGTAGGAAGAGTAAAAGGAACCAAATGCCTAGGTGTATTGGGAGGATACACCGTCGCAGCTGCAATTTTCCTAAGGGATGGAGTTTTGGCTTCAAACTCATCGGCCTTTCTTTTTTCTATATCTAAAGACCAAAATATTTGTTCAGGCCTTAACTTCTTTTGAGGTGCAAACACAGTCAATCGATTCTCCTCATAATAATCATGGGGTTTGACTATTATTCGATTGGCTATGCATTTGGGATCCTTCATTTTCTCATTCATTCTTTCTCTATTTCTCACTTCTATCTCATTACTCTCTTCTAAAGTTGAAACATCAGGTGGGGCATGACTAGGCATAATCATCACATTGACATCATATAAGGCAGGTTGGGCTACTTTAGCTTTCCTAAGAAGAGCTAATTTAGGTTCACCTACATTATTTTCACTATGCTTATCACACAACTTTTTGTGCTTCTGAATCATTTGGACAGTCTGTCTGGTTTGGTCTTATGTATACAACTTGTTTTCAAGCTTATTCTTTAAGGTTTTAAGTCTTGAGAAATCATTTAAGAGTTGTGTTTCTTTTTCCTTGAAATCTTGTTTTAGTGTATTTACGTGCTCTTGGGCCTCCTGTTTTTGTTTAACAGTCTGGTCCAGTTGTTTTTGCAAAGAAATCAACTCTTGTTTTAACGTTTCCTCCCTTAAATTACGCTCAGTTATAAGTGTACGCATTTGACTATCCATTTTCTGCTCACATTTAGTTATTTCAAATTTAGCATGTTGTTCATAAATAGCCACCTGATCTTTATATATGTTTAGTCTAGTGGTCAAGGTGTCATCAGGGACAAACTCGGTGTTTTCATGCCACTCACAAGCATTATCTACCACACAAGCATTATCTATAACACAAGCAATATTTTCAACAGAAGATGCACCACCTTGTACATCAGACACGTTGTTGTGATTCACATATTGTTCATATAGAATAATATTACTATTTCCCATGTCAACAGTATCTGAATCAATCACATCTGTCTGTTGTACTTCGTTGGAAATCTTTTGTTTATCAATCACGTTATATGTGTCATAAAGCTTTAGTACCTCAGAAATCACAGATGCATTGGAGGGACCAGCTTGTTGAGGTGATGAGACAATAGAGGATAGATTAGCCATGAAGATTGTTTGAGCAGTTGGTTCATCATCCACATCAATGTCAAAAGCATCACAATCATCAACTTTGAAAATGTTGGGATCATTAAGTGCAAGGTCCTGAACTGGTTGCTCGTCCACATCGGCATCAAAAGTATTTCCCCTATTGCCAGCAAGAAACAACAATTCTTCTTCGTTCAACACAACTCCATTCTCTTTAGCTTGCATCAACAACATCTTGTCCTTGAAATAGTCAGAGTTCTGTGGACGTTTTGGTTGATTACAGTTTCTGATAATGTGTCCAAGTCCACCATAGTTATAACACTTGGGTTACTTCCCCTGCCCCTGATTTGCATTCCCTACTCTGATCTACTGATGCGTGGTTTTGCGACCTTACAACAGGTTTTACCTCTCGAGGGATCTCAAGAGGCTTGCAATCCCCACCAGGCAGTGTACCTGACCGATGTAGTATAGTGAAGTGGCAAGTACCGGGGGATTGATCGTTCTCTAGGGGAATAGTGTCGTTAGGATTGAAAAACTACTCTAATAGGTCTAAGGGCGAGAGAAGATTCTTTTTGTATTTTTATATTTTTTATAAAAGCAAGTAAAATCTCGGGTTTGAAGGAGTGGGCGGAATTAGTTGCTAGTCAACTAACCCAAGTAACTACAATTGCAAATAAAATAAAATAACTGAAAATAAAAAGGTTGTGGAACTTATATGGGAAGAAATGTGTTTACTTAGATTTCCTTACTCCCTAACTATCTTTTACCGGTTGATTAGTGTGTATTAATTGCGTGGATGACGGGTGTATTCCTTAATACCAATCGTGGGGTGGCGTACGTACTTCCCCAACTCTATAAGCTCCTACTTCACTCCTATGTCGAGCCGGCTAAGAAGCTCCTAACATGGGATCACTAGAATTCGCTCATGCATTAAATACAACCATAAAAACCTTAGTACGCATTGGTTCATGTTTCTTAAGACGTTCAAGCAAGTTACCGTATAGGAAGTTAGCCAGTTTTCTTAAGCCTAACATCGATAAACAATCATCCAATACAATTAATAACACACCAACAACCAATAATCAATAGTTAGGTTTCATTAGATCTTAGCAAACACAAGATAAATCTAGCCTAACATGTTAATCAAAAGACAAGAACAAGATATAATCAAACAACACATAGACATATTGAATGATTAAGTGATTACTTATCTTCAATTAAACATGGGAGATCCAAGGGTATAAAACCCTTAAAAATGGTAGAAAATTCGTCTTAGGGTTTCTCCTCACAAAGTTATACACTAATGACTAAAAATTGCAAAACTATATATAGAGTTTAGGGTCTGACGGCGTCACGTTGTAGGAGGTGACGCCGTCACCTCGCCGCGGCTAGGGTTCCCGGATGGTCTTCCTGACGCCGTCCCTCTTTAATCCTCCAAAATCCGCTCTGGCGCGTCAAGGGTTGACGCCGTCAAAATTGTGCTTGACGCCGTCTCTCTTTAACTTAAACCGTGACGACCTTGATCACCTTAAAGGGTGACGCCGTCAGAATTCCATTGCAAAACTCTCTGGCGCGTCACGTGTATTTTGTCATATCCACCTCTTTTGCCAAGCCGTGACGCCGTCAGGAGCAATCCTTGACGCCGTCACATGTACTTTTCCAGCAGCTTTGGAGACTTTGTCGTTTTCTTCACTTTTATGCTCTAAAAACGTCCAAAATGCTTCCTTTTCCAGATTTCTTCTCCAAAGTACCTAAAATGACAAAAGGAACGATTTAGGGCAATATTTGATCAAATAAATACGATTTAGGGCTTAAATGACCCCCTAAAAGCGGTACAATTTTCGCTTCATCAAATAGCCTTACACTTGAGATTTGCTTGTCCTCAAGCAAATACGCTTTTATTCTAATCAAAATACAAGTTAGGGGTCATTTAACGCTAATATAAAAGTAATTACAACAAATAGTCGTTCCACTTTAATCATAATAAGCACGGAGATTACACACTAGCACCTCACAAGTAGTGTTTAGATACTCACATCTCTCAGGTGTCATAAAAGTATATCTCATAAATGAAAATGGATAATATCTCTCACTACCTGTCATAGCAAATAGATTACCATAGGCTTGGGAAAGGATCAAAAACCTCCTCCACTAGGTGTAAGCACCTAAGATAAACTATCAAAGAGGGCTTTTAAACGGGTTATAACGTTAGGTGTAGGGATATGATAAACACGGTTTTGTTGGATAAGGGATATTTTACTGGTGTCGAGTTAAAGATCTTGATTAATTACATGTACAATATGGCGTTGCTAAGCCAAGACTAGACTCAACTTAAGCTAAAAAAAATAACAAAAACATAAAATAAACATAAAATGAAACGGGATGGTAGTCCGTATATTTTTTTCTACTTTTCTTTTTCTCATTTTTTTGTATTTTTCTTGATTTTTTCGATTTTTTTTTTCATACACTCTTGCCCTACCATCCAAAATAATACATCATAGGGGGCGTTGCATTCCCCTTACACTTGAACTTTTACATAACTTTACAATTAACTATTCTAATGAATCGAATTAAGATAATCGAAACACTTGGAGTACTTTTAAAATATTTAGCACATATGGGGGTAATAATGTTGTTCTTCCCCATTACTCCATTACACTAGTACTTTACCCATGAGTCCCAATCGTCCCAAAACAATATGTACAAGGATATGACTCGACTTAGCAACCATGTAATCAATTAGATAATTAACTTGGGGTTTAAACAAATGTTGTCACAATAATGCACTAAAAATGAGTGCATACAAGGTAGGCTAAGGCGATTTGGGTGTACATTTAAGTGGGGTGTAACAAATTCTTACTTTAAGTAAAATGCTTAAAGTTAGAAACAAAAAGATAGGCTTTGAGGGGTGTACTAGGGGTATCGTGTACTAAAAATGAGTACAGCGCAAAGGGTGTGGGAGAATTACTTGACCAATGTAGCCAATGTAATTATAACAAAAACACAGGTGTAAAACAATGGGTTAATCCTAATGCCTCTTATCATGTAGTAAATCTAACTACACGAATGTTGTAACACCCCAACCCGACAAGGGTAAAGATATCACAACAATGGCTTCATATCAGATTACAAGCATTTAATCCAAAACATCATAAGTCCATAACATTAATGGTCAAAGGAATTAAGTCAACATAACTTATGTCCAAAACATCAATAAACCGAAGTACATAAATCCAAAATTCCTAAACAATGGCATAACAGAAACAGAATCCAAGATGGCATAACTAAAATGCTAAGGTCTAAGCTTCACACAGTTGCTCTCATCCCCAAAGCTAAAACCCAGATCCAAGCTTAAATACCTGCCGTACATGAAAAGAAAACGTACGGCTGAGCTTTAAAAGCCCAGTGAACAGATACATATACAAAGCAATAATAATGAAACAGACTGAAATAGGGTGCATGGGGAAATATCATGGAGTATAAACAAGAAACAGAAATATAAAAGAAGAATAGGATAGTCATCCACCACGAGCCCAGAACATATCAGATAGTAACCATCATAATCTAGAGGGGATGCCTCTTAAGTAACCAGATAATATGAGGGGTGTCCTCATGTATCAAATGGAGTGATCAGCTCCCAGATAAATGTGAAAGGCGTGTATTGCACACAAGCACCAGTCACTAGAACAGAAATCATATCATATATAGTTAAATCCACTAACAGAACAGATCTAGGATGCATCCATACGCCCCCCAGAAACATATATAAACCATAATCAATTTAATGCGCATATCATAATCAGAATGGGGACGTGGCGGAACATCACTCTACCGCCCTAGAGTCATGCCATCGGTGCATCAATGACACGGACATGGAACTCCCATGCCTAGTGAAATGGCTCGGGTATCAAACTAAGAGTCAGATATCATATCATAATCAGAGGGTCATATATCAAAGGTCAAAACAGATGGTCCATAACAGATGGTTCATAAACAGATATATCAGATGAAATACCAAAGGTCCAAATCAGAGTGTAATCAGAAAGGTTCATAATAAAAGGGGTCATAGCAATGGCTTTGGGAAAACTTAAACGAATCAGAATCAGAATCATAACCATAAGATAGGACACCCTTACTGAAAAAGGGGCAGAGTATCTGTACCTTATTGCAAAGCACACAGGAAACCAGAAACAGAAACACTGACAAGCTCAGGACCTCTCCTTCTTCACACCTAAGAGAGTAGAAGAGTATTATAATAGGTTCTTAATCATTCATTTTATCTTGTCTTCCCATTTAAGGTAACTTTCTATTTTTAGCAGGTTTCCGAATTTAGTAAGTTTCCATATTTAGAAAGTTTCCTTATTTAACCGGTTTCTTATTTAGTTAGCAGAATTACTCATTTTATCAGATTTCACTTAATTATATGTTTAAGTACTTTAAATAGATGAAATATATACTTTTAGGGTTTTAAAAGTAATTTTACAAAAGATGAAGGTTTAAAGTGAAAATATCATAAGTAGCTCATTTTAAATCTTATATTATCCAGATTTATATAATTAGTCCCTTAGATTTTACAACTTTACAATTTACACCCTTTAATTACTTAATTTACATTTTAAGCTTTATGGTATTCATAATTACACATTAAACCTTTAGTTTCCCAATTTTACACAACATATCCTTATTTTAACATTATGTACGATCACCCCTTTAATTTTTCATGGTTTACACAACAAGTCCCTAAAGTTACAAAGTTTACATAATAACCCTTAATTTCCATTTTCAATCTTTAATTAATAATAATTACACATTAGTCCAATAAATTCCCAAAATTACACATTTCATCCTCATTACATTTTAATGATCGAATCACACCTAACTTTCCAGAATTTACATTTTTGGTCCCTATATTTTAATTATTTCCATTCGGTTAATTATAACTATATATATTTACCAATTAATCCCATAATTATCGAATTAACACAAATGGTCCTTCAAACATATTTTATACATTTTTCCACAGGTTTATAACACCTTACAAAAATATCCCCATAGTTTATAAAATTGCAAAACACACCCTAACTATTTTATTTTTCAATCGGTAATTACTTTTAATTTCAAAATCACAACCCTAATTGTCCAAATCATTTAGCAATCATAACAACATCATTATTATGCAATAAAAGTGCAGATCTAAATCCCCAAACCCTAATTCGAATGGTCCTAGGGTTTTCATAATTTTATTCTTTTATTTCCCATAGATCCGGTTAATCAATTAATTCGAACACAAGGATTTTAAGCTTCAACCATTTGAATAAACATTTTTGTGGTGTTATATGATGAATATATAGGCCACGAAAAATATCCAATATGTCCAGAAAATTCGCATGAATGAATTAGAGATTTATTTCGAATTTAGGGTTTTCGAATCCATTAAATCACAACGATTTATGTAGCATGCATGGGTCGAATTTTGTATTTTATATACGACTTATATGATGTATAGAACATGAGAAAATTACCAGGTCGATTTTTGAATGAGTGGTAGAGGCTGCACGAATTTTTGTCCTTCGGATGTATTGCTCGACAAGAAAAGAATTCCCATGACCAAACGAGCGATCTACAAATCTTGTAGATATTTTTCCCAGGTCATATATCATATGAGGATCAAGAGAAAAATGAACAACGAATTTTACAAGAGTCGAATGAATTGTTTTGGAAATTACCTTCGTATGGTATTTAGCGACAAGGAAATTAGCTAGCGATCAAATGAATGCCTCCCATGACCTTAACCCAATTTTCTTAGCTCCCTTAGATCACGTACAACACCAGAAAAATAACCTTGGACCTCCAGAAATTCGTATGAAGGAATGGTGAAATTATTTGTGTGTTTTTCTTTTAGTCGGCAAATAGGAGGATTAGGGTTTGATGAGATAATTTTATGAGGGAGCATAGGAGCGTCCTAGGGGAGGTAAATCAGCCCCAAAATCACGGAAATTATTATGGCCATTCAATGTGATTTATTTTCCCATTTAAATGAAATTTTATTGCCTTTAAAATCTAATTAATTGTTATTTATCCCATTCGGTTGAATCAAGGGTATTTTGGTAATTTAGTAACTTGTATAAATAATAATCGAAGTTGTCAAAATTATTTTATATCATATCTTGTTCTTTTCCAGAAGTTTGGGATCGATTCGGTACTTTATGAACTTTTAAATTATTTTATAACTTGTAGGGGTAATATGGTCATTTTACACGTTTTGGATTTTTTTAGGTGTTACAAATTCTTCCCCTCTAACAGAAAAATTTCGTCCTCGAAATTTGCAAAGAAGTACAGATGAAATGAAACAGAAGACAAGACAAAGACATACCAGATCAGAATACAAAGTGAGGATAACTAGCACGAATCAATTCTTCAGTCTCCCAGGTAGCCTCGCGCTCTGGGTGATTTTTCCAAAGAACTTTTACGAATGGAATGAATTTATTCCTCATGACCCGCTCTTGCCGGTCCAGAATAGCCTCCGGCTCTTCGGATAAAGACATATCCGGCTGAATCTGATCAAGTGGATAAGACACCACATGCAATGGGTGATAATTGTATCCCCTCAGAAGAGATACATGGAAAACATTATGCACATGAGATAGCT
This sequence comes from Artemisia tridentata subsp. tridentata, assembly GCA_021014915.2. Lineage (NCBI taxonomy): Eukaryota > Viridiplantae > Streptophyta > Magnoliopsida > Asterales > Asteraceae > Artemisia > Artemisia tridentata. The sequence continues at coordinate 329,303,837 of CP139508.1, read as the reverse complement.
GAGGAGGTAAGGCCAGACGATAAGAAACCTCCCCAATACGATCCAGAATTTCAAAGGGACCAATAAATCGAGGGCTCAACTTTCCCTTAATTCCAAAACGCTTAACCCCGCGGAAAGGAGATACTTTCAGAAATACCCGGTCACCAACATTAAACTCTAGGTCACGACGGTGCTTGTCAGCATAGCTCTTCTGACGAGCACGGGCCTCCTTTAACTTTTCCCTAGCAACAGCTACCTTTTCGTTGGTGTCCTGAACCAACTCCGGACCCTCAATAATACGCTCCCCTACTTCGTTCCAACAAACCGGCGCTCTACACTTGCGCCCATATAACATCTCGAAAGGAGCCATCCGAATACTGGCATGCCAACTGTTATTATACGCAAACTCCACCAAACATAAATACTCGTCCCAACTACCGGTCCATTCCAAAGCACAAGATCGTAACATGTCTTCCAAAGTCTGAATGGTTCTCTCCGACTGACCGTCAGTTTGGGGATGAAATGCAGTACTAAACTTAAGGCGAGCGCCCCAAGCCTTATGAAGTCCCTTCCAGAAACGCGAAGTGAAACGAGGATCATGATCAGAAACAATAGATGAAGGCATACCATGCAATCTGACAATCTCCTGCTGAAAGATCTTCGCCAATTTACTGATACTATAGGTCATACGGATAGGTAAGAAATGAGCAGATTTAGTTAGTCGATCAACGACCACCCAAATCGCATCATGTCTTTTACGAGTCAAAGGCAAACCAGAAACGAAATCCATGGAGATCTCATCCCACTTCCAAGTAGGAATCTCCAGAGGCTGCAACAGACCACTAGCTCGCTGATGCTCAATCTTAACTTGCTGGAAGGTCATACATCTAGCAACAAATAATGCCACATCTTGCTTCATACCGTTCCACCAGAAATGCTGCTTTAGATCCCGATACATCTTGGTAGAACCAGGATGTATAGAGAAAGGAGAACTGTGAGCCTCAGTCAAAACAGCCTCACGCAAGTCAGAATCATTAGGCACGCATAAACGATCCTCATACCAGACAACTCCGTTATCATCAACTATAAACTCAGTTTGCTTACCCTCTTCAATATTTTGAACAATAGCCCAGAGTTCACCATCATCTTTCTGAGCCTCTTTAATACGCAACATCAGATTCGACTCAATTTTCAAACTAGCCCAGTAACCAATGTCACGCCGAACACACAACTCGACATCCAAACGCTCCAAATCCTTAAGAACATGTGAATCAATCTCCAAGCTAGCAATCATCCCAGACTTACGACTAAGTGCATCAGCAACTACATTAGCCTTGCCTGGGTGGTACTGGATGTTCGTGTCGTAATCTTTTAGAAGCTCTAACCATCTCCTCTGCCTCATATTAAGCTCCTTCTGAGTAAAGATGTATTTGAGACTCTTGTGATCGGTGAAGATATCACACGATTCACCATACAAGTAATGTCTCCAGATTTTTAATGCAAAAACGACCGCGGCTAATTCCAGATCATGAGTTGGATAATTTTCTTCATAGGGTTTCAATTGCCGAGAAGCATAGGCAATCACTTTGCCGTGTTGCGTAAGCACACAGCCTAAACCCTTTTTAGACGCATCGCCATAGATCTGGAAACCTCCAGAACCAGAAGGTAAGGTCAGAATAGGTGCAGACACTAATCGCCTTTTCAACTCTTCAAAACTCTGCTCACGCTCATCAGTCCATACAAACTTTTCACCCTTCCGCATCAACTGAGTCAAAGGCAAAGCCAACTTAGAAAACCCTTCAACAAAACGCCGGTAATAACCAGCTAATCCCAGAAAACTCCGAATTTCAGTCACCGTGGTAGGTCTCGGCCACTTGGTGATAGCCTCAACCTTAGCGAGATCCATGGTGATACCCTCTGCAGACACGACATGACCAAGGAAAGCGACTTGGTTAAGCCAGAACTCACACTTAGAAAATTTTGCGAACAATTTCTGCTGCCTCAGAATACCCAGAACAATACGCAAATGCTGCTCGTGCTCCTCAGACGATTTAGAATACACCAGAATATCATCAATGAAAACAATGACGAACTTATCCAGAAATTCATGAAAGACCCGGTTCATCAAATCTATAAACACAGCAGGAGCATTTGTTAGGCCAAAAGGCATAACCAGAAACTCATAGTGTCCATAGCGGGTACGGAAAGCAGTCTTAGAAACATCCTGCTCTTTAACTCGCAGTTGGTGATAACCAGATCGCAAGTCGATTTTAGAGAACACCTTGGCTCCTTGCAATTGATCAAACAAGTCATCAATGCGAGGAAGCGGATAACGGTTACGAATGGTAATACGATTCAACTCACGATAATCAATGCACAACCGCATAGACCCATCCTTCTTCTTCACAAATAGAACCGGAGCACCCCAGGGCGAAACACTAGGCCGAATAAAACCGTTCTCCAATAATTCTTCCAATTGTTCCTTTAATTCCTTTAACTCCACAGGCGCCATCCGGTACGGAGCCTTAGAGATAGGTTCGGCACCGGGAATCAGATCAATAGAAAATTCAACTTCTCTAGCCGGAGGAAGACCAGGAAGTTCATCAGGAAAAACATCAGCAAACTCCCGAACAATGGGAACGCTAGCAACATCAGGACTCTCTACAGATGAATCTTTAACAGAAGCCAAATAGCCTTGGCAACCATGAGATATTAGAGTTCGTGCCTTCATGGCAGAGATGATCTTAACAGATTTCAGAGGCTGAGAACCATGATAAATGAAGTCAGGATGATGAATATCGCCGAAGATCACCTTACGGGCATAACAATCGATGGTAGCCTTGTGATCAGCCAACCAATGCATGCCCAGAATTGCATCAAAATCGATCATATCAATGGGAAGCAGATTTGCCGGACGAACACGATCATCGAAACGTAGAGGGCAGTTAACATATTCATGATCAATAATCACTTGGGTTTTCATTGGGGTTGCAATGGATATACGATTTATTAATGGTTTTGGTTCCAGATTAAGTTTCTTAGCAAAGTTTACAGATATAATAGAATGAGTAGCACCGGTGTCAAACAATACGAAAGCCGTACGATCTCCAATATAAAGTATGCCAGTAATGGTACCTGATGTGTTGGCAGCCTGATCCCGAGTAGTAGCATAAACTCGGCCCATGGTGGGAGCTGGCCTAGTCGTGTTTACTGGCACGATGGGGTTCTTCTTGGGGCAATCTTTGATCCTGTGCTGAGTAGAGCCACACGAAAAACAACCACCAGAAGCTTTATAACAAGGACCTGGATGTGGTTTCCCACATGTAGTACATGTAGGAGGAGGAGGTAGAGTCTCCACAGCCTTCTTCTGACCTGACGATCCCGACTGCTGATACTGCTGAGAATCCCTACTCCTGCTATTATCACCCTGACCCTGACGGTCACCACCATACCGACCATAATCCTGCCGGCCCTGGTTCCTAGAATCCTGTCGCCTATAATCACCACCTCGGTCTTGGCGACCCCGCTGATCATGCCCATGGTCCTGACGACCATGACCCCGAGTATCAACCTTGTTGCCATCCCTATCACGTTTATTAGATCCCCTGTCCGCATGTAACAACTCAATGTTACGCGCGGCATCCTGAACACTAGCCACATCATCGAATGGAGTGTTAACAATCCGGTCTAACACCCATCTCTTAAGAGCCCACTTGAAATGACGAGCCTGTCGAAACGAATCCCCAGTAACCTCTGGCCCAACGAAACTGGCCAGACGTAAGAATCGCTGCATAAAGTCTCCTGAAGACTCATGATCACCCTGACGAATCGACCCGTATTCCCTCTCATATCTCTGCTGTTCTTCCATAGGAATGTACTGCTTATAAAATGCCTCAATGAACTCTGCCCACGAACAAGTCTCAGCAAAATCATCCCCCTTTGCCTGCACAAGAGCAGTCCACCAGTTCTGAGCATCACCCTCCAGCTTGAATGTAGCCAAACGAGTTTTAAACTCGTCAGTACATCCGAGAACCCGAAACAATTTCTCCACGTGCGTAATCCAGTCCTCTGCCTGATGAGGAGTGGCAGCGGACTTGAACGAGAGAGGCTTGAGCTTGTTGAACCGCTCAATCCACACATGAATACCGACCGGTGGAGCAGCGGGTGGATCACCGCCACCACCACCTCCAGAAGGACCTGCCCCATTACGAATGTTGTTGGTGACCTCGGTCACCACCTGAGCAGAAAGGTTAGGAAGGACGTTTTTCAAAGCCTCAGCAATCATGGCTTCGAAATTTGGAGCATCATACTCATTATAGCGCGTGTTCACCATCTGAACGATTACAAAAAGAATTAGCAATTCAGATAGAATATGACAGAGCAGATCAAGAATATATGACAGAGCAAAGCAGGAAAAGAGTGCGCAAAAGGAAACCTAATTTCTACCCAATCCTCACAGGTCACGAGCCTAAGCTCTAAGGGTTTCGGATAAACCTGCTCTCTGATACCATAAATTGTAACACCCCAACCCGACAAGGGTAAAGATATCACAACAATGGCTTCATATCAGATTACAAGCATTTAATCCAAAACATCATAAGTCCATAACATTAATGGTCAAAGGAATTAAGTCAACATAACTTATGTCCAAAACATCAATAAACCGAAGTACATAAATCCAAAATGCCTAAACAATGGCATAACAGAAACAGAATCCAAGATGGCATAACTAAAATGCTAAGGTCTAAGCTTCACACAGTTGCTCTCATCCCCAAAGCTAAAACCCAGATCCAAGCTTAAATACCTGCCGTACATGAAAAGAAAACGTACGGCTGAGCTTTAAAAGCCCAGTGAACAGATACATATACAAAGCAATAATAATGAAACAGACTGAAATAGGGTGCATGGGGAAATATCATGGAGTATAAACAAGAAACAGAAATATAAAAGAAGAATAGGATAGTCATCCACCACGAGCCCAGAACATATCAGATAGTAACCATCATAATCTAGAGGGGATGCCTCTTAAGTAACCAGATAATATGAGGGGTGTCCTCATGTATCAAATGGAGTGATCAGCTCCCAGATAAATGTGAAAGGCGTGTATTGCACACAAGCACCAGTCACCAGAACAGAAATCATATCATATATAGTTAAATCCACTAACAGAACAGATCTAGGATGCATCCATACGCCCCCCAGAAACATATATAAACCATAATCAATTTAATGCGCATATCATAATCAGAATGGGGACGTGGCGGAACATCACTCTACCGCCCTAGAGTCATGCCATTGGTGCATCAATGACACGGACATGGAACCCCCATGCCTAGTGAAATGGCTCGGGTATCAAACTAAGAGTCAGATATCATATCATAATCAGAGGGTCATATATCAAAGGTCAAAACAGATGGTCCATAACAGATGGTTCATAAACAGATATATCAGATGAAATACCAAAGGTCCAAATCAGAGTGTAATCAGAAAGGTTCATAATAAAAGGGGTCATAGCAATGGCTTTGGGAAAACTTAAACGAATCAGAATCAGAATCATAACCATAAGATAGGACACCCTTACTGAAAAAGGGGCAGAGTATCTGTACCTTATTGCAAAGCACACAAGAAACCAGAAACAGAAACACTGACAAGCTCAGGACCTCTCCTTCTTCACACCTAAGAGAGTAGAAGAGTATTATAATAGGTTCTTAATCATTCATTTTATCTTGTCTTCCCATTTAAGGTAACTTTCTATTTTTAGCAGGTTTCCGAATTTAGTAAGTTTCCATATTTAGAAAGTTTCCTTATTTAACCGGTTTCTTATTTAGTTAGCAGAATTACTCATTTTATCAGATTTCACTTAATTATATGTTTAAGTACTTTAAATAGATGAAATATATACTTTTAGGGTTTTAAAAGTAATTTTACAAAAGATGAAGGTTTAAAGTGAAAATATCATAAGTAGCTCATTTTAAATCTTATATTATCCAGATTTACATAATTAGTCCCTTAGATTTTACAACTTTACAATTTACACCCTTTAATTACTTAATTTACATTTTAAGCTTTATGGTATTCATAATTACACATTAAACCTTTAGTTTCCCAATTTTACACAACATATCCTTATTTTAACATTATGTACGATCACCCCTTTAATTTTTCATGGTTTACACAACAAGTCCCTAAAGTTAAAAAGTTTACATAATAACCCTTAATTTCCATTTTCAATCTTTAATTAATAATAATTACACATTAGTCCAATAAATTCCCAAAATTACACATTTCATCCTCATTACATTTTAATGATCGAATCACACCTAACTTTCCAGAATTTACATTTTTGGTCCCTATATTTTAATTATTTCCATTCGGTTAATTATAACTATATATATTTACCAATTAATCCCATAATTATCGAATTAACACAAATGGTCCTTCAAACATATTTTATACATTTTTCCACAGGTTTATAACACCTTACAAAAATATCCCCATAGTTTATAAAATTGCAAAACACACCCTAACTATTTTATTTTTCAATCGGTAATTACTTTTAATTTCAAAATCACAACCCTAATTGTCCAAATCATTTAGCAATCATAACAACATCATTATTATGCAATAAAAGTGCAGATCTAAATCCCCAAACCCTAATTCGAATGGTCCTAGGGTTTTCATAATTTTATTCTTTTATTTCCCATAGATCCGGTTAATCAATTAATTCGAACACAAGGATTTTAAGCTTCAACCATTTGAATAAACATTTTTGTGGTGTTATATGATGAATATATAGGCCACGAAAAATATCCAATATGTCCAGAAAATTCGCATGAATGAATTAGAGATTTATTTTGAATTTAGGGTTTTCGAATCCATTAAATCACAACGATTTATGTAGCATGCATGGGTCGACTTTTGTATTTTATATACGACTTATATGATGTATAGAACATGAGAAAATTACCAGGTCGATTTTAGAATGAGTGGTAGAGGCTGCACGAATTTTTGTCCTTCGGATGTATTGCTCGACAAGAAAAGAATTCCCACGACCAAACGAGCGATCTACAAATCTTGTAGATATTTTTCCCAGGTCATATATCATATGAGGATCAAGAGAAAAATGAACAACGAATTTTACAAGAGTCGAATGAATTGTTTTGGAAATTACCTTCGTATGGTATTTAGCGACAAGGAAATTAGCTAGCGATCAAATGAATGCCTCCCACGACCTAAACCCAATTTTCTTAGCTCCCTTAGATCACGTACAACACCAGAAAAATAACCTTGGACCTCCAGAAATTCGTATGAAGGAATGGTGAAATTATTTGTGTGTTTTAATTTTAGTCGGCAAATAGGAGGATTAGGGTTTGATGAGATAATTTTATGAGGGAGCATAGGAGCATCCTAGGGGAGGGAAATCAGCCCCAAAATCATGGAAATTATTATGGCCATTCAATGTGATTTATTTTCCCATTTAAGTGAAATTTTATTGCCTTTAAAATCTAATTAATTGTTATTTATCCCATTCGGTTGAATCAAGGGTATTTTGGTAATTTAGTAACTTGTATAAGTAATAATCGAAGTTGTCAAAATTATTTTATATCATATCTTGTTCTTTTCCAGAAGTTTGGGATCGATTCGGTACTTTATGAACTTTTAAATAATTTTATAACTTGTAGGGGTAATATGGTCATTTTACACGTTTTGGATTTTTTTAGGTGCTACAAATGTAGTCTCACTTGTGGCCTCGGAATGGTCCTAACGCAAGTTCTAGAATCTAAGTGCTACCGGTACACACATCATAGCATAAATGCTTTTCCTACCAATTCTAGGGGCGAACCTCACATATTTGGGGGTGGAAAATTTTTTAGTGTTACGGTTTTGTGCTAGTCATATAACTCCTATCCATGAGACGCTCATTAAGACCAAAGTTTCACTCCTATATGTTGTAAAAAATTTTAAATTTGGCACTAAAATTGCCTTAACAGGTATTTCTCTCAGTTTTATTACACATCTACCATTAAACAAACAAAAATCAAGAGCAATTGTATTCTCTAAAGTATCGTATTTTACCCCCCCCCCCCCTTACACTTAAGATGAACATTGTCCCCAATGTTCAAATAACAAGATGTAAAAGTAAATAAGGTAAAAGAATGAAATCAAATACTCCCCTGATTTGTTTGGTGGATAAAGAGGTAACATGGTTAGATCTTCTTCCAAGAGAATGTAGAAGCTCCAAGACTAATGCAGCGCCAAAAGCTAGATTCCACATACATCTCCTTGTCCAAAATAACCTGTTAAACCTGAGAAAACAAACACGAAAACCTGCATAACAACGGCGGGATAAATCTATATAAGGATATAATGCTTGTGGAATGATTATTTTGCAGATTCCTGGAGTTTATAAGTTATAGATTTAATAAAAACTTTTTATGATTCCGGTAGAAAAACAAAACTTTCAAAAATTTTAGAAAATTAAAACCTGACGTCGTCAGGTTGTAAGGCCTGACGCCGTCAGAAATGATCTGACAAAATTCTCATGTTAAGTTTCCAGAAAATTTCTGGAAAAACCTATACCTTACTTCCTGGAATTCCTGCAAAACATCATTATGACTCGATACAAGCATTTGACTCAAACAATTACTAATATGTATGTTAATTTATTATTGTTATGATTCATGTTCATTTGTTCTAATAAACTGATTTGGATTTCCCTTACACTTATCTTTTGCAAAATACCTTTATATGTAGTTAAGACGAAGTTAAAAACAAGATAAAACATTTTCACAATCTAGTTTTGTACATGAATTGATAATAATAAAAATTAAACATACATACGGAAGCAAATAAAATCAAACAAACAAATAAATAAACACACAAAGCTAAATAAATCCTACATGCAATAAAGAAAACCAAGTGTCACATGTTTTCAAAGGCCAAAAGATGCCTAATCCTAAACTATTACAGACCAAATTGTTCCGAAACATACAACCATAGATTAAATTGTTTAAAAATCATAACATCAAACCAAATGATCACTGGGGTGGGGGACCGTGGCGATAGTCGTAGTTTGGAGGGAGGTTCCCGTAGTACCCATACGGTGGGTAGTCCTGCTCACGTCCAGGGAAAGGGTCAATCTGCAGGTGTGGGTCCAACTGATCACGCGTAGATAAATGCTGCATCTGTCGAATAGTGTGATCATACATCCAGTCGAACCTCTCATCAACCCGGGTTCTCCAAGTATCAACCTGGCCCATCCAGGCCCCCTGGTGGGCCTGCCAATCCCCTCTGCTCATGTGCCGGTAGTAATCTGCCGTACCAGCCTCATAACCTCCATGTTGCTGCTGCTGAGGCTCCTCTTCCTCATCATCCCCACCACCAACATTCTCAGCTCCTTCTGAATTATACCACATAAAGGTCCCATCATCCATCTCCATAACAACCTCTATCTGCTTCAGGGACCTAACCTTCACTGTCCTGCATGCATCACCACCGCTCAAATACCTCGTGATCTCGGGCCTGAGGACTCCATAGGATCGGGCCAGCCGGGTCACAAACATCCCACCATAAATCCTATCTCCTTCCTTTTCCCCAACTCCACCATTCAGAAAGCTAGCTACCCAAAATGGGATGTTGCAGTAAACCTCATTTGAGTAAATGGTGTACAAATAGAAGAGGTCTGAAGCAGTGACGCGGTGGTGAGAGCTGTGGCGCCCTGTCAAGCTGTAGGTGAGACATCTATGGGTCAACCTAACCCTAGGTTCCCTGATTTGAGATGCCACAGTAGTCGAGGTGTACACACCATTTCCAATAGTCGGCCAGAACATGGAACATCTAAAATCATTCCATATTGTCTCTCCATGCAACAACCTAGTCATGAACCCTGCTTGAGTGGTTTCATGCTGACTGTACAACCCTAGTCTCCATCCAAACTCTGTAACCGAGCATGTCCTAAGCTCACCCCCAGCCTAAAATAGATTGTGGTTCTGGCCACATCGGTCCTTGCCTCGGCCATGTCAAAGTGAAAAGTGGCAAAGAATTCACGTACCAATTCGTCATAGACCGGCTCTTGAATTCTAAACAGGTTTTCCCACTGAGGGCCGGTGAATTCATCAGTTTGAAAGCTTTGGAGAAAGGTTTGCTCAAGACCTTCCCTCCTCAAAAAGCTCCAATCTACCACGGCCCCATTTTCAACTTTGTGTTGTAGCAATTGGGTGTATTTGGTCGTGGCAGCATCGTTATTGAAGACACCCCAACTGAGGACCGTGTCGCCAAAGTTCTCTTGTTGAGATCTAGAGGAACTCCCTCTGCTAGGTCGTTGACGCTTACTCATTATCTGGAACAAAGCAAGGAGGAACAAAAAGGGTTAATTTGTGAATCAAAGAATTGGTTGAGCATCAGACAAGTCTGACGCCGTCAGGTTCGACCAAATTCAAATCCAAAATTACGAGGGAAAAATCAATATCCAAACTTCAAGTTCATAAACCAAACGCCCCTTTTTACAGCAAAATGGGTGATTGGATCATAGGTTATGGTTCAAATTCGTGGCCACCCAATTAGTGAATAGACCCATTTGATTGCCAATCATCAAATGCTTTAATCATTGCTAAATAACACTAATTAAAGGGCATTATGAGTTCTAGGCATGAATCAATCCTAGGGTTTCATGAGTTGGGGGTTTTCGAAATTTAAGAATCCTATGAGTAATTGAAGCGAAAAGAATGAATAAAAATTACTTACCACGTGGAGATTGGTAACGGAAGTTGGTGAATTGGACCTTGGAGATTCGTAGGTGGGGTCGGAGTGGATATGGTTTGTGGGGTTTGTGATGAAAGTGATGGAAATAAGGTTATTATTGTTGTGCAGACGGGGTGACGGCGTCACGTTCATAGTCTGACGTCGTCAGACAAGCGTGATTTACCACTTTGTGCCAGTTTACAGATGGGCCCCATGTATTTTTAGTGAGCAGCTTGTCAGGGTCAATAACCCTGATAGCTAGTCTCGTTAATAAGTTCCTCCTGGGTCAAATGTTTTGTTACTGTCACGGGATGTAGTAAAATGTTGGAAAGGGTTGGTTGACGTCTCATTCAGGTTCCAATCTCCATCACGTCAGGTATTCAGGGAGTGAGGGGAACTTTTCCAGGGGATTTTCAAAATGAGGGTGCGCTTGAATTGAATTCTTTTCACACCTGGCTTAAAGCCAAATGATCGTTTCCTTACTTCGTGAAAGTCAGGGAGTGTGACCACCATGCTCCCCACGAATATACCATATACATGAGAATTCTTATTCTCGCAAGGGAGCCCAAAGGGATAAGAGAGTTTTAAAGGTGAAGGCTTTGGGAGAGGAATTTCGTTATTCCATTCGTTGTACGGTTTATTAGGGACTGGAAGTTCAAAGATCTTCTCGATCTTCTTGGGTAAAGCTTCATCCCTAATTTTCTCCTTTATTCTCGAGATAAACTTTTCTGCTAGTTCCATGAACACATCTTGGGTGTTTTTCAAGTGAGTCTCTAATTCCTGGATCCGTCTCTCTTGGTTGTTCACGAAAGTTAGCATTATCCCTTCAAATTCATCTTGTCATGAGAATTGATGAAACGTATGTTTACCAATTGTGTTCACACACTCATCGGGATTTTCATCAGCCGTAGGTGTCTCGGCTTTCATTAATCTCTCAACCTGCCTTTTTATGTTTTCGAACAACTGTTCTTGGGTTGCACTCATGCAATTTAAAATCCCTTCTTCCGAGAACGTTGAGTCTTTCCATTCTTCTTCTTCGTACTGTGCTAAGTCCTCAATGACTTCCCAGCACTTATCAACACTGAGCCTGCTCAGCCTTCCATTGGCAGCGTAATCTATGGTTCTTCTAGTTTGATGGTTTACGCCATCATAAAATAGTTGGATTTGTAGCCAAGGATCCATGCCATGGTGAGGGACTTTTTGGAGTAAGTCCTTGAATCGAATCCATGCCCCATACAGGGTTTTGCCTCGACGTTGTTCGAACATCAAGATATCCTTCCTTAACTTGGTAGTTCTTCCTGGTGGGAAAAACTGAGCAAGGAAACGAGTAGTGAGATCATCCCAAGAGGTGATGGATCCTGCGGGTAGACGCTCTAGCCATTGACTAGCTTGGTCCCGCAGAGAGAATTGAAAGAGACGTAGTCGGGTCGTCTCTCGAGTGGCAACATCAAGGTCTATGGAATCAACGATTTTGAGAAAGTCCTTGAGATGTTGATTAGGATCTTCGGAACGAAGTCCATGGAATGCGCATGCGCTTTGCACCAACCAGATGGTGTCGGATCGCAAGGGAGTGACATTGGCTCCTTGAGTGAGCTCAATGGTGTTTCGATAGCCATGGTGACTAGGACGGGAGTAGTATCCTAAGGTACGGGCTCTAGGAGGTGGGTGTTGTTGTGGTGGTGGGTTGTTGGGATCGAGGGTATTACCACCTTCCATGATGTCGGATGTTAATGGTTACGAACAAAGAAACGAAGAAAAAAAAGATAGACTAAAGAAAACCTAGAAAAATAAAATAAAAATCTCACCAGAAAGGAATCTAGTGAGTAGACCTAATAAAATAAAAATTCAACCTAAACAATAACTATTCCCCGGTAACGGCGCCAAAAACTTGATGCGTGGTTTTGCGACCTTACAACAGGTTTTACCTCTCGAGGGATCTCAAGAGGCTTGCAATCCCCACCAGGCAGTGTACCTGACCGATGTAGTATAGTGAAGTGGCAAGTACCGGGGGATTGATCGTTCTCTAGGGGAATAGTGTCGTTAGGATTGAAAAACTACTCTAATAGGTCTAAGGGCGAGAGAAGATTCTTTTTGTATTTTTATATTTTTTATAAAAGCAAGTAAAATCTCGAGTTTGAAGGAGTGGGCGTAATTAGTTGCTAGTCAACTAACCCAAATAACTACAATTGCAAATAAAATAAAATAACTGAAAATAAAAAGGTTGTGGAACTTATATGGGGAGAAATGTGTTTACTTAGATTTCCTTACTCCCTAACTATCTTTTACCGGTTGATTAGTGTGTATTAATTGCGTGGATGATGGGTGTATTCCTTAATACCAATCGTGGGGTGGCGTACGTACTTCCCCAACTCTATAAGCTCCTACTTCACTCCTATGTCGAGCCGGCTAAGAAGCTCCTAACATGGGATCACTAGAATTCGCTCATGCATTAAATACAACCATAAAAACCTTAGTACGCATTGGTTCATGTTTCTTAAGACGTTCAAGCAAGTTACCGTATAGGAAGTTAGCCAGTTTTCTTAAGCCTAACATCGATAAACAATCATCCAATACAATTAATAACACACCAACAACCAATAATCAATAGTTAGGTTTCATTATATCTAAGCAAACACAAGATAAATCTAGCCTAACATGTTAATCAAAAGACAAGAACAAGATATAATCAAACAACACATAGACATATTGAATGATTAAGTGATTACTTATCTTCAATTAAACATGGGAGATCCAAGGGTATAAAACCCTTAAAAATGGTAGAAAATTCGTCTTAGGGTTTCTCCTCACAAAGTTGCACACTAATGACTAAAAATTGCAAAACTATATATAGATTTTAGGGTCTGACGGCGTCACGTTGTAGGAGGTGACGCCGTCACCTCACCGCGGCTAGGGTTCCCGGATGGTCTTCCTGACGCCGTCCCTCTTTAATCCTCCAAAATCCGCTCTGGCGCGTCAAGGGTTGACGCCGTCAAAATTGTGCTTGACGCCGTCTCTCTTTAACTTAAACCGTGACGACCTTGATCACCTTAAAGGGTGACGCCGTCAGAATTCCATTGCAAAACTCTCTGGCGCGTCACGTGTATTTTGTCATATCCACCTCTTTTGCCAAGCCGTGACGCCGTCAGGAGCAATCCTTGATGCCGTCACATGTACTTTTCCAGCAGCTTTGGAGACTTTGTCGTTTTCTTCACTTTTATGCTCCAAAAACGTCCAAAATGCTTCCTTTTCCAGATTTCTTCTTCAAAGTACCTAAAATGACAAAAGGAACGATTTAGGGCAATATTTGATCAAATAAATACGATTTAGGGCTTAAATGACCCCCTAAAAGCGGTACACTTTTCGCTTCATCATCTACACATTACCTCGACCCATGTTCCTTTGATTCAAGTTCTGCCTCCCCTGAACATTCTGAACCACAATTCTTCCATCCTCCACAGTTGCCAGATTGCGTGGGTTATATGAGGTTCTGAGTTGATTGTTAGTTTGTGGGAGTGTTGCTTTAAATTGTTGAACAAGTAAGGACACTTGATTGGTGAGGTTATCTATCATTTTGTCAGTGTGAGAGTAACCTGAGTCCAGTTGTGGATTCATGGCAGATGATGATGAATAGGGATGATGATAAGCATGCTCAGATGGAGATTGGCTGATTGGTTGAACTTTTGCAACAAGTGCAAGTGGGTCACTTGGTGGTGTTGGATTGAGTTTTTCTCTCAACAAACGATCATAAGCAGCGTGTTTTTCATGTTGTTGCAGGTAGGCATACAACTGTTCATAATTTGAATACCTCAATCCCTTGTTGAGTTTTACTGTAGTAACAAATCTGTCCCATTCTGGTGTCATGTTGTTTACAAACTTTGAGTTGAGTTGGATGTTTGGCATTGTCCTTCTGATAATTCTCATGTCGTTCACCAGCTTGTGAAATCTCACATAGTAATCAGTGATGTTTTCACCCGGGTTCATCTTGAAATGCTCAAACTCATCATATAGCTGTGACTCACGATCGTCTTTTGTAAGTTCTGATCCAGCTAGAAGCATCTTGACATTATCCCAAACTGCTTTTGCTTCAGTGTTGAAATTGATGAGTTTGTAAACATCTTTGGGCAAGCCTTGAATGACAATGTTGGAGGCCCTAATGTCTGCATCGTACCTCTTCCTTTCTTCCACATTCAGATAATTGTAGGTGCGTAGCCTATCGATTCCAAACGTTACCGTTCCATCCTCACCAGTAGTTACAGCATCTCTTGTGGTTCCCATCTGAAATGGTCCTTCATCAATTGATTTAAGAATGTTAACTCCATTCTCTTTTCCCAAGCAGTAGAGTCGAATTCGTTGTGCCCACGACTCATAGTCTGTCCTATCAAGCATAGGAGGACGGGTGTCAGACCCAGCAGCTTGAATATCATCAGAAGCTGTGCTCGTCACGATGTTAAAGTGAACGGGATTTTATAATTCTTTGATTTAAACCGAGAAATAAGTTCTTTCGCGGGATTTTACAAAATCAAGAATAAACCGTTATTTGATAACTTGAGTCAAATCACAGTTAATAGTATTACTTTAGTATCAAACCGCAGTACCCAAACCGCAATCACATACGACAAACCGCTATGGTCAAACCGCTGCACAAGAGTACGAAACCGCAAGACTCAAACTGCAAGAATACTAGACAAACCGCAAAGATCAAACCGCAAGATTCAAATGGCAGGAATACTAGACAAACTGCAAAGATCAAACCGCAGAACCAGAATACCAAACCGTAAGATTCAAACCGCAGTAATACTAGATAAACCGCAAGATTCAAACCGCAGGAATACTAGACAAACCGCAAAAATCAAACCGCTGAACCAGAATACCAAACCGCAAGATTCAAACCACAGGAATACTAGACAAACCGCAATGGTTAAACTCAACCTTGACAAACCGCCGAATCACCAAACCGCTGAATTTCAAACCGCGAAGACCTAAACCGCAGTGAGTCAAACCGCAGCACCTAAAGTCAAACCGCTAGACAAAACGAGAAACCACAATAAGACAAAAACCACAAACCGCAATGATAAGAGGACAAAAACGTCACTTTCCGTCCCTTTTTGTTGTCTTTCCCATTTTAGTTAAGCTCCAAACCGCTGTCAGAAGTTCTTGGCAAACCGCTACAACCATTTCCCTAATAACACAAATCGCAGATAAGAACCTTTTGTCGATACCCAAACCGCTGCCAAGAATATGCATCCGAGTAGTAAACCACAGTCAAGAAACTCCTTAGATCTTTCACGAAACACACTAAATCACCGGTAGAATACCAAGAAACTAGACTAGAGAGCTATATGAACACAAAAGTACTAAGTTTTATTGATTTGAACCACAAACAAAGCCAAACCAATGATTTTCTTGACAATAATATACGAACCACACAAATAACACAAACACGCCAAAACCTCACCACAAATTCGAGAATATGCAAAAGCTAGAACCTAACCATGGCTCTGATACCAATTGTAACATATTCATACCAATAAACACACGTATGGGTGAAGAATTGGCCGAATGAATCTAAGATTTTAGAGAGAGAAAGAAAGTTCGGAACTAGAGAGAGAAATATGACATGTATTATGTGAAAGCTTGAGAAGGTCCAACCCTCTCCCTAGGTGGAGAGGGGTATTTATAGTTACAAATATAAGTGCCCCGTGTGGGCTGTGGAGCGAGCTGACAGTGGGTAAAGACCCGAACCACTCCACAAATATTAAGATAACTAAACTATTACTAATAGTACTAATATTACTACGAGCTATTAAATGCTAATGAGTACTCGGGGTGACCGAGTCTTCAGATGAATATTTATATTCCTAACATACATCATTCAATAAAATGTGGAAATACATGCCCATAAAAGAAATAACGTGGTCCCCAAATGAATATCAGAGTATCTTGATCCTATAACCATGCCATGCCATGCCAACTGCCCCCAAATGTAAGCTGACACTTTAGATCCTGAAAATACATGCCAAAATGTGTCAGCACGAGGTTGGTGAGTTCATAGGTTTAAGTAAACAACAAGTTATGTATGGACCACAAGATTTCAAAGACCAATATATTCCAAATATAGAAAGAGTTATTGTTGTATTAAGCTCATGACACCGAAGCCTTAAGATTTCTGGTTTAAGCATCCGTTTGACATACCAGTCAAGTGGGGAAACCACCCGGACACCAAAAGTTTCTGGTAGATGTCCACCTAGGACATCCAAGGTTCCTTAAATAATTTTACGTCCGTTTGACATACTAGCTAAGTGGGGAAACAACCCAGACGGGGAGTTCAATCCCAATAGATCTATTCACAACATTCGCGCTTAACGGTTCATAACATAGGCAATATATAATAGTTTAATATACTTGTGTCCAAAAGAAAATGATCAAGTGTGTAACAGGTAAGCACATTATACTTTCGAGTAACAAATCAAGGGTTTCAACCAATTAGTAATGCTTGAGAAAATAATTCACGTTTCAAGTAAAATGAGCATGGAGTTTAAATATAAACGAGCATGTATCGTCCCCCAAAACATTTATAAAACAAGTAAAAGTATGGGCCATGAACTCACCTGAAACAACTGATATGATAACAAAAGGAAAGTGCATGGAATTGAGGCTCGGAAACTACTCGCAACCTTAGATGAATGATATGTCTTAGGTTCGGCAAAAGGTCATGTATGCAAGTTTAAACTCAAATATATCGCCCGTACATGTTCGTTGTAAAGTTTGGTGGTTAAAAACATAGTTAATTTATGGTGCTCGTTTAAATATCAACCATACAAATTTATATGTCGTCACTAGTTCATCTCGTAAATAAAGTGTGGTCGTTTTGTTAATAAGTATCTTAGAAAATCACCGACGTGCTTTAACAACATTGTACGATAGTTGTCTAAGTGATTTTTAAGAAAAATAATGTTTTACGTCAAAATAAACACTTTGTTGGATTCCTGAAAATTAATAAGTGGCCTAGTAAAGCTAGCCGTAAAATAGTGGTTACTAAGTATTATTGATCTAACTCAGTGGATTTAAAAAGTATATAGTAAGTTTTTCAAAGCTAACACTGACTTTTAGCCCATTCGGATCCTGATCCAACACTTTTATGGCCATAAAGTTAGGTGGTCAGGCTGTTTTTATGGTTTCTGGACAGTTTTCGGGGAAGTTTGAAAGGTCATAAGTTACTCGCTATAAATCCATATGATGTACGGTTGGACTATTTGGAAACTAGGCTAGGTGAACTTTATTTTACCTACTAGTGCCTTTTTTTCTATAACAGACCTTATTTATGGGAAAAACAGGGTTAAACATGGTCATATGGGAAAAACAGTTTTGTCACTTAGAAAAGTTTCAGTTTGAGCTGTTGGTTTTGGACACTTGTCGTCTTAAGTTACTCGTTATAAATCCATTCGACGAACGGTTGGACTATTTGGAAACTAGGCCATGTGAACTTTATTTTACCTACTGGTGCCATTTTTCCATAACAGAACCTATCTATGAGAAAAACGGGGTTAAACATGGTCACATGGGAAAAACAGTTTTGTCACTTAGAAAAGTTTCAGTTTGAGCTGTTGGTTTTGGACACTTGTCGTCTTAATTCAAATCTATGTATCTTGGTCGTTTTAGCTCCGTTTCTTGAGTTCTTTATATCCCCGGGTTCGTATTTAAGTATACTAACCTATTTTTAGTGCCTCGAAATGTCTAGTTAACTCTTAATTCTTGATTTTACCTTTAAAAAAACCCCTAACAGCATGTATTATTTCAGAAAATTGTTTTTCGTCGCCTAACTTAGAATTAGCGTATCTTCTTCGTTATATGTCCGTTTTATCCTGTTCCAGCGAACACGTTCTTGTAGTTTAGTCTATTTTCTATATTTCTACTCAAATCATTCGTCCAACTTATTGATTTTTCCAGATTTTATAAAATAGGACAACCTTGTAAAAAAGTGTTTCAAACATGTACAAAGTGATATACATAAGTGTATGCAACTTGAAAATGGTTACTAGAAATTGAAAGTAATATACATAGGAGTAGTATAAAAGCTCATGGACTAATTGGTGCTTACTTGAAGTGATTATGAGAATGAGGTGATGAAAACTTAAGTTTACACAAAAGTATGAAGCCTTAAACCCTTAACAGTAGATTCTAGTACCCAAATGATAACCAATAAATCCTTGCACTTGGAACAACCAAGTTTTCTTGCTTCCACTCCTTGTGGTCGAATGGTATGTGTAGTGAGTGAGTGATGATAAATTTTCTTGCAAGTGTATGTAAACTAAAGTATGTAAGTGCAGGTATTTATAGTAAGGTTTTCAAAGTCTTGGTCAAGGAAACACATTTTGGTCTTGGTGGTTTAGTGTTGGCCGACCTAGCTAGGAGGGGGGGGGGACATGGTGGCTAGTCAAGCCCATAATTAGTTTTTACAACTCCATGTTTTAAAGAATATGTCTAGTATTAATTGTAAGTAGAATATTTGACATAGAAATGATTATGGTTTGGGGGGGGGGGGGGGCGGCACATATGTAAAATGTAGGAGTAGAAGATTTAATTTTTATGTAATATGTGTATATTGATTGTATTGCATATTAAAAATAGGAATTGGTTATCGGTTTGGTAGTTAACGGTAAATACGTATCTTTAAATAACGTTTTTAAAAGAATTAGGCAAATGATTTTTGGCACATTAGAAATAATTTGAGGAGTATGAAAGGGCTTGAAGAATAATTGTTAGGAGTGTCGGGTACGTTGGGTGTTTATTTAAATAGCGAAAAGCATTTGTTAAATTAACAATCGTAAGTTAATAAAAAGGGAATTGTCTTATGGATTAAAATTTCGAACCGGAGTTGGAGCAAGGTATTGAGATATTTTAGACTAAATATAGCCTAGAGTCCTAGTGCACCTGAAAGGGATTCTAAATTTTACGTTGACTCAAGTAAAAAGTTATACGTAAAAAGTGTTCTGGTAAAATTTCAAAGTAGTAAATTAGAGTTTGAAAATAAATGTTGACGTGGAAAATTACGGGTTGTTATAGTCTACCACCAATAAAAGGAATACCGTCCGTGAGATTCAGTCAGTGTGGGTCATTGGAGTGGTGTCAGAGAAGAGGTATGGATATTTGCGATGGATTTGGATTTCTTGTTTCCAAATGATCTCAGGTTTTCCTTGAGAATTCCAGCAAACCTTATCGATAGGAATTCGACTATGTTGGCTTGCAATGTGGTATGAAGTGGGGCTAGCTTTTCAAGACAAGGTTGAGTTAAAGGTAATGAAATAGAGAGTGTAATGGACGAGGCTTGTTGCATTGTGGCAATAAAAGATAAAACATTTATTAGATAGGAATTCGTAATAGTACATGAAACTTATACGATAGAACTTAAAGTGAAACGCAAAAGAAATACAACCCTAGGGAGTTTGGGCTTCAGTATTCTTGTTCTTCAGCTCCAGGCAGTCCTTCCTGAAGTGTCCTATGTTTCCACATTCGAAGCAGCTCCCCGGGATCCTCTGATTTGCGGGATTCCTACAGTCCTTGGTCTGGTGACCACGATTCTTGCACAACCCAAACGGTTCACTGCAGTGACCTAGGTGATGGAGATTGCATGTGTTGCAGTAGGGTAAATTCCCAGCATATCTTTTCTTGGTGTGTGGTCCTACAGTATAGGCTCTAACCACTTCTTGTCATTTGTTTGGCTGTCAAACTTGATCGTTTCCTTGGTTGTCATCCCTTTTCCTTTTGTTGTCGTTGTTGCTGTGGTTGTTGTTATTATCTTCTCGAGCATTCCTTGCTCGATCAAATTGGTCCATCAGACTGTGAGCCATTCGAATTATCTCTTCGAGAGTGTTGAGTTTTGATGAGGTAACATTTCCCTGGATACTGGGTGGAAGTCCCCAGATGTACCTTTCGATCCTCTTACGGGTAGTAGAAACCATTTCCGGGTAAATAGTAGCCAGTTCATGGTATCGCTCAGTATAAGATGCAATGTCGACTCCCTTCACTGCTAAGTTCCAAAACTCGACTTCCATCTTTTGAACCTCATTTCTTGGACAATACTCCGCTATTACCATTTCCTTGAAATCAGCCCATGGTGTTTCGAAAGCAGTATCAATTCCCACTGACTGAGCATAAGCATTCCACCATGATAAGGCATCATCCAGCAAGGTACCCGTAGCATATTTCACCTTATAGTCTCCGCGCAGTTACACATGCGAAAAACCGACTCCAGCTTCTCTAACCATCTAACTAAGCCGACAGCCCCTTCTTTGCCACTGAAATGCTGAGGCTGGCAGTACATAAATTCCTTGTAAGTACAACCACGAGCCACGGGTTTAACCCTGGTCTCCATTCCATTGGCTTCCCTGCCATTACTACTATTGCGGAGGGTCTCATATTCAGCCATAGCAGCGGCAGCTTGTGCAGTGACTCGCTGAGCAACGAGTCTATCGATAGCAGCTGTACTCATGCTCTATTTCTTTGGTGGCATTCTCTTCAAAACAAGAAAAGAAGAGTGAGGCGTAATAAAGACGTTACCTAAAAGTAGGTGTTCTAAAGTGGCTTGTCATAAAATGAAAGCTTGAGGTCGTGTTATGATTAGCTGGCATGCTTCTAGGCGGTGGTTCACGAGGTGATGTAGATGTTCTAAATTATGGGACGAGTGTTCAAACTAGTCTTCAGAAATGGTTAGTAAGGTAATCGGGAAATTGATAGACTGTAACGGGTTTTAAGGTCACGTAAAACAATATTACGCATGATTGTGAAAATTTTCAGAGGTCATTTGTATTAATCACGATATCTTGGAAATGTTTAAAGGACCTTCAAAATGTACGAGGGAAAGAAAAGTACTGTGACGAGAAACTATTGTGATGCTAATGTGTTGGATGTAGATGTAAATGTTCATGCAATGATTGTATACACACAGAAAATTTTGAAACCTTTAGAAATCGAGTAGAAAATCAATCTGGACATAAATCTATTATAACTAATCCCAGTATTGCAAAATTCACCTTTGAGTCGGGCATAGGTGATCAGGCTATGTCCCACTGTCCCTGGTCGAATATAGGTGATCAGTCTATATTCTACCGAGGTTCAATGAATTTTGAATTACTCAACTAAGTTATACTAATTATTTGTCCTTCACATTTAAAAGCCGTTTTGAAAGACTAAGGTGAGTGACCAAACTCGAGGTCGAAAGATGAGATTACGTAAGGAAAAGGCGTAACGCTATGACATGTACGATACGTGAGCATACTTATATGGAAGTTAATTATAGTAATCTACGAAGATAGGGGGTATAATTGATCCGATAATAAGACACAATCTCATCAAATATGTCAGCAACAAATCACAAGTGGGGCATCAGCTTGGCAGGCAGGCACGTGGCGGTCATAGGGTTAAGTTTTTGTAAAGGTAGTTATAGTCTAGGTTTTAAAAATACCCAGTTCTCTATAACCAAGGCTCTGATACCAATATATAGCACCCCCAAAATGGGTCCCAGCGGAAGACGATGTCGCTGGGGTGCTACTAAATTGGTATCACAACAAAGAGAAAAGAGAACGGATTTACCGTATCCATTTAGAAGAAATTTTTATAATCAAAAGTAATTTGTTTTACATCATTCAATAAAATGCGGAAATACATGCCCATAAAAGAAATAACGTGGTCCCCAAATGAATATCAGAGTACCTTGATCCTATAACCATGCCATGCCATGCCAACTGCCGCCAAATGTAAGCTGACACTTTAGATCCTGAAAATACATGCTAAAATGTGTCAACACGAGGTTGGTGAGTTCATAGGTTTAAGTAAACAACAAGTTATGTATGGACCACAAGATTTCAAAGACCAATATATTCCAAATATAGAAAGAGTTATTGTTTTATTAAGCTCATGACACCGAAGCCTTAAGATTTCTGGTTTAAGCATCCGTTTGACATACCAGTCAAGTGGGGAAACCACCCGGACACCCAAAGTTTCTGGTAGATGTCCACCTAGGACATCCAAGGTTCCTTAAATGATTTTGCGTCCGTTTGACATACCAGCCAAGTGGGGAAACCACCCAGACGGGGAGTTCAATCCCAATAGATCTATTCACAACATTCGCGCTTAACGGTTCATAACATAGGCAATATATAATAGTTTAATACACTTGTGTCCATAAGAAAATGATCAAGTGTGTAACAGGTAAGCACATAATACTTTCGAGTAACAAATCAAGGGTTTCAACCAATTAGAAATGCTTGAGAAAACAATTCATGTTTCAAGTAAAACGAGCATGGAGTTTATATATAAACGAGCACCCCAAAACAGTTATAAAACAAGTAAAAGTAGGGGCCATGAACTCACTTGGAACAACTGATATGATAACAAAAGGAAAGTGCACGGAATTAAGGCTCGGAAACTACTCACAACCTAATATGAATGATATGTCTTAGGTT
Source organism: Artemisia tridentata subsp. tridentata (assembly GCA_021014915.2). NCBI lineage: Eukaryota > Viridiplantae > Streptophyta > Magnoliopsida > Asterales > Asteraceae > Artemisia > Artemisia tridentata. Next base: position 329,280,657 of record CP139508.1, on the reverse strand, counting down.
TTGCAAAAGGTAATGTATGCAAGTTTACACTCTAATATATCACCCGTACATGTTCGTTGTAAAGTTTGGTGGTTAAAAACGTAGTTAAGTTATGGTGCTCGTTTAAATATCTACCATACACATTTATATGTCGTCACTAGTTCATCTCGTAAATAAAGTGTGGTCGTTTTGTTAATAAGTATCTTAGAAAATCACCGACGTGCTTTAACAACATTCTACGATAGTTGTCTAAGTGATTTTTGAGAAAAATAAAGTTTTACGCCAAAATAAACTTTGTTGGATTCCTGAAAATGACTAAGTGGCCTAGTAAAGCTAGCCGTAAGACAGTGGTTATTAAGTAATATTGATCCAACTCAGCGGATTTAGAAATTATATAGTAAGGTCTTCAAAAGCTAACACTGACTTTTAGCCCATTCGGATCCCGATCCCACATTTTTATGGCCATAAAATTAGGTGGTCATGCTGTTTTTATAGTTTTTGGACAGTGTTCGGGGAAGTTTGAGAGGTCATAAGTTACTCGTTATAAATCCATTTGACGAACGGTTGGACTTTTTGGAAATTAGGCCAGGTGAACTTTATTTTACCTACTGGTGCCATTTTTCCATAACAGAATCTATCTATGAGAAAAACGGGGTTAAACATGGTCACATGGGAAAAACAGTTTTGTCACTTAGAAAAGTTTCAGTTTGAGCTGTTGGTTTTGGACACTTATCATCTTAATTCAAATATATGTATCTTGGTCGTTTTAGCTCCGTTTCTTGAGTTTTTTATATCCCCGGGTTCGTATTTAAGTATGCTAACCTATTTTTAGTGCCTCGGAATGTCTAGTTAACTCTTAATACTCGATTTTACCTTTCGAAAAACCCCTAACAGCATGTATTACTTCAGAAAATTGTTTTTCGTCGCCTAACTTAGAATTAGCGTATCTTCTTCGTTATATGTCCGTTTTAGCTCGTTCCAGCGACCACGTTCTCGTAGTTGAGACTATTTTCTATATTTCAACTCAAATCATTCGTTCAACTTATTGATTTTTCAAATTTTACAAAATAGGACAGCCTTGTATAAAAGTGTTTCATACATGTACAAAGTGATATACATAAGTGTATGCAACTTGAAAATGATTACTAGAAATTGAAAGTAATATACATAGGAGTAGTATAAAAGCTCATGGACTAAGTGGTGCTTACTTGAAGTGATTATGAGAATGAGGTGATGAAAACTTAAGTTTACCCAAAAGTATGAAGCCTTAAACCCTTAACACTAGATTCTAGTACTCAAATGATAACCAATAAATCCTTGCACTTGGAACAACCAAGTTTTCTTGCTTCCTCTCCTTGTGGTCGAATGGTATGTGTAGTGAGTGAGTGATGATAAATTTTCTTGCAAGTGTATGTTAACTAAAGTATGTAAGTGTAGGTATTTATAGTAAGGTTTTCAAAGTCTTGGTCAAGGAAACACATTTTGGTCTTGGTAGCCTGGTGTTGGCCGACCTAGCTAGGAGAGGGGAGAGGGGGACATGGTGGCTAGTCAAGCCCACAATTAGTTTTTACAACTCCATGTTTTAAGAAATATGTCTAGTATTAATTGTAAGTAGAATATTTGACATAGAAATGATTATGGTTTGGGGGGGGGGCACATATGTAAAATGTAGGAGTAGAAGATTTAGTTTTTATGTAATATGTGTATATTGAATGTATTGGGTATTAAAAATAGGTATTGGTTATCGGTTTGGTACTTAACAGTAAATACGTATCTTTAAATAACGTTTGTAAAAGAATTACGAAAATGTTTGAAAATGATTTTTTGCACATTAGAAATAATTTGAGGAGTATGAAAGGGATTGAAGAATAATTGTTAGGAGTGTCGGGTACGTTGGGTGTTTATTTAAATAGCGAAAAGCGTTTGTTAAATTAACAATCGTAAGTAAATAAAAAGAGAATTGTCTTAGGGATTAAAATTTCGAACCGGAGTAGGAGCAAGGTATTGGGATGTTGTAGACTAAATATAGCCTAAAGTCCTAGTGCACCTGAAAGGGATTCAAAATTTTACGTTGACTCAAGTAAAAAGTTATACGTAAAAATTGTTCTGGTAAAATTTCAAAGTAGTAAATTAGAGTTTGAAAATAAATGTTGACGTGGAAAATTATGGGTTGTTACACTAACCGTACTAACTGAGTTAATACTGCTAGTGTAAATAGTAGTACTGTCAGATTTACTTTGTACTGCTGATGACTGCTGTTGGAAGATTGATACTGCCAAGGTTTAGAAGACGTGTGAAGATATGTATAGAAGATACTTAGTATATATCTTATAAGTTTTGAATGATACGAATATATTGTATATGAATAGTTATTTTGTAAATGACTCCTTGTGCCTATAAAAGGAGGTCCTAGGTTACATCTCTAAGACGTAGAGTTTGTGTTAAGATTCAAGGTTGTAAACCCTAGTGATATTCAGATCACTCGTATTATTAATCTAATAATATTGAATCGTTTTGGTTAAACTGTGTTCATAACTTGTTTACTGTGTCATTGCTTATACATTGACATTGTTAAGTGCATTCTTCTAACTATCAAAGAGTAGATTCCGCATGCTCTTTGGTATACTCAAAGTTTATAAACAAAGCTTAAGGAGATCATGTATTGGGATCCACAGGAACCATCATAGAGTTTCTTTGTCTCTTTCAATTCTGTCTCCAAGCCAGTCACCATTTCTGTTAATTTTGTACAAATGTCCATCAATTCCTTTAGTGTCACACTGCCGTCATCACTTCCAAGTGTGTTAACTATTGGGAGAGGTGAATCATGGGGCATGTTACCCATAGTATCCTGTTGGTTGGGGTATCCATCACCTGAATCATGTTCATGTGAACTTGACTCTTGAGATGTTGCCATGGGTTGGGTCTTATCAATGTTACCACTAGCCTGCCCAACTTCTAAGCCAGAAACAGTAGTGGTAGCCCTCATCAGTTGAAAACCATGACTTCCCTCTGTTTTCTCCCAAGAGGTTTTCTTTGGATTTAAACAATGTAGAATGGTATGAATGAAGAATCTCCACTGTGGGGCAAATTGTCCTTTTTGAAAAGTAAGTTTATCATCAGTTGACTCATACCCCATTCTGGAAATAGTTTGAAGAATTTCAGTGTAAGGCAAAGTACTAATACCATTATCATCTACTAAATGGAGATGTCTCCTAACAGATGACTCAGTAATAGTTATTGTTTTGCCATTAACTGTTGCAATTAACTCTTTGCCTCCATTATCAAGTGTATTGGCAGTAACAGTCTACCAAAACTGATTGATTTGAGAGACATAGATAGTAGGATTAACCGTTAGAGCATACCTAATATGGCAACCATTGAGAGAATCCACTATCTGATGAAAACCATGACTTCCCACTGTTTTCTCCAAGAATGCAACATGTTTATGTTTGTTGCAAAACTCCAAATTAGCCATAATGGTCAATGAAAGTTTGATTAGGGTTCTGGGTTATGGTCGTTAATGAGTGAAAGTGTGTTTGGTAAAGCCAATTGAGATTTAATAGATAATGCCTAGGGTTTTAATTTGACCGACTTATTAAATCTTTTCCTTATCGTGAATAAATCTTTTAATTACAGAAAAGATAAGTATTATCCACTTTTAACAAAAATATTAGCGAAGTAAGTGCCAAAAATATCTCAACGGTTATATTTGAAAAATGGTTATGACCAAACAGTACAAACGGCTACCTAGTAGTACTAATATTTGCCTAGCAGTACTAAGTTTTGGCCTAGCAGTACTAAGTTTTACCAATACAAATTTTGCCCTTCAGTATTTACCCAAATTTTCATAAAAACAATACTGCACCCAAACTTTTTGAAGGGATTTAGTGTAAAGGAAGACACTCAATCAATTTCGGTTTTACTTAACCTCTGGTTGTGTGAGAACCAATAACTTTCAGTATAAATACTGCCTGTGATCAGATAGACTCATTAAAAGAGCTTTCTTGACAGGGTTTCCAGCTCGTGGCAGGTGTTACCTCTAATACAAATGTATTAGATTCACTTTTGCTCACTGTTCTCAATACTAGATGTCCGTAGGCTAACACACTATCAAATGATAAAATGGTAAAGAGTGAGTTAGCTCAATTACTATCTGACTAACTATTACCATCAATTCATGTTCAATAATACCACCTGATAGGCATAAGTTGATTTCAAGAGAAAGATGTTAAAGAACCTCACAACTCAGGTGTAAAACCCTTGTCAAGTGATTCCCAAATCCCCTCTATCATGAATTAAATTCTCCATCTTGGAACAATAGCATTACAAACATTCCACTACTTTAGCTTCTCACGCAGCATCAATACCAATAATACTGCTTTCTTAACCTGCAAATGTTAGTCCATAACCAAGAAAACACAATCCAAAGCATTTTCTATATAACAGTATTAAAAATGACTAATAGTTTTAACTCAACAGTACTAATTTGTACTAGTAGTACAAACTCAACTGTCTAACAGTATTAACATTTAACAGTACTAATCCTTTACAAAACTTTACAAAGACACTTAGAGATTAAAACTTTATGGATTGAGTATCCCAATACTTCCTACCAAGTACCGAAACCTTCCAACATCAAGACCTTTTGTAAGTACGTCAGCCTAATTGTTATCTGTGTGAATTTTAACAACTTGAATTAACTTTTTATCATTGTAATATCTTATAAAATGATGTCTAATCTCAATATGCATTGTTTTAGAATGAAAAATAGGATTTTTAATAATACATATTGTAACACCCCAACCCGGAAAAGGTCAAAATGTCACATTATGGTGTCAACAGAAAAACGCAAGCGGAAGACTTTTATAATTATTAAGGTTGCAAAGGTTCAAAATGAAACTAAGGACATAATAAATCTAAACAATAATAACTATCAAATTGGAATACAAGTCTGAATCAAATCTAAATGGAAAATAACTCCAAGGTCTAATCCAAATGCAAAGGGAATCTATCATCGGGGTAGTCCACTAAGAGCTCCTACGCACTCTTCACTCAAACCCAGCTTCCAACCTAAAACCTGCCGTAGGAAAAGAAATGCAGCTGAGCTTAAAAAGCCCAGTGAGCAGATATATATAACAAACGAATAATCAAACATATATATGTAAGGAAAAAGGAAACACAAGCTCCTGCTGAAACGAATATCATCTGTCAAAAGAATGATAGATCAAGATCATCTAAACAAATATCATAAGTCGAATGAAATGGAGAAATACAAATCAAATGGATCAAATGCATAAATATAATGAGTCAGAATAGCACTAAGAGTAAAAAAAGAAAACGGCAACGAACGCGTCCAAACGGGCCACTCGAAAGGACCAAAGATACCTAACAGATAGCCACGAGCCCGTCTAAACGAGCCACTCGAATAGACCAAATAATCACATAATCCGTCAATTCATATTGTACAAGGAGGGGAGACCTCTCAAGTACCAGAAGGGAGAGGGGTGCATGGCACGCACAAACCAATCACTAAAGTCACGTCATAATCATTCCAAATATATACCTAGGATGCATCCATACGCTCCCTGCAAAACAGAATACATATGCAAGTACGAGACTATACATACATATAACAGAATGGCCACGTGCGCCATAATAATATAATCATAACAGAAGAGAACGTCGGGGATCAATCACACCTCCCCAGGAAGTGTCATGCCATTGGTACCTCAATGACATGGCCATGGTACCTCCATGGCTAGTTAGCTCGGGTGACAAAATAGAACATAACAGAATAAAACTATCCATAACAAGTAATCATAATCAGCAAAGGTATATCAACTGAACAGAATCTCAATCAAGGAGATAATAAACAGATCATCATAACAGAATGGATAACAACTGAATCATATCAAGGGAATCATAGCAATGACTTATATTAAATGGAATCATGGCAAAGTAAGCAAATCAAAGTCAAGGATCAAGAAATCATGAGATCAGAACCCTTACAGAAAAAGGGTAGAATATCTGTACCTTATACAAATAGACAAACGGATAAAAGGTGGATCACACAGAAACGGAAGGTCACTCCTTCTTCACCGAACCTATACAATTTAATGATCACAAATTACTAATAAGTTTGTTTTATAAGTTTACCACTTATAGTTATTAAGGTTTCCCATTTATGGTTTCTTTCTATTTTTGGAAACTTTTCACTTTTTGTAACTTTCTATTTTTAGTAACTTTCTATTTTTAGCAGGTTTCCAAAATTAGCATGTTTCGATATTTGGTAAGTTTCCATAATTAGTAAGTTTCCATAATTAGCAGGTTTCCCGAATTAGCAACTTTCCATATTAAGTAAGTTTTAACACAACTTCCCAATTTAGTTGAATTAGGTTTTGGGTTCGGGATAATCAATTTGTTTTAACATACTCACACACAAGTCAATCACGACATTAACAAGACACACCCGAAATAGGAACATGCATTAGGGCACCAAACACCAAAGAAATACCTTTAACATCTATGCAATACATGCATACATATTAACTGATTTTATCACAAAATTAAGCCCACTAAATGAATTTTAAAAACGTACCAAAAACCCAAAATAAAAATCAAAAAAATTCTCACAGGAGTCCATATGTCACAACTCGTAATTTCAGGTCATTTGCCAAACCCCGACAATTTACTATTCATGAGTTACTATTCATAAAACACTATTCACCGATCACTATTCATCATTTCACTATTCATCATTTTTGAAGCCAGTTTGAGACTTTGAGAAGTCCTCAAAAATTTTACTATTCATATGACACTATTCATTCCCGGAGGGAAATCACTATTCATGGGCATCATTCATCATGTCGTAAACTAGGTTTACGAGTATTCAAATGCGCGTAACAAGTTAGGTTTAGCTGCGTATTCAAGCATCATCAGTAAGGACACATCATACAGACTAGAGGAGTCTGCATATCATCAGTAATATCTGTAACACCCCCAAAATTATCGCACCGGAAGATAGGTCACTGGGGTATTACTTCTTAGCACAAAGTACAAGTCATAGAAAACGACCCTTTTTAAGAGACGTTTTAAAAGTGTTTCACATTTGATATATTAAAACCTCAGAGTTTATAAAGGTCCCAACAGTTTTCGTAAATCACAATGTTTTCAAAAGATTGTAAATGTTTTAAACACAACATAAATCTTTAAAATATAGTTTCTTCAAATGTGAAAATATGCCGTGTCTTCAAAATATATCCGTGCGACTCCAACCAAGACCTTCATGCCTTCAAACGTGAGATAAAACATGCTAAAACGTCAACACAAAGGTTGAGTGAATCCATAGAGTTTTAGTAATAAGCAGTTGATCACAATATAATCCAGTTTATAAAAACGACTAAGCAACAAATACAAAGTCTAGTAAGGTTATTATTGCTCTAAGCTCGTGACCCCAATGCTACGTATCTGTTTTTGAATCAGCCCTTTATACATAGGTAATAGCCACACCTATCATATAGTACGAATACAATACACACAACTGCTATATAGACACGTTCTTCCAGGTGGGGATTGTTAGTTCCAATAGATCTATTCACTGTATTCGCGCTCACTCGCAAGTGACTAACGGTTCACGATAAAGGGACTTTCGGCTATGGGAAACTTAGGCAATAATAATAACACAATAGCATACAAGTTTCAAAATATTGTGATCATAAATATTTATAGCATGCATCTCCCCCATGGAGTTTGTAAAACAATTAAAGTAAAACTTGGGGCTATGAACTCACCAATAATGAAGTAGCAACGGAAATCGGAGAAGTGTGCACGTCGAGAAAACCGCAAAATCACAAGTGACCTAGATAAAATATAACACGACTTAGGCTCGGGGATTAAAGTATAATACTTTTATTTGTGATTTAACTCAGTACTTGATCTCCTAACATCATATGGTCATTTATTTAAATGTCTTGTAGCAAGTCATGGGTCGAAAAGATGTTTATAAAAGCTTAAATGGTTTAAAATGCAAAGCTGATGGAAAATTTATGAAATTACCTCACTAATCGGTCGCCATTTCTAAACCGTGAAGGCTAAAATTATGAAATTTATATGCTTAGAAAGGTATGAGTCTTTACTATATGAAAATCAAGGCCTTACATTACTGAGAACTATATAACATGGGTGAAATTACCAATTTACCCCTGTGTCTCTAAATAGTTATACTCAGCATCCAAATGAGTTTAGAAAAAAAGGTGTATCTCTTTAACTACAGTTCTAATGGACACATGGCCTATGGGAAAAGTTTTCTACAGGTCTTGGCTACAACTTTCATGTTTACACCAACCTAGTGTTCTTTGCAACATTTTAGAGTAAATAGCCCATCAAATCTGACATGCATTCCTAGACTAGTTTTAGTGTGGATTTTCTCTAAAAATCTCCAGGATGAATTAAGAGGTAAGGTTTTCGGGGAAATGACCCTATGACCTTGGGCAAACTCTTAATATTTTTTGTTTTGCTTAAAACCTTTTGAGGACAAAATGGTGCACTGATATTGTTGCATCAAATCTGAGACAGACTAATGACCAATCAAAATGGCTACTTTATGCATGATTATTGAGTCTAATACCCATGCATCTCTAAGATCAATCATTCCTACTCTTTTATTCAGCCAATAACTCAATATTTCCAGGAGATGAAAGATTATCTTTAGTTTTAACTACAGTTTTTAATAACAAACATCCAAGATAAACATCCATAACTAGCCAAAAACTCAATAAGATCCATTAATCTCTTGCATAACTTTTACCTATCAACACTAACCAATTATCAAACCACCTATTTCCCATAAGATCTTGACTCTAATCAACTAAAATGACACATGCAATAGAAGTTTGCTTTGTCTTAAAAATAATCACTAATAACCATAAGAAACCAAAGAAAATGAGGTGAAACTAAGTAGAGAAACTTACTAGGACTAAAAAGGATAACTAATACAAGGTCTTGGATCCTAGAAAACTTGATGAAGATGGTCTTGAGGGGGAGGGAGATTCACGGCAGCAGCAAATGGCTAGGAGAGTTTTGAAGTTTGATGATTTTTAGTGAGAGAGAATAGGGATTGCATGCAAACTCAAATGATGTGTTTATTCTTGAAAAATGAAGACTTAATAGAGTGTGTAAGTGGTTAAAGAGGGGGATGAACGGTTTTGGGGGGCCCAAGGCACTCCCAAATTTGATATTTATTCAATTTTGATTAACATTTAAAGTATTAGTGTGTTTGTGGGGTTTAAATCAAGCGTACGGTCTTAAAAACGCGAATTACGCAGTACCGGGTGAACTGAAAACGTAAATTTTATAAAAGTGTTATCAAAACATTATGAAATTCTTATGAATTGTTAAAATGGATAATTTTAATATTTCATGGGAGCCTTGTGTTTTCCGGAATGTTAAAACGTAACAAAAAATCAAAAACGCAGGCTCAAAACGCGAGTTGTTAACAAAATTTGACGAAATCGTGAAACGAAACAGAAAATGTGAAATATAGAAATTTTTGATTACTAGGAGCATATAATGGAATATTAAACCACTAATGAAATGAAAATGGATAGAAACCCTAAGCACTGCTCATGAATAGCTAGAAACGCGAAAATCGCTAAATCGGGTACTTTTATGCATAGTTTGTAAAAATAAATGTCACAAGGATAATATTTTCATAAAAATATCACATTTAACTTAAAATGACCTAACTTGATGTTTCATATATTTCCCGAGCCTTCCGGAGTGTTATAATGTCTTTAAAGCTCAAACCGCGAGCTGAAAACGCATAAAACGTAAAATGTGCACACTTCGCGTAGAAATGCAAAATTACATCATTCCATATGAAAACAAGTACGTGGGGGAATATAAATCATGTTAACGGATAAACTGAGCATAGCCTGAGTCAATTTACGAATTTCAATGTACGTGTCACGACGTACGCGGGCGACATTCCCGGCAAAAGCTAATTTACTTAAAATAGCATAATAAGCAAATAAAATTAGTAAAAGTAATGACTTAAAATTTCTTGGTTGTTACATTACCCATCCGTTAAAAAGGAATCACGTCCTCGTGATTCAGTTTATCTTATCGGCTGACGGTGTGTCGGAAAAAGAAAATAAGGTTACTCTCGTCGTAATCTGCTCTTTTCGCTCCCATGTGTACTCGGGTCCTTGGCGAGTATTCCAACAAACCTTGACAATGGGAATGCAATCTGCTTGAGTCGTTTGACTTCGTGGTTCATGATCACAACTGGTTCCTTATCAAAGTAAAGCTTTTCGTCAAGTTGAATCTTCTCTAGTGGAGTGACGAGGTTTTCATCCGATAGGCACTTCTTCGAGTTCAAATCGTAAAATGTGTTGTTCACGCTAGTGGGCTCTTTTGGGTGGTTCGAGTCGATAAGCTACCGGTCCAGCTTTTGCCAAATTCTTGAAGGGTTCAACGTACATCGAGTTCAATTTTTATCATTTTTTGAAACATAGCACGTGCTTTCGTGGTGAACTTTCACGTAACTCTCCTGACGATTTGGTACTGCTTGCAGCCTGTTTTCCTGGAGTGTTGTTCCTACGCCCTGATGCGTACTAGCAATTAATGCGAACGGGATTACTACGGGAGCGTACTATCAGTCGAAAGAAGTAGATGCCAATGCCTTGGGGTAAAAGATAGTTACAAGGAATAATTAATAATACCAATGAAAGATCTTGATGAATCACAAACATAGTAATAGAACTCTGTCAAGTGTAATGTTTTAGGAGCAAAGACTGCTTAAAAAGGATAGATTAGATATCTGTATGAACAAAGAAGCAAACTGTTATCAATCGATGCAAATGAAAGGATCAATGAATCAGAACAATAATGAATAGATTAAGATGTCCATATCATTCATACTAGTATGAGCATAGAGTGCTCGGAAGAAAATTTGATATTTATACGAATGAAGAAGCAAATGAAAGGGTGTGTAAAAGAGAGATCAATGACTCAAATTAATGCAAACAGAAGGAACATAAATTACAATAATAGTTAAGCGAATAGATATAAAATATTAACACAAATAATCAATTAATCGAGACAACCAACGAATCAAACCAATGGTCAAAAGAGGCCATTACTGAAAGATAGAATTCCAAATGAGGTTCAATAATAAACGAGACAGACAATATTCATTACGAATGTCAAATGAGAATGAATGAGGAAAATCCATAACTGAGAAGGATAATAAACACACGATTGTTGAAAGTGCGTAAGTGAAATAGACAAGAATTAAGAAAGCAATAAGCGTAACGATACCTTAGATGAGAACAAATGAGATAGACAATAAATGTGAAGGCAAATAGTAAAGGAGAAAGATGATAAATGTCATGGAAGAGAACAAATGGTAAATGATGAAATCCATAAATATCACGAATGTTATATAAGAATAACTGGGAAAATCAATAATTTAGAAAGACAATGTGCATCTCGAATTCTAAATGAGGAGAAGAAATGAGAATGATCAATAAATAAGAAATACAAAAAGCAGCACGAATGCTAGCTGAGGGTAACAATTAATGAGAAACGCAATAAGTGACAAAGACAATAAGCATTGTGATTGCAATTGAGAATGAATGGGTATCAACAATAAATGAGAGAAGCATTACGTTGAAAACATGCATTTTAAATAGGAACAACATAAAATGAGAGAGGCATTGAGTATCACGAAAGTTGTTTGGGGTTAAATGAGAACAAATAATAAATGGTAAAGTCAATAAATATCATGAATGTTGATTAAGTAAGATCTGCACTTGGCTCCTCGAGCTTTACTCTTTTCCAACGAGACTGTAGGTTGGCCATCACATCTCGTTTCTGTTGACGTGAAATATCTCTCATGATGTGGCATGTGTGTCACCAACGATGGGATGCTGTGTTGGATGGACTCTCTTGTGATAGGCTCTGGTCGAATGGGAGGAGTAGGTGCAGTAATGGTACTCCTCCTAGTCTTCCAAGGGATTCTTCTTCAAGTGAGTAATCTTCCAGTTTGAGTTCACACTCTATAGCCTTGTCCTCGAATGGCTTTGTCTCACTATTAGACGTTAGCATATAAGTTGGTGAAGTGGGTGTCAGAAGGGTGGCCGAAAAATTTCCAAATTGTGTCCTCGGAATCGAAAGATAGTATTAAGTTAAGGTAAACATTGTTTTCAAGCTTCGGTGTTACCTTCCTAGTGGCGTGATTCTTCAAATCACAAGAAGTGAAAAAGAATGAGACGTTAAAAAGTCGTGTTCCGAAAGTAGGGTATTCTAAGGCGGCACGTTAAAGTCATGCTCTAATCATCCGGTGTGTCTTTAGGCGATGGTTTACGAGTCGATGTGGGTGTTCTAAAAGTATGGGACCAATGTTCCAACTCGTCTTCAAAGGCGGATAGTAAGACAACCGAGGGAAATTGATAGAATGTAACGGGCTTTGCATAAGACGATGTTATGAAAGGTCATGAAAAAGTTTTAGCGAACCACGGTATTACTCACGATGTTTCGAGAAAATAAAAGAGACCATTAAAATGTAAGTATAGGTACGTAATCGGGGAAAACAAGGTTTGAGCTCAAGCTCCGAAATAAGTGTAAGAGGTCAAAATCAGTCAAATATTTATATAATTAACCTTTATATAAATAATAGTGAATATAAGCATACTTTATGTAATACCAATAGTGATGACATATGTATAACAACATAGGCAGTCTGGTGGCATACGCACACGGATATCGGATACGGCAATGAGAGACTCTTTAGTGAAAAATAGTTATAGTTTGGGTTTTGAAAATGACCCAGTTCTCTATAACTGTAGCTCTGATACCAATCTGTAACACCCCCAAAATTATCGCAGCGGAAGATAGGTCACTGGGGTATTATTTCTTAGCACAAAGTACAAGTCATAGAAAACGACCCTTTTAAAGAGACGTTTTAAAAGTGTTTCACATTTAATATATTAAAACCTCAGAGTTTATAAAGGTCCCAACAGTTTTCGTAAATCACAATGTTTTCAAAAGATTGTAAATGTTTTAAACACAACATAAATCTTTAAAATATAGTTTCTTCAAATATGAAAATATGCCGTGTCTTCAAAATATATCCGTGCGACTCCAACCAAGACCTTCATGCCTTCAAACCTGAGATAAAACATGCTAAAATGTCAACACAAAGGTTGAGTGAATCCATAGAGTTTTAGTAATAAGCAGTTGATTACAATATAATCCAGTTTATAAAAACGACTAAGCAACAAATGCAAAGTCTAGTAAGGTTATTATTGCTCTAAGCTCGTGACCCCGATGCTACGTATCTGTTTTTAAATCAGCCCTTCATACATAGGTAATAGCCACACCTATCATATAGTACGAATACAATACACACGACTGCCATATAGACACGTTCTTCCAGGTGGGGATTGTTAGTTCCAATAGATCTATTCACTGTATTCGCGCTCACTCGCAAGTGACTAACGGTTCACGATAAAGGGACTTTCAGCTATGGGAAACTTAGGCAATAATAATAACACAATAGCATACAAGTTTCAAAATATTGTGATCATAAATATTTATAGCATGGATCTCCCCCACGGAGTTTGTAAAATAATTAAAGTAAAACTTGGGGCTATGAACTCACCAATAATGAAGTAGCAACGAAAATCGGAGAAGTGTGCACGTCGAGAAAAACCGCAAAATCACAAGTGACCTAGATAAAATATAACACGACTTAGGCTCGGGGATTAAAGTATAATACTTTTATTTGTGATTTAACTCAGTACTTGATCTCCTAACATCATATGGTCATTTATTTAAATGTATTGTAGCAAGTCATGGGTCGAAAAGATGTTTATAAAAGCTTAAATGGTTTAAAATGCAAAGCTGATGGAAAATTTATGAAATTACCTCACTAATCGGGTCGCCATTTCTAAACCGTGAAGGCTAAAATTATGAAATTTATATGCTTAGAAAGGTATGACTCTGTACTATATGAAAATCAGGGCCTTACATTACTGATAACCATATAACATGGGTGAAATTACCAATTTACCCCTATGTCTCTAAATAGTTATACTCAGCATCCAAATGAGTTTAGAAAAAAAGGTGTATCTATTTAACTACAGTACTAATGGACACATGGCCTGTGGAAAAAGTTTTCTACAGGTCTTGGCTACAACTTTCATGTTTACACCAACCTAGTGTTCTTTGCAACATTTTAGAGTAAATAGCCCATCAAATCTGATATGCATTCCTAGACTAGTTTTAGTGTTGATTTTCTCTAAAAATCTCCAGGATGAATTAAGATGTAAGGTTTTCGGGGAAATGACCCTAAGAACTTGGGATAACTCCTAATATTTTTATTTTTGCTTAAAACCTTTTGAGGACAAAATGGTGCACAGATATTTTTGCATCAAATCTGAGACAGACTAATGACCAATCAAAATGGCTACTTTATGCATGATTATTGAGTCTAATACCCATGCATGTCTAAGATCCATCATTCCTACTATTTTATTCATCCAATAACTCAATATTTCTAGGAGATGAAAGATTATCTTTAGTTTTAACTTCAGTTTTTAATAACAAACATCCAAGATAAACATCCATAACTAGCCAAAAACTCAATAAGATCCATTAATCTCTTGCATAACTTTTACCTATCAACACTAACCAATTATCAAACCACCTATTTCCAATAAGATCTTGACTCTAATCAACTAAAATGACACATGCAATAGAAGTTTTCTTTGTCTTAAAAATAATCACTAATAACCATAAGAAACCAAAGAAAATGAGGTGAAACTAAGTAGAGAAACTTACTAGGACTAAAAAGGATAACCAATACAAGGTCTTGGATACTAGAAAACTTGATGAAGATGGTCTTGAGGGGGAGGGAGATTCACGGCAGCAGCAAATGGCCAGGAGAGTTTTGAAGTTTGATGATTTTTAGTGAGAGAGAATAGGGATTGCATGCAAACTCAAATGATGTGTTTATTCTTGAAAAATGAAGACTTAATAGAGTGTGTAAGTGGTTAAAGAGGGGGATGAACGGTTTTAGGGGGCCCAAGGCATTCCCAAATCTGATATTTATTCAATTTTGATTAATATTTAAAGTATTAGTGTGTTTGTGGGGTTTAAATCAAGCGTACGGTCTTAAAAACGCGAATTATGCAGTACCGGGTGAACTGAAAACGTAAATTTTATAAAAGTGTTATCAAAACATTATGAAATTATTTTGAAGTGTTAAAATGGATAATTTTAATATTTCATTGGAGCCTTGTGTTTTCCGGAATGTTAAAACGAAACTAAAAATAAAAAACGTAGGCTCAAAACGCAAGTTGTTACCAAAATTTGACGAAATCGTGAAACGAAACAAAAATTGTGAAATATAGAAATTTTTGAATACTAGGAGCATATAATGGAATATTAAACCACTAATGACATGAAAACGGATAGAAATCCTAAGCACTGCTCATGAATAGCTAAAAACGCGAAAATCGCTAAATCGGGTACTTTTAAGCATAGTTTGTAAAAATAAATGTCACAAGGATAATATTTTGATAAAAATATCACATTTAACTTAAAATGACCTAACTTGATGTTTCATATATTTCCCGAGCCTTCCGGAGTGTTATAATGTCTTTAAAGCTCAAACCGCGAGCTGAAAACGCATAAAACGTAAAATGTGCACACTTCGCGTAGAAATGCAAAATTACATCATTCCATATGAAAACAAGTACGTGGGGGAATATAAATCATGTTAACGGATAAACTGAGCATAGCCTGAGTCAATTTACGAATTTCAATGTACTTGTCACGACGTACGCGGGCGACATTCCCGGCAAAAGCTAATTTACTTAAAATAGCATAATAAGCAAATAAAATTAGTAAAAGTAATGACTTGAAATTTCTCGGTTGTTACAATATCAATACCATATCAGTTCATGCATGTGTCTGGGTGATTTTCATTAACGTATGCGTAATTGTTTAATTAACGTTACCACTCAGTCATTTCTATCAACAGTAAACCAAATACACCAGACAATGATCCTAATACATTTTCAAGCTAATTATAATGATATAGAAATTATATTATTACTTTACCCGGTGTTTTTAAACCAATCGTTACAATTTTCATTTGACGCTTATAACTCCGTCGATTTACGAAATTTCAATCCGATTATCATTCTAACACCCGATTCTTGCAAGGAACATGATTTTACAATTTTTACAACTTCTTCGTATCTCATTTCACCTCGTCACGAGTTATTTCTAGTTAACTCGTTACCCGATAGAACCCAATGTATACACAAATCAACTAAACACTTACACTAATGGGACACTTGGCAAAGTTTTATCATACCCTTCCCATTTAACCCATGTGTGTCGCACCCCTACCCCCTATTTAGCTTAATACCTCCAAAATGAATTAATGGAATTAGTACCCATTTATTTAGAAATCCACTAACACAAACACATACTATAAACAATTAACTAGCCATTTTAGATCAAACCCTCTCATCCCTTCATCACCCCAATCGGCCACAACCATGAACACCATCCAAATCCATAGATTTTTCAAGAACAAAGCATAATCATACTCCATTTACTATCCTAGTTAAAGTCTTGTGATCAAAACCTCAAGTTATTGCACCTTTCTCATCAAATCACTCCAAGATTGTAAGTAAACTTCAAGAACATCATTTTGATCTTTTCATTCTTTTATTTACTTCATATGATCATGTATTTTCAAGATTATACTAGTTACTTTTGCAAGTTACTTATGTTTTGATACCATTTTGTTTATAAACTATCACAAACACTAGATCTATAAGTTTCACTAATAACCACATGAGATCCACCAAGGTTGGTGATGTTTAGGACTCCATGACACCCTAAGAAGGTGTATGGTAGGATTTGTGAACTTGTGGAGTTGATTTGAGGTTGTATGATCAAGATTAGAACCATAGAAATGAGTTTTTAAAACATATATATACCTACTGTCCAAAATCGTGTAAAATGGAAAACTCAGTAATTTTTGGCATATTTTGGCCTTCATATTCAGAATTTTTTTTTAAAAATGAAACCGTGGCCGCAAGAATCACTAAAAATCGACTTATAACGAAGGAGAAATGATCGTTCGAAGTTAGACGACGAAAACTAATTTTCTGAAAATAAGCGTGCTGTTAGCCGAACTTTAAAGGACCAAACGAGGCGTTAGACATGATCTAGGAGAGCCAAGCTACTGAGATTATGTTAGTTCATGTTATGACGAATCCGTGGATATAAAGAACATAGAAAACGAGCTTATAACAACCGAGATATACACGTCCGAAGCCGACGAACTCTATTCTATTTTGTTAGCTCTAATAGAAAGTATTTTTCTAAGTATATACGTTAACATTTTTACAAGCCATTACATTGATAGCTGGTTTTCTATCTATTCAAGACGCGTACGATCAAAAGTCCAATAACACGACACGAAAAACTTGTAACAACGTTTTATTTTCAAGGACGTCAAATTCATTCACAACACTTAACGTGCACTAATTCGCGACTAGTTTTGCGAGGCCGTTTTGGATATATTTTCACAAGTATGAAAAGTATTGTTTTGCGATGAAAATATTATATTTGCCAATAGAACACCGAACAAGAATCATGGAGTGTAGTTTTAACATATTTACGCGAAATGTGGTTTATAACTTAACAAGACGTCAAAATGTATTTTTCGACGATAAACATTGTTTTCAAAACTTTCGAGTGGTATCGATAACATACGTGTTTGCATGAGTAACATCATTTCATTTGCTTACCTTAGATCATATCATTCATGATAGGTCGTGGTTAGGAACCGAGCCTCATCTCATCATATCCATTGTGATCATTGTTGCTATATCATATCAGGTGAGTTTTCATAGCCCCGTTTTAAATTGTTTATTGATTTCTAAACTCTCGGGGGAGAATACATTGCACCATTTTTATATGCGGACCAAAGTATACAAACCCATTACATTGCTTAAGTTACATCATTGCCCAGATTTAAGTCCCCTTATATTATCATGAACCGTTAATTTTTAGTAAGCGAGAGTGAGTGGATAGATCTATTGAGGGTGACTCCTCCGTTCGCGTTGATAGCACCAACTGGTCAAACGAACGCATTTCATTTCTGTCATATTTGAGTGATTGGCAAACACTCAGTTGGGGCATTTCATTCAGTCTAGCTTCGGGGTCATGAGCTTAGAGCTAATGTATCATTTTTATGTGGCATGGATTCGTCATACACTTTATACTTGTGGTTTCCGTACAATCATTCATTTACATAAACCTATGATCTCACCAACATTTTTGTTGACCATTTTTAGCAATGTATTTTCAATTAATTAAGGTATCGCATGTTGGCTTGCATATGGACATCATGGAGTCGCGGAGTCGACGCGTCTCACTTTATATTTTTATGCACTTATCCATCGTTTGAATTGTATGAACTTGTTTTCTGAAAACTTGTTTCACCTTTTGGGACCTAGCTTTATAACTCTGAATGTTTTTAAATAATCAAACGATGTATTTTCTAAACGACACTTTAGGTCGTTCAATATAACTACAGCTTTGGTGCTATGACTAGTCGTGCCCCTGAATGACTTATTCCGCTGCAAGTTACGAAATTTGGGGGTGTGACAGATTGGTACCCGAGCAAAGGTTATAGCGAACTAGGTTATTCATTATACCCTAGACTATAGCTGCACCATCATAGCATCTCATCATTGTGGCATAAGTGTATATTCATTATATCACATGTAGTGATTGCGATTTCATACATATATCATTTCATCATAACCCACATTGTGTAGATGTTTATTTACTTTTATTTCACATCTTTTGTTTCAGTGATGTCTTCGGATTCACACCCTATTGTTATCTCGTCTGACTCTGAGTCAGCGGATGATACTTCTTCACTACCCTCTATCATACTAGAGTCAGTTTCATCACCATCACTACCCACTATCATTTTGTCATCAGTGGAGCCTACTCCACAGTCTTCACCAGTTATGTCAGAGGCCGAGACAGAACCCTTTGAGGAGGGGGAAGTCGTGCCTACACCACCAGTTTCACCAGTGATCCGTCGTGGTCCCAGAGTTGTTCCGGTCATTCAGCCGGGGCAGCAGATACCCTATGGTCGAGTTTACCGTACATACCCAGGTGGGCCGCGTATGAAGCGCACTGTTGCTAAGCGGGTTCATCGTCTAACAGTCAGATCACCAGCTGTAGGGGTACAGATGCAGTGCGAGTCATCCTTACCACCACCATCATCACTTACTTCATCTCAGCCACTCCGTCGCCGCTTGACAGCGAGGAGGAGTGTGACATTCAGTACACCACCATTATCACCTTTACCATCCTTATCATCATTGTCTCCACCATTGCCATCCCTATCAGCACCACAGATGCCATCAGCACTAGCTCACATCAGAGATCCTACTCCTACGTCAAACCTACCGCTCAAGAAGTGGGCTCGTCTTGATATCTCATCTCCAGATACTTCAGATGCCACAGAGACAGCACCACCCAGCAGATTCGAGGTTGGTGAGAGCTCGAGGGTTGCTGCTGACAGATTGACTACTGCTGCTACATTTGACTCATGACTAGATCAGCTTCAGGCAGAGATTGAGAGGGCATTATCTCATCTAGATGAGACTCCAGTGAGCCGTATCGAGGCTATTGAGGAGGAGGTCGAGGGATTGATCCAGGGCAGGGTTGCCATTGATGTTTCACACCAGGGTTTAGAGGCTCGTCAGTTGGAGAGTTCAGAGCATATCACTCAGCTTAGGCAGGAGGTGCCGGGGTTAGTTGACAGAGCACAGAGGTTCCAGGATGAGCATCACTGCCTGGTCGGTGAGTTATCTTCAGTTCAGGCTAGGTTGTCTGCATCAGAGACTAGAGAGACTGATCTTCAGACTCGAGTTCAGCACCTAGAGGAGATCGTTATTGCGATGTCTAGGGATATTCAGAGGATTTTCCGCAGGTTAGATGGAGCACCCGGAGGAGGTGCCTAGTGTTAGACTGTTATCATGTAGCTTGTACATTATTATCCTAGTCCCGGGGTGTGGGACGTAGTTAGTACTTGTTGTCTTTTGCTTGTAGTACAAAAAAATATATCAAGTGTGACTCTACTATGCAGGATTTTCGTTGTGCTATTTTATGATATCGGTCTGCGTAACCAAAATTTTCATGTATTATATTCATGTGCGAGGTGATTATATTTATGATGTTTCGTTGTGGTTTCATTGTATTTATATATGTTGTGGCTGTATTTATACGTATTGTGGATGTATATACATGTTTTGGTTGTGTATATTGTGTATAATGATCAATTCCATTGTAAGTTCTCATTATTGTATTCTTTTGTGATTGTGAAGAATCATGCCACCCAAAAGAGCTACTCCTGCTATGACACCCGCCCATATTAAGAGACTTGTTGCCGACAGTATTGAGGCAGCATTGGTAACTGAAAGAGCTGCCGTAGCTGCAGCTGCTGCTGAAGCCGCTTCGCGGGCAGAAACCGCGGAAGCCGCAGGAACAGATACTAATGGAACAAATGGCCGTAAATGTACGTACAAAGATTCCAAGAGTGGTGATCCAAAAAAATTCAAAGGCACTGAAGGAGACACTTCCATGATCCGATGGTTTGAAAAGACAGAATCAGTATTCCTTCTATGCAACTGTCCGGAAGACAACAAGGTCAAGTTTGCTACTAGTACACTCGATGGGGAAGCTATGTCATGGTGGAATTCGTATGCAAAGCCCATGGGAATGGAGAATGCTCACAAGCTTACGTGGGATGAATTCAAGAAGTTGCTAACAAAGAAGTTTTGCCCACGAACAGAAGTGAAAAAGATGGAAACAAAGTTTTATGAACTAGTGACAGTAGGTAATGATATTGAGGCTTATATCAGGAGATTCCAAGAATTGGCAGCATTATGTCCGACAATGGTTCCGGATACTGAGAAGCTATTGGAGAATTTTATTGGACGATTACCTCACAACATCCGTGGTGATGTGATTTCTTTTGACCCACAAACATTGGATGAAGCAATCAGGATGTCTCAGAAACTCATGGCTCAGATAGTGAAGAAAGGAACTGCTTCAGACAACAACAACACCAACAGTAACCGTAACTACAACAACCGTAACTCCAACAACAACTACCGAAACAACAACTATAACAGCAACCGAAACAATTCCAATAACAAGAGAAATCAGGACAACAACCAGTGTAACAATGTTACTCAACCACCACCCAAGAGACAGGAAACTGCAAAGGCTTATGTTGCAGATCAAACTGAGAAAAGAGGTTACAGTGGTACTTTACCCAAGTGCAACAAATGCCAAACCCATCATAATCCTGGAAATTGTCTGAATCCGTGTGGAAACTGTAAGAAAGTTGGTCATTTGACCAAGGATTGCAAAGCTCCGATTGTGGTTGATAATCAGAAGCCCCCAGTAACATGTTTTGGATGTGGAGAAGTTGGACACTTCAAAAAGGAATGTCCGAAAGAAAACAATCAGGGAAACAATAACCAAGGTGGAACAGCTAAGGGAAGAGCTTATGTCCTTGGAGGAGAAGATGTCAAGGAGGACCCGAGTGTCGTTACGGGTACGTTCCTCATTAATAATCGTTATGCATCCATACTATTTGATTCAGGAGCCGATAGAAGTTTTGTTTCTACTGCATTTGCACCATTACTCAACATTGAACCAACCGCATTAGACACTCCATATCACATTGAACTAGCTAACGGTAGTTTAGTTGGCACCGACACGATCATTCGTGGTTGCACTCTTAATTTTCTCAATCACCCATTCAATATAGACCTCATGCCAGTAGAACTTGGAAGTTTCGATATTGTCATTGGTATGGATTGGTTATCTCAACATCATGCCAGAATCATCTGTGATGAAAAACTTGTTCATCTTCCTTATGATGGCGAAACATTGGTCGTTCACGGAGAATGCAGTGGGACTAGACTCAGCATCATCTCGTGCATTAAAACAGAGAAATACATAAAGAAGGGTTGTTATGCATTCTTGGCTCATATCACAGAAAAGAAGTCGGAAGAGAAGCGACATGAGAATGTGCCAACAGTTAAAGATTTTCCAAAAGTTTTTCCAGAAGACTTGCCAGGACTGCCACCTACTTGCCAAGTCAAATTTCAGATTGAATTAGTACCGGGAGCTGCACCGATTGCACGAGCACCTTATCGACTTGCACCTTCAGAAATGCAAGAGTTGTCGAACCAATTGCAAGAGCTCTTGGATAAAGGATTCATTAGGCCGAGTTCATCGCCTTGGGAAGCACCAGTTTTGTTTGTAAAGAAGAAAGATGGATCTTTCAGAATGTGCATTGATTATCGAGAGCTAAACAAATTAACGGTGAAGAATCGTTATCCACTTCCCAGGATCGACGATTTGTTTGATCAATTGCAAGGTTCCAGTTATTACTCCAAGATCGACTTGAGATCGGGTTACCATCAGCTTAAGGTTCGGGAGGAGGATATCCCGAAGACAGCGTTCAGGACACGCTATGGTCATTATGAATTTGAGGTAATGCCGTTCGGATTAACCAACGCACCAGCTGTGTTCATGGATCTCATGAACAGGGTGTGCAAGCCGTATCTAGATAAGTTTGCGATCGTATTCATTGACGATATCTTGATCTACTCAAAGAGCGAAGAAGAGCACCGAGAACACCTCAGAACAATCTTAGAACTACTCAAGAAAGAGAAACTGTATGCCAAATTTTCAAAGTATGATTTTTGGATCAGAAGAGTACAATTTCTTGGTCACGTCATTGATAGTCAAGGACTACAGGTTGATCCAGCAAAGATTGAGGCAGTTAAAGATTGGGCAACGCAAAAAACTCCCACAGAAATTCGTCAATTCTTAGGACTTGTCGGATATTACAGAAGGTTCATTGAAGGGTTTTCCAAAATAGCTAAGCCACTGACCAAGTTGACACAAAAGAACTAGAAGTACGATTGGGGATAAAAGCAAGACACCGCTTTTCAGTTGTTGAAACAAAAACTTTGCAGCACGCCAATTTTGTCATTGCTAGAAGGGATTGAAAACTTCGTGGTATATTGCGATGCTTCACACAAAGGACTTGGGGCAGTGTTGATGCAAAACGAGAAGGTGATAGCTTATGCATCTCGTCAGCTTAAGAAGCACGAGAAGAACTACACTACTCACGATTTAGAGTTGGGTGCCGTGGTTTTCGCACTCAAGATTTGGAGGCATTATCTTTATGGAACAAAGTGTGTAGTATTTACAGACCACAAAAGCTTACAGTACATTCTTGATCAGAAGGAACTTAACATGAGGCAACGTCTTTGGTTGGAACTACTTAGTGATTACGACTGTGAAATCATATTTCATCCAGGAAAAGCCAACGTTGTAGCAGATGCACTCAGTCGGAAAGAGAGACTCAAGCCTTTGAGAGTCAGATCATTGGGAATGACAATTATTTCACCACTACCATCAAAGATCCTAGAGGCTCAGGTAGAAGCACTCAAGGAAGAAAACCTACCAAGTGAAACACTTAAAGGAATGCAAGATAATCTAAACGGTTTAGTAAGGAGATCAGATAGAACATTATGCTTCAAGGATAGAAGTTGGATACCTCTCTATGGTGGAATATGAGAGTTGATCATGCACGAATCACATAAGTCGAAGTACTCTATTCATCCAGGTTCTGATAAGATGTATCAGGATCTCAAGAAGCTTTATTGGTGGCCCAATATGAAAGCAGAGATAGCTACGTATGCCAGTAAATGCCTTACTTGTGCTAAAGTGAAAGCCGGGTACCAGAAGCCATCAGGATTACTTCAGCAACCAAAGATTCCCCAGTGGAAGTGGGAACGCATTACAATGGAATTTTTCACTAAACTTCCCAAAACATCAGGAGGTTTCGATGCTATTTGGGTAATAGTTGATCGTCTCACCAAGTCAGCTCATTTCATTCCAATCAAAGAGACTTACACTATGGATCAGCTCGCCAAACTTTACGTCATGGAAATTGTCTCAAGGCACGGTGCACCAATTTCCATCATTTCCGACAGAGATAGTCGCTTTACTTCAAATTTTTGGGAATCATTGCAAGACTCATTTGGATCGAAGTTAGAAATGAGAACCGCCTATCATCCTCAGACCGATGGTCAGAGCGAGAGAACGATTCAGACATTGGAAGACATGCTCAGGGCATGTGTCATTGACTTTGGAAATGGTTAGGCTAACCATTTGCCATTGATCGAGTTCTCTTACAATAACAATTATCATACGAGCATAAAAGCTACACCATTAGAGGCACTCTACGGTCGTAAGTGCAGGTCCCCAGTTTGTTGGGCCGAAGTTGGTGATGTACAACTAACAGGTACAGAGTTGGTCAGGGAGACAACAGAAAAGATAATCCAGATTCGAGAAAGACTTCAAATAGCCAGAAGTCGACAGCAAAGTTACGCCGATGTTCGACGCAAACCATTAGAATTTCAAGTTGGAGACAAAGTCATGTTGAAAGTCTCGCCTTGGAAGGGCGTGATATGATTCGGGAAGCGCGGTAAGTTAAACCCGAGATACATAGGACCATTCGAGATTCTGGAAAAGGTTGGTCTGGTAGCATACAGGCTGGAGCTTCCGTCAGAGCTCAGCAACGTACATAGCACGTTTCATGTCTCAAACCTCAAGAAATGTCTTTCAGACGAGTGTCTCGTAATTCCATTGGAAGAAATTCAGATCGATGGTAAGCTTAACTTTGTAGAAGAACCAGCAGAAATCATGGACCGGGAGGTCAAACAGTTGAAGCAAAGTCGAATTCCGATCGTCAAAGTTCGTTCGAATTCTCGCAGAGGTCCTGAGTTTACTTGGGAAGGGAAGACCAAATGCGACTCAAATACCCACATCTTTTCACCGAGACCACTCCAGAGAACAACATCAGCTTCCTTTTAGGGTGGTCGACTGTCACAACTCGTAATTTCAGGTCATTTTCCAGACCCCGACAATTTACTATTCATGTGTTACTATTCATAAAACACTATTCACTGATCACTATTCATCATTTCACTATTCATCATTTTTGAAGCCAGTTTGAGTCTTTGAGAAGTCGTCAAAATTTTTACTATTCACATGACACTATTCATTCCCGGAGGGAAATCACTATTCATGGGCATCATTCATCATGTCGTAAACTAGGTTTACGAGTATTCAAATGCGCGTAACCAGTTAGGTTTAGCTGCGTATTCATGCATCATCAGTAAGGACACATCATACAGACTAGAGTAGTCTGCATATCATCAGTAATATCAGTACCATATCAGTTCATGCATGTGTCTGGGTGATTTTCATTAACGTATGCATAATTGTTTAATTAACGTCACCACTCAGTCATTTCTATCAACAGTGAACCAAATACTCCAGACAATGATCCTAATACATTTTCAAGCTAATTATAATGATATAGAAATTATATTATTACTTTACCCGGTGTTTTTAAACCAATCGTTACAATTTTCATTTGACGCTTATAACTCCGTCGATTTACGAAATTTCAATCCGATTATCATTCTAACACCCGATTCTTGCAAGGAACATGATTTTACAATTTTTACAACTTCTTCGTATCTCATTTCACCTCGTCACGAGTTATTTCTAGTTAACTCGTTACCCGATAGCACCCAATGTATACACAAATCAACTAAACACTTACACTAATGGGACACTTGGCAAAGTTTCATAATACCCTTCCCATTTAACCCATGTGTGCCGCCCCCTACCCCCCAATTTAGCTTAATACCTCCAAAATGCATTAATGGAATTAGTACCCATTTATTTAGAAATCCACTAACACAAACACATACTATAAACAATTAACTAGCCATTTTAGATCAAACCCTCTCATCCCTTCATCACCCCAATCGGCCAAAACCATGAACACCATCCAAATCCATATATTTTTCAAGAACAAAGCATAATCATACTCCATTTACTATCCTAGTTAAAGTCTTGTGATCAAAACCTCAAGTTATTGCACCTTTCTCATCAAATCACTCCAAGATTGTAAGTAAACTTCAAGAACATCATTTTGATCTTTTCATTCTTTTATTTACTTCATATGATCATGTATTTTCAAGATTATACTAGTTACTTTTGCAAGTTACTTATGTTTTGATACCATTTTGTTTATAAACTATCACAAACACTAGATCTATAAGTTTCACTAATAACCACATGAGATCCACCAAGGTTGGTGATGTTTAGGACTCCATGACACCCTAAGAAGGTGTATGGTAGGATTTGCTAACTTGTGGAGTTGATTTGAGGTTGTATGATCAAGATTAGAACCATAGAAATGAGTTTTTAAAACATATATATACCTACTGTCCAAAATCATGTAAACTGGAAAACTCAGTAATTTTTGGCATATTTTGGCCTTCATATTCAGAATTTCTTTCAAAAACGAAACCGTGGCCGCAAGAATCACTAAAAACCGACTTATAACGAAGGAGATATGATCGTTCGAAGTTAGACGACGAAAACTAATTTTCTGAAAATAAGCGTGCTGTTAGCCGAACTTTAAAGGACCAAACGAGGCGTTAGACGTGATCTAGGAGAGCCGAACTACTGAGATTATGTTAGTTCATGTTATGACGAATCCGTGGATATAAAGAACGTAGAAAACGAGCTTATAACGACCGAGATATACACGTCCGAAGCCGACGAACTCTATTCTATTTTGTTAGCCCTAATAGAAAGTATTTTTCTAAGTATATACGTTAACATTTTTACAAGCCATTACATTGATAGCCGGTTTTCTATCTATTCAAGACACGAAAAACTTGTAACAACGTTTTATTTTCAAGGACGTCAAATTCATTCACAACACTTAACGTGCACTAATTCGCGACTAGTTTTGCGAGGCCGTTTTGGATATATTTTCACAAGTATGAAAAGTATTGTTTTGCGACGAAAACATTATATTTGCCAATAGAACACCAAACAAGGATCATGGAGTGTAGTTTTAACATATTTACGCGAAATGTGGTTTATAACTTAACAAGACGTCAAAATGTTTTTTTTCGACGATAAACATTGTTTTCAAAACTTTCGAGTGGTATCGATAACATACGTGTTTGCATGAGTAACATCATTTCATTTGCTTACCTTAGATCATATCATTCATGATAGGTCGCGGTTAGGAACTGAGCCTCATCTCATCATATCCATTGTAATCATTGCTGCTATATCATATCAGGTGAGTTTTCATAGCCCCGTTTTAAATTGTTTATTGATTTCTAAACTCTCGAGGGAGAATACATTGCACCATTTTTATATGCGGACCAAGGTATACAAACCCATTACATTGCTTAAGTTACATCATTGCCCAGATTTAAGTCCCCTTATATTATCATGAACCGTTAATTGTTAGTAAGCGAGAGTGAGTGGATAGATCTATTGAGGGTGACTCCTCCGTTCGGGTTAGTAGCACCAACTGGTCAAACGAACGCATTTCATTTCTGTCATATTTGAGTGATTGGAAAACACTCGGTTGGGGCATTTCGTTCAGTCTAGCTTCGGGGTCATGAGCTTAGAGCTAATGTATCATTTTTATGTGGCATGGATTTGTCATACACTTTATACTTGTGGTTTCCGTAAAATCATTCATTTACATAAACCTATGATCTCACCAACATTTTTGTTGACCATTTTTAGCAATGTATTTTCAGGTAATTAAGGTATCGCATGTTGGCTTGCATATGGACATCATGGAGTCGCAGAGTCGACGCGTCTTACTTTATATTTTTCTGCACTTATCCATCGTTTGAAGTGTATGAACTTGTTTTCTGAAAACTTGTTTCACCTTTTGGGACCTAGCTTTATAACTCTGAATGTTTTTAAATAATCAAACGATGTATTTTCAAAATGACACTTTAGGTCGTTCAATATAACTACAACTTTGGTGCTATGACCAGTCGTGCCCCTGAATGACTTATTCCGCTGCATGTCACGAAATTTGGGGGTGTGACACCATATGTCTTAGGGGTCTACTTGAATTTTTAAACATTTTATTATTGAGTGTACACCCCCATTTAAAATCGTTTATGCTAACATGTTCAGATTCAGATCTGCAGATACACTTCAAAAGTATGCACTTAAAAACCTAACCATATTACTTCAAAAAATTCTACAAAAATTCCAGGAGGTAGTACCCATATTATATATGATTCCTTTAAATTTGTGGCCTCTAATTTTCTACGGTGTGAAAATGAAAAATCATAAATCATGACTGAAATACAATTCTGCTAACACAATTTAACATATCATCACATTAAATTCAAGAATACGATAAAATCAAACTCAAATCCTTCCAAACCAATTGGAATACGTTACTAAGACCCTAAACTGAGTTTTAGAGAAAAAAAAAATCCAGAATTAAACATTTGCAAAACTCGTTGTATGATGCATCCAAATTCGACTATCAAAGCTGTCCTGATCAAACAATCACATAAACCCTAATTTCTTTATCCCTTTTTAATCCAATTATTATCCATATGTTTATAGGTTTAATTACATGTATATATATGTCGAATTGGGCACAAAAACAAAAGATTGGATGGTACCTTGAAGGCAATTAACGAGATAAAAAGGGAACCAAAACAAAACCCACGAACACAATTCAAGAACTACACGATCAAACAACCTCGAACCTTCTTCTTTCTTGATCTTGAGAGCCAAACAAATGGAGTTAGGGTTTTGTTTATTTATTATTATTTTTTTGATATTCGGTGTAGGGAAAAGAAAAGGACCGAATATTTTTTTTTTGTATATGATGGGTGGGACCAAATTCTAGTTGGGCTTGGGGTGTATGGGCTAGAATGGGCTTGGAAAGTTTTAAAATTTGTAACAAACATTATTATTATATATTACTTAGGTTAGTTATATTAATAACATATAGTTTAGGTGTTAATTTTTAATGTGCAAATTTAATTATAAGGTAATGATTTAAATGACATATAGTTACATTCTCATACTTAGGTTAAAAAGTATAATGTTCTTGCATAATTTTTTGTATGCTCTTTAAATTCAAAATTTTTTTTGAGGGGCAAAATGGGAATTTCAAATGAACGGAAATTTAGGGTTTTACAACTCTTCCCCTCTAAAAGAAAATTTTCTTCCTCGAAATTGGAGTAGAGAGATCAGATGGAAATGTATCAAATCACAGAAGATGTGTGGATGACGTATACATATAATTCTTCAATTTCTCATGACCCGATCCTGACGCCCGAAGATAGCCTCAGGATCTTCAATAATAGACAAATCATAACACATCTCGATCGAACGAATGCGAAACATATACATGACAGATGATATTTGTAATCTCACTAAGAGATACATAAAACACACGTACACATGAGGCAAATACGGAGGTAGCAAATAACGATAAAACTTCATCAACTCTATCGAGATTCTGAGTGAATTGAGGAACTGGCTAATAATCAGAGAAGCATATATCAAAATTACCAAACGTCTCAAGAGTTTCATATAGAGGTGGGTAACCTATTCGTATCGACAATCAGCTAAGCACATATCGAAATATCAAAACGTATCAGAAGTTTAATGGAATAGGTAGAATAATCGCACGGGTCAGAATAAAACTAAGGTCTAACGTGTCGTGAACTAAATCTTCCTCAAGCGCCAAAACGCCCAACACTGTTGTACGAAACACACCAATTTCCGGTCTAAAGTTTTCGAATTTCTCTTCTAACATGATAACTAATCCATTAGTCATTGAATTTACTCGGTTCCTTTAATAAACAACTCTTTAACCTAATTTAACCAAAAAGGTGTTCTTCATCTCTGCCAAAAATCCTGCTCAACACATCTTCCAAGCTCGGATAGTTGTTATGCTTATCTTCAGTATGGAGGGGCAAAGAATTACTAAACTTGAGTCTGGTTCCTCAAGCCTTCAGTAGTTCTTCTTAGGAATGTGAAATAGAAACGTGAATCTCTAACACGATTGCTGCAGGTGCACCATGTAGTTTTGAATAATCTTCTGTCGAAAGAAATTACTGCCAATCTTCCAAGTGAACTGACCTAGTCAAACCGTCCTCTACCACTCGAGTCGTGTTGTCCTTCCTAAATGTGCGTGGAATTCCCGTTACCAAATCCCTGAAAGTTTAATATCACTTCTATATATGAACATCCAACGCTAAAGAAAACCACTTGTACGCTGATACTAAATCTTAACCTGTTGACACGCCAACCACTTCACCACTAATGTAGTCACAACCGTCTTCGTACCATTCCATCAAAATTTCTGCTGCAAGTCTCTACACATAATAGTACAACTAAGATGAGTAGAGTAAATAGTGTGCTTTAATCAAAACCGCTTCCTTCAAGTCTTCTAACATAGATCATGCTTCACCGTCTTCCTTCCGAGCTTCTTCATGCCTGTCACCAGTTACTCCCAAGCCATGAGTCAGATAGCTCACTTCTTGCGGTTCTAGCTGTACCAACAATCTTCCCGTGATGCATAAGAACAATAGCTAAGTCCCCTTCTTGAGTAGAAACAATTCTCTTTTCAGCTTCTCAAAATTTCTCCTCTCATTCTTCATCCCAATCCAAAATTTACACTTCGAGAGTATAACATATAGCTTCTTCTGATGTAGAAACTTCAACACAGAATACGAAGATGATTTCCGTGTTTCTCTTTCGTCTCTGAATATACCAATATGTCATACTATGACAAATTGACCAAGTATTCATGAAAAACACGATTCATCAAGTTTATAGGAACAGTCGGAGCAGTAGCCAATACGATTGGCATCACAATACTCATAGAGGTCAAAACGAATACGGAAAGCAATTATAGGAACATCTCACTCCTTTAAACGTAATTGAAAAATAATCGGATCTAAGATTCATCATTGGGAAAATTTCACTCTCTGGAGTTGATTAATCAAATCGTCGATTCGAGGTAACGGATAACGGTTCTAACCATGATACTATTCAGCTTCCCGAGATCACTACACAACTTCATGCTATCATCATCCTTCTTCATGAATACAACTTGAGTACACCACGGATACACACTCAAACGAATAAAACCACTTTCTAAAAGCTGGTCCTTCAATTCTTTCCATTCAACCGATGTCACAAGATACGGAGTTTCAGAATTAGGAATAACATTGCTCTTATACGGATAGAGTTTCTGAATCAACCAACTTACCGATCTCATGCACTTCTCAAGACATCCTATGATCCCAATAAGTTCAAGTTATATGATCTAACTATTATCATGTTTGCCAGGCGTCATAATACTTGCATCATATACACATGCCTTTATGGCAATCACAGTTTACCTCGAGTCGTGACTAAACAAACTTCATAACCAGATCAAAACAAGATCACACTCAGACGAAAATCTTGATAGTTCATTAAGGAATACATTACAAAAATTTCAAACAACCGAATAACTCTCGAGTCGAGTTTCATCAAACGAAATATCTTCA
The DNA here is from genome assembly GCA_021014915.2 of Artemisia tridentata subsp. tridentata. Lineage (NCBI taxonomy): Eukaryota > Viridiplantae > Streptophyta > Magnoliopsida > Asterales > Asteraceae > Artemisia > Artemisia tridentata. The sequence continues at coordinate 329,249,098 of CP139508.1, read as the reverse complement.
CAACCATGACAGATTAATGTACGAATTTTTAAAACAGATGAGATCATAATTATTTACCAGGTTGGGAACCATGTTACAGAGTTCGAGTTTCTCAAATCGCCAAAGATTACAAATCTAATATGACTGTTGTTAGCATCTCGATACTTAGTCAACAAATCCATATTCAATATAACATCGAATTAAACATTCCCAAAGGAAACAGATTAGAAGAACGAACTTATCTTCCAATACCTTCAAAACATACTGGATAATTCCGATACTCGTGACGGATAATCACAAGTTTTCTCATAGAAATAGAAATGAGTAAAGCAGATTCTAATAGTGTAGAGGGGACCTTAATATGCTTAGCAAAAGCAAGGGAAACTACAGAATGTGTCGAACACATCGGATTCATACATATACGAATTCTCTGAACGAATGAAAAGGTATCCAAACGAATCATAAACGAATCGGAGATCAAAATTCAAAGAATGCGGTCACATCAGAGTGTGAAACCTGTAAGGCATTACTAAAAAAGTCTTAAAGCATTCTAAACTTATGTGATCACTAAACTTATATTGCGTTTCTGGCTAAATTTCCTAAGTCTCCGGAACGAATGGTCTTATAAGAGCCTAACTGAAAGTAGAGGCATAAATCAGAGCGGCGCGAAAGAAAGATAAATAATCAAAGTCTTATCGCATAGTCTACCCATTCCTCACCGGTCATAACTAAAGTTTCTACAGGGAAAACTTAAGGCAAAACTTCAAGGGTTGTTCCATAAGCTCCTATAGTGTAAACCTAAGGGTCCAAATCTTCACAGACCATAACTTATGTACTACAAATCGTAACCTGGCTCTGATACCATAATTGTAACACCCCAACCAGGCAAGGGTCAAAATGTCACATTATAGTGTCAACAGAACAAACGCAAGCGAAAGACTTTTATAATTATTAAGGTTGCAAAGGTTCAAAATGAAACTAAGGACATAATAAATCTAAACAATAATAACTATCAAATTGAAATACAAGTCTGAATCAAATCTAAATGGAAAATAACTCCAAGGTCTAATCCAAATGCAAAGGGAATCTATCATCGGAGTAGTCCACTAAGAGCTCCTACGCACTCTTCACTCAAACCCAGCTTCCAACCTAAAACCTGCCGCAGGAAAAGAAATGCGGCTGAGCTTAAAAAGCCCAGTGAACAGATATATATATAACAAACGAATAATCAAACATATATATGTAAGGAAAAAGGAAACACAAGCTCCTACTGAAACGAATATCATCTGTCAAAAGAATGAGAGATCAAGATCATCTAAACAAATATCATAAGTCAAATGAAATGGAGAAATACAAATCAAATGGATCAAATGCATAAATATAATGAGTCAGAATAGCACTAAGAGTAAAATAAGAAAATGGCAACGAACGCGTCCAAACGAGCCACTCGAACGGACCAAAGATACCTAACAGATAGCCACGAGCCCGTCTAAACGAGCCACTCGAATAGACCAAATAATCACATAATTCGTCAATTCATATTGTACAAGGAGGGGAGACCTCTCAAGTACCAGAAGGGAGAGGGGTGCATGGCACGCACAAACCAATCACTAAAATCACGTCATAATCATTCCAAATATATACCTAGGATGCATCCATACGCTCCCTGCAAAACAGAATACATATGCAAGTACGAGACTATACATACATATAACAGAATGGCCACGTGCGCCATAATAATATAATCATAATAGAAGGGAACGCCGGGGATCAATCACACCTCCCCAGGAAGTGTCATGCCATTGGTGCATCAATGACATGGCCATGGTACCTTCATGGCTAGTTAGCTCGGGTGACAAAATAGAACATAACAGAATAAAACTATCCATAACAAGCAATCATAATCAGCAAAGGTATATCAATTGAACAGAATCTCAATCAAGGATATAATAAACAGATCATCATAACAGAATGGATAGCAACTGAATCATATCAAGGGAATCATAGCAATGACTTATATTAAATGGAATCATGGCAAAGTAACCAAATCAAAGTCAAGGATTGAGAAATCATGAGATCAGAACCCTTACTCAGAAAGGGTAGAATATCTGTACCTGATGCAAATAGATAAACGGATAAAAGGTGGATCACACAGAAACGGAAGGTCACTCCTTCTTCACCGAACCTATACAATTTAATGATAACGAATTACTAATAAGTTCATTTTACAAGTTTACCACTTATAGTTATTAAGGTTTCCCATTTATGGTTTCTTTCTATTTTTGGAAACTTTCCACTTTTAGTAACTTTCTATTTTTAGTAACTTTCTATTTTTAGCAGGTTTTCAAAATTAGGATGTTTCCATATTTGGTAAGTTTCCATAATTAGTAAGTTTTTATAATTAGTAAGTTTCCATAATTAGCAGGTTTCCCGAATTAGCAACTTTCCATATTAAGTAAGTTTTAACACGACTTCCCAATTTAGTTGAATTAGGTTTTGGGTTCGGGATTATCAATTTGTTTTAACATACTCACACACAAGTCAATCACGACATTAACAAGACACACCCGATATAGGAACATGCATTAGGGCACCAAACACCAAAGAAATACCTTTAACATCTATACAATACATGCATACATATAAACTGATTTTCTCACAAAATTAAGCCCACTAAATGAATTTTTACAGATTTTATTATTGAGTGTACACCCCCTTTTAAAATCGTTTATTGTAACATGTTCATATTCGGATCTGCAGATACACTTCAAAATTATGCACTTAAAAACCTAACCATATTACTTCAGAAAATTCTACAAAAATTCCAGGAGGTAGTACACATATTAAATATGATTCCTTTAAATTTGTGGCCTCTAATTTTCTACGGTGTGAAAATGAAAAATCATAAATCATGACTGAAATACAATTCTGCTAACACAGTTTAACATATCATCACATTAAATTCAAAAATACGATAAATCAAACTCAAATCCTTCCAAACCAATTGGAATACTTTACTAAGACCCTAAAATGAGTTTTAGAGTAAAAATCCAGAATTAACCATTTACAAAACTCGTTGTATGACGCATCCAAATTCGACTATCAAAACTGTCCTGATCAAACAACCACATAAACCCTAATTTCTTTATCCCTTTTTAATCCAATTATTATCCATATGTTTATAGGTTTAATTACATGTATATATATGTCGAATTGGGCACAAAAACAAAAGATTGGATGGTACCTGGAAGGCAATTAACAAGATAAAAAGGGAACCAAAACAAAACCCACGAACACAATTTAAGAACTACACCATCAAACAACCTCGAACCTTCTTCTTCCTTGATCTTGAGAGCCAAACAAATGGAGTTAGGGCTTTGTTTGTTTATTTATTTATTTTTTGATATTCGGTGTAGGGAAAAGAAAAGGACCGAATATATTTTTTTTTGTATAAGATGGGTGGGACCAAATTCTAGTTGGGCTTGGGTTGTATGGGCTAGAATGGGTAGGAATGTTTTAAAATTTGTAACAAACATTATTATTATATATTACTTAGGTTAGTTATATTAATAAGGGGCAATTTCATATATCCCCTTAAAAATCTCTCTAATTTCATATATACCCAACTCAATTCTTAAATATCATATATACCCATTAACACATTTGAAATATCAAATATACCCAATCGTCTAAAAAAACATTTATAATATGACAAATATACCCCTCTTCTGAAAATTTTGTTAGTTACTTATTTACCCAGACAAAATTTACTTTTTAACTACAAATTAGATGCCAAACATCAGTGACAAACCGTTATGAATAACAAGAGAAGCGACTAACTTTGTGTGATAATAACAAACTGTTATGAATCAATTTCAAGAATAGTTTATTAACAACACTCAACTGAAACAATATGAGTTCCTACCAAAAACCCTTATAAATCCACATAATCAAACAAAAATAAAATCTTATCAAAATCCAACAGAATATTTGATTGTTGTATGACCATCAGGGGCTCGACTTAGACTTATGTTTCACAAGTCCTATTAACTGAACCCCATGTTATGTTGAGGATGTAGCTTAGCAAACTAAAGGGGAGTAATGAGATATAATGATTGTAGAAGGGTTTGGTGATTAAATGGGTGGATTTTCATCTTTAGTGAGGGTTTTGGCCCTTTTACACTCAATAAAACAAGGGTAGAATCGTCACTAATTTGATATAAGATATGATTGGGTATATATGAAATTTAAGAGTTGGGTTGGGTATATATGAAATTAGGAAGATTTCTAAGGTGATATATGAAATTCTCTCTATTAATAACAAATAGTTTAGGTGTTTAATTTTAAATGTGCAAATTTAATTATAAGGTAATGATTTAAATGACATATAGTTACATTCTCATACTTAGGTTAAAATGTATAATGTTCTTGCATAATTTTTTGTATGCTCTTAAAATTCAAAATTTTTTTTTGAGGGGCAAAATGGGAATTTCAAATGAATGGAAATTTAGGGTTTTACACATATAGTACTGTTATTGTCAATGAAAATCTTGGTGTGCATAAAATTATACCCATAGTCCAGCATTTGATTCTGAATCCAGAGTACTTGTCCACAGCAACTAGCAGCAGCCACATATTCAGCCTCAGTTGTAGAATTTGCCACTACAGTTTGCTTCTTACACTGCCATGATATCAACCTGTTTCCTAGGAATTGACAACCACCTGTTGTTGATTTCCTATCTAAACTTGCATCAGCATAGTCACTATCACTATATGCTACCAAATCAAATGAAGACTCTCTAGGATACCAAAGGCCCAATTTAGGTTGACCTTTCAGATACCTAAAAATCCTCTTCACTACAAGTAAGTGTGAAGCCTTAGGAGTGACTTGAAATCTGGCACATGCACATGCAAAGAACATAATATCTGGTATGAATGATGTGAGATACATCAATGATCCAATCATTGACCTGTAGAGATGAACATCAACATCATCACCATCTGCATCTTTAAGCAAAGGCTTGTCTAGATCCATTGGGGTGCTAGCTGTCTTGACATCAGTATACCCAAATTTCTTCAAGATATCAGCTACATATTTATCCTAACTGATAAATATCCCATATTCTTTCTACTTGACTTGCAACCCTAAGAAGAAATTAAGTTCTCCTATGGAACTTATCTGGAACTTGTCATGCATCAGCTTCTCAAACTTAATACACATCTCCTTCTTTGTAGAGCCAAAAATAATATCATCAACATAGACCTGGACAAGCAAAATATCCCCTTTTTGCTTCTTGATAAACAAGGTCTTATCAATCTTTCCTCTATGAAACCCATTGTCCAAGAAGTAATTTTCCAAGGTTTCATACCAGGCTCTTGGAGCTTGATGCAAACCATAGAGAGCTTTCACCACCTTGTAGACCTTGTCAGGATGATCAGGATCTTCAAACCCTGGTGGTTGCATAACATAAACCTCTTCATCAATAGTACCATATAGGAAAGCACTCTTTACATCCATCTGATACATCATGAATCCCATAAAAGAAGCATAAGAAAAAAATAGCCTTATTGCCTCAATTCTTGCAACAGGGGTAAAAACCTCATCCTAGTCTATGCCTTCTTCTTGAGTATAACCCTGTGCAACCAGCCTTGCTTTATTCCTAATGACAATACCTCTCTCATCTTTCTTGTTTCTGAACACCCATTTTGTACCAATTACCCACTTTCCCTTAGGAAAATCTACTAGAACCCAAACCTTTTGAAGCTTAAACTGTAAAAGCTCCTCTTGCATTACTTCTACCTAGGATGGGTCACTAAGAGCTTTAGCAATTTCTTGGGTTCTTCCTGAGATAAGAAACAGGCAAACAGACAAGTATGAAGGTCTTCATGTGTTTTCCCTTCATAAACAACAGTAAGGAAACCTTGTTCATCTGTAGGTTGTGTCATTGTCATTCTTCTTGTCTTTACACCAGACTCAACATCACCAATCACAAGATCAAGTGAGTGATCTTTGTGAATTCTTGTATTTGGAGTTGTAGGAGCTTGATAAGTGTTAGGCATGTTGTTCAGATCCACTTCATCATCAGAAGAATCAGCATCAGTAGTAACTGTTGGACTAGAAGTATGATCATTTGGCCCAGCAGTACTATCTTTTGGCTCATCAGTACTAACATCATTAGTACTGTCATTAGGATTCTCTTGTTCTTCCACTCCACTTTCTTTGTTTCCATCTTCAGAACCATTCTTTTCAGCATCATTAGAAGGTTCACCATCCTTTGAAGATGAATTTAATATAGAACCATCCTTCCACAGTGGCATAAACATGTAGTCTTGACAAGATCCTGTCTCCATACTAGATTGTCCTGCATCAAAACTATCTTCTGTACCTGCAAAATCGTTAGAGTTTGTACCTGCAACAACTGGTACATAATTCATAGAATCTGTTAGCACATCAATATCAAACAACCACTTAGGGCATTCTCCTACAACACTAGGCATATTCTCCAAAAATTTCACATGCAAGTTTTCTTCAATTTTCCTGGTTCTAATGTTGTATACCCTAAAAGCCTTACTATTCATAGAGTACCCAACAAGAAAACCATCATTAGACTTTCCATCAAACTTGCCCAAATGATCTAAAGTATTAAGTATGGTAACATGACATCCAAATGGTCTCATGAAGCTTAGATCTGGTTTTCTACCTCTAAAAAGTTCATAAGGTGTCTTGTTATGAGGTTTGACTACTAATACCCTATTCTGCACATAGCAAGCAGTATTAACTGCTTTAGCCCAAAATGTGGTAGGTAACTTAGAGTCTGCTAACATGGTTCTAGCTGTCTAAATGAGTGTCCTATTCCTCCTTTCAGCAACACCATTCTGCTAAGAAGTTCTAGCTACAGTAAATTCCCTCTTAATACCTTTTTGATCACAAAATTCATTCATCACTCTATTCTTAAATTCTGTTCCATTATCACATCTGATTATTTTAACTTTCTTATCAGCTAGGTTTTCTATCTCAATAATAAAACTCTTAAGGATGCCACTAGTCTCATCCTTGGTAGCTAAGAAGAAAACCCAAGTAAACCTGCTATAATCATCAGTGACAACAAGACAATACTTCTTATTCATTAAACTACTCACAGAAGTAGGACCAAGCAGGTCTATATGCAACCTGAATAATGGCTGAGTATTAGAGTTTTGAATCTTGGACTTACAATTGGCTTTATGTTGCTTTCACTTTAAACATGCAACACAAGTTTGGTCATTTTCAAAACATTTTTGAGGTAAACCTCTTACAAGGTTATCCTTAACAATTTTGTTAATGTTTTTAAAATTTATGTGACCAAGCCTCCTATGCCAAAGCATTGATTCATCAAGTGTGGCCTTTGCAACAAGACAAGTTAAACTCTCTTTAGGAACAATGTTCTTCATATCAACACTTTACATGTTGTTCTTTCTAGCAACTTTAAGTAGTACCTGACTCTCATCAGATAACTTAAAGTTGGGAGAAAGAACAAGATATTCAGTGTCAGTAAAAAGAACACTGTTCTTTTTGTCACACATTTGTGAGACACTAAAAAGGTTAAACTTCAGTTCCTGAACAAAGTACACATCCTCAAAATCAAGCTTAGCAGTCTTTATTGTACCTTTCCCTGTAATTCTACCTCCTCTAGCTCCTCCCCCAAATGCAACATATCCTCCATCAAATTCCTTGAAATCTGAGAGATAAGACATGTTCCCAGTCATGTGACTAGAACATCCACTATCAACATATCCCTGATCTTCTTGTTGTGAATGATCCTGCACATAAAAATAAGGAAATTAGATTCCTTTGGGGACCCAAGCCATTACTGACTTTGATTTGCCTCGTGCATCAATATAGTTATGTTTCTTCAATATGATTGATGCACTATCAGGTTTGGTAGGTCTCCAAACTCAACATGCTGAGGCCTTAACTACATTAGCCCCATTTGCCCTGACACCATTTACCACTGCTGAATTTGGCCTAGCAGTACTAACTACTGGCCTAGCAGTATTAACTCTTGGTCTAGTAGTATGAACTGTTTGGCTAAACCTTTTGTTTGTTAATGTTGTTTTCTTATAAAAGGGCCTAATAATAGTTTGTTGTGCTGATTTAGAAAAAAACATGATGTTGTTTTTGCACCAAAAACTATTGATTTGGGGTGAGCAGTATTAATAGATCTAACAGTATTAAGTGGTTTAAGGCCAGACTTCATCAAAACTGCTCTTTGAGCCATATTTTTGTTAACACTAGGGTGAGCTTTTTTAGAAAAAAAGTTGTGATTCACCCTTGCATTAGCATTCCCAGTTACCCTTTTATTCCCATATACCATCCTTTTCCTTTGATGGTAATTGCAATGAGCCTGGACATGGTCAAAACTACCACAAACAAAACAGGCTTTATTGTACATTACAAAATCACTCCTAGCTGTTGGGATTTTTGATTATTCCAATTTCTCTGATTTCCCCTAGGACTATGTGATCTGTACATCTCTGCATACTTAACTGTTTTCATAGCTGGTTTCTCTTGTTGTTTAGGTTTAACAGATTCTACCTTAGCAACAGCAGGAAAGACAGTTTTCCTCTCTACCTCATCATCTGACACCAATTTCTCAACTAATCGGGTATCAAATGATTCACTAACCTCTTTAAAACTCTCTTCACTATCACTTTTACATTCAGTCTCAAGCTTTTTGAGCTCCTCTACACTAGTATTTGACAAATCAAGTTTTGGAGGTGTAAATAAACCTGTATGTGGAGGTACAACAGCCTTATAACCTAGACCTTTCTTGTAATTGTTTGTAAGCTGACACTTTACTATCCTTTCTAAACTTTTAGATGACCCTGCATATCTCTCTATATTTACTTCAATGCTGTCTTTTTTCCTTTTTAAGCTTTTCTAACCCAGTTTTAAGCTCATTAATTTCTAAGTCTGTAAATAACATGTCTCTTTTCAAAACAACAATATCCTTAGTAAATACAATTTCATTCTTTTTGTAGAATACAAGTTGTTCTTCTACAACAGCTGACCCCCTCTTATAATTTGCTAAATTAAATTCAGATTGGTTAAGCTCTATTCTTAAGTCATCATAATGCTTTTTAAGCGTTTCATAGCTTTTTAAAGCTACACAAGATTTTGAACAAGCATTATTTGTGTATACCTCTAAGTCAGAAAAAGCCATCAGTGCCATGTTGGTAGGAGCTTCCTCTTCAGCGATAAAGCTCCAATCAAATCCAAGTCCATCCATTGCCACCATAGCTTTTGAAGAAGTCTCTTCCTCACTCACAGCCTTCCTGGTGCTTTCTTGATTCCTGGAACCTTTGCTATCTTGATTCCTACTACTGTTGTCCTGGTTCCTTGGCCCTCTGCATTCCCTAGCAAAGTGTCCCAACTTATGACAGTTGTAACACTCCACTTTTGAGTTGTCATAACCAGCAATATCACTTCCATTGATAGTGATCTTCTTTCCTGTCTTTTGGAAAAATCTCTTGGCCCTCATGCTCAGCAAAGCTAATTGCCACTTCAAGTTCATCTTCATGAATTTGTATTAGGTCTTCATGAACAAGCTGAGACCTATTAGATTGACTAGCCAAGAATGCATAGACAGTATAATTACTTAAACTAGCAGTACTAGTTTGTGAACTAGCAGTACTAACTTTAGGGTTAGCAGTACTAACTCCAAAAGCAGTATTAACCTCCTCAGTACTGCTTGTGCTTGGAGATGACATAAAAGCCATATTTTGAGAGCTTGAACTTGATCCTGCAGGCCTTTTCACCTTTTGTACTACAATCTTGAAGTTGTTGTATAGGTCATCAAAACTCATAGTGTCTAGATCAGGCTTGTTTCTTCAGACTACTACATGAGTGTTCCACTCAGCAGGTAGACTACTCAAGAATTTTAAATTGAGATCTTCTTGAGAAATCTTTACACCCAAAACAGCCAGTTTGCTCACAATCTTCTGAAGCTTATTGAAGATAAAATCAAGAGACTCAGTGCTTGAGGCACTAAAATTCTCATATATTTGTTTAAGAAGAGTCTTCTGTGTCTTCTTAGTTTTTTTCATTGCCTCCAAACCTTGTTTTTATAGCTTCAAACAAGGTCTTTGCATCCTTGTGCTTGCTAAAAGTCAATAGTTGCTCATTGGGGAGAGCCATCAGCAACATACTTCTAGCCTTGACATCATTCTTTTTCCGAAACTTCTCTTCTGCAGTAACAGGACCTGATACAGTTAGGGTACCACCTTCACTTGTTGATGGTTTGATTGTAGGTTTGAATGAGTTGCCATTCTCTATGATGTCCCATAGAGGATAATCCTGCACTTGAAAGTATTGCTCAATTCTGTAACACCCGGTAATTTTCCAGAACCTTTTTCACTAGCCAAATATTTATCTTTGCATCACCTTAGCATTTAAACTTTGTCCTGAACTTATTTGAACTTGAGAAATATGAGATATCTTGAGAAATGAGAACGTTGTCCCTTTATTTGAGCCGGCACAACCTAAAAAGCACGAAACAAATCAAATTTGCCAAATAAATTAACTTCAAGAAAGTTATGCATATTTATACTCGTTTATATTAGAAAAATTATTTCGGAAACAATGGCGCAAGTTTCGTAATTTTTTGAGTCCGTTTTGTACGTTAAATGGGTCCCGCGGTGTTTATTTCAAAAGTTTACCCAATTGGCAGGAATACCCCCTCTGCCCAAATTTTACATCTCACACCCCTCACTTTTATTTATCCAAGAAAGGCCCCTCCATTGTAATAAAACACCCACTCACTCTCTCTCCTCTCATTAATAACACACATACACTCCCATTTCTCTCTCTCCCCTCCCCTTCGCCGGCTGCCACCACCGCCGTCGCTAGAAAATTTTCTGGCGAACCTCCAAATTTCACCAACATGTAGATCGAGACCTTCTTGTTGATTCTGGAGCACTTGAGTTCACGAGGAGCCCTTTTGATACCCGAACCCGTCACCATAGTCAACACCGCCACCATAAGACCACCACCACCACCATTTCACCCCTCTCCTTCTCGGTAACACCCTCACGCGACCCCCCTCCCTTTTTATTTAAATAAAACCGAAACCCTAACCCTAAAGTTTTAATAAATTCATTTGTATTTCAAATCTTTTATTAAACCTTTTGTTTTGTTTAAAAATCTTGTGGATTCGTTTGGTTTGACCTCGAATCGGTCTGAGTCACGTGACTCAGCCGAGTCAACTCGGGAGTCCAGTTAACTCGGGGTGAGTTTGTATTGTTTTTGATTTAGTTTAACTTGCTTCCTTGATTTATAGCTTGGTTTGGGTTGATTTGGATTTTGGTGTGGATTTGGTCTCGACCGAGGGCTACGACTCGTATGAGTCAAGCCGTGACTCGTGGTGAGTCATGGCGTGGGGTTGTTTGTTGGTTATTTTTGTATGTGGGAGTGTTTTGGATTAGTTTTAGGTTCGGTTTGGTTGTGGTTAGGCCGAGAGCCACCTTGGCTTGACGAGGAGTGAGCCGTGACTCAAGGGAGTCACGACATAGGTTTAGGAGTAGTTATTATTTGTGTTTGGTTTGGTTTTGGATTTATTTGTTGGAGCCGAGAGCCATACGACTCGGATAAGAGTCAAGCCATGACTGGAGGCGAGTCACGTCATAAGGTTGTCTTATTGTTTGTGTTTGGTAGGTATTAGTTTGGTTATGTCGTGTCCTAGCCAAGAGCTACATAGGCTCAAAGTGAGTCGAGCCGTGACTCACGGGAAGTCACGGAAAGTGTCGAGTTGTTTGGTTTATTTCTATTTTTCATTACTTATTTAATTGTTTGGTTATCGATTGGTGTTTCGGGATAATATTTGACAACTTGGGAAATGATTTGGACTTGGGAAATGATTTGGACTTGGACTTGGATATGTATTAGTAACCTATGCTTGGATGAGATTGGACGTTATTGGATTTACGGTATTAGTCGATGGACCTTATGGACAATTTTGGTACTTGAGACGGAAGAGTATGTTAGACTCGTAAGAATTTAACATATTTGGACCCGAACATACACAAAATGGTCGATAAACTTGACAACTAATATACACGCGAATGATAATGTCTAATTATATATTTAACTTGTAAAATGGGACTATAAAACTTATATTCAAGAGTCGTAACGACTTGGAAATGCTTTATAAACGGACGCATCATGTCCAAATTTTGATAAAACCTTTTATGACTTAATCGTTTATAACTATTGAATATCCTAAAATATTTCGAAACTTATACGCTTTCCTTCTAAATCATGACGTTTTATCAACTATTTGGGAAATGAGTAAAACACCGAAACAACCTATTGATGTTTTTCTCTCTTGTTTTCATATTTTATTTCTTCTTCTTAATCTTATTTATTCTCTTTTTTCTTTATTCTTTTCTTCGTATTCATCTGTGTTTGCCGACTTTTATTATTTTAACTTTCTCATATCCACACGAGTCTTAAACATTTATTTCTTTCAAACGCCATTGAAACTAAACCTTTCATTTCAAATACGAGTATTACTTTATAAATCACTTTGAGGTTTGATTGCTGAAACATATTATCCACTTATTAGGTTGTGCTGAAGTTCACTTGCCGTGCTGTACCATCTGATCTTATTGTGATATCTTGTTTCTCTACTACTAAGGTGTGATTCATAGCCCCACTTTACCTTTAAATTGTTTATAAACCCATGGGTGAGATACATGCTATTTACTTTTCATGAACACAATTGTTTAAATGTATGCTATTCTTGACTAAGATGATATTGCTAAGTACCGGCCTTGCCAAAAGCAAGTCCCTCGATCATGAACCATTAATCACTTGCGAGTGAGCGTGAATGTAACACCTCAACCCGACAAGGGTAGAGATATCACAATAATGGTTTCATATCAGAATATTCAATAACAAAACAGCGGAAGTCTTAACATCAATAATCAAAGGAAAATAAGCCAACAAGACTTATATCAAGTGCATAAGATCAACGAAGACGAAAATAAATTAAGTACATAATAATCCAAGTGCCCAAACAATGGCATAAACAAGTCAAAATCCAAAATGGCAAACTAAGATGACTAAGGTCAATGCTTCACACAAACTGCTCTCATCCCAAAGCAAAACCCAGCTCCTAGCTTAAATACCTGCCGCAGGAAAAGGAAATGCGGCTGAGATACGAGAGCTCAGTGAACAGATATAACGATAACAAGGCAGTAATAGAGAATAGTGAAAAGTAAAAGAAGTAAAGATCATGCAGATATATCAAGAGTTAAGGAAATAATTAAATAGATAAGATTAAAGGAAACAGTAATCCACCACGAGCCCAAGTCAAGTCAAGTATCAAGTCAAGTAACCAAGTAGCCATGTATCTAGAGGGGAGACCTCGGTATACCAAGTATAATGTGAGGGGATACCTCAAGGGTTGGAGTCATGAGCTCCCAAGATGTGAAAGACGTGCATCGCACACACCATCAGTCACCAAGTATATATATAGCAAGTAAATCAAGATATATCCATCGAAACAAGTAAACAAATCTAGGATGCATCCATACGCCCCAGTAGGCCAAGTACTTCCTCTACGTAACAAGTCAAGTCAGGGACGGGATAGGTCATCACTCTCCTACCCTAGAGTCATGCCATCGGTGCATCAATGACAAGGACATGAAACCCTCATGCCTAGTATACAAGTGGTGGCTCGTAGTCTCAAACTGTGGGTCAAGGGTCAAGTATCAAGTGTCCAAGTTCAAGTTTCATATCAAGTGGTTCAAGTCAAGTTTCCATTTCAAATATATCATATCAAGGTTTATATCAAGGTTCAAGTCAAGGTTCAAAACAAGAAATCATAGCAAAGGTTCAAATCAAGTGGATCATATCAAAGGTTCACAATTCAAGGGAAACATAGCAAGGTTCACAAATCAAGGGGAGCATAGCAAGGTTCAAGGAAGTAAGATAGACAAGAGAGAGAGTTCATGAGAAACCTGTGAGAAGGTCAGAATATCTGTACCTTATTCGATAGCCAAAAATAACCAAAGATAGACCACAAGACAAACGGATCACTCCCGCTTCACAGAACCTATACGAATTCATAACCACATATTACTTTTAAGTTCATACGAATTAAGTTACTCTTTTTAGTAACTTTCTATTTTTGGTAACTTTCTATTTATAGCAAGTTTCTATTTTTAGCGGGTTTCTCGAATTAGTAAGTTTCTATATTCAGAAGGATTCCATTTTAAGAAACATTCAAAGTTATCATTTAATAAGTTTAAAGTGACAATATTAATAGTTTAGGGTTGATAATAGTATTTATATAAAGTTAAGGTTATTACGGTAGGTTTACAAATTTTAGGGTTTATTATGTAATTATGATAAGTTTAGGGACTATTATGCAATTATCATAAAATTAGGGTATAAAATGTAATTATTATAAAGTTACATGTTAGGTCCCTTAGTTTAGAAAAATAACAATTTAAACCCTTTTTATTTAGAAAATTATACACATAACACTTTATTTAGTTTTCTAACCCTTAACAGTTTCTGAGTAAGGTCTGGTCCTCTTTTAAATAATTTATGAAACATATAAGAACTCCGAAATAAAATTTCCAAAAATTCCCAGAGATAATTCAGTGTCTTAGGTATTTTACCTAATTTTATTAACTAGTATAGGTACGAATGAAAAATTCATTTCCCAAACATATTCCAGAATCGGATCTGATGAAACACCCGAAAAGTAATTAACACTATACCCCATCTAGAAAATTTATAAAAATCTACAAAAATTCCAGTAACTACTAGACATATCAAATATTACTCAGTTCAAAGGAAACCTCCTAATTCGTTATGGTTTGCAAATGAAAAATCAAAAACACGGACTGTTTTTCCAGACATACGACTTCAGTTTGACACTTGATTTTCCAAAAATCAAAAAGATGCCTTCCCGACCTCTAAAAATCACAAGATTAATTTTCACAGAAAGCTATTTTCCTAAATTTAGTTTTAGACCCCAGAAACACCCAAATACACTTAGTTATCATCAAGATCCAATTGATTAAAGTCAGACAAAAATTTCAGATCAGTAGTAGTTCTCATCACTTCATGTAATCTTTTAGGGTTTTTTTCTATTTAAATGATTATTCCATGATAACAAGCAATCATAATTGACATCAAAACATCCATAGGTCAATTATCTGTGATCTTAACATGTTCATATCAATCATTAACACAACCAAAAATTATAGATCGATTTATATATTCAGTTTTTAAATTCGTTATATCATATAACCTGTTATTATTTTATGTGACATCTTTTATGATCATATGTGAATATATCTTTGTAAAAACATCAAGAATTGAACGAAAAAAGGATGATACAAATTACCCTTGAAGCTTGATCAAAACACATTAACAAGACACCACAAAACCACCAGCGATTTCCTCCTTCTTCTTCTTTGATTCATACGACAGAAAACAAAACAAGAATGGTTCAGTTAGGGCTTAGAACAATTCGAATGGCTTAATTATGAAGAGAGTAAGGTTTCCTTGGATACAACTAGAACAAGAACACACCAAAAACTCCTTTGGTTGCTGCTGTGGATCAACAAAGAGGGACAAGGAGAGAAGCCGAATATTTTAGAGAGAGAGTAGCTAGGGTTTTTGAAATTTTCAGTATAGGGATTTATGAATGGACCGTGTTTTTTGATTGGAGTATATAAGGTAAAGATCAATTGTTGTTATGGCTTAATCAAATAAGATCAAGATATGTTTATCTCTTCTCTTGGACTCATGGGCCGAAATTCTTGAGTGTTAGGCACAATATGGGTCGATTGGCATAAGTTGTAATTGTAGTGATTTTTATTTGTACATTGTAAATATAATTTAATGTTTTATTAGTTAGCTTAAGTCATTAGGTAACTTAAATCATAATCATTTTGGGTTAAGTAAAATAAATGTTACTTATATGATCTTCATATGTTCTTAAAATTTTAAATTGAGGGCATTTTAGTCATTTCATATTATGTTAAGTTTTTGGGTTTTACAGCGAATATAGGGATATAGGCCTATAGGATTTGACCATCATGCCATGTTGACTAAGTCCAGTCCACATGTGATGTACTATATTCGATTTATCACTAGGTATCTGGCAAAGTATCTAGCTTGAGGGCAACTATTATATTATGAATTCCGCAGTTACT
The DNA here is from genome assembly GCA_021014915.2 of Artemisia tridentata subsp. tridentata. Classification (NCBI taxonomy): domain Eukaryota; kingdom Viridiplantae; phylum Streptophyta; class Magnoliopsida; order Asterales; family Asteraceae; genus Artemisia; species Artemisia tridentata. The sequence goes on along the minus strand of CP139508.1, from coordinate 329,232,904 downwards.
GTCCACTTATGCCAATGTTATTTGGTGTTGGTTAACGTTTTGCGTGTCATGAGCTTAGCAACTGTTTGACGCTTACCTGATATATGTATTTTTTACTTATATCTTCCAAACTTGAAAATCTTGTGTTCAACTATTTATTTTAAACCTATGGATTTCACTCAACCTTTGTGTTGACTTTTTAAGCATGTTTTATCTTAGGTAATTGATGCATACTGTACTGGCACTGGGAGTGGCATAAAGATCATCGATGTCTATCAGCTTTTACTATCTATCTACTTTTTACTATCTTTTTACTTATCACTTATCATTCGAAAAACCCCTTTTGAACTATGTCTTTTATTTCCGCTGCGTATGATGTTGAGAATCTTTTGAACTCTAATGTTATTTATAATTCGAATGATATGTTTTTATTAAAACGGCTCGTCGGTATTAATTTATTAATTAATTAAGTTTTCTAATTAAATTGTTAATTATTACTATGTTCCCGACGACACGTCGTCGGTAAAATCTTGTCGAACCACAAAAACCTTTGACTGGAAAAACGTGTGGGTCCCACATTGTCGTCGGGGTTTTTTGTCAGTTAGTTAAATCCCGACGGGGCATTGTCGACAAGTGACTGTCGACGTCATGTCATGCCGACGTCATGACGTCGGCAATATGGCAAAAATGTCGACGGGGTTTGTAGTTAATGTACTAGTACTTGTATGATAACCAAAAAAAAAAAAAAAAAGGAGCCTATAAGATATTTCTTATATATGGAAGAAATTGAGACTTAAGACTAACAAATTAGCGAGTTGTACCAAGATTAATCTTCAAAAGTAAATTAACATGTTAGTAGTCATTATAAATTAGTCTATGTATAAACATATACGTATACAAAATCAACAAGATGTAAAAATATGACAAGATATAGTCGTTAATAGTTTGTCTACTTAGATGCTTCAAACTAGAAAACATGATGATGGAAACTTGAAAAACAGTTAAAACTTGTTTGGATATATCATATTGTTCTCTGTAGGATCAGCCCTAGATAGATCTTTGAGCCTTAGAAAATCGGTAGAATGCTTATGTAATCAGAAACAAACTACAAGAGAATCTCTAACTATAAACTTATGTTTACGCGGAATATAAACACAAAAGTTAAAGAAGAAAATACTAATAAACTCTTTGATCCTCTATGGATCTATATTAACTAATAATATTGTTTTTCAAGGTCGTACAATGTTCATAGCCGTGAGTTTCTTTTATACACCAAGAAACCCTAATACAGCCCATTACAAGAAAACGTGTGAAGAAGATATGCATTATCACTTCCTAATATAACTCATGCATATCCCTTACTCTAACAAACTTCTAAATATACGGGTTGACTATTTCTATTACCCGTAGAAACAATAACTAACAGCAGGAACTATATCCTACTAACAGCAGGAACCATACCAGCAGGAACTACATACCTGCCAGCAGGAACCACTACTACACTACCAGCAGTAATGAAATAAAACTAAATATACTAATTCCTAACAATCCTCCCCTAAACTTGAATTTGACCCGGTTAACTTCAAGTTTCTAGATAGATCTTTGACGTCCAAAGGATGAGGATTGAACTTGAGCAGCATCAGTAGGTAACCAGCAGCAACATGGTGAGAACCAGCAGCAACAAGTAACCATCATTAAGACCAAGGATCCAGCAGCAACTTCTAAGTATCAGCAGCAACAGGAACCAGCAGCAACATGAGTAGATTTGATGAGCCTTTACCAAGTAGCTACTCACTCTTGGGCTAGCTAGTCCTTTGGTGGAATCATGGCATCACCCTGGTGAACTAGTAACCAGTCCAACACTTAGAACGTGAATCAATGGTGTGTTGGAATACCCTAATGATTTTTGGCAAATCATCACAGCCATAAACGGATTTGAGATGTCTTTACCTATAGCCGTTTGCTCAGGACTAGCCAATTCTTGGTTCATTACATGACCTTGGTGAATTGATTACCAAATATGGTTTGCCACTGCCTTTACCACAAGCCATATTCGTGTGGGCTAGCCAATTCTTTGGAAACCCCAAAGGGTAACATCCATGGTGAATTGATGACCACATAATTTTTGGTAAATTGCCAACCATGACTACTTGTACATCAATTCTGTTTAAGTTTCATACTATTCTCATCACTTCCAGGTGTGTGAACCCCTGTGAGAGGTGAATCATTGAAAATTAATGGATTTGATGTCTCTTTACCAATAGCCAGTAACTACTGGAGTAGCCAATGTTTGGGTGTGTAAGACCATGGTACATTGATAACCATATGATTGTTAGTAAATCATCAACTATCAACGGATTTGATAATCACACCAGAGCCGTACCCTCATGGTGAGTCAACTCTTTCTTGTCTATGAGACATGGTGAGTTGATTACCATTTGTTGTGTGGTAAGAAACCAACACTATGCCTGGAAACAGTGTACTCAAACATACAAGTTAGTAGACAAGCTATACATAATAATATATATATATATATTTTTTAACTAATAAAGAAAGAAAGAAATAAAAAGTAAGAACAGTATACAACAATAGATAAGATATACCATCAATGAGTAGTAGGAACCTGAGCAGCAACAAGTTGGTTTTTGATGAACCTAACCAATTGCTCAGCAGTAGTCAAGGCATTTCCCACAACAGTCTTTCCAAGCTCTAACTTATGCCTGAGCATTCTTTCCATGAGCTGGACAGATAAAGGATATGGCACATCCACAAACATGTATAACACCTCTCCAGTCATGGTCTCCAACACATGAACATTGGAAGGTGTATACAATCTCCAACTTCGCATTTGCCAAGACTGTTGATTAGCCCATACTGAATAACCATCTCCACCTTCAGCAGAATCCATCAACCCCTTCAAATCACCCCAAAGATGAAGACCAACCCCAGTAGCCTTATGAGAGGCATAATGTTGAACCACCATACCATAAAGTTGAATCAAGTCTTGCCTATCCACCAAATGCAAAATTTCTCGAAGAAAAGTAAATACTTGGTGACATAATCAACTCGGTACAAGGCATGGATTTCCCCTAGAGGCATAGAAAGAACCTCCTAACCAGCAATAGCAGCCCAAGGATGAGGATCATCTTCAGGTTCACTCTCCGAATCAAACTGAATTAACTCCTGATCTCCCAATTCCGTAAGAGGCCTAGAAGCATGCTTTTTAGCAACACTCTTCTTCCTGTTTCCTGGAGTAGAAGAAGGTGAAGAAGCACCAATGATGTTGGCAGCAGCATTGGATGGATCAGCTGGAATAGAAGATGGTACACCAGCAGAATCCACTGGTGTGTCAGTAGGAACAGTAAATTCCTTGACTGTGTCCTCAGAAGGAACTAATGAATCCTTAGTTGTTGTGTCCAGGGGTGTTGTGTCAGGGGTTGTTGTGGGCTCCTCAACTAGAACAGATGCTTCCTGTGAGGTGTCCTCATGAGAAACAGACTTAAGCCGCTTAGAAGAAGGTTCTTCTAAAGCAAGTTGAGATCTGGGCAAAGACTTATTAATGGAGGTCATAATCTGGTCATAATAACCCTTTAACTCCTCATCAGAGAACCTCTTAACCTGTGCCATACTCCAGCCAGTAGTATAGAGAACAGTACTCTAATTCTTGACAACATGTCTCATATATTCTCTTTGTTGAGCTTGTGTCATAGGTCTTTCCCGTTTCTCCTTGGCTATCCTCTCTGCAGCAGCCTGCCTTCTCTGTTTCATCATAGCAACCATTCTTGAAGCAAAATCATCACCTGTTATATCATCCCCTAAGAGATCCTTGGTAATGGTAGGATTGGCAGGTATGTGAGACTGAATATGCATCCAATCAGTGTCAGAAAATCATAGAGAAGCAGCATCCAACTCTTGTTGTCTGTGAGGAGGTAAAGTTGTTGCAAATGGTGTATTTTGCCTTGCAAAGTCTGCAGCAAACTCTGCGTGTACCTTCTGTGCCAATTCTGCTCCTCTTCTTTCATCCTCTATATTTTGAAATAGTCTTGCTTGGTCAGCCCTTTCTTGCTCAGAGACAAGAGAGGAAAGATCCTCTTCCACCATTGGGGCCTTACCTTTGTCAAGATGAGATGGATCAGAAGGAACACCAGGAGTAACATCAACACCACCAGAAGGGATAGAACCAGTAGTAACAGATGCACTAGTAGAGGGAACAGCTTGAGCAGCAGGAACTTCTTGGGTAGCTGTAGTAGCAGCATCCATGCTACCAGCAGGAACATCTTTGACAACTTCATTAGCAGCAGGAACAGGGGTAACAGCAGGAAAAGCTCCACTATCAGCTGCAACACCAGGAAAAGCTCCACTATCAGCTGCAACACCAGAACCACTAGTAGCAACATGTGATTGGTACATTTCAAAGGCTGACAGTCCTGAAGACGGCCTTTTCCTTCTTCTCCACATCAGCCTGATCATCCTCTGAATCAGAGAGCACAACCTTTCTTTTCTTTGTCTTAAGTTGAGCTTCCAAATGATTGACTCTGCGAATTAGCTGAAGTATAGCTCCACCAAGAGTCTCTTTTGTGTCTTTGAGCTCTGTTTCCAATGTATCTACCTTTTGCATATACCTGTGAAGTAAACTTGACATGGAAGTGTGAGCATCAGGATCCTCAGCTCCACCAGCAGGATTACCTGTGGTTTGGGGAGCCTCATTGGATCTGGGTGGAGAGACATAAAAGTCTCCACCAATGTTGGTATCAAAATCAAAAGGCTGCCTAGTAGGACTAGGAGTGAAAAGCCTTGTAAATGAGGGTGTCTCAATATTGGGCTCAACTGTAGTATTGGTTGGGTCAACAGGAGAATGGACTTGCTCAGCCTGATCACCAGCAGTATTGGCTGGCTCTACAGGAGCAACAGATTGCTCATCAGGAGCATGAGGCCTAGGGGATGGTGATGGGTTAGCATCAGCAGCAACTGATGCACTTGCACCAGCAGCATCAGATGTATTGACACCAGCAGGAAATGGTGCACTAGGACCAGCAGCATCAGGTGTAGGTGGCATATTACCACCAGCAGCTTCAGTTGCACCAGCAGAATCAGCACCACCAGGCAACATAGCAGTCTTTAGAGGCTTATGTTCCCCTGCAAAATTGGTCTTCTGTAGTTACTATTAATTATCACACAAGTTACCTAAATTATCCACTAATCAAACCTAGATCTAGAGAGAGAAAGTTATAGAGAGAAAGAGAGTGGAAGATTGATCACACAATAATAAGGAAAGTTTAGCATACAATCAACCAACCCTCTCCCTTGGATGGGAGGGGGTATTTATAGTTTTACAAGGTCTTGGGCTTGTAGCCCTAATTGAACATAATTAAGTTAACTAATAAGACACAACCCATGGGCCTTCTACACAGGCTGGGCCGTAAAACAAACATAAAGGCCTAAGCAACCTATTACATTATGATCAATACTTGTTAATACAAAAACGTGTTCCCAACAATCTCCCCCTAAGTATTAGTCATCAAGGTTGCTTGACGTCGTCTTTGCTTCTTGTGGCTTTGACGTCTTCTGAATCTTTGTTCTTTGTTCTTGATAGTGATGTGATATGATATGGTACTGATCTGCCGTTCTCCAATGGTCTCTGCTTCTGGTGTCTTCACGCCTTCTCCACCATGCTCATATGTCTTTTGACTTTGGTTCTTCAACTTGTTCTCACTTCTTCAATCTTTAACTTGTGAAAGGTTGTAGTGCTTGAACTTTGACTTTTCTTTAACATATTCTGAACTTTTGATATTTCTGATTCTTTATGAGAACTTAACTTCAGGATATGAGCATGATGGAGTCTTGATGGTGGTTGAACTCCAGGTCTTCAAGCTCCTTCGCAGCAATAGCACGAACCAACCGGCACTTATAGGCTCAGACTTTGAGATCGTCAACAGCATAGTGTGAAGACTTTCTCTAATCCTTGCCCAGGCCGTTCTGAACCGAATACCCTCAAAAGGGCTAACACGGACACACCGAAGTGCACCCACGATTCAGTGAGCCGCTGGAGATCACCCCACGACTGTAGACCATTTTGGAGCAAACACTAAGCGTAACCCACAAGGAGTTACCGAAGTGACCTGCTGTCAGGGCTGTTTGATGTTGACCCTGGCAGGATTTCCATTCTATCACTGAGAATCACAATTGTGAGTTCTCTCAAGAATGTTCTCGGCAGATTGCTAAGATCTGCGTAGGACACTTCCTAATTTACAACTGATGCCCATGATGTAGAACAACAGTGTAATACTAAGTGTTCCTAAGAGATCTTTGATGAATCTCATGGCTCTAGACTCGATTAGTGCACATTTGCTTGGTCGTCGGAGGCGTGGAGCAGAGTGCCTCCTTTTCAATATCAACACATCTCGTAGTGGGAGGTCGATAGATGATGAAGGGTTCTCCGTGTGAAATGAAACAAGTGCCTTTTGAGAGACACCTGAGTGGCTTAAAAGGTTTAGTGTAGTGCATTACTGGGTCCATGACGTCTTTTATCTTCAATACCGGTGATGCTCAGTCAACCAGTAGATTATGTATTGAACCCGGTGTCTGCCCTAAGGTTGAACAAATGGAGGGCTATTTCTTTTCACCCTTTTCTTTGCTTTTCTTTTTAATTCTTCAACCCCTTCTTTCTCCTTACATTTCATATCTCCTTTTTTAATCATACCTAGGACTTTCTAGTTCTAAACTATTGGTATTGTCCTTGGGTAGATCCCTCCGACTCTGGCGGATCATAGGACGGTTATTCCTAACCTTAGTCACCTTATGACTCCATGACTATCCTGTTGTTGCCATAAACCAAACCTTTTGAAAAATCTCTCAAAGTGTCGATGATTGTGAAAACATTTTATTGACACCATGAGAGTTTTGTGTTTTTCTGAAAGACTCCCCCTTAACATGTGCTCATATATAGTTAAAGTAAATTTGCACATGTCGGGTAGAGTTGGCACTTTTTGAATTGATTGATTTTCAATAAACATGATCGTCATGAGACACGCTTACATCACTAGTAAACTAGATTGAAATTATTACCCGTCCAGATCACATTCAAGGAAAATTACTCGAAATCGGTACATTATACTCAGACACGTCCGTTGCGAGACACGTTTACATCACCAGATAAACTGGCTTGAAATTATTACCCGTCTGGGACATGTCTTTTCGACTACTGACTTTTCTTATCGTCAATTCGAGGGTCAATGCTGAGTCGAGCTCTTGTGACATTTCAGCTTTGATTTACCATGTTTTAATCATATCGTTATTCTCCCCCTCAAAAATAGCATACTCATGATGTTTTTGAAAAACTTTATGATTAAAATATGCTATTTTTGAGTTTTAGAAAAGAATTTCAAGAACTTTTGTTTTTCAGAACAAAGATTATTTTTCAAATACTCCCCATTGACGAGGGAATACTTGTCCTTATGAGCAGAATGTTTGAAAAACTTAGAAAAAACATTCCGGTTTAATTGTACTCATAAGAAAGAAGCTTTCGCTCCTTTGAACAGGATTGAGGCACTGATGCGTACCTCAGGGTCCTTTCTTTACTGGTACAGGTTGTGCACTGTTATGTGTACACAAACCATAGTCGGTGAAGAAAAATGATGAAATTATGGAAATGATGACACAATGAAATGGTACCAATGGTTATTACTCAGGACGACGAAACGTGAGGATGTTAGGGATTCGTGCACGTCCTCCAACATAACTTTCCAGTCGTCGCATCTGCATCCGGAACTTGATCTTATTGTTAATCCTTTTCACGAACTTCACCGCTTGCTTAGCATCATTCTTGCTCTATTTTATGACTCGTAACCATCCTGTTAACAACCCCTTGCTCCGTTTTTCCAAAATATCCTAAAGTTCAGTTTTTACCATTAGAAGAGTTTCGTCACTGAACTTGCGGAGTTCTTCAAAACCCATGAATCTTGGTGATGATCTGTCCCTTGTATAATACACCCCAAACGGTCTATCCCCAAATGTGTATGGCTGCTTGTCAAGATGTCCTGGAGGTTTGAAATCTGGCTTGACGACATTCAACTGTGTTTGGTAGCTTTCTACCCCAAGATGGACATCCTCAACTCGCGTTCTAATTACTATGCTGCGGATGTAGATGAGAATCGAGTTGATGATATCGTACTGAAGGCGTCCAGGGAGATGTTCAAGTTTCCCCTGAACTTTCAGTAGATACATATCTTCGATATCATTAGGGTTCAGGTAGGGATAGTCAGCTTCACTGAAGGTGTACTCTTGATCATCCGATCTTCTCACAATAATCTTCTTCAAAAAGTTGTACCCAAACATTGATTCGGTTTCTGCACTGGTGATTGACAGAATCCTATACTTGCTCCAAACATCAGTTTTGGGTTTTCTGGAAAGCATATATTTGTAGAACAACCTTCGCAGATTCGGCCAATGGTAGACCCCAAGAGCAGCATCTTCGTTGTATTCTTGAACTTTGTCGATCCATAGACTGCCAACTTGTTGTTCTAAGCCTTCTATGGCATATGAGGCTGCTGGATATTTGGTAATTGATGTTGCATATCGTTTTTCAGGATTCGTGTTTCCATAGATGAGATAGGCTAAATCGTTGTTGAAGAAGTATGCTTTGGGTAACTTGTGATTGTTTGGATGACCAATGAGCGGTAAGGGATGGGTGTAATCATGGAGATGTAATTGTTCTTTTGGATTGGAGGCTTGTGCATCTTCCCAGTTGATGTTTTCTCCCAGAGCTCTTGCAACTTGTTCAATGTTGTATTCAAACTCCAGCTCTGTAGTTGTAACTGTCCTGAACTCTGTGAATCCACTCTTGCGAACTCGGATGATGTCAGGTAACCCCAACTTCTGGACTTTAATTGCCTTCTTCAACCGTTTTGTAAAGTTCACAATCGATCCTTCAACAGGTTCATCATTGTCATCTTCAGGATATGCATCAACCATCTTCTCAAACCAATCGAACTTTGGAGCTGATGGATTGACCCATTCAGGTAGTGGTACGGATTTTTCAGTAGCATATGGAGCATTGACTTTTTGAACTTTTGTTGGAGCAATTGGAACTTCATGATCAGAACTTACATCATCATAAGATTCAGGTTCCTCGAATGCGCCGCCTTCAAGAGGGACGAATACCGGTTGACTTGATTGTTTAGTTGTGCCGAAAGAATGTGCCGTGGAAGCACGGCCAGTTGAAGAAGAATGTCTCCTCCTTTTCTTCCCTTGATCCTCTGGGTCTTCCCGATGGCGCTTGACTGGTTTGTCGGACTTGCACCCTTCTTTTGGAAGACTGACTTCCTTGTCATCCTCTTTCATGGATTTGAATAGTACTTCTTGAAATTCTCTTTCTTTTGGATCATCCATGATTTCTTCTAGTAATAACCCTTTGAGGTCAGATCTGGATGGTTTAGGTGGCATGGTTCGAATAGTGATTGGTGTTGTCTGCATTATTTTGGCCACCGTTTTTTCCAGATTTCTTTGGACAAATGCGTTGTGAATTCCTTGAAGATTGTCATGAAGATATTGAGTGACCTCTTGAGTAACTTGAGAACTGACTGTCTGCGGGACATGAGTTTTCAAATATTCTTCTGCTGTCTTTTCCATGTCGAAGTTATCAAACCGGGAAATTTGGTTATCCACCTTCTTTTCTACATTTCTGATCTGTTGTTTTATCTCTGTGTGCTCTTGTTCTTCTGCTTTGAATTTCTCTGACACATGCTCTTGAAGTGTGGTAACCTTCTCCTTGAGTTCACTATATTCATTTGTGGATTGACCAACAGATGACGGTTGTGGTGATGGTGATTTGTCATCCTGTTTGTCATCTGACTTATCTTTTTCTTCATCATCCTCATTATTACTTTCATCTTCATCACTTTGACTTTCATCTTCTGATAGATCGTGTTTTGGTGTGAATATTGTGAATTGGGAGGTCGGGGAAGATGAAAGAACATCATCTTCATGGTAAGGGTTTACAGAGAGAAAGTGTAGAGAGAGAGAGATGGAAACTTGTATTATTGATAATATGGAAAGGTGAAAAACACACACAAGCTCACCCTCCTAGTGAAGTCTAGGAGGGTATTTATAGCTAACAAACACAAGACTTTACAATAATGACGCTTCTAGTCCTTGTGTTTGTGCCTTACATAATAGCTAATGTAATCCCAAATATGTTGTCACATTTTACTGCGAGAAGCATTCCGAACAATCTTCCTCCAATGTGGCAACATATGGGATTACTTACATCATTTCCTACAAGTACAAATACAAATAAAGAAAGGTCTTCATAAGGTCTTCACTTGTAGTCAAACGATGTAATATGCATGAACTGGATTAACTTCCCCCCAATTCATGCTGCATGTCTTTAACGGCTTCTTTATCTACTTCTTTTTGGTGAAGTTTCTGAATCAGCTTCCCCCTAAACTGACAACCGTCTTCAGCAGATTCGAAACTTTGATGTAGTTAACATGTCTTCTATCTTTTGAAGGTTGTAAGTACGAAGCGGAATTTGTAGATGACATCGTAAACCACACCAAGCAAATCTGACTAGTACTCAGTAACGATTATGCTCAATGCGGAAAATTCGTTTAGGGGTAACATGCAAGAAATCAGCAAGATCTTCTCACATAAGTAGGCTACTTCACACTTCACAACCTGCGAAAGTTGAAACGATTACACCAAAATCACAAAACTGAACCACTGATCATCTCTGCGGACGTCTTTCGGTAGTAATAAAATTGTAAGCTCGATCACGTGAATCTGTTATGTGTCCCTGATGTGCACATTTCTTCCCCCTGAATGCAGATACATCTGGAAAAAAAAGTGTTTTCGCAAAAAAATGCTTGAAAAGTCAAAGTACATCTACTCTCTCTTCCCCCACGATGTCTTCGCGGAATCGGAAGCATACACACTATGGTTACGATGGAAACGGAGGCAGCGTAAACCCTGTATGTCCAATTAGTCGAAGATGTATGAAGTACCAAAAATAGCCCGTGAGAATCATCTGCTGATAAAATCTCTACTCTTCTATACTCTTCTCATCTAACTTTTTACCGACCCCATTATCATTCTGACGGCTTTTTATAGTGACCACTGATGGAGAAAACCCAATATTACGAACTTGAGACTGAAGTAAAATAACCCAAGCTTGTGACTTAAACTTGCACTATTTTATGACTAAGAACCTATACTGAGCACTACAACGTAACTCCTTTAAGCATAGATCATTTCATATACCCATCCAATCTTCCTTTACTGTATATGAACTCATCTTGAATAATCCACATCTTTGTGTGACACTTGAGTACTACCATGTAACTCCTTTAAAGTGATAGCTATACTTTGTGAGCACAACAACGTAACTCCTTACATCAGGTATAACTAGATAACTCAAGTCTTAATCATTTTGACGGTTATAAGCTCGGACAAGGATCTCGAAGAATCATGCATCCAACCAACCCCGATATCTTCAAGATACTAAGTACACGCACCCGTGATATTCCACTTCAACCTCAAATAAATAATAAAGAATTAACCCCGTAGTCACATCTTGCGGTTCAATACCCAATACTAGCCTTTTGACGGTTTAAATGAACTATGATAATGGTTTTATCCCAATTTTGTCAAAAAACGTATCCCCGTGAAAAATTATTCATTTTGTCGCAACGAACCCCCCAAAAAAAAAAAAAAAAAAAAAAAAAAAAAAAAAAAAAAAAAAAACCATTAGCCACAACAATTTCAGCCCATTGTATAAAAAAAATTTAGCTCACATGAGATGGATTGTTCACAATCAGAAAATGAAATGCAGGCCCAAAAATGAATCCAACAGCCCATTTGTGTTATGCCAATCCAAACATAAAACTCAATCCAATCCAAATCCACGCATACCCTAAATATACGGGTATTTAACATACACCACACCAATCACTAACCCTAATCACACCTATCTTAAACATATCCGTCCCCACTCACCTACCTTTTATCACCCCATCAAAATAGATCTGAGAAAAATTCTCATCTCATCTCAACATAGAAAAAATCCGCCTCTTTCCTCTCCTCAAACAATCCATCCCTCATCTATCATTACTCCAAACTCACTCTGCCACCAAATCCAGTCACTTAATTGTTCCTCACTAACACAACCACACCCTTTTAGCAATCAAACACATCTTCAACTCCATACAAACAAAAAACTCTTCTTTGATTGAAGTAGCTCATACACGAGCCAAGACTTTTTAGCTTTAAGATCGTATACAAGGTTACGGGTAGGTTCCTACACCATTGTTTTTTGCGTTTTGAATGTGTCTAAGAACGAACCAAGACAAGAAGATAAAATAATTGTTATTTTACTTGTCTTTTGAGTCGGATATGTAATGAAGCTTAGCTTCAACAAGAGTCTATGATGAGTTGTCTTTCATGTGTTAGATCTTTATAAAGGTCCGAAGGTTTTTGAAGAACACGAAAGTTAAACTGAGACTTTAAATTTGTTATATAAAGTTTCCGTACGAGTCTTATAGAGATGGGAATAGGAGATTGGGTTTTAAATTAGGTGTGGAGTTGTTTGAGGTTGTGAATGGAATGGTTTTAGATTAGATGTGGTATGGTTTTAGCTTAGACGTGAAATGGATTCGAATGGTTCTGCTCGAGTCGTGGTTTTGTTTTGTTCATCCTCTTCTAATGTTATTATTAATTGTCTGACTGATGATGGGTTGAGACCTGAAGTCAATGAACTGGTATTTTAGTATAGGGTCTTCAGTTCTTCATCTGTTTCTCTTTTCCTTTTTTATTATTTTTTATTTTATTATTATTTTTTTTGCTAGTTTGACCGTTGACCGTTGACCGGTAAAAGCATTTGCGATAAGTAGTCATTTGCGATAAAAATCGTTTGCGATAAACATCGTTTGAGATAAACATCGTTTGCGATAAATATCGTTTGCGATAAAATAGGGTTTGTCGAAATTGCTTATACAAGTAATTTCGATAATCGTCTGCAGATGAGTTTTCCGGTAACTTTTCCGGCCATCTCATTTTTTTTACCATTTTTTTGACCAGATTCAGACCAGTTTCATCAGACCACCTATCGGACCCTTTTTTTCTGACCACATAACACTCATAAATCTTCACGGATCATAGAAACAGTCACAACCAAAAAAGTGATAAAGATGTATCCAGACTGAATATGGACCAGATACATTAAAAAATACAAGCTAATGATAAACTGTTGAAAGTACTCATTTTGACAGAAACTAAGGACAAGTAAAAGCAATACTTTAACAGTCCCAATATCAGTCTAGATCCACAGAAAATACGAATTTGACAAGAAAAATCACGCAAATCAACCAAAACTAAAACCAAGGCTCTTGATACCAATTGATGGATCATGTTTTGGTGTGAATATTGTGAATCGGGAGGACGGGGAAGATGAAAGAACATCATCTTCATGGTAAGGGTTTAGAGAGAGAAAGTGTAGAGAGAGAGAGAGATGGAAACTTGTATTATTGATAATATGGAAAGGTGAAAAACACACACAAGCTCACCCTCCTAGTGAAGTCTAGGAGGTTATTTATAGCTAACAAACACAAGACTTTACAATAATGACGCTTCTAGTCCTTGTGTTTGTGCCTTACATAATAGCTAATGTAATCCCAAATATGTTGTCACATTTTACTGCGAGAAGCATTCCCAACATCTTCATCACTTTTGCTTTCTCCTTCTCCTTCTTCATCATCTTCTTTATTTTTGTTTTTTTCAGATTCTTCAGACCCAGACCCAGATACCGATTCATTCTCAGACTTTCCTGATTCACTCTCTGATTCACCATGTGTTTCAGACCTTGCAGGTTCAGACTCCTCCTGTTCTTCCTCAGGAATTGATGTTGTACCTTCACCTCTTCTTAGTTTCTCACGTCTTTTTCCATCTTCTTTATGTTTCAATAAGCTTTCTTTTGAGGCTTGCTTCATCTGTTCTCTTTCTTCTTTGTCAGTCAATGGTGGTTCAATTGGTGAAAATTGTATATCTGAAAACTTGATCTGCTTTCCTTTGCCTGGTTTCAATCCCTTGTCTGATTCTGACAATGTAGATTTGAACTTCTTAATATCTTTTTTATTCTTTCCTTTCCCGAGGTCTACATTTTCACCTTCCTCCTGCTCACTTGATTAATCATGAAGTTGCATTGCTGATGAGGCTTTGGGAACCACTTTTCTTTTCTCAACTGTAGTGGCTTTGTTTGAACGAGAAATAGTGGCTCGAGCTGGGATTGATTTACTCTTTCCTTTTGGTAATTTTGCCCCTTTGGGTACAATTCCCACTTTTTTGGCTTTCACAGCTTCGTCATACTTCTGATATGCCTCAGTATACATCAGTTCTTCAGATAACAAGTTTTGTGGAATTCTGGCACCTTGCTTTTCTGTGTGTGACTGCTGTGTTCTGATTCTGGTAAGAATGTGGTCTTTGTCTTCAGTGTGCATTTTCTCATTTACGGGTCGATTGGGTTCAGAATGTTTTTGCATGAAACGTGAGATCAGGAGTTTGGTGAAGCGGTGAAAATGTATTTTGTAATCTTTATTTTGATGAAATTTGGTACTTAGAAAGATCATGTATTTCCAGATGTATTTGGCGAAGTCTAGATGTTTTAGGTTGATAACACCACAGAAGAATTGAAGATGCTCTTGTCGAGGGTGTTCCAGTCCAGTGGTTTTTCCAGTTATACATTGAATGATGATTGAGTACATGGTTTGCCATGGTTGTGGAAAGTACTTTCTTTCGACTTTGTAGAGTGACGTGAGTGGTTCTTCTGTTTCATCATATCCCAGAAGCTGAAGTGTTTGGGCCATATCTTCAAATGTTGGGTCATCGTGAAACTTCGTCAGTTTTCCAGTTACTTCTTTTGGAAGTTGCAATACATTCCTTAGAGTTTCAACCTTGAACGTGATCTCTGTATTATCCAAAGTGATGGTCATGCTCTCTTCATCTTCACTAATGATCAGAGAATGCCAGAACTGGTTGAGATATATTTCAGGTACACTTGCTGTGTTTGTTAAAGTAGATCTGATGAAATGTCTGTCAAGGATTTCCACAATGATCTGGAAAGTTTCATGACATCGTAACTTCTTGAAGTCTATTCTTGAGTTAGAGTACCCGATCTTTCATTCATCCCCTTCTGGAATGATTGATTTTCGGGTAACAGATGCTTGAGACATGGTTCGAGACATGGTTCACCTGATCATTATAAACACCAACAACAATACATAATGGACACAATATATATATGTTTGTGAATGACAGTGATTTCATGAAATTATACTTCATAATATGATGCATCACATTGAACAGATATCTCATGAGGGCATACATATATCATTTAATCAAATCTTTTTCTAAACAAATCAGTTTTTATAAATAATTTTATTTCATGTTCAAGTTTGTAAAGATTTTAAGTTTGAAACAAGTTTTATAAGTTTGTTAAACTTGAAAAACATTGAAACAAACTTAGAAGTTTTAGAAACTTGATAACATGAGATCATCTTTATAAAAACTAGATAAGTTTAAGAAGAATGATTAGATCAGAAACTAGATCAGCATAGAACCTTAATTAACATAGTTACTCGATTAGCATAGAACCACGACTATCATAGTTACTCGATCATCTTATTCTTTTAGAAACTCGATCAGCTTACTCGACTAGAATAGTTGCTCGACTAGAGGAGTTGCTCGACTAGTGGAGTTACTCGACTAGTTTGACTGTTGTCTCCTAACTCGGAGACAAAGTCGATCATCTTGCACCAACTCGATCACCTTAACATACTTGAGTAATATGCTCGATCATCTTAACAAACTTGATCAAGTTACAATCAGCAAGAAACTTGATATGAACCTCGATTAAACACTCAGATACATGGTATTCAAAATGTTATGCATATATGAGTATCTAACATTTATCTCATGATCTAGCATTGAAAAACATGCATACAACAACACTCAAATAATCACAACACATTACTGTTCTTCACAGTCTCATCAATGTGATTGCCATAAACCCTAAAACATTCAATCAGTCCTACTGGGTTATGAATCTAATTAAACATGTGAAATATCTACTTAAACATATAGTAAATCGTTTACACATACACAATTAGATCAAATAACTTCCAACAAGAAACGCCCAAATCGGTTCTATAAACCCTAATTCGCAAATCTTAAAATTCAATCACAGAAGCAACCACAGAATGATTATAGTGCCTAAAGGATTAAATTAAAAAACTTACAAATTATCAGAAACTAAAATTCTTTAATTCTTGAGACTTATGTGTTTTTGGCGGGCTGGGAGAATTTTAGAGTGAAAGGGAAAGTGAGTGTGAGTTACTATGTGTGTTGTATGTTTGACTGAAGTCAGTCCGTTTCTTTTATTTAAGTTTGTTTGTACTTTTGAAAATTGTGGTCCTCAAACTTGTGTCCAAATATATCTCAAGTCCTCAAGCAAATAATACTTCACATTATGACATGTTTAATCCTTTGCTAGAATCCTGGTTCACTTATGGTCCTTTTGATACATCTTTTAACAACATGACACTTTCAGTCCTTTGAATTTTTTATGATGAAGATATTGATGAAGATTAGAGAAGGATAAATGTGCAAAAATTTCTCCCCCTCAAAATATGTTCATGATTTGAAATTAATAAAAATTTGAAATGACGAGAACATATTTTGATTCGGTTTCACTTTTGCACACTTACAGATTTTTTTTTTTTTTTTTTCTATTTTTTTGGTATTTGAAAAAAATGAAAAATCTTTTTGTGTTTTTCAATAATTATTTACAAAGATAGTTTGATGTTTGACTCTTTTTAATTTTGAAGAAGAAAATTATTTAAGTCATCCGGAGTCAAACACCTCATGCCAATTTGGTGAACCAGTTCCACAAATCTTGCATGGGGCAAGGCTTTGGTGAACAAGTCCGCCAATTGGTGTTCAGTACCCACAAAGTATAATTCAACAGTACCCATTTCCACATGCTCCTTGATGAAATGATAGCGTAGAGCAATATGCTTGGACTTGGAATGTTGGACCGTGTTGCAGGAAATAGCGATGGCACTCTTGGAATCACAGTACATAGGAATCTTGTTGAAGGCGTATCCATAGTCCATCAGCTGAGATCGAATCTAAATGACTTGAGCGCAGCATGCTGACATGGCGACGTATTTCGATTCTGTAGACGATAGTGATGTGCAGTCTTGCTTCTTTGATTGCCAAGAGACGAGCTTGTCACCCAAAAACTGTACTCCCCCTGATGTACTTTTGCGTGTGTCTAAGCACCCTGCATGGTCAGCGTCTGAAAATGCAACAAGTTCAAATCCAGAATCCTTTGGATACCAGATCCCCAAATTAATGGTTCCCTTTATGTATCTAAGGATTCTTTTAACGGCTGACAAATGCCGCTCAGTTGGTCTTGACTGATATCGGGAGCAAAGGTACGTGGCAAATACAACATCCGGTCTGCTAGCTGTGAGATACATGATCGACCCAATCATACTACGATATTTTGTAGGATCAATGGGTGTCCCATGTATGTCAGCATCTAGCTTCGGGGATGAGGAAGACATAGGGGTGTTATAGGTGTCACAGCTGGTCATACTTGGACTGACTAAGGAATATACCACGGGGTGATTGATGAACTTGCAGTCCTAAGAAGAACTTCAGTTCACCCATCATGGACATCTCAAAGTTATTTTTCATTAGTTTTGCGAAAGCATTTGAGTACTTTTTATGTGTTGATCCAAAAATGATATCATCGACATAAATTTGTACGATGAGAATGTCCTCCCCGTGTTTTTGTATAAACAAAGTCGGGTCCACAGTTCCTTTAGTAAAATGGTTTGCAAGTAAGAAAGCAGATAACTTGTCGTACCAGGCCCTTGGGGCTTGTTTAAGGCCGTAAAGGGCTTTCTTTAGCCGATATACGTAATTCAGATGTTCTTGGTCCACGAAGCCTTCTGGTTGAGAAACGTACACCTCTTCCCGGAGTTGGCCGTTGAGAAATGCAGTCTTCACATCCATTTGGTAGACAGTAATGTTCTTGTGAGCCGCGTAAGCCAGGAACATGCGAACAGCCTCAAGCCTTGCGACTAGAGCAAAAGATTCTTCGAAGTCGATTCCCTCTTCTTGACTGAATCCTTTTGCGACTAGCCGGGACTTGTTACGAATGACAGTACCATCTGCATCTAACTTGTTTTTCCAGATCCATTTCAATCCAACGACATAAACCCCATCTGGTCTCTCTACCAGTTCCCAAACTTCTAACCGCTTGAATTGTTCCAATTCCTCTTGCATGGATTCAATCCAGTTGTCATAGGTAAGGGCTTCCTTAATGTTTTTGGGTTCGGCTTGACAAACGGTGAGTGCATAAATGCAGGTTTCACCGTCTGTATGGAGTCTTTGTCTTGTCATGACTGGGTTTTCTGGATTACCAATGATGTTTACTAAGGGATGGTCCTTTGTCCATTTATGAGTGGATGGATAGTGTTGATAATTATGGTCCAGGTTTGACGGTTCCAAATTGCGTGTAGAAGATTCTGCAATATCAGGAAAGGTTGGTGCAGGAGCAAATGGATTAAAGAATGCATCTCCGTCATAACCTGATGGTGTGGGTACTTCAGCAGGGTTGTGGGGGGAATCTTCAGTTGTGGATGTAGAAGTAGAAGGTGTTTGATCTACTGACGATGATGGTTCTGGTTGAGGTGAGTCGTCAGAAACTGCTGTGGAGGTAGTTGCTGGTGTATCAGGTGCTTGATTGTTTACGATTTGAGCAGCGGAATTGGTGGATACAGCAGAGGCACGATTAACTAGAGAGTCATCGAACAGAGGAGCAAACAAGTCTTCTATATCCTTTCTATTGAACGGTAATGGTTTAGCTGAAGATTCAGGAAAGTTGAGACGGTTGTGTGCGGGTTCTAAGCTGTTTTGCTCAGAAGCCATCTTTGTGAGCTCATCAAAATTAGCATGGATTGTCTCTTGAATTTCCCGAGTACGGCGATTCCAAATTTTGAATCCTTTCGAATTCTCACAATAGCCAACAAATACTCCTATGTTTGCTTTGGCTTTCAGTTTACCAAGATCATCACGATCATTCTTTGGATAACAGAGAGCTCCAAAGACATGAAAGTAATTGATATTTGGTTTTCTACCATGAATAAGCTCATATGGTGTTTTGTCATGGCGTTTGGTGATCATGCATCGGTTTTGGGTGTAACAAGCAGTTGAGACAGCTTCAGCCCATAGGTAGTCTGGTAATTGGGCATTAATCAACATAGTTCTTGCTGCCTCCACTAACGTACGGTTGCGTCTTTCGACTACTCCATTTTGTTCAGGGGTGCGAGCAATTGACGTTTGATGAACAATACCATTTTTCTCAGTGAACTCCCGAAGAGTTTGATTCTTGAATTCAGTACCATTGTCTGTTCTGATGATTCTGACGGTGTTACGAACCTGAACTTGAATATTCGTGAGAAAAGTAATGATCATCGAAGGGGCTTGGTCTTTGGTACGAAGAAAGTAGACCCAAGTCCACCGCGAGAAATCATCTACTATTACCAAGATGTACTGTTTCCCATTGATGGTTTGAACACGCACATGACCACACAAATCCATATGAAGCAGTTGTAGGACATGATCTGTGCTGTGACCTGCTTTTCGAATAAAGTGGGCACGATAACTCTTTCCTTGTTCACAGGCATGACACAAGTGATCTTTGGCATATCTGAATTTGGGAAGACCATCGACCAACTTTTTCTTAGCAAGATCAGTCATCGTTTTGAAGTTCAAATGAGACATCCGTTTGTGCCATAGCCATAACTTTGTGGGATGTGCCTTTGAAAGTAAGCATATGGGAGAGGAAGCTGTCAAGCCTTCGAAGGAAATTGTATATAAACTGGTGCCGCGTTTCCCTTTCATCAGATCATTTCCTTGAAGATCCCGAATAAAACAAGTTTTCTCTCTGAATGCCACCTCCAAATCACCATCATAAAATTGTCCAACTGAGAAAAGATTGTGACCTAGGCCTTCAACGTAATAAACCCTGCTAATTTCGATGTTCCCATTTACGTAGTCTCCATAACCCATAATATCAGCGAAGTGATCATTCCCGAATCTGACCGTTCCAATGAACTTTGCAACAAAGTTTACAAGAAGCTTGAGATTGCCGGTCATATGTCGGGAACAGCCGCTATCAACAATCCATAGAACAATTTGGATCACCTGCATCACCAGAAGTTGACACAGAGGCAAGTTTGGTAACGGTGGATCCCGTTTGGTTAGTAACACATGTATTAAGCATTTTAGGTACCCATTTAAAGCTATGTGTATTTTGTAACCAACGCTGCCACGTCCAACTAGTCTCAGCCTTTCTCCTAATAAATGCACTTGGTGTTTTGTTTGTCCTAGATGTATCTATGGGTTTGGGAACAGATTTTTCAGAAACTACTAGTGGTGGTTTTCCTAATATGCACTTGGCAGCAGTAGTGGGCCTATAGGAAATGCCACTAGATCGTTTCTTTTTGCGATTCAACAGAGTTTTAGCAACACATTTCTCATAATTTCCAGATAATATACTAGCATGACAAAATACACAACTTGCATCAACCATAATATCATTCATAACATTCAACGATTTAGCATTCATTACATCATCTATAGAACTAGACTTATACAAGTTTGATTCTACTTTTGACATATCATGCTTTTTATTCAAACTGCTAACATTAACTACTACTTCTTCAGTCTTAGATAGTCCACTCTTAGGGCGCCAGATTCTAAACTTCCTTTGTATCTTGGTGTTTCTTGATCTGCTAGCCTTAGAGTTGTTTCCTAGTCCTGTGGAAGTGGAAGTATTCACATTAGTGGTTTGATTTGATGCTTGCTTAGTTGGCTTGTCTACTGTGTACATTCATGGGGCAATCACAGCTTTTCTTTTTTCTAAAACTCTGAGTTTCTTTTTCAAATCAACAATGATGTGTTGGAGTT
The DNA here is from genome assembly GCA_021014915.2 of Artemisia tridentata subsp. tridentata. Lineage (NCBI taxonomy): Eukaryota > Viridiplantae > Streptophyta > Magnoliopsida > Asterales > Asteraceae > Artemisia > Artemisia tridentata. Next base: position 329,211,895 of record CP139508.1, on the reverse strand, counting down.
CTTATTTTTTGAATCCCAAATTCTGTTTAACCGGACAGTGTCATTTCTGTTTTGAGAAACTTCATCTATGTCTTTCTCATATTCAAACAGTTTATGTCGCAAGACATCAATTTCATTTTTATTCTGACTTTCTGAAGCATGACTGTTTTGGAATGATAAAGACGTTTTTAGATTTTTGTACTTTAACTCAATTTCAACACTTTGATTTTGACACCATTCCATTCTTTTGTTAAGTTTGAAAATTTCTTTTTCACACCTACTTTCCACATCAAAGTTGATCTGTCTAAGACTCTCATTCTCTTTTAACAAATTATCTATCTCAATTTGCAGCATTTCAGCATTTACAGCATGATTATCAACAAGCATTGCATGACAAGATTCAAAAATAGAATTCATAATCACTGAAATCACATCATCACACAAAACACGTTCCAAGAGTCGATCGACCACTTTTTCTAAAGCTTTCTTTTGACACTTTTGTTTTGCAATTTTGTCATCTTTAGCTTTAAAAATACTCATCATTGATCCAACTTCAGTCTGTAGTTCCTATTCCCACATTGTTGCACAAAGTCTCAGGTGTTTAACATGTGGTAAGAATTGTTTCTGAAAAATTTCTCTCTTTTCTTTCTCAGTGGGAGAAAATAAAGAAGAGATTTTGATTTCAGAATTAAATTCTATCACTTGTTCCAAAAGTTTAATGTCATCCATAAATGTCTTAAAATATCGAAGAATTTGACATTGTTGAGGCAATTGTGGATCTACAGTAGCGTTTGGACCATTGATTTGTGTAACAGGAGTGGTAACAGGAGCAACTTCAGAAGAGGGATTTGTTTCAGTTATAGACAGTGTTTGTTCTGGTTTGTCCTTTGGAGGAACAAAAGATTTACTGATGTGAGGTCTTGCTGAATAATCATATGGTACTCTTGAAAAATATTTGTTTGACTTTGATCGACTCTCATTCTTATGTTCAAGATATTCAATTTCATCATCATTACTAAACACAACAACACGTTGAAAAGTATCATCAAACATAAATTCTGCATTGTATAACTTAGGATTATCTTTGAGTGCTTTTTGTAAAAAATGTGGTTGGTCACAGCCAATTGCAAATCCAAATCCTTTAGGACTCAGTTTTACAGTTAGTCTTTGAATTTGTGTCACTGAATTACCCGTTTTATATACAACATTCTGAAATTCTTTGAGCTTGGATTCCAAGTCCACAATCTCCCCAAGATATGAGTCAACTCGTTTCCTAGTGGTTTTCTTTTCTTCAAGAAGATCCTTTTGAGATGTTGAAAGCTCTGATTAAGTTTTTAACAACTCAGAATTTAAAGTGTCAATTTGTTTTTTGAATTCAAATTGCTCCTTTTCTTTTTGAGAAAGCAAATCAGCCTTGGAAACAGTTAGCTCACGAAGTTGATGCTCTAAATCCTTGACCTGAACATATGCCTTTTGGAAAGCAACCTCAAAGCCTTTCTCACATTGTGCTTGTTTTTCATAACTTGAAAGTTGTATTTTATAGCACTCATTGTCCTTTGTTAACATTGCAATTTTAGCTTTTAAGTTCTGGTTAATCTTAATGCATTTGTCAATCTATGACTTTTGTGCATTCAATTGTGATTGGGTGGTCAGCAATAGGGTCATAAGCTCTGGATCTTGATCAGGCATAAGATCATCTTGTTCAAGATGATCATGATTTTCATCATCAACAGGATCATCAAATGAAACATTGGTGTTATCATCATCGAATGAAACAACAGTGTTTATTTGATCATCTTCTTGAGACGAGAATGATGAATCATTTTGAACAAGATTTTCTTGTGAAGATGAAGTTGTAGATGGTGAAGCAATCTCATGAATAAGGCATTCTGATTCAAGTACCTGAGATAAGCCATCGGTATCATATATCAGGCCTGTCTCATTCACATTCATCTCCTGCATGTTGGCCATTAGCATCACTGCAACATTGGCCTCCAAGTCTTCCATCTCATCATCGGAGTAAGCATTGGCCATAAAGCTTTGCTCGTTTTGAGTCAACATTCCTTCAGCTTTTTCATCCTTGAGAGCCATCAGAAGAGCTTCTTTATGAAATGCACTTCCCATTGTTCGAGGCTTAGGGCATGCATTAGCCATGTGCCCATTTCCACCACAATTGTAGCAAGTGATTGACGTGTTAGCAATGCCTCTTTTTCCAGTGCCAACATTCTGAATTCCCCTCTGTGCATTCCCCATATTGTTTCTACTTCCCCCAGCTGTGTTGAACCTTTGTCCACTTGAGTTAAACCTTGTACCATAATTCCCCATATTTCCTGACCCAAATCTACCAGAAGACCGATTCTGAATCTCAACTCGTCCATCATTAATGACTGCTTGGTTCCTGGTGTTTGATGATGAACGAAGATGGTTGTTTGACTTGTTAGAGAATTTGTTGAATGCTCTTGCAATTAATGCAACTCCTTCATTGAGAGAGTTGAACACATCGTCTTCTTCATCATAATCAGCATTGGAATACAACATGGAGTCGGTATTGTTGTATGGGACCAGTTGGTTATCAGAATTTTGAGATGGTGCTTCATAAGGAACAATTTGATTGTTTGGTTGTGGTTGGAAACTTGGTTGAGAAGGTTGTGGAACAAATTCTTGGTTCGATGGTGGAAAGTATGATTGAGCTATCAAAGCAAGAAAGTTTGGATTTGGTGCCTGTGAATAACCTCCTCTTGCTGCAATGTCCTTGTCTACCTCAGTTTGATGTTGCTTGAGATAATCATACAAAAGCCCATATGAAAATTGATTAATCTTTTTGGCTTGCCTCATGAATGTCACATACTTCTACCAATCTGGTCCAAGACATCCTAGAAATTTGGAGTTGATAGCAATCTTTGGTAGAGGTATGGTATGACGTTCCAGATCATAAACAACATTGGTGAAGCGGTGATAGTATGATTCTAAGGATTCCCCTGGTTCAATCATGAAGTTATTGTATTCCATGTAGAGCTTGGATTCTAGATCCTCTTGGTTCAATTATGTGCCTTCCATCAGAAGATGCACATGCTTCCACATGTCCTTGGCTGTTTTCTGAGCATCAATACTCCTGAAGATTGGGTTAGGAATTCCCTGGAGTATGTAAGCCATGGCCATCTCATTAGCATCTTGCTGTAAAGTTTGTTCATTGGTATATTGACCTACTGGAACGGGAGTTGTGGATGCTTCTCGTGGAGGTATAGCAGTTGGATCACCCGGAACCACTGTTGAAGGAACTGGATAAGGTCCTTCCATGATGACCTTTTTGAGATATGGACCATGAGGTTTTCTTAGTTCAACAAATCTAATAAACCGACTAGACCATTGCACATAGTTTCCTGGTGTCAGCATTGGTGGAGTTTCAAACGATCCTGCTTCATGTCTAGATTGCTGACTACTGATAGCTTCACACATCTTTGTAAACCAGTGAGGTTCTCTTGATGAAGGTTGGTAGTTTTGCATCTGAGGTTGTGGCATGAATTATTGCTGAGGTGCTGTTTGTTGAGGGAAAAACTGATGTTGTTGCACAAAAGCATGTTGTTGTTGATATTGAGGATGAAATTGTTGTGGTTGCTGATGATATTGTTGTTGTTGATGATGTTGTTGTTGTGGATATTGTTTTAGTTGATAATAGAAATAGGGATTGTATGGTGGTTGAGACATTGTGAAGTAACTTGTTATGATTTAAGGATCTTTAAAGGATAATAACGGTTGTTGTTGTAGATTAGATTGTTTAACGGTGAAAAGAACGTGAAGAAACTATGAGGATTTTACTCTAGAAACTCGGAGATTTCAATCGTTGAAACTCGGAGGATTTTACACTAGAAACTCGATTAGTCTCATAAGAAATCCAGAAATTCGATCACCCTACTGAAGAAACTCGATCAACTTAAATTTACTCGATCAAGTGAAGTAACTCGACTAACCTAAGTGGCTCGATCAACCTTGCTCGATCAACCTAAACTGAGTTGCTCGATCAATGGAAGTAGTTTGATCAATCTAAGAAGTTCGATCAATGTAAGTAGTTCGATCAACCTAAGATGTTCGATCAACCTAAGATGCTCGATCAATGTAATAAGTTCGATCAACTAAAGATGTTCGATCAACTTATCAATCTCGACTACTTTATCTAAATCGATGAAGTAGAAGCTCGATCAATGATGCTCGACTATATCACCTAACTCGATGAATAGCCAGTACTCGATCAATGTTGCTCGACTATATCACCTAACTCGATGAATAGCCAGTTACTCGATTATTGTTGCTCGACTAGACCAGATGCTCGATCAACTCACATTATCTCGATCAATGAACAGTAACAAGTCGGATGAACAGTACGTGAACAGTAACTTATCGGATTTTTTTTTTGATTTTTTCTTAGATCTAATCTTGTAACAACCTAAATCACCCCTAGGCGAATGATACCACTTGTAGTTACTATTAATTATCACATAAGTTACCTAAATTATCCACTAATCAAACCTAGATCTAGAGAGAGAAAGTTAGAGAGAGAAAGAGAGTGTAAGATTGATCACACAATAATAAGGAAAGTTTAGCATACAATCAACCAACCCTCTCCCTTGGATGGGAGGGGGTATTTGTAGTTTTACAAGGTCTTGGGCTTGTAGCCCTAATTAAACATAATTAACTTAACTAATAAGATACAGCCCATGGGCCTTCTACACAGGCTGGGTCGTAAAACAAACATAAAGGCCTAAGCAACCTATTACATTTTGATCAATACTTGTTAATTCAAAAATGTGTTCCCAACATCTTCATGGTAGCAAAAAGTTTACCAGTAAGCCTCCCCATGATTATGGGTGAATGGTCATTGGTCTCAAGTCCTAATATCATTTGTAAGAACCTAGGGTACATTAGGAATTTATGTTTGGTATCTCCTATGTTCTTAATAATCTCCTAAAAATGTACCTGGAAAAGTTATAAACTCTTCCATCAGAGAGGCATATAAAACCAGAGGCAAGAGAGCTGGAAAATTGATCCCAACCTCCTGACTTGGGACTGATGCACTGAAGAAGGGTGTGAATAAGGAATCTCTATTTAGGACAAAATTTCTTTTTCCAAAATGTAAAAGTGCCATCAGTAGGATAGTCAATAGAAGCCATACCCTCTAGAATTTATTTCTCAGTAAAACCAAACACCCCACCCTCATCATCCAATTGAAGCTGAGTCCTTACAGAGGACTCTATGACAACATATTCCCTTCCATATATAATGGCCACAATCTCTTTGGGTGAACCTGCAAGAGACCTTATAGAAGCCGTAGCCCAGAATTGCCTGACTAAAGAGTCATAAACAATGGGAGGGAAATGAGTCAAAGTGTACCTCAATTTAGAACGGTGCAAGAAAACAACCATCGGATGAAACGGCTCACTTCCTTTTGATTTCCCCAAGAATGCAACTTTGTTATGATCGCCTTTAAATTGAAGTGCCGCCATAGTGTGTAATCAAGGAACGAGTTGTTAAAATGAGGAGGGATGAAATGGGTTCAAGAGGAAAATGGTTATTTTGGGCGTGGGATGCATAATTTAGGTCATTTATACGGTTACCCAACGTAGCAATTTAAATGGCAAGAATCTCGCGAAAGAATCTTTGACCAATTTAAATGAAATCTATACCAGCAGCAACCACGAGTCAACCAGAAGGAACCAACGGTCAACCAGCAGGAACAAAGTGATTTTGACCAAGATTCACTATTATGCATCGGATTTGGTCAACTCCTCAAAAATCACCATAATTAAACCTATTCCTGCAACGAATTAATTCCAAATACCAACCCAACATTCAATTGCCTTAAACCTCCATTAGGTCTATAAAAGGCCTCGAACAAACAACACATCACATACTACAAACCATAAGACAACGATCCAACCAAAATGAGTTCCTCCAAACCAACCATTGTAGAGATTTCCTCTGATACATCGTCTGATGCAGCAAGTGAAGGATGGAAAAGTTACTTTCCACCAAACTACTCTAGTCAGACCAGCAGGAACCCAACAGCAAAGGCAAAGGCAGAAAAAGTATCATCTGATGAACTTCCAACTCCTCCATCTTATGTTGATGATTCATATTCATCTGATGATGATGATGAGCAAACATAACCACCTCCACTATTAGTCATACTCATAAGGGAAATTGAAAAGGCTGTATCATCAATGAGTATGATCCCATTGCCTCATCTAAAACCAGGCAAACAAGTGGTAGGACTCCCTAGTCCAAAGTTTTGGAATGCAATCAGTGGCAGAGGAATCCACAAGACCATGCCAGACTTCAAGGATAAAGGGAAAAGGAAGCTGGAGTAGAGGTGTAGGTGTCAGGTTTGTGTGTTGTGAGTAAGTTTGGTTGTTGGTTGTGTTGACTTTGAATCCTGGATTGTAACAGAACCCTACTTTTGTAGTGGTGCATCTCTGAATGCACCTTGTTTATAATGAATAAACTTTATGGTCCTTGTGTCAAAGTTGTGAAAATCGCGCCTAAGGCGCGCCTAGGCGCTAAGGTGCATGAGGCTCTAGCCTTGGGGCTTTTTTTGGATCGAGGCTCACGACGTGCATGAATCCCAAAAAGAGCGCGCGCCTTGGGGCTTTTGCGCCTTGGTGCGCTTTTTGCGCCTCGGTGCGCCTCAGAGATGTAATAGGTTTTTGGACTTTTTTTCTAAATATTAAGATAAGATACATGGGCCTTATAAGTTATATACATGGCCCTTTTAAGTCATAGGGCGAGTATTTGTATGATTTGTAAATTTGAACTGATTTTATGTTTTTTTATTGATTGAAATTTTCTTTAAGAAATTACTTTGTTTCATTAAGTATTTTTCTTTATTACATATTATCATGAAAATGTGGCATTATGACTTAAGTATAAATACGTTGCTTGCTTGATATTTTGAGTTAAATTGTGAGCGTTGTTAAATGTAAGTCTGCAAGTATAGGAAACAAGCATATTTAGTCTGATATGAATTTTAATCTCTATATAGGTCATCGAGCCAAAGAGTTGATCCGTTTGAGAGATGACAACTGGTCCATTTTAATCTTTATAACGACAATATGTGTCATGTATTAAGTATTTTAATGTTATTTTGTATTATTTAAGCTACATAAATGGTCATATATGTTATAAAAAACTTAATTTATTTAGTGCGCCTCGTATTCATGAATCCCGCGCCTTGGAGTGCGCCTCGCCTCGAGGCTCTTTGACCCCCTTTGCGCCTTAGTGCGCCTCGAGCCTTTCAAAACACTGCCTTGTGTACATGTGATTGTTTGCTGATGATGTGTGGGTATAATTCCTGCAAAATGGTTAGTAGACACAATATAAAAAGTATACATAATTATACAAAATATACAACATTAAGCCTCCCCTTAGGCTTATGCCTCCCCTCAATCACAGCAATCAGAGATTGATCATCCCAATATGAACCACCAAATAGTTAAATCTAGGCCCATCAAAAGCTTTTGTTAACAAATCAGCTACATTTTCATCTGTGTGGATTTTAAGCACTTGAAGTAGATGTTTTTCATTAGCATCTCTTATAAAATGGTGCCTAATCTCAATGTGCTTTGTTCTTTGGTGAAAAACTGGGTTTTTAACAATGCAAATTGTACTTTGGTTATCAATAAAGATTTTGGTGTTCATAAAATTGAACCCATAATCTAACAACTGATTTTGTATCCAAAGTACCTGACCACAACAATTAGCAGCAGCAACATACCCTGCTTCAGTAGATGAGGTGGCCACTATAGTCTGCTTCTTACATGTCCAAGAGATCAATCTCCTTCCTAGAAACTGACAACCCCCAGTAGTAGACTTCCTATCAAAGTTAGCACCAGCATAATCACTGTCACTATAGGCTTCCTACACAAATAGAGAATCTCTAGGATACCAAAGGCCCAGCTTAGGTTGGCCTTTTAGATACTTGAAGATTTTCTTGATTGCATTCAGGTTGGAAGTCAGAGGTGTAACTTGATGTCTTGAACAAGCACTGACTGCAAACATTATATCAGGTCTAGAAGCTGTCAAATACATAAGTGAACCTATCATTGATCTGTAGAGGTGAACATTAACAGCATCATCAGGTTCATGGTTGGATTTTGGCTTTGGAGCTTCATAAGGAGTTGTTGCAGTCCTCACACTTTCCAAATCAAACTTCTTAAGTATGTCTTGCACATACTTTTCTCGGCTGATAAAAATCCCATCAGGCTTTTGTTTAACCTGCAATCCCAAGAAGAATGTAAGCTCACCCATAGCACTCATCTCAAATTCACCCTTCATCAATTCTTCAAATTCCCTACACCAAGCTTCCTTCGTAGAACCAAAGATGATGTCATCCACATAGACCTGTACTAGGATAATATCTCTTGAGTTCTTCTTAGTGAAAAGTGTCTTGTCAATGGTACCTCTTCGGTATCCATGCTTCAACAGAAAAGTAGACAATCTTGCATACCAAGCCCTTGGTGCTTGATGAAGTCCATAGAGTGCTTTCACCACCTTGTAGACCCATTTTGGATTCTGAGGGTCCTCAAATCCTTTGGGTTGAGTCACATAAACTTCTTCTTCAATCTCTCCATAGAGAAAAACACTTTTTACATCCATTTGGTAGACCATAAATCCCATATATGAGGCAAAGGCTAAGAATAGCCTAATGGCCTCAACTCTTGCCACTGGAGCAAATACCTGATCATAATCAATACCCTCCTCTTGCCTGTGACCCTGAGCTACCAATCTAGCTATCATATCATGTAGTCTTTTATGGTTTTCTTAATCCAACCTCTAGTTCTTGACACACCACGGTTATTATAGAGATCAAAACATGATTAGGTCGTCTTATGCAAGGTCTTAACGTATTCGTATCGATTATTCCAACAAATCACATATCGGTTCATTCTAGGGTTTTCATAACTCATTATTTTGTTTCATCATTTTATGTGCTTCACTTTTATCAAATATGCATAATTCGACAATTAGCAACAAAATGGCTCGAGTATATCAAGATGAATCGAATGAAACAAGATTAAACAAGAAGGGATGATACAAAAATACCCTCGTAGCATGATCAATACACAATAACACCACACGAACGAATCACCACGATTTTCCTTCCTTCCTTCCTTCTTGTGGCCGAATGGAAGAAACATAAAACAAAAAAAAATGTATAGGTCGATTAGGGTTCATCCACAAATCGTATGGATTAATTTTGACTGAATTAAGATTACCTTATTGCTTAGTTGGATCGATAACAGGGACAACAAGGGAAGGGTAGCAGCAGATCGAATGGAAACAATGGGGAGGATGATCAAAACCTTCTTTCTTCTTGGACAAGAACAAGATCAAGAACACCAAAATCTCCTCTGTGTTACTGCTGCTGATCGAATAAAGGAGGGACAAGGAACAGCCGTGACTTTTGATGAGAGAAGAATTAGGGTTTCTTTTGTTTTGTGATATTCGGTTATAAGAAAAAAAAAAGGAACCGGTATGTGATTGAAAATAATTATGGAATTAATCAATATTCATTATGGCTAATTATCTATTTTACCAATCACGAACTTGGACCACTTTGTGGTCAAGGGGGGCGGCACACATAATGTATAGTTTTTTTTTTGTACCAAACATTATATTGTAAGGTTTTATATTAACTTAATTCATTAGATAACTTTGGTTAAGTTCAAATAATGTTACTTATTAAATTGTCATAAGTTCTCAAAATTTTTAATTTGAGGGCATTTTTGTCTTTTCAGAGTATATTAATTTTGGGGTTTTACAACTCTTCCCCTCTTAAAAAGAAATTTTCGTCCTCGAAAATTGAAGTCGCAAAGTTAACGAAGTCGTAGCAAGTCGCAAGGATCATCACAAACCTCCTCACACCCGATGAGGTTCTTCCAAAAAGGTCTTCAGACCAAATAGTTTCTCATGACTCGAATCAAAATGAGGTAGGTTCAAAATTTCTCAGAAGGAGACAACATAAGCTGATTTCTGATCAAAATGTCCATGCAACATAAAATGAACGATAGGCGAATCTTCTAGAAAGCTCATATGAAGTACGAACAAGATTTCAAATCAACTCAACTGTTTCAACAGAAGAGAGCGCTACTAGGAGTTCAAGATTTATAACTGAAGTCCACGGAATGCAAAACGAGAGTCCAAAGTCATCCCGATATCTAACGAACGAAAACAGGGTATACGCATAGGTAGAATGAACCTAAAGTCTCACTAATCCCAGGTAATCCAACGGGGATTCAAATTCTAAACTTCTTAGGTACTCCCCACGATATCCTATGCCCACAACAAGTGCACGTTATATGATGTAAGTATTATCACGTTGGCCAGACGTCATAATACTGGCATCATATAAATATGCCCTCATGATGGTCATACTTTATCTCAAGTCGAAATCAAAACCGCCTATCTTAATCCACCTAGTACTTCTACAATCTCGAGGTCAACAAAATCGAATGTTGTAGTCAATGGGAAAACAAAACTAATCGCAAGGGTATCAAAATCTCAGATTGCATAGCAAAAGTGAGTCACGCCGTCACAAACATCATATCTTCCACAATTCGCCAAAATCTCTCAAAATAAAGTCATCACCGAATCATACGAAAGATAAACACGAACAGAAATGCTTCTAGGGAACTTAAATTATGAGAGGAACCTATTACTAGATAACGAAACTTAAGAGGGTCAACGGAAATGAAAATTAGTCGCCAAACTTCTGCCTTCACAGAATCAATTATTCCAAGTATAGAGGGTCTGTTTCAAATATCCGCTTATTCAAAACATTCAATCTCTTCAAGTCCGGTAAATCTGTCTTCGTCTGTCCATCAGTCGGAAAGTGAAACCAAAATTGGAACTTGTGTCTGGTTCGTCGAGCCTCCTGCAGTTCTTCTTGGAATGTGGTGGAGTATTGTGGATTTCTGGCACGGTCTTTAAATCTTCTTCATCATCCAGTCTGCTTCCGCTCTCAATTCATCTTAGTACAACCAAGATGAATAGGGAAGTGAGACTGCATGTCTTCATCAGCTCCAGGTTCGCGATCTTGACCAGAATTTCTTCTTGTGCATCGCCAACACTTCTGTCTTGAAAGGAATGTCTTCACTCTTCGGGGTAGCCTCCGCAGTTATCAACAAATATCAATCTCCCAGAATGCACAAATGATCGTCAAATTTCTAAGAAGGTGCAAGGAAATGATTTTCATGCTCTTCCTCGTTTCTGAACGTACTATTAAGTCATACAATGACCACTTGTCCAAGTACTCACGAGAAAACATTATTTATCAAATTCACGAAACAGTCAGAGCTTTAGCTAATACCATTAGCGTCACTAACCGTCATAGTAGTCGATTACGAATATGGGGGGTCGATTCCAAGAATAGACTCAATTCATCAGAAGGAGACTTCGCGCTCTGAAATTTAACAAACACACAGTCGTTTCAGGGTGGAGGAATATTGGTTCCTAACAGTATTACGATTCAGCTTCCAGAAATCAATACATATCTCCTGTCATCATTCTTCTTTATTGCGAACAAAACTGAATTACGCCAAGAGAATGCACTTAAGCAAACTTACTTTACACTCCGTTGGGAAACTTGGTGGTTCAATCAGAAATCGTGTTTCAGAAAATTCAGGGTGTCAAATAGCGTTCAATACAAGGTTCATGCTCAGACGATTCAAGTGCCAAATAGCTCCCAAGATAAGGTTCATTCATTAGCGTACGAAATGGGTTCTAGGAAAACTTCATACACGCTAAATTAACACAAGAGACTCCAGAGTAATAGTGATAGCAGAGGGTTTATCAATCGGTAATCATGGTAGGGAGTTCAAAATTGTTGCAAACATTAAAGGTGAGACATAGAAAGGAAATTGTCCATATTTGAATGCTCAATTAGCCGATTCCTTGTCAGAAAAAAAATTGAAGTTAACTATCCCAAGATAGACGGATCACCAATCAAATCTTTATCATTTAAAAGTGATAGGGAAAACATTCTTATCCTCGTGGTTACACACCACAAGGCTTCTTATAAGGACAGAGATGGGTGAAACGAAATCAAATAGTGTCGGAAGATTTTTAGATACTTATCAAAAGCAAGAGACAAATAACCAAAACATATCCAATACGTCATCGCCATGAAGGTTCTCAGAATGCCCGAATAGGCATCAAAGTGATTAACAAAATGATCAGAGTGCAACGTGGGCCTTTATCAAAATGATTAATGAAAGAAATCTGAAGATAAGGATCCAAACAGTGTCGACAATTATTATGAAATTTCTCAATGCCTTCCAAATTTAATCAGGTTCAAATCTTAGGTGGTGCAAAACATAAGCTTTCGCTTTCCAAAAGCGATATCAACAGGATCTAACCAAAAGCAAGGCACGAATCAGAGTGATGCGGAAGCAAAGATACTTAAACGAATGCCTTATAGTCTACCAATTCCTCACTGGTCAAAATTAGGTTCCTATAGGGAAATCTTAAAGCAAAATTTTCAAAGGTTATCTTACGAGCGCCTACAGGGGAAAACTTAGTGGTCCTAACTTACACAGGTCAAGGGTAATGTATTACGAATCGCAGCCTGGCGCTCTGATACCATAATTGTAACACCCCAACCCAGCAAGGGTAGAAGTATCACATTAATAGCTTCATATCAGATCAAACAAAACATACATTCAATAGTAATACAAAGATTCTCAAAGGTTACAAATAAAATACTGAATACACAAGGATATAAGGGAAACAAAAGCTAATTACTAAGTCTGCAAAAGCAACTCCTTCTAATGGTCTCTACTTCAGAATAACTATCAAAGTCTTCTAAGTCCAAAAGTCTCTTCACTCATACCCAAAACCCGTCGTCCTGCTTATTACCTGCCGCACACGAAAAGAAAACGTGCGGCTGAGCTTAAAAAGCTCAGTGAACAGATACATATACAAAGCAAAGAATTATGAAACAGGAATATAATGAAGCACTGGAAATATCATAAGGCATAATCAAAGCAAAAGAATAGTAAGGAAAAATATAGGATAGTCATCTACCACGAGCCCAGAAACTCAAAGTCATAATCTCAACATCATAATCTCATGGTCATAATCTCACAATCAGAGGGGATACCTCTTAGGCAGCCATATAATATGAGGGGTGTCCTCATGTATCAAAAGGGTGGAGTGATCAGCTCCCAGAAATGTGAAAGGCATGTATTGCACACAGTACCAGTCACCTCAAAGTCATAACTCAAAGTCATAGTTAAATCCACTAAACAAACAAATCTAGGATTGCAATCCATACGCCCCCAAACTCAAAGTCATCTCAAAATCATAATCTCAAAGTCATAATGGCCATATCATAATATAAGAGGGACGGTGTGAGAAATCACTCACCCACACATGAGTCATGCCAGTGGTGCATCACAGACATGGCCAGGTTACCTTCCTGGCTAGGTAACATAAAATGGCTCGGGTATCAAACTAAGAGTCAGGTCTCAATGTCATATCAAGGTGCATCTCAAGGTCATAATCAGAAGGTATATCTCAAGGTCATATCAAAAGGTTCATGTCAAAAGGATCATGGCAAAGGTTTAAATCATAGCTCAACATCAATGCATAGGTGAAAAGACACCCTTACTAAAAAGGGTAGAGTATCCGTACCTTATGACGAAAGCACAAACAAACCAAAGGCAGATCACAAAACACCGGATTACTCCCGCTTCAGCGAATCTACATGAATTATAATTGTACTTATAAGTTTCATAGCTTTATGATTTCATAGTTTCTTAATCATGAGGTTTCATTTTAGTTCCTCTCCATCCTAGGTAACTTTACACATTCAGTAACTTTAGTTATTATCATTCTTGTTTATCAACTTATTAAAGATGACCATGTTAGTAGGTTAAGGTTCATAATGCCTTTTACATAAGTTCAAGGTTAAATATGACAAGTTTCCATAAGTTAGGGTTTTTAATTGCAACATCCCAAAGTTAAGGGTCTTGAATGAAAATATTGCAAACTACTAATTTAAGTACATCATTTATTCAGAATCACATCTCCCGTCCTTTAAGTTTCATAGTTTACACATTACACCCTTGATTTACCAAAATCACAAAATAAACCTTATAATTATACAAATTACACTTCACCCTTTATTATGTTCATCATTACACAACTAACCCTCATATTTACTAAATTACAGATTATACTCTCAAATATAAGTGTGGCACGAATCAAACCCTCAAGTTTCATAAAATTACACATTTAGTCCCTTTAGTTTTTAAAATAACACGAAACACCTTTCAAAACCCTTTTTATACTTTTCATCAGGTTCTAACAGTTTTAAGCTTGAAATTGTTAGGTTTTCTATAAATAGAAAATTATATAAGAACTCAGAAATAAATTCCCAAAAAATTCCCAGAGATACTTTAATGTCTTAAGTATTTTATCAAATTTTTCCAGATTTTATTAAGTAACATAGCTATGGATTAAAATTCACTTAAACCAACTCGTCCAGATTTCTGATTAATTTTTCTATACGAAAAGTTATTAATTAGAAACCCTTTAATAAAAATTCAAAAAAATCTAAACAAATTCCAGAAAGTAATAGACATCCTAAATATTACCCAGTTCAAAGTAAACCTCCTAATTCGTTACGGTTTGGAAATTAAAATTCAAAAACCCGGACTGATTTTCCAGACTCACAAATCCGATCAGACACATAATTTTCTAAAATCAAAAAGTAACCTTCCAGGCCTCCAAAAATTACAAACTAAATTTTCCCAGGTAGCCATATCATTGAACTTAGTTTTAGACTCTTAAAACACCAAAATATACATTCACATCATTTAGTTACAGCCGGTTAAAGTCGAACAAAATTTCGGATCAGTAGCAGTTCTTATCATATCATGTAGTCTTTTATGGTTTTCTTAATCCAACCTCTAGTTCTTGACACACCACGGTTATTATAGAGATCAAAACATGATTAGGTCGTCTTATGCAAGGTCTTAACGTAGTCGTATCGATTATTCCAACAAATCACATATCGGTTCATTCTAGGGTTTTCATAACTCATTATTTTGTTTCATCATTTTATGTGCTTCACTTTTATCAAATATGCATAATTCGACAATTAGCAACAAAATGGCTCGAGTATATCAAGATGAATCGAACGAAACAAGATTAAACAAGAAGGGATGATACAAAAATACCCTCGTAGCATGATCAATACACAATAACACCACACGAACGAATCACCACGATTTTCCTTCCTTCCTTCCTTCTTGTGGCCGAATGGAAGAAACATAAAACAAAAAAAAATGTATAGGTCGATTAGGGTTCATCCACAAATCGTATGGATTAATTTTGACTGAATTAAGATTACCTTATTGCTTAGTTGGATCGATAACAGGGACAACAAGGGAAGGGTAGCAGCAGATCGAATGGAAACAATGGGGAGGATGATCAAAACCTTCTTTCTTCTTGGACAAGAACAAGATCAAGAACACCAAAATCTCCTCTGTGTTACTGCTGCTGATCGAATAAAGGAGGGACAAGGAACAGCCGTGACTTTTGATGAGAGAAGAATTAGGGTTTCTTTTGTTTTGTGATATTCGGTTATAAGAAAAAAAAAGGAACCGGTATGTGATTGAAAATAATTATGGAATTAATCAATATTCATTATGGCTAATTATTTATTTTACCAATCACGAACTTGGACCACTTTGTGGTCAAGGGGGGCGGCACACATAATGTATAGTTTTTTTTTTGTACCAAACATTATATTGTAAGGTTTTATATTAACTTAATTCATTACATAACTTTGGTTAAGTTCAAATAATGTTACTTATTAAATTGTCATAAGTTCTCAAAATTTTTAATTTGAGGGCATTTTTGTCTTTTCAGAGTATATTAATTTTGGGGTTTTACAACTGGCTACCCAAAAACTCTAAAATTTCCAACTTCCAACATCATTTGCTTATTGAAATTAAGCCTAGAAGTAGTGCTATTGGACTGAAAATGGGTGCAGGCCAAAAGCAGTCCTAAAGGAGAAGTTGTAGGCTTAAATAAGAACTAGGGAATAAGCTCAAAACTTAAATCCCAGATGATGCACTAAAAGCTTGCACTACTAACTAATCTCAAACCAAAAATCAGATTCTCAGCTTATCTAAATAAGCCACAATCAACCCTAGTTCAGTAGCTAAAACTCATGGTCTGCACAAAACCTCTCTGATGCAGCAGCCTAGGATTCTTGGCGAAAAACTAGTGCAAAACTTGACCAATGCAATCCAAACCTTGGGACTCACTTAAATACCTATAGGACACCAGAAAATGCAAAAATGTATACCAAATAGGTTCAGCTTATTGCTGTGCTTATTGGAGCAGCCTAGCTTCAATCTTTTGCAACTATTGATTCAAAAACCTTAAATGCACTATAATATCCTTATCATCTAATCATAACAGCAACAGAAACCTCAACAAATCTCAATCAAAACTCAAATAAGTGCAAATGAACAGTACTTTAAATGAGCTATAAAAACAGTCCCTACATATAACCACTTTAACCAACAGCTAATACTAAATCTACTTATATCAAACTGAAATGAACTAATTATCAACTATTCTATTATTATCTAGGCTACTTAATAACTAATAAGCAAATATCATCAAGCAAAAAGCACTGAAACTGGTTGAGTAAGCTTATGCAGAAAAATAGAGCTAAAAATGAAATGGGACTTACAAAATTCCCCTCAGCTGAACAGAGGGCTTATCTTCAACAAAGCCTATATTTAGATGGGCCAAATACTTCCACTATAATGCTAGAACAGCTTATGAACAGCTTATCCTTCCAGAAGTGCTTATTTGACCATCCAGTTGACTTTTGTTGACTTTTTGTGATTTTTGAGACTAATCAGATTTGAACACAACTAAAACTCACAATAAACTAAATAGCTTATATGAGCTTATAATATGGATAAAACAGCTTATTGAAGCTGGGCTTTTGAATTATTTTTGGATTTTTTTTTTGACTTTTTTCAATGTTTTTTTGACTTTTAAAATGAGATGAACAAAGTATGAGATAAAAAAGTGGAAATAAGCTAACAAGCTACTGAGAACATGAATAAGCTAATATGAAACTTAAAACTTAAAGAGAGACGAATTTATAAGAAACTTAAACTAAAATTTCATTAATAACTTTGAAAATTACAACTAAAAGATGAAATTACAATTAAGAAAACAATTTAAGCAGCCCTACACTACACTAAAAAACTACCTCTAAAGCTAACCATCTTCAAGTGAATGAGAAGGGGGTATTTATAGCACTCGAATGAAGCTTCTAGGAGTCCAGCTCATCCATCCAGGTGAATTTTGTGTTTCTTTTGATCCCATATCCACCGTTTGATCACCTTGGTCACCACTCAAGCAATCTCGACCCTTGGATTAAATTCCCCCAATCATTTGGCACTAAATCTCACACGGATGACTGACATGGCAGGTCTGCCATGTCAGGTTCTTCTAGAAACGCGTGTTGAATGTCCGAATTGCCCTTAATTGTGGTTAATTTGGAGTGGGGTGAATTTAGGGTTCTATGCACAGTAAATTTTGGGGATGAATTTGGGCGCGGGTTGGTTTTGTTTTATTAAAGTTTGACCGGATTTTTTTTATAATGTGGGGGTTGACTGGTGGGTAATATTTGTTGACCGGGTTGAGGTTTGTATCCGGGTTCAAAGAGAAGGGTTGGGCTCGGGCTTTATTAAATGGGCTAGTGGGTTATTGTATTGGGTTGGTGAGTGAGTGGGCTTGGGGTTTGTTAACTTGGGTTAGATTGGATTTGGATTTATAAATAAATCCGGGTTTTTGGTATAGAATTAATTTTGGTTTTGGCAAATAAGTAATAGGATCAAAGATGTAATTTCTGAATTTTTAAGGACCATTGCTGCCATTTTTCAAAAGATGATCTAAGGTCTGATTTTGACAAACTTTGATACTTGGAGGACCACGGTTGACTTTTTGACCATATTTTCTTTTCCGGCTCCGGCTTTGAGTCATTTCCATATCTCGTGCTCGTTTTCCCAGTTTTTCCTCGATTTTGTCCTATTTTTGAAATATCCTTCCCTGCACAATCAAAAACACAATATCTTTTGGCATTTTGGTTAGTTTTTGGTCTTTTTGGGTCCGGTTTTGGTCAAGAAAAGGTATGTGAATAAGCACATACCAAAATCCCCCAGACTAAGCTATTGACGTGTCCTCACGCAATGTTATAAAAACACGTTTTTAAAACCAAAAATTTCCAATCTCTTTTTACTAACTTTGAGAAGTAGCAAAATTTTCAAAAGAGATCAAGAAATCTTAAGTTCTAAAAACTCCCCATTTTTCCTTGTATTTTATTTTTGTATTTTTCTCATTATTCAAGTGACGGCTTTGTTTGACAATCATTATCTATCGATAATTTTTAGGGTCTTCGAGTAGGAAACACGACTCATAAAGAAGTGACCATACGGATAAAATTCGTCGTTCCTGATTTTTCACGAGTCCCCAAACTAAGCTTAAAAACGAAATCATTGCTGTTTACAAGTTAGATTGCCAACACTACTCATAAAACCTAATTGTGGACTCCTTGTTCCCAAATTCCTATTTTCCTCTATTTATTTTATTTTTGGTGAGAAATGAATTTCTTCAAATTCTCATTTCGATAATTTTTAGTCCGATAAAGATACCTAGTTTAGACGCTAAGTAGTTTCCAAACCTTCCCTCGAAAACCGTTGCATACAAAAATGAGGTCCACATCAAGGTCTCTGATTTAACACGATTTTGAGGATATCCCTTTTTTATACGACCGAAACAACTCATCTACGAGTCCAGAGACAGAAGCTTTTATTAGAATACCCCCGGAGTCGAAGTTTGACATTATAACACTTTATCTACAAGTTCAAGCACATTAACGTATTTAATCCTTGGCCCTTTATAACAATCACAACATCGGTTGCGAGCCGGCAAGATGTGATAGTCTATTATGACCTTGGAATTTTTCCTCTGCCTTTATTAGAAGTCTACAACATCGGCTGCGAACCGGCAAGATGTAGAAAACTTTTTATGGCTTTGGATTATTATTATACATTATCATATTCATTAATTATTTGTGTTGCCAAACCCCAAGTCCTACGGCTTTTATAACAATCCCAACATCGGTTGCGAGCCGACAAGATGGAATAGTCTATTACACCGTAACACTGACAGTACCTTGATGTGTTCCCAACTTTCATAAGCAAGAATTGTCTAAGGAAGAAATAAAAACTAATTATCGCCAAAACAAAATACCTTTAATTATTCCTAGATTATTATTATTGGGTGAAACAAGCTTATGGGAACAAAAAGCCACAAATAACTTTGATGAGCTCTAAAGGGATCCAACTACTCCACGTTTAGCAATCTAACTTATAAACAACTCTATCATTTCTCGTTCTTCGCAAATTTAAAATCTTAAATAATAAGATCCGTGAATGCTTAGCCAAATAATCAAGCCATGCATATATAAAGTCGATACGGGAACTTGCAAACTCTTAAAAAGAATTCGCATTTTATAGCTCCTTGTGTAAAAGACTAGCACGAACTTATAGATTATAAAAGGTTAAGGGGACAAGCTAGGGCTCAACACGCCCGATCAAGTCAGAATTTTATTCCTACTCTCACCAGCGGAAAGTCAACAAAATTGTCAAAATTTATTATATTTTTGCAAAAAAATTTTAAAATTTTCTCATTTTTATTTTTTCAATTTTTGGAGGAAAAACGGGGTTGCATGAGTAAACGGCAAAAAATGCAAGGCAAAATCAAATCGAAAGATTACCCCCCTAGACTAAAACGAGACATTGTCCTCAATATCTTAAAGGCAAGGGTTCTCCTACATAAATCTAAGGCCGTTTATTAATTATGCCAAAAGATAGATGTAAACGATAAGATTTAGGATATTGATAAGCAACGAATGATGAAACTCGAGTTGAGAGAAGCAAACCACGAGCACGAGAGTCTTCATCAATCGGGCTAACCTGGACATACACAAACAACCACGAAACACAAGACATGGAATAGGAGCTCCTCCTCTTTATTAAGAAAAATAGAAAGAAGATAGATGGATAAACATGGGGTGCCTCCCATGAAGCGCTTGTTTTTGTTAACCGAGTCACATGAGCTTGACTCGACCCCGAATTTAATTCTCCTTGGGGGAGCATGTGGAAGAGATAATCTCAATCGGACTTTCGTTCAAGATGTTTGGATAAACATTGAAGCACACGAAAGTTCCACTCCGATGAGATACCCACGGCTTTAGAAGATAAAAGCGATGATGCCGGGGTCAAAAACTTTGTCTTCGTTTCCGGCTGGAAACGATAGTAAAGTTTCAAGCAGAGATGACTCCAGGCAGAACGGGAGTTTTTGAACAGGAAGAAGCAGAGAGGAATCACTTTTCTTCAGAATTAAAAGTTCCTTATATGAGGCAGGAAACTTTAAATTCGTATCAAGAGTCAATTTCATCAAAGGATGAATTTCACCATCATCGAGTATGCCTGGCTTAAACACTTTGTCTTCACAAGAAAACTCAGCAGGGTACTCGATGGAGGACTCAATGGAGAAAAAGAAATCATCCTCGGGAGAATGAGGAGCTAAGTCATGAGAAACAATTGTAGCATCCTCAATTATGTTTTCAATTTTAGGGCCTTTTTCAGTAGGTTTGCCATATAACAGATTTTTCCATTCTATTTGATCGGCCCTAAAATCGAAGAGGTCATCATCATTTTGTAAATCATTAAGCTCGGTGTAAGAATCAGATGATGGGGCATGGTATAAAAGATTTTCAACTTCTTTAAGATCAGCATGAAAATCAAAGAGATCATCATCATCTGATGGAAGTGGATCGTTGTGAGCGAGTTCACCGGCGAACTCCTCGGGATAAGAATCACATTTAGACGGATCACGGTTGAGCAAAAATTCCAATTCTCTTAAGTCAGATTCAAAATCAAAGTCATTGTCCTTATCCCCCGGTGGGATTGGATCGATGTGAGCGAGTTCATTGGCGAACTCCTCAAGAAGATAATCAATACTAGAAGTGGTACTGCCACTACTTTGCTCTTCTGATTTTGAATCAACAATTTGAATGGATTTAGGCGGCTTTTCATTAACATCTTCCGGGGGAAGGGAAAATAATGGTTCATCAAATTTCATTTTTAATAATGAGACATCTTCCCCGGGATCACTATCGGTCTCAACAATTTCCGGCGAAATTGGAGCATTATCAGACAACACCTCGAGCTCTTCCCTCGAGATATCACTTCCCTCAATCGGAGGAGAAGGATGGGAAGAGTTGGAAAGGACAGAATCAACAATCTCCACACGATAAACACGCTCCGGAGGTGGGACAAGTGGTGTGCTCTTAGAGCTAGCAATTTCCACCACTTTCGTTGTGATCTCCGAATCTGGTTCATCATCATCAAGAATACTCTTAACATCCGCGGAACAACTTTCAAACCATTTGGTTGAACCGGGTGAAATTTTCATAGCTTTGAGTTCGGCACATTTTTCAGACATACTCTTAACCGCAAATCTTGAGAGAATCAAATCACTTCTTTTGGAAGCAATTACTGGATCAGATTTTTGATTAACCACAGCAACGTTGCTTTTGGTGGTTAGCGGTTTAGAGTTCTGATTGATTTGAAACGTGACTTTTTCATTATCAACCCGCAGAGTTATTTCTTCTCCATACACATCAATCAAATCCCGCCCGGTCCTCAAAAATGATCTTCCGAGAATAAGAGGAACCCGGGGGTCAGCATCAAAATCAACTACCACAAAATCGGCAGGGAAATGGAACTTCCCCACCTTGACAAAGACATCCTCGGCTACCCCTTTAGGAAGGGTGATGGAACGATCCGCAAGCTCGAGGGTCATGCAAGTGGGGGTGAGATCGGGCAGAGAAAGCTTTTTCCAAACTGACAACGGCATTAGGTTGATGCTTGCACCGAGATTGGCCAAGGCGCAGCATTTAACCATTCTCGGAAATTCACAAGGAATGAGAAATTTCCCGAGATCTCCAAGCTTTTCCGGAAGCTTTTTGAGAATTGCCGCTGAGCAGTTTTCATTCAACGGAGTTTTAGCAAGTTCGAATAATTTTTCCTTGTTGCTCAACAAACCCTTTAGTGTGGAAGCAAACTTAGGCATTAGGAGTAAAGCATCCACAAAGCTTATATCAAAATGCAAATCTTGGAGGATTTGAAAGAATTTTTCCATTTGATTTGAAGCTTTATCGCGGAGCTTTTGATCATTCATTCTTGATGGGTAAGGAAGGTTTGCTTTGACTGGAGCTTTTTCGGGCTCATCAATCTTTGGTTCCGATGTTTGGACAACCGTAGGTTGGACGTCTTCGGTTCTTCCGTTGTTAGTAGGAAGTTCCGTGTCCTTGGTCACCTCGGTCTCACGGACGGCTACCTTGGGAGGTAGAGAAGAAGAGGTAGCCGGAGCCATGGGTCCATCATATGAAACACCACTCCTGGTGGTGATTGCTTTCATATCACCCCTCGGGTTAGCAATTGTGTTGCTAGGAAGAGAAGATGTACCCGAGGGTGAGGGTTGATTCATCTGAAAAAATCCACTCATCATGTGCTTAAGCTCGTTTGTTTGTCGAGAAATCGTCGTATCAATCTCCTTCCGTAAGTCAGTTCTCATATTGTTGATTTGTCCTTGCATGTTTCGTATGCTAGCATCGGTTGCTTTCATATAACTCACAAAGTCGGGAGAAGGTGCAACTTGTGGAGGAGGAGGTTGATAGACTTGTTGCGGTTGAGCTTGATAATTGTTTCCACGATTTTGGTTGAAGCTTTGATTGGTTTGAGGAAAACGGTTTTGGTTGTTTTGAACGAGTGTAAAACCGGGTGGTCCCATTTGGTTGCTAACTCGGTAGTTAACTTCACCTTGAGGTCGGAATCCTTGATTTTGATTGTAGTTTGCAGCTGCTACGGTAGCATTGCAAACTTGGCTATCGGTAGCTTGACAATCATAATAAGGATGGGGACCACCACATATAACGCAATTCTCTTGCACCGCTTTGACTTGAGCGGGTTGAGAAGATTGTTTCTTTTGTTTTGAAAGAAGGAAAGCTTCGAACATATCTGCAAGCTTGTCGATCTTAGCATCACTGCTAGAAGCTTGGGTACTTACCTTAGAAACAACCGGTTTGTTCCTTGAGGTAGGCACCTTAGATTTGTTCTCGATAATTGACAGAATTTCTTTCGGCATTCGACTCAAGATATTGCCACCGGTGGATGCGTTGAGTGAATCCTGATCTGATTGAGTTAAAGCATTGTAGAACGTATCGATTTGATGCAATTCCGAGAAACCGTGATGTGGGCATTTCCGTAGGAGATCCTTGAATCGTTCCCATGCCTCACCGAAATTCTCATCAAATCGTTGTTGGAAATTTGTGATTTCATTCCTAGCATTGGTCATTTTAGACGGAGGAAAGAAATAGTTCACGAATTTATGGACGAGATCTTCCCAAGTATGGATTGATTGAGGGGGCTCTTTCTCGAGCCAAATTCGGGCCGCCCCCTCGATGGAAAATGGGAATAACATCAATTTGATAGTGTCGTGAGGGACATCCTTATGGTAGTGTGTTGAGGTCAATTTGTTGAACCATCGGATGTGATTGTGAGGATCTTCCCGATCAAAACCATGAAATTGATTTCCCGTGACAAGTTAAATTAAACCGGTTTCAAGTTTAAAGTTTGTGTTTCGAATCGGGGGTATAACAATAGCATCTCCGTATCCCACGGTGGGACATTGGAGTAACTCTTGCATAGTGCGGAGATCGGGAGCTTTCCCTTGGTTGTGATTATCTCCACCCATCGGCGGGTGTTGATCGTGTTGGTCCATTTCCTCAACGGTTGAGAAATGAACACGGTTGTTTTGACGGATAATCCTCTCGGGATTTGAAAGTGGTGAAAGAAGAGGGTTAGAAGAAGAAGAACGGGTGTGCATACACCAAAAACAAAAATAAAAAGGAAAACCAAATTTGAAAAGAAAATCTTTTTGTATTTTTATATAGGAAAAATTAGAATTATTATATTTTTGGTGATCGTTGATCAACCGAACTCGTTTCTTTCAAAACTACGCGCAACATGGCGGAGAAGCAAAGGTCCGCTCGTAAGCTGATTAAAAACCCGCCTCTTTCGGTCTGCAATTTAATGTCAAGACCATCCTTAAACCCCGTGTATAGGTTATAGTAAAGAAATAATCCGAGAAACGTTTAACTTCACGATCTCTTTTGTTGTTATTCGGAATGGTTTACAACACTTTTGAAGAAAAGTGAGGTTTTATTTTATTTTTGTATTTTTGAAAACACTTTAGGAAAAGTGTTTTATTTATTTTTTGTATATTTTTTTTTTATAAGAACGAGTAACTTCCGAGGAAGGGTCTTCAAAACACGTATCGAAAAACAAAATCACAAATTCTCGTCAACCTTCCCCGGCAGCGGCGCCAAAAATTTGATATATGTCAAATTATAGTCCAAGGAATTGCAAAGGAAATATGCAAAACCCGAGTCGTTTGTCCCGACGAAGATTGAATGGAATTGTGATTCGGGATCGTGATTCGTGAAGTGAATGTGAAAAAGTGAGTGATTGATATGGTTTTAACACTACGAATATGAAATATAGAATGAAAAACAACTAACTAAGCTAAGGGAACAATTAAGATAAGCATACTATCAAAAAATGCAATTTGAAAAAAAAAACGTTGCGCGACGAAATTTAAAAACGTAATTAAAATTGAATTTTTAAATTCTAAATCCTAAATTTATGAAAATAATTTTTCCTAAACTCTAAATATAAAAAGAAAATTTTAGAAAAAAGAAAAATATTTTTTTGACTTTTTATGAATTTTTTATGAATTAAAAACTAATTAAAATGATTTAAATGATTTAAAAATATTAAAACAAGTGGGAAAAATCTGGAAAAATCTGAAATTATACTAGGAATCTAGGAAAAATCAAATCAGAACTAATCTACACCTAAATAAGCAGTTTATCCAAATAAGCAGTTGCAATAAGCACTAAAAATAAGCTAATCTGATCCAGAAATTCCAAAAAGCTCAAATACCAACAAACACACTATATTAAGCATGAAAAAACTGATGGTGACCAAATAAGCTCTAGGAATAAGCAGATAAGCACATGAACATTAGCAATGATGAGGCTGAAACAAGGGCTAAACAGCCAACTAAGGAGCACAATTAAGCAGTCCAAATAAGCAATGAAATGGAATCTTAAGGGGGCAAAAGACTCTCAGAACTACTGGCTACCCAAAAACTCTAAAATTTCCAAATTCCAACATCATTTGCTTATTGAAATTAAGCCTAGAAATAGTGTTATTGGACTGAAAATGGGTGTAAGCCAAAAGTAGTCCTAAAGGAGAAGTTGCAGGCCTAAATAAGAACTAGGAAATAAGCTCAAAACTTAAATCCCAGATGATGCACTAAAAGCTTGCACTACTAACTAATCTCAAACCAAAAATCAGATTCTCAGCTTATCTAAATAAGCCACAATCAACCCTAGTTCAGTAGCTAAAACTCATGGTCTGCACAAAACCTCTCTGATGCAGCAGCCTAGGATTCTTGGCGAAAAACTAGTGCAAAACTTGACCAATGCAATCCAAACCTTGGGAACTCACTTAAATACCTATAGGACACCAGGAAATGCAAAAATGTATACCAAATAGGTTCAGCTTATTAATGAGCTTATTGCAGCAGCCTAGCTTCAATCTTTTGCAACTATTGATTCAAAAACCTTTAATGCACTATAATATCCTTATCATCTAATCATAACAGCAGCAGAAACCTCAACAAATCTCAATCAAAACTCAAATAAGTGCAAATGAACAGTACTTTAAATGAGCTATAAAAACAGTCCCTACATATAACCACTTTAACCAACAGCTAGTACTAAATCTACTTATATCAAACTGAAATGAGCTAATTATCAACTATTCTATTATTATCTAGGCTACTTAATAACTAATAAGCAAATATCATCAAGCAAAAAGCATTGAAACTGGTTGAGTAAGCTTATGCAGAAAAATAGAGCTAAAAATGAAATGGGACTTACAAAATTCCCCTCAGCTGAACAGAGGGCTTATCTTCAACAAAGCCTATCTTTAGATAGGCCAAATACTTCCACTATAATGCTAGAACAGCTTATGAACAGCTTATCCTTCCAGAAGTGCTTATTTGACCATCCAGTTGACTTTTGTTGACTTTTTGTAGTTTTAGAGACTAAATCAGATTTGAACACAACTAAAACTCACAATAAACTAAATAGCTTATATGAGCTTATAATATGGATAAAACAGCTTATTGAAGCAGGGCTTTTGAATTATTTTTGGATTTTTTTTTGTGACTTTTTTCAATGTTTTTTGGACTTTTAAAATGAGATGAACAAAGTATGAGATAAAAAAGTGGAAATAAGCTAACAAGCTACTGAGAACATGAATAAGCTAATATGAAACTTAAAACTTAAAGAGAGACGAATTTATAAGAAACTTAAACTAAAATTTCATTAATAACTTTGAAAATTACAACTAAAAGATGAAATTACAATTAAGAAAACAATTTAAGCAGCCCTACACTACACTAAAAAACTACCTCTAAAGCTAACCATCTTCAAGTGAATGATAAGGGGGTATTTATAGCACTCGAATGAAGCTTCTAGGAGTCCAGCTCATCCATCCAGGTGAATTTTGTGTTTCTTTTGATCCCATATCCACCATTTGATCACCTTGGTCACCACTCAAGCAATCTCGACCCTTGGATTAAATTCCCCCAATCATTTGGCACTAAATCTCACACGGATGGCTGACATGGCAGGTCTCCCATGTCAGGTTCTTCTAGAAACGCGTGTTGAATGTCCGAATTGCCCTTAATTGTGGTTAATTTGGAGTGGGGTGAATTTAGGGTTCTATGCACAGTAAATTTTGGGGATGAATTTGGGCGCGGGTTGGTTTTGTTTTATTAAAGTTTGACCGGATTTTTTTTATAATGTGGGGGTTGACTGGTGGGTAATATTTGTTGACCGGGTTGAGGTTTGTATCCGGGTTCAAAGAGAAGGGTTGGGCTCGGGCTTTATTAAATGGGCTAGTGGGTTATTGTATTGGGTTGGTGAGTGAGTGGGCTTGGGGTTTGTTAACTTGGGTTAGATTGGATTTGGATTTATAAATAAATCCGGGTTTTTGGTATAGAATTAATTTTGGTTTTGGCAAATATGTACAAGGATCAAAGATGTAATTTCTGAATTTTTAAGGACCATTGCTGCCATTTTTCAAAAGATGATCTAAGGGCTGATTTTGACAAACTTTGATACTTGGAGGACCTCGGTTGACTTTTTGACCATATTTTCTTTTCCGGCTCCGGCTTTGAGTCATTTCCATATCTCGTGCTCGTTTTCCCGGGTTTTCCTCGATTTTGTCCTATTTTTGAAATATCCTTCCCTGTACAATCAAAAACACAAAAACACAATATCTTTTGGCATTTTGGTTAGTTTTTGGTCTTTTTGGGTCCGGTTTTGGTCAAGAAAAGGTATGTGAATAAGCACATACCACCAGTACATGGATGATGATGAATATCTTCCAACTCAGAGCGTTCAGGAAAGCCCAATGAATGATCAGAAGGAGTGGACAAAGGAGTAGCAAGAGTGGAGACACCAGCAGGAACATTAGAGCTATCAGCAGAATTGACAGCAGCAACAGGAACACTACCAGCAGGAACCGAAGAAATACCAGCAGAATCCATATTCCTACAGGCTTCAACTGC
The DNA here is from genome assembly GCA_021014915.2 of Artemisia tridentata subsp. tridentata. NCBI lineage: Eukaryota > Viridiplantae > Streptophyta > Magnoliopsida > Asterales > Asteraceae > Artemisia > Artemisia tridentata. The sequence continues at coordinate 329,184,049 of CP139508.1, read as the reverse complement.
AGCTTGTCTTAAGAGCTCCTCTGTTTCTTTTGTGATTTCAAAACCAAACTTTTCAGCTGCTTCCTTGGCATCATGTTCTTGTCTTTGAAGCCTTGCAAGATCTTCTGCAAAACTTGAATCACCTTCATCCATGCCAGAAGTATCTTTAACTTCAGAACCTGCAAAGTGGTTAGAAGGAAAAGAAAGAACAACAATGGTTTGTTCATCACACTCAGAGTCTGAATCATCATCTGAGGTACCTGCATTGTTAGTTTGACAATCCTGTGTACCTGCAGATTGATTAGCTTTGAATCTAGAATATCCTAATGTATCAGTCAGATAATCAAGGTCAAAATACCACTCATGACCTGCACCCTGTATATTAGGTTTATCCTCAAGATATCTCAGATTGAGTGTCTCTTCTATCCTCTTAGCAGATAAATTATAAACCCTATAGGCCTTACTATGAGCAGAATAACCTACAATAAATCCCTCATCAGCTTTCCCTTCAAATTTACCTAGGTGATCACTGGTGTTCAAAATAGTCACATGACATCCAAAAGGTTTAAAATAACTAATGTTAGGAACCTTCCCAGACAAAAGTTCATAAGGTGTTTTGTTGTGAGGACTAGTAATCAATACCCTGTTCAAAACATAACAAGCAGTCATGGTAGACAACTTAGAGTCAGCCAACATTGATCTAGCTGCTTCTATAAGGGTTCTATTCTTTCTTTCAGCAACCCCTTTTTGTTGTAGGGTTCTGGCATTACTATAGTCCCTTTTAATCCCCTTTTTCCCACAGAGTTCAATTAAGTTAGAGTTTTTAAACTCTGTTCCATTGTCACACCTTATTGTCTTAACCTTTTTATTTAGCTGGTTTTCAATTAAGGCAAGAAAGTCCCTAATCACATGGAAGGTTTCATCCTTAGTACCTAAGAAGAAAGTCCAACAAAACCTGCTAAAGTCATCTGTAATCACCAGGCAATAGTACTTATGGTCAATACTTCTGATGGAAGTAGGACCAAAAAGATCCATATGAAGTAACTGGAGAGGCTCAGTGATGGTGCTCACAGCTGTGATGGCCTTGTAAGAAGCTTTGTGCTGCTTTCCTTTGTTGCAGGCAACACAATTATGTTCATTTGTGAAGGTCTTGAGAGGAAGCCCTTTTACCAATCCATTCTTTGCAAGCTTGTTGATGGTCTTGAAGTTCACATGTGCCATCCTCTTATGCCATTTGGTAGATTCATCCAGAGATGCTTTTGCCACCAAGCAAGCTAAATCACCTTCAGGCTGGACATCATTCAATTTGAAGTTGTAAAGGTTGTGTCTTCTTGGAACTTTAAGTACAACCTGACTCTCATCAGGAAACTTGAAGTCTTTGGACAGCACAAGACAGTCAGTCTCAGTGAAGAGAACACTGTTCTTCTTGTCACAAATTTGTGAGACAGAGAACAGATTAAAGTTCTGAAGTTCTTTCACATAAAAGACATTTTCAAAATCCTGCTTGGAAGTCCTAATAGTTCCTTTCCCTGTTATCTTGCCATCCCCTCCTCCAAAAGTCACAGTGCCTCCATTAATGGATACAAAATCATGCAATATTTCTTTGTTTCCTGTCATGCTTCTAGAACACCCACTATCAACAATACCTAAGTCTTTACTTCTAAGAGGATTTTCCTACAACCAATAGAAAATACAACAATATTAGTTACAATGGGAGACCCAAGTCATAACTGACTTGGGCCTGCCTTGTGGATCAGAAAGATTTAAACCATGTAGATTGATGAGATCCACCATTGTTCTTGGACCCCATTCTCAAATATTGGCCATTATGTCTCCAAGAACAACCTGCTGAGGACTTAACAGCAGTTTCCCATCTTTCCCCCCCTTTTTGCATTGGGTCATAATAAACAGGCCTATAATCATTCTGAAAGTAAGAGCTTGTAGGTCTGATGAATGGTCTAGCAGCATTACTTTTCCAACCAGCAGGAATAGGTTTACCAGCTGGAACGGGTTTTCCTGCTGTAAATGGCTTGCCAGCAGGAACTGGCTTACCAGCAGGAATTGGTCTACCAGCAGAAACTGGTTTACCAGCAGGAAAAGAAGCTCTGCCAGAGCTCGTTTGTGCTGCTTGAGGAACAAATGGGGGTATATTTTCAATATTATTCCACACAGGTCTAGATTGCTGTTGTCCAGCACACACACCCATTCTATTCTCATAAAAATCACAATCTTTAATAAGATGAGAATAACTACCAAAAACAAAACATGATTTCTTTCTAAAAGATTTGTTCTTAACATGACTTCTCTTATTACACACAAACTTATCACTACCAAAACTAGAAATAGAAATGTTTTTAACACAATGAAAAGAAATGACTTCAAAAGAAGCTGTCTTTGAATTTGATTCATCATCAGCTACTCTTGATGAGAAGTCATGAGACTTGGGTGTGGAAGACTTGTCACTTGAATCACATGAGGAAAAGTCATTGGTCTTGGGTTCTGAGGACTTTTCACTGTTAGAACAAGAGACAGAGTCATTAGATTTACAATCAAATTCAGGCAAGTCATTGGTCTTTTTGCCATAGGTCATATGTGATTCATCAAAGTCTATGTCAAGGACTGTGTGGGTAGAGGTAGGCTTAAACACTCCTCTTATAGGTGGAGGAACAGTATTCATTCCTCCTTCTCTAACATACTTAACAGGAATTTGGTAATTTACTTCCTTAGGGGTAGGGTCAAAACTTCTTGACTTATCAGGGTCATCAACTTTATGATACCCCAAACCTCTCTTAGACTTTCCAGGCTGAGTGCTATCATTTAACTTAACTACGTGATTAGATGATTCTTGCCATGAATTAAACCTGGCCACTTCACTATCTAACTTAGCCTGCAAGTCCTGTTTCTCTAAATTCACCTTAGCATTTTCACTTTCAGAATATTTTAACAAATTAGTAGTGTTTTCCAAATCTCTTTCTAAAACCCTAATCTTTTCTTCATATGCTAACTGATTATTTTGGTACCAATCCTTTTGTTTTTCTAAAGTTTTAAGTGTACTTTTATATGCTTGAACTTGTACAAACAATTCTTTATATTGAGACTCGACATCATCAAACTCTTTCTTAAGTTCAGCATACATATCATTACATCCAAAAGGACAAATTTGTACCTTAGATGAGATACCCATCAAAGCAAATTCCTCAGCCACATCTGCCTCATCTTCTATCTCACATCCAGCAAGCATTCCATAAACTTGAGCATCACCGCTTTCCTCATCATCTCCCTCATGTTGAGTCCAATCCACCATGGAATCAACAGATAGCAAGGCTTTAGGCTCCTCTGAGTCTAATTCTTTGAGCTTGAATGCAGAGTATCTGGTCTTATCATCTGCCTTCTTTTCTTTGCATTCTCTTGCAAAGTGACCCAGTTGTGAGCAGTTGTAACATCTAGCCTTCCTTTTATCAAACCTTGCTCCATCCTTCCTATTGAATTGGATCTTCCTGCCAGCCTTCTTTTCAAATTTGTTCACCTTCACCGAAAGCATAGCCATCTGCCACTTGATATCCAATTCTTCCAAGTCCAACTTATCAATCTGGTCAAAGTCTTCATATGCAAGCTGCTGTTGTGGTTCACTTTTAGCAACAAAAGAATGAAGCACATCTTCAATTACATTGCAAGAATTTGAATGTGTTCTTGGTGTAGTAGGGGTATATGAGGTTGATGATGATGAGGTTGGGCTATCAGCATATGTAAGCTTCTTGTTAGTGCTGGTAGTACTAACAAATGCTGAGTGAGTTGGAGCAGAGGAATTGTAGCTTGAACCTCCCTTGATATCAATCTCAAGTGACCTGAGCTTGTTGTATAGGTCATCAAAGCTTAAATAATCAAGACCACCCTTTGTTTTGAGAGTGATTGATACTTGTGACCAGGAGGAAGGCAATGCTCTCAAGAACTTGGTATTGCAATCTTCATTATTGTTGGGAATTAAAATTAAGCAGTTAGTACGGTTGAAGAATACAAGAACAGTTAGTACTGCTGATGAAGAAAAGTTCGGACTGCTTAGAAGATCAAGGTGAAACCGTGTGAAGATAAATATGGAATGGATATGATGTATATCTTATTTGTATAGAATGATACGAATATAGTTTACTTGTAAAGGACTCTTTGTGTTATAAAAAGAGATCCTTAGTTAGGGTTTTATATACCTAATCGATATCCATATCTGCTATATGTACAAGCATTGTTAAGAGCTTCATGTTTAATCGTTCAATATATTGAAAGCAATGTGTTTGGTTAAATAATTGTCTTGTTTATTATTGTTACATTTATACAATCATATAATCACCAAACACATATTCTTCTAAGTACTTGGTAGTAAATTCCGCGTGCTATCAAGTATATATTCAAAGTATCCCCAACACAACGTGTGTGTTTAGATCCGGTCAAGTGGTATCAGAGCCAGGTTTCTGATACTTTGAGTTTAGAAGATTCAGAAGTATTTACTCACTAGCAACCAAGAAGATGGACATGGAGACATGATGAACTCAAATAAGTACATTTTATTACTATCATTTATCCTATTAATTTGACTTGTTTTACTATATTATGTATGAGGATTGATACTTAATCGTTTACTTTTGTAATTCTCAGGTAAAAACAAGCATTTGGTGAAACTTAGCGATTATGGACTAATAATGGAGCAAAACGTACATAAAGTGGAAGTCTACTGACATGGACAAGATCAAGTCAATTCTGCTCCAGATGCGCCGCATCTTACTCTCGACATGCACCGCATCTCTATCAAGATATCACCAGATACGATCCAAGATACAAGAGGACATGCGCCGCATCTAATCAAGAGTTACGCCGCATCTTCTGGCGGTGTACGAATATTCCTGAATATTATAATCTTGGACCCCACGCGAAGTTAAGTACATACGCCGCATCTACTTAAGTAGATGCGCCGCATCTTCCCTCAGACAGAAACTATAAATACCCCGTAGACCTGACGAATTAAAGAGTTCGAAACCCTAAAACCGAAGTTCGGACAGCAGAGCAAAAGGACGAATTCAGTCAAGGAGGCAGCACAAGACACACCCAAATCGAAGATACAAGAGCTGTAAGAAGGTGCTGCATGTATTTAATTCATTAAGTAGTTTTGTTTTATTGTGTTAGCAAACTTTAATTCATCAGGATTGGTGGCTTGTGTAATGTGACAACGAAAGATTGCACTCCCTTTAATACTTGCTTTCCCATCAATTAAAGTTTATATGTTGATGTCTTTGGTTACTACTTATTAGTGCATTGATAACCTCTGTGTTTATTAGTGGCTTGCGGGCATCCGACTGCGGGACAAGATGTGGCTCCCACGGTTGTTTCTAAATTGATCACTTAGGAATAACTTTTAGACATAAGTAATCATTAAGGGTTTACTCGCCGATGAGAATAGGACCAACGAGAAAGGGTTAATTACATACACTTCATATAAAGCTATCAATAAAACAAGTGACAATCTACTTAATCATAAGGACAGCCCTCTTATTGTCTCGAGTATCTATCTGTGTACGTGTGTGCTACTTGCTGATTCGTGCCTATTTGTTTATTTTATTATTTAATTGCAAACAAAACTGTGCCAGTCTCTCAGGCTGAAACCCCCTTGCGTTAGGATATTAAAATACTGATTAGAATAACTAGATAATACGTTCCACTCTTAGTGATCGACACTCTACTTACCATTATCTTCATACTGACCGGGTACACTGCTCGTTAAGTGTGTGTGTTATTGATAAGTTGGCTAAATATAAATTTAAAACTTGAGTAGGCATTAAAACTGCTAAACCGCAACGACACATCACGCGCATCAAGTTTTTGGCGCCGTTGCCGGGGAGTGAATTGTTATTATCTGTTAATTTGATTAGTATTTTAATTAGGTTTTTCTTTTTATTAGATTAATTGCATCATTGTACTATTTTGCATAATTGTTGTATTGTGTGCTATTTGTTTTCTTTTATTTTTGCTTTTATTTGTTTTTGTTCGTGTGTTTTATTTTTGTTTTATTTTTCGTTTTTTGTGTGTTCTGCTATCGTTGTACTGTGCTAAATCAAACGATACGGCGCATCTGATCTCTCAGATACGGCGTATTGCGTTCAATTTTTTTATATACAACGCGTTTAATTAATTCGATACGACGCATCTTTTACCCAAGATACGGCGTATCTGTTTTTAATAAGAAAATTTTTCTAAGCGATAAAGTAATACGACGCATCTGCTTTTGCAGATACGGCGTATCTGTTTTTGATAAAAAAAAATTTTCTAAACGTTAACGCCATACGACGCATCTGCTTTCGTAGATACGGCGTGTCTATTATTTTAATTAAAAACAGTTTGCGAATTATTAAACAGATACGGCGTACCGATCTCTGTCGATACGGCGCATCTTACTGAATCAAAAATCGATATTTATTTTTAAACGTAACGAAAATACGGCGCATTAACTTTCGTTAATACGACGCATTTAATTTTAATTAGATAAGCCGATTTTTGATTAATTAATCCGATACGGCGCATTCATAAATTCTAAGCGGCGTATCTATTTTCTGGATAAAGTCTGATTTAATTTCAACGATTATAAGATACAGCGTATCCCATTTACAGGATACGGCGCATCAACAGCAAATATCAGAAGCTTTTATTTTACTTTGATCGTTTCACCCTTCTTTTGCACGAGTAAGTTTTATTTCAGGAAGATGGACGATCCGGATATTACAATGGAAGAATATATCAGATTTGAAGAGGAAAGAGCCTTGAGCAATAATGGGATATACGAGTGGGAAAGAGCAAGATATGGTGCACAGGTCATCATGGATAAAGAACCCACGATGGAAGAATACTTGTTATTGAAGCATTGCTCAACAAACTTCCATCTAAAGAAAAAGATCCAGGGAGTTTCACTATTCCTTGTCAAATTAAAAATTTGCATATTGAAAATGCCTTAGCCGACCTAGGAGCTAGTATAAGTCTTATGCCCTCTTCTATGTATGATAAATTAGGTCTTGGTGAACCAAAACCTACTAGGATGTGCTTAGAACTAGCTGATAGGTCCATACAATACCCATTAGGAATAGCGGAAAATATATTAATAAAAGTTGATAAATTTGAATTACCTATCGACTTTGTTATCCTTGATATGCCTGAAAATTCTAGAACTCCTATAATATTAGGAAGACCATTTTTAGCCACTGCTAGGGCGATGATTGATGTTTTTAATAAAAAAATAACTCTTACCATAGGAAAAGATGAGGTTGAGTTTAACATGGAACAATCTATGAGTAAAGATAATTCCGATGATGATGAATGCTATAACATCGATGTTTCTGATGACACGATTAATCAATTTACTCAGAGATTGTTAAAAAATAATTTGCTTGATTCTTTTCTGCTTAAAAATTTAGAAAACACAATTGCTATAGAAGATCAAGTTGATGAGAATACTATTGATTATAATTTTGCTGCTGATTCTGCTGTATGTAACGCAATGCGGCGCATCGAAAACCTCGATGCGGCGCATCTATCTGATGACAGCAGCGATGTAATTAAAGAACAGGTTTATTCCGCTAGTGCTACTGAAATTGATAATGTTAAACCTGTGCTTAAGGATCTTCCTTCTACTTTAGAATATGCTTATTTAAACGGAAATACTAATTCACCCGTTATTATTGCATCTGACTTAACGCCAAAAGAAAAAGAGTCTCTTTTGCAGGTATTATATAAACGAAGAGGAGCATTAGCATGGAGTATGTCTGATATTAAGGGAATTAGCCCGTCATTTTGTACACATAAAATCCTTATGGAAGATGAATTCAAACCAACTATCCAACCTCAAAGGCGTTTGAATCCAAAAGTCCAAGATGTGGTAAAAAACGAAATCGTAAAGTTACTTGACTCCGGACTTATCTACCCAATTTCCGACAGCTCGTGGGTCAGTCCTATCCACGTTGTGCCGAAAAAAGGAGGAATGACGGTAGTACTCAATGACGACAATGAGCTAATCCCTTCAAGAACCGTTACCGGATGGAGAGTTTGCATTGACTACCGCAAACTCAATGATGCTACGCGAAAAGATCACTTCCCTCTTCCATTTATTGATCAAATGTTAGAAAGACTATCAGGATATGATTATTATTGTTTTTTGGATGGTTTTTCAGGTTTCTTCCAAATACCCATTGCCCCCGAGGATCAAGAGAAGACGACTTTTACCTGCCCTTATGGAACCTTCGCCTATAGGAGAATGCCGTTCGGACTATGCAACGCCCCTGCTACTTTCCAACGCTGTATGACGGCTATCTTCCATGATATGGTAGAAGACTTTATGGAAGTCTTCATGGACGACTTCTCGGTGTTCGGTAACTCATTTAGTGATTGTCTCTTTAAACTTGATAAAATGCTTGCTAGGTGTGAAGAAACTAACCTTGTTCTTAATTGGGAAAAATGTCACTTTATGGTTAGAGAGGGAATTGTGTTAGGACATAAGATTTCTGGGAAAGGTATAGAAGTCGATAAAGCTAAAATTGATGTAATTGCTAAACTACCTTACCCCACTAACGTAAAAGGCGTTAGAAGTTTTTTAGGGCACGCTGGATTTTATCGTAGATTCATAAAGGATTTTTCAAAAATATCTAGGCCTATGACCCAATTATTGCTAAAGGATGCAAAGTTTGATTTTTCTGATGATTGCAAAAAGGCATTTAATATACTTAAAGAAAAACTAACTTCTGCACCCATTATAATTTCGCCAGATTGGAATCTGCCTTTTGAATTAATGTGTGATGCTAGTGATTATGCTGTTGGAGCCGTACTTGGCCAAAAGATAGATAAGAAATTTAAGCCAATTTATTATGCTAGCAAAACATTGAATAATGCCCAAGAACACTACACCACCACGGAAAAAGAACTTTTAGCAGTAGTTTTTGCATTCGATAAATTTAGATCATATCTTATATTGTCAAAAACTATGGTTTACACTGACCATTCTGCTTTGAAGTATTTGTTCAATAAACAGGATGCCAAGCCAAGGCTTATTAGGTGGGTTTTATTGCTCCAAGGATTCGATATTGAAATTAAAGATAAAAAGGGTGCCGAAAATCTAGCTGCTGACCACTTATCTAGACTTGAAAACCCTGACATGGAGGTGCTTGACGAAAGGGAAATAGCTGATGACTTCCCTGATGAACACCTTATGATGGTAGGAATTAAGAGCAATAATAATGGACCATGGTACGCCGATTTTATAAACTTTATTGTTGCAAATGAAATTCCAAAAGGGCTAACATCCGACGAGAAAAGGAGGTTTATAACTCGCTCTAGCGAGTATATTTGGGATGAACCTTATGCCTTTAAATTATGTCCTGACAATATTATACGAAGATGCGTAGATGGTGATGACATTCCTGCAATATTGGCACATTGCCATTCAGGGCCAACAGGGGGACATCACGGTCCAGTCATCACAAGAAGAAAGATCCTGGATGCGGGATTTTACTGGCCCACTATGTTGGAGGATGCGAAAGATTATATAAAAGGATGCGATGCGTGTCAACGATCTGGAAATATTACATCAAAGAACGAAATGCCGCAAAACTATATCCATGTATGTGAAGTTTTCGACATATGGGGATTAGACTTCATGGGACCGTTTCCTGAATCTAAAGGTAATAAATATATTTTAGTTGCTGTTGACTACGTATCAAAATGGGTCGAAGCGCAAGCGTCTCCAACAAACGACAGCAAGGTAGTACTTAAATTTTTGCAAAATTTGTTCTCTAGATTTGGAATTCCTAAAGCATTAATTAGTGATAGGGGAACGCACTTTTGTAATCACCATCTGGGAAAAGCCTTGCAAAAATATGGAGTATATCATAGGGTTTCCACCGCATACCATCCTCAATCAAATGGTCAAACTGAAGTAACCAATAGAGCTATAAAACGAATTCTTGAAAAAACGACTGGGTATAATCCTAAAGGGTGGTCTAACAAGTTAAATGATGCTTTATGGGCATTCCGTACAGCCTATAAGACACCAACGGGATGCACTCCATTTCGTCTTGTATACGGAAAAGCATGCCACCTACCGGTCGAAATTGAACAAAGTGCATATTGGGCTTTGACAAATTGTAATATGGATATGGAAGCTGCAACGAAGGACCGTTTCATGGAACTTAATGAACTCTATGAACTAAGAGATGAGGCCTACAAAAATACTAAGATCTACAAAGAAAGAACTAAAAGATGGCATGACTCGAGGTTACGTGGGGATAAAACGTTTGCTATTGGAGAGAAAGTGCTACTATTTAATTCCAGATTAAAGATGTATCCTGGTAAACTTAAATCAAGATGGACGGGACCATTCGTTGTCAAGAAAGTGTATCCATACGGAACTATTGAAATATGCGATAAAAATGGTTATATATTCAAAGTGAACGGGCAACGTGTGAAGAAATACTTTGATAATAGAATCGATGATAATGAGAATGAGGTGGTGGAGTTTGAACCCGACGTATTGGAATAATGAGCTGAACGTGAGTCTAACTTGAAGACTCTGGAATAAAGACAAGTGCTTACCGGGAGACAACCCGGATTTATCTTTTATTATTCTGTTTTCTGTGTCGAGTCAGTCCAGGCCGCACGAAGATACGGCGCATCTCAGTCGTGAGATGCGACGCATCCTCTGCAATGGTTGTATCTTATTTTATTTTTCTGCATTTTTATTTTTCGACTTTAAAACTATTTATCAGTTTATTTTAATACGGCGCATCCCTGGTTAAGGATGCGGCGCATCTTTATTCTGATCCGTATTAATTCCAGGCTCGATACGGCGTATCTTCTTCAATAAGATACGGCGCATCGATTAACCTGATGATTTTCAGTTTTAATTTTTAAGTTTTATTTTTCCTAACTACTAATGTGTTATGCAAGTTGAACCTTTCTTATCTTAGGTGTGTTTTAAAGTGTTGGTGGTATTATAGTTTCCTGGATTTCCTGTGGATACGTCAAGTATGAAGCTTTAACGTTCTAATCCACAAGAAAGATGATTTTTGCTAATGGAGGATCATACCGAGCAAATCTCAGGGGAGTTTTTCTTGTTCTAATTCTTTTATTTTCCAGTTTTTAACCTTTTATACAAACAACGAGGACGTTGTTTAACTTAAGTGGGGGGATAGGAGAATTAGAACACTTAACACTTACTTGTCCTACTTTTTCAAAAATTATGCTTAAAATGTGCTTAATATATCAAACTTAAAAAAATTTTAGCATGTTTTTGTTTAAGATCTAAGTTACATAACTGCACACATGACGTTATTTTCAAAAATTGTGATTTTTCCAAAATTCACAAATCTATGAGTGTGCCGGTGACTTGTAAACTTTAGAACTTGGCTTGTATACTATTCGAGACCACCATAATGAGTATTATTTATATAATTGGAATGACTTGTCTAACTTGGTAAAATTCTAGGATTACACCAAATAGCCTTTATATGTTATGTGTTATTAGCTAACTACACTGGTTAGTTAACCCCCGTATAAAACCCTTTTGTTACTCTCATTTTTAGAGTAAGATACCCCTAGAAAAACCCTCAGAGCCATTCCTTTCGTTTCTTACACCTATGTTTAAAATGTTTCGTTACACCCTTACACCTTAGCCTACCCTGTAGATTAGAATCCGTGGTTGGTTAATTGCTATAGGCAGAGTGTGTGTTTCCTTACATTACCTGTGTTCGCATGCGTAATTCATTATCTATGGTTAGGTCGGGAAATTGCACAATGCAAATTGGAGTGAAAGTAAATATTGTATATTTTTGAGTTTATTTTTCGTGTGTTTACTACTTTCACTATTACCGTTATTTCTGAAAGTATGAAAAGTATGAAAAAAAAAATTATCCGGAAAGAAAGTTGTAGTGATGTGGTGAAATTTTACACATCTATGTTTATGTTTCAAAAAAAAAAAAAAAAAAAAAAAAAAAAAAAAAAAAAAAAAAAAAAAATCGAAAAAATGAGAAAAGAAAAAGAAAGAAAAAAAGAGTTGGATGTTTATTTTAAGCCAACGATGTAGAGTTATGAAAGTGGTCGATATCACCACTATTTGTTATACTATATTTATGGATTGAATGGGAATTGGCAGTTATGGGAATGCCGATTAAGGTTTATTCTTTGATTAAGATTTTGTTGAGTATAATTCGTGTCTACCAAAAGCGTGTGTTTCAAGTGTTAAAGCGTGAGTTATTCAATGATATGAGTCTTATTCATGGGATGGTTGGGATAGTGATTAACCACACTTAGGATTTTAATCTATTTGTTTTGTTTTGTTTATTTTTACTTTTACACCAATTTATATCCCAAATATTATCCATACCCTGTATTGTTCTTTATCCAACCGAACCTTTGATTTATTGAGATTAGGGATTTGAGCAATCTTAAGTATCGTGGTCGTGGATTCGGCTATGTATTTATGATTTTGTCGCCCTTTTTGATATATTATTATTGGTGAAGTTTGGACCTATCTTTAGCCTATTCGAGTTAAGGATTTGAGCAATTGCAAGTATCGTGTTCGTGGATTCGATCATGTATTTGTGATTTTGTCGCCTTTTCTGGAATTTGAGATCGATAGTGATTAAGAATAATTAACCCTTTAGCCTAAAAACCCTTTTTACCGCTTTAGACTTGTTATTCCTTAGCTTTAGTGGTGGAGATGTGTATACTTGCCAAGCTTATGATAGAATATTCGTCGCGACTGGACAGTTAAACGATTAGATTTGCTTTTATCGACTTATTTTATTTTACTTCTAATTCGTTAAGTGTTTAGTTGTGTGATTATGAAATAAACGAATACATGCTTAAATATAAAAATAAATCCTAATACATCTTTTAGGATAAATTTTCATAAATGAAATTCTAAGGTTTACTTGGGGACAAGTAAAGTTCAAGTGGGGGGATATTTGATGAACTCAAATAAGTACATTTTATTACTATCATTTATCCTATTAATTTGACTTGTTTTACTATATTATGTATGAGGATTGATACTTAATCGTTTACTTTTGTAATTCTCAGGTAAAAACAAGCATTTGGTGAAACTTAGCGATTATGGACTAATAATGGAGCAAAACGTGCATAAAGTGGAAGTCTACTGACATGGACAAGATCAAGTCAATTCTGCTCCAGATGTGCCGCATCTTACTCTCGACATGCGCCGCATCTCTATCAAGATATCACCAGATACGATCCAAGATACAAGAGGACATGCGCCGCATCTAATCAAGAGTTACGCCGCATCTTCTGGCGGTGTACGAATATTCCTGAATATTATAATCTTGGACCCCACGCGAAGTTAAGTACATACGCCGCATCTACTTAAGTAGATGCGCCGCATCTTCCCTCAGACAGAAACTATAAATACCCGTAGACCTGACGAATTAAAGAGTTCGAAACCCTAAAACCGAAGTTCGGACAGCAGAGCAAAAGGACGAATTCAGTCAAGGAGGCAGCACAAGACACACCCAAATCGAAGATACAAGAGCTGTAAGAAGGTGCTGCATGTATTTAATTCATTAAGTAGTTTTGTTTTATTGTGTTAGCAAACTTTAATTCATCAGGATTGGTGGCTTGTGTAATGTGACAACGAAAGATTGCACTCCCTTTAATACTTGCTTTCCCATCAATTAAAGTTTATATGTTGATGTCTTTGGTTACTACTTATTAGTGCATTGATAACCTCTGTGTTTATTAGTGGCTTGCGGGCATCCGACTGCGGGACAAGATGTGGCTCCCACGGTTGTTTCTAAATTGATCACTTAGGAATAACTTTTAGACATAAGTAATCATTAAGGGTTTACTCGCCGATGAGAATAGGACCAACGAGAAAGGGTTAATTACATACACTTCATATAAAGCTATCAATAAAACAAGTGACAATCTACTTAATCATAAGGACAGCCCTCTTATTGTCTCGAGTATCTATCTGTGTACGTGTGTGCTACTTGCTGATTCGTGCCTATTTGTTTATTTTATTATTTAATTGCAAACAAAACTGTGCCAGTCTCTCAGGCTGAAACCCCCTTGCGTTAGGATATTAAAATACTGATTAGAATAACTAGATAATACGTTCCACTCTTAGTGATCGACACTCTACTTACCATTATCTTCATACTGACCGGGTACACTGCTCGTTAAGTGTGTGTGTTATTGATAAGTCGGCTAAATATAAATTTAAAACTTGAGTAGGCATTAAAACTGCTAAACCGCAACGACACATCACGCGCATCAAGACACCTCAAACCTCAATCCTTGCTAAACTCCCCATGCTGAAACAGAATGAATATGATTTATGGTGGCTCAGAATAGAGCAATATTTCATGGTGCAAGACTATGCATTATGGGATATCATTATCAATGGTGATTCCTTCAAACCAATTCCTGTTGAAGAAACACGTGCTGATGGTTCCAAGATCACAAAGCTTAACACTGAGCCAGTTACAAACGAGGAGAGAATTAAAAAGAAGAATGATCAGAAGGCTAGGAATTTGTTACTAATGGCAATTCCTAATGATCAAGTGCTGAATTTTAGCCATTACGAGACTGCTAAAACTCTTTTTGAAGCAGTGGTGGAAAGATTTGGTGGCAATGAAGCTACCAAGAAGGCACAGAAAACCCTACTTAAGCAAAGTTATGAGAACTTCACTGCATCAAGCAATGAAACTTTGGACCATATCTTTAATAGGCTTCAAAAGATCATCAGTCAACTTACTGTGTTGAAGATTGTTGAGCAGAAGGTGAAGAAGAGTGGTAGCACCAGTTCCAGTTCAGGGAATATGGCTTTCTTATCTTCTTCAAACAGTTCGAATCATGAAGATGAAGAAGCAGTTGGTACTGCTAAACCAACAGTTAGCACTGCTAGTGTAAAAACTAGTACTGCTGGCTTGACTGAAGAGACCATATATGCATTTGTGTCAGAACAGTCTGGTGGGTCTAAGATCTTTAATGAAGATCTTCTTCAACTATTGAGGATTGGACATCTGATGATGAGGATGTAGAGGTTAAGGACAAACCTAATGTTGTTAAGGTAGAAGTTAAACATGCTCCTAAAGTGGTTAAGACTGAAAACATAAAACCAGTTAGGAAAGATGTTAGATATGCTGAGATGTATATGACTAAGAACAGATCACCAATTTCTGAGGGTAGTAATAGGAACTGGAATCACTCAAAATCTAAAAAATTGGATGATAAGTTTGCTATGATTAGAAAAGTGTGCTTGTTTTGTAGAAGTTTTGATCATATGGCTGCTTATTGTGATTCTAACCCATGAAAAAAGAGGGTCTCTGGGAATACAAGGGTGAATAGGAATAACAATGCTAGGGTAACTCAAAATAGTTCAACTAGATTGACAAGCCCTAATGCAAATCATAAGATGTCACCCAAAGCTGTTATGTTAAAGACTGGCACCAAAACAGTTTTAACTGCTAGTCAAAATAAGTGGTTTAATAACAAGCAAATTGTTTCAAGTGCAAAACAATTTTTAAATCATGCACAAACAGTTAAAAGGCATTTTTATGAGAAAACAGCAATGACCAATCAGAAGTGGGTGCCTAAATTTAAACAAGCAGTTCCAACTGCTAGGTCAGCAGTTCCAACTGCTAGACCAGCAAATCCTACTACTAGGCACTTAAATGTTAAGGGAAAAAGGGGCAATGATGTCAAAGCCTCAGCACATTGGGTTAAAAATTCTACCAAACCCAATGGTGCATCAAAGACCTCCAACAAGTTTTCTTATCTTGATGCACAAGGCAGATCCAAACCAGTGATGGTTTGGATCCCCAAAAGAAACTAACACCTTTATTTTGTGTGCAGGAACATCCTTCATATGGTAAAGAAGATAGAGGATATTCAGACAGTGGATGTTCAAGGCACATGACTGGCAACATGTCATATCTGTCAGACTTTATTGCTCTGGATAGAGGACCAGTTGTCTTTGGTGGTGGTATTGGAGGAAGGATTACTGGTAAAGGGGTAATTAAAACTGGTAATCTTGATTTTGAAAATGTGTATTATTTATCAGAACTTAAGTACAATCTTTTTAGTGTATCACAAATTTGTGATAAACAGAAAAAAGTTTTATTTACTGATACTGATTGTCTTATTCTTTCTCTTGATTTCAAGCTACCTGATGAAAGTTAAGTATTGCTTAAAATCCCTAGAAAGGATAATACATACAGTGTTGAGATGAATAAACTAGTTCCTAAGGTTGGACTTACTTGTCTTGCTGCAAAAGCCACATTGGAAGAATCAATGTTGTGGCACAGGAGGCTTGGTCATGTTAATTTTAAAACCATTAACAATATTGCTAAAAATGGGTTGGTAAGAGGTTTACCATATAAAACTTTTCTCAATGACCAAACCTGTGTTTCTTGCCTTAAAGGTAAGCAACACAGAGCCTCATGTAAGCCAAAGACCCAGAACTCTATTTCTCAAGCTTTATATATTTTTCATATGGACTTGTTTGGTCCTACTTCTGTGAATAACTTTAACTTTAAGAGATACTGCCTTGTTGTCACTGATGATTTCAGTAGGTTTTCTTGGGTATTCTTTATGAAAACTAAGGATGAGACTAGTGAAATCTTTAAGACCTTCATTGTTGAAGTAGAAAACCTAGTTGATAAGAAAGTTAAAATAATCAGATGTGACAATGGGACTGAATTTAAGAATAGGGTGATGGATGATTTTCTTAGAGAAAAAGGTATTAAGAGGGAGTTTAGTGTAGCTAGAACCCCACAGCAAAATGGTGTAGCTAAGAGAAAGAATAGGACTCTTATAGAGGCTGCTAGGACAATGTTAGCTGACTCTAAGCTACCAGTTTCATTTTGGGCTGAAGCAGTTAGCACTGCTTGTTATGTGTTGAATAGGGTTTTAGTTGTGCAACCTCACAATAAGACTGCTTATGAGCTTCTTAGAGGTAGAACCCCTACTTTAAGCTTCATGAGACCTTTTGGTTGTCATGTAACTATCCTTAATACAAAAGACCAACTAGGAAAGTTTGATGGGAAATCTGAGGAAGGTTTCTTTGTTGGTTATTCTCTGCACAGTAAGGCTTTTAGGGTGTACAATACAAGCACCAAGCATATAGAAGAAAATCTGCACATAGAATTTTTGGAGAATAAACCAAATGTTGCAGGTGTAGGTCCAGATTGGATCTTTGATATTGACAGTCTTTCAGATTCCATGAATTATGTGCCTGTTACAGGTACACATACTAACCATGATGCAGGTTCAGAGGAGG
The DNA here is from genome assembly GCA_021014915.2 of Artemisia tridentata subsp. tridentata. NCBI lineage: Eukaryota > Viridiplantae > Streptophyta > Magnoliopsida > Asterales > Asteraceae > Artemisia > Artemisia tridentata. The sequence continues at coordinate 329,166,750 of CP139508.1, read as the reverse complement.
AAGATGAAGATTGCATTTTCATACCAGTCATGGAAGAAGGTCCAGTGAATGAGCCTTCTACAAAGAAAGATGATATTCCTTCATCAAGTGGTGTAGACAAAGAGAAAGATGTTGCTGAAACCAGTGGTCAGAATGGTAAAGAAGCTGAGAATCCAACGAGCAGTACAAATAGAGTTAGTACTGCTCAGCCACAAGTTCCAACTGCTGAGCAAAATAGTGATGCTGCTGGACCAAGTCAACCTCATGTTGATTCACCAGTTGATACTGCTTCTTAAGTTGATGAGTTTGATTTCTTTGGAGATGGTCTGCAAAACATGCCTACCAGCTATGCAGCTCCTTCTACTCCCCATACTATTGTACATAGGAATCATCCACTTACCAATATCATAGGAGATGTACAATCTGGAGTCAAGACCAGAAGGCAAATACAAGACCCAGATCATCATGGATTTCTCAGTGTGGTATATGAGGAGAAACATCATGATGATGAGCATGAGTGTATGTTTGTATGTTTTCTTTCTCAAATTGAACCCAATAATGTGTTAAAGGCTTTAGAAGAATCAAGTTGGGTTGAAGCTATGCAAGAAGAACTGCTTCAATTCAATATTCAGAATGTATGGGTTCTGGTTGATCTACCAAAGGGAATGAGAGTGATTGGTACAAAGTGGGTATTCAGGAACAAGAAGGATGAGAGGGGCATTGTGATAAAGAACAAAGCAAGATTGGTTGCTCAAGGCTATACTCAAGAAGAGGGTATAGATTATGAGGAAGTTTTTGCTCCAGTTGCCAGGATTGAAGCAATAAGATTATTTCTTGCTTATGCTTCATTTATGGGGTTTATGGTCTATCAAATGGATGTGAAAAGTGCCTTTCTGTATGGTACTATTGATGAGGAGGTCTATGTTTCAAAACCTCCAGGTTTTATAGACCCAGAGCATCCTGACAAGGTTTATAAAGTGGTGAAAGCTTTATATGGATTGCATCAGGCTCCAAGAGCTTGGTATGCAACTCTTGCTAAATATCTTCTGAAGAATGGGTTTCATAGAGGGAAAATTGATCAAACTCTCTTTATTAAAAAGAACAAGGGTGATATTCTACTGGTACAAGTCTATGTAGATGACATCATTTTTGGTTCTACAAAGAAACAGATGTGTAAGGAGTTTGAAAAGCTGATGAAAGACCAATTTCAGATGAGTTCTATGGGAGAGCTTACCTTCTTTCTAGGTCTTCAAGTATAGCAAAAGCCAGATGGTATATTTATCTCTCAGGATAAATATGTTGGTGACATATTGAGGAAATTCCAATTCACAGATGCCAAGGTTGCTAGTACATCAGTTGATAAGGAGACACATTTGCTATTAAAGGATCACAGTGGTGAAGATGTGGATGTGCACATGTATAGATCTATGATTGGGTCTCTGATGTACCTTACATCATCTAGGCCTGACATTATGTTTGCTGTTTGTGCCTGTGCAAGATTCCAAGTAAATCCTAAGGTGTCTCATCTCACAGCAGTAAAAAGAATCTTCAGATACCTTAAAGGTCAACCTAACTTGGGGCTATGGTATCCTAAAGAGTCTGCATTTGATCTAGTGGCATTCTATGATTCGGATTATGCTGGTGCTAGCATGGATAGAAAATCTACAACAGGTGGTTGTCAGTTCTTAGGTCGTAGATTGATTTCTTGGCAGTGTAAGAAGCAGACTATGGTGGCCACATCTACTACTGAAGCAGAATATGTGGCAGCAGCAAGTTGTTGTGCTCAAGTTCTTTGGATTAAAAACCAGATGCTTGATTATGGGTATAATTTCTTAAACACAATTATACATATAGACAATAGCAGTACAATGTGTATCATTAAGAATCCTGTTCAACATTCAAAAACTAAACATATTGAAATTAGACATCATTTTATAAGAGACTGTGCTGAAAAGAAGTTAATAAAAGTTGTTAAAATACATACTGATGACAACTTTGCTGTTCTCTTAACAAAAGGTTTTGATGTAAGCAGATTTCAGTACTTGGTAACAAGTATTGGAATGCTTAATCGTTCAAAAGATTAATGTCTAAATGGTTTTGGTTTTTGTACTGCTAGTTGTGCTATTTGTATAGTTAGTACTGCTTGGTAATTTTTAGTACTGTTTGTGAATTTGTTAGTCAATTGTGATAACAGTTAAAAGAGAATATTGTGTATTGTGTTTTCTTTGGTTTTGGACAACATATCAGGTTAAGAAAAGCTTTTTGCTTTGGATTGTGCTTTGGAAAGTATGGTGGTTTGGATTGTCAAGTATGAATGCTTGTCACACATCAAATGGTAATTGATTCAACATGTCTAATCGACATAAGAATCAACTAGTCCAGATCAAACGGTTTCTGGTAAAGACTACTCAAATCCGTTTATGGTTGACAGTTTACCAAAACCTGGTTGGTTATCAACTCACCAAATCTAAGTGTGAAGAGTTGGCTAGTCCATAGCAAATGGCTATTGGTAAAGACATGTCAAATCCGTTCATAGCTGATAGTTTGTTAAAAACTATAAGTGGACAAAAATGTTTTCAGATCCACATTCAAAATTCTAACTTGCTTTTATCTCTTAAAATTTTTGCTAACAGTTTGTACTGCTGGGGTTGACAGTTTATACTGCTGACTTCACCAGTTCGTACTGATTGTTCAAATTTGGTTCCTGCTGAGTTTATGCTCTGTGATACACCTCTCTCAGAAGGTAATACATCTGGAAGTGTTGAGAGCAGTTTGAAACTAAACAACTGAATTGATGGTAACTTGTACAAATTGTCATATTGGATGCTGAGCTTGGATGTCATATGTTCTAGTTCATCTGATGGTGAAGATTCTTCCAAATAGGGGAGGAATTAAAAGTTTGTTCTAGTTGCTGTTAAAGATGCTTATGAAATTCAGGGGAGGAATTAAGAGTCAGAGATGAATTATAAAGTAGTGCATAAAAATTTATTCATTAAAGAGGTGCATTCATTACATAAGAAAAACCAACATAACCAACCATCAAGCTTACAATCAACAACTACCAACACACAAACCTAAACCAACTACCAACACACAAACCTAAACCAATCTAACATATAACCACTACTCAAGCTTCCTCTTGCCTTTGTCCTTGAAGTCTGGCATGGATTTGTGAACTCCTTTGTCATTAATTGATTTCCACACTTTCCAACAAGGAAGTCCCAAAACTTGTTTGTCAGGTCTTGGAAGTGGTTGATGTTTTTCGGGCACTTGATGTTTTTCGGGCACTTGAACCTTACTCATTTTTGCCACAACTTTCTCTATCTCTCTTGTCCATACAACTGATAGTGGAAGTGCTTGTTGATCATCATCATCAGAGGATATTGAAAGGTCATCGTCAGAAGATACTTCTTGAGCTTTTGGAGATGGGTTTCTGATAGACAAATTAGTGTAGTTCGGTGGAAAGTAAGATCTCCATCCATCACTTTCTGAATCTGAAGATGAATCTGATGAAATCTCAACAATGTTTGGATTGGATGAACTCATTGGGTTTGACAGTTGTGATTTGATGGTTGATATGTGTAATGGTGATAGTATTGTGAATTTAAAGCTTTTTATAGAACCAATGGAGTATTAAAGTAATTAAATGCAGGGTTGGTATAAGGAAGTAAATTCTTTGGGATGGTATTTGGAATTAATTCCTTACAGGAATAAATTTAATTTTGGTAATTTTTGAAGAGTTGACCAAAAAGAGTATGATATGTGAAGAAAATTCTCAAGTGTTTTGAGATTAAAGATAAGTGTTTAAAAGAATCCACCCCATCAACATAAGCAGAAGCTTAATTCAAGAAACTTGTTGATTTGCATAGAAATCATAAGTTTAGGGGAGGATTGTTGGGAATTAAAATTAAGCAGTTAGTACGGTTGAAGAATAAAAGAACAGTTAGTACTGCTGATGAAGAGAAAAAAATACAGGAACAGTTAGTACTGCTGATGAAGAAAAGTTCAGACTGCTTAGAAGATCAAGGGGAAACCGTGTGAAGATAAATATGGAATGGATATGATGTATATCTTATTTGTATTGAATGATACGAATATAGTTTACTTGTAAAGGACTCTTTGTGTTATAAAAAGAGATCCTTAGTTAGGGTTTTATATACCTAATCGATATCTATATCTCCTATATGTACAAGCATTGTTAAGAGCTTCACGTTTAATCGTTCAATATATTGAAAGCAAAGTGTTTGGTTAAATAATTGTATTGTTTATTATTGTTACATTTATACAATCATACAATCACGAAACACATATTCTTCTAAGTACTTGGTAGTAAATTCCGCGTACTATCAAGTATATACTCAAAGTATCCCCAACACAACGTGTGTGTTTAGATTCGGTCAATTATCGAGTCTCGCCTGCAGCTGATTGAGTTGGCTCAAAATCTTCTGGAACCTATCATAGCCTTTATGCAATCCTTCTTCTTCAGAGATATTGAATTCTTGGAACTCCTGCTTCAGCATGGACTTCCTCATCTTCTTAGATTCATCATTACCTCCAAATCTAGCTTTAATAGCCAACCAGATTTCCCTAGCATCATCAATATGATGAAAATCACCCATATGGTCTTCTGGGAGAGACTAAAGCAATATAGTTCTTGCCTTGGTCTCCCTCTGAACTGCAATATGTTCATCAGCAGAAATAGGAGGAAGAATTATGATGTTGCCTTTAGAATCTCTTCCAGTTTTCTTCCTGCTGTTACCATTCTGAAAGACATGCCAGAGGTTGTAATCACTATTTGTGATCTAGTATTCCATCTTCATCGCCCATATCTCATACTCATCCTTCTTAAGGTAAGGAAACTTGGCATTATTGTTTGACACAGTAGTTGTTACAATTTGTTGAACACTTTGAGTTTCAGGTTTTTTATTGTTGATAACCGAATCATCGGATGATGTCATTGTATGAGGGTTTAAGAGATTTGTTTTGAAAAGGTTTCTTCTTTCACAGAGACTCTCACCAGTCTCTGATACCACTTGTAGGATCAGCCCTAGATAGATCTTTGAGCCTTAGGAAATCGGTAGAATGCTTATGTAATCACAAACAAACTACAAGAGAATCTCTAACTATAAACTTATGTTTACGCGGAATATAAACACAAGAGTTAAAGAAGAAAATACTAATAAACTATTTGATCCTATATGGATCTATATTAACTAATAATATTGTTTTTCAAGGTCGTACAATGTTCATAGCCGTGAGTTTCTTTTATACACCAAGAAACCCTAATACAGCCCATTACAAGAAAACGTGTGAAGAAGATATGCATTATCACTTCCTAATATAACTCATGCATATCCCTTACTCTAATAAACTTCTAAATATACGGGTTGACTATTTCTATTACCCCAAAAAACTATAACTAACAGCAGGAACTGTAAAACCCCGAAACTTAACATAATATGAGATGACAAAAAATACCCTCAAGTTTAAATTTTGAGAAACTTATGAAATTATATAAGTAACATTAAGTACATCTAACCTAAGATAAATTTTATCCTAAGTAAATTGATGATCTAAGCTACCAATGAAAACTTATACTACAAGTTTTATGTCACAAGTAAATGTTACAAACACTAGCTATACTAGTCGAAATTTGGCATTTCCCTAGCTTTAAAATTTTCGGCCCATATTAGTAAATAAGAAGACATTGGGCTTGATGGATCCTAGCCCCAAAATAAACCCCTTTCACTCCCTAAATTGGCCCATCAAAACAAAAGTCGGTATTCATTTTTTTTTCCTTAAAACCGATCCTTGCAAAAACAAATAAACCCTAAATCCCTAAAACACAAATGTCGGCCTCTTTGCTGCTTCCTCTTGTCGATCTGCTACTTGCTGCTGCCTTCTTCATGTTCTTTTAATTCGACCCAAGTTAGCATCACAAGGTAAACATGTTCATCTTTGATTCATTCGTGTTTATGAAACATAAACCCTAACCGACCCTTTTGTTCTTGTTTCTTGTTCGACCGGACCCAAAAAGAAGGAAGGAAGAAGAGTCGTGGTGTGTTGTTCTTGTGGTTCTCTCGTGTCTTGATCTACAAGAGTATTGTATTATCCTTTTTCCTTGTTCAATCCTTGTTCTATTCGATTTATGTTCATATGAAATCGTATGAAAAGAATTAACATAAAATATTAGAAGGATTCACATAAAATCATAATGAAAACCCTAAAATATTTATGTATGAACCGGACCAGGAGTATATGTGATGAAATTATTCGATTTGATTATGTTAAGACCTGTTATAATCGACCTAAATATGTTATGGATTAACCTATAATCGTTGTGTATCATGAATTAAAGAGTTAGAATGATAAAACCCTAAGTTTATGCATGAATCTGTGTAACTAAATGATGTGAAAGTGTTTTTGGGTGTTTTAAGAGTCTAAAACTAAATTCAATGAAATAGATACCTGGGAAAATTTATCTTGTAATTTTTAGAGGCTTGTAAGGTTACTTTTTGATTTTTAGAAAATTAAGTCTCAAATCAAATTCGTATGTCTGGAAAATCAGTCTGGGTTTTTGAATTTTAATTTACAAACCGTGTCGAATTAAAAGGTGTCCTTTGAATTGAGTAATATTTGAGATGTCTACTAGTTACTGGAATTTTTGTAGAATTTTATAAATTTTATTGTTGGGGTAAATAATTAATTTATTTTCGGGTGTTTCATCAGATACGATTCTGGAACAGGTTGGGAAAATGGATTTTTCATTCATACTTACACTAGCTTATAAAATCTGGAAAAATTAGGTAAAATACTAGGGACATTGAGGTATCCCTGTGATTTTTTGTAGATTTTACTTCCAAGTTATAATATGATTTATAAATTATTTGAAACAGGTCCAGTTCATGCATAAAATCTGTTAAAGTGTTAAAAGACATTTAAAAAGTGTTGTTTGTTTAATTTCCAAAACCAAAGGGTTTAAATTATTATTTTGCTAATACTAAAGGACTTAACTTGTAAGAACCTGTAACTTTACACTTTATACCCTAAATTGATGATAATTGCATAATGGTCCTTAAACTTATCCTAATTACTTAATAAACCCTCAAATTTGTAAAACTACCATAATGACCTTAATTGTATGAAAATAAGCTTATGAACCTTAAATTACTAAAATGGTCATCATTAAATACTTTAAGTTGATTAAACGAGAATGTTAATGACAAGAGTTACTAAATATGGAGAATCACTTAAAATGAGTAAACTTACTTAAAGTGGAAACTTGCTAAATCTGGAAAGCTACTTAAAATGGAAAGATAACTAAATCTGTAGGTTGGAACCAACGGTAATTCTGTCTTCTACTCCTTTAGGTCCAAAGAAGGAGTGACTGATTTTCCTGTCAGTGTTTGTTTTGTGATTCTGTTTACTTGGTTAATAAGGTACAGATATTCTGCCCTTCTTGTAAGGAGCCTTCGTTTCTCTTGACTTCTGATTTTGATTTGTTTAAGATTCCCTAAGTCATTGCTATGTTCCCTTGTATTGTGAACCTTGACTTGAACCTTTTCTTTGAACTCTTGTGTTGATCATTTGTTCTGAACCTTGCTTTGAACCCTGTTATGTTTCCTTGATACTTGACATGACCTGTTCATAACCTGGTAACCTGAATATTTAGGACCCTGGGATACTTAAAGGTTCATAGGATTTATAACTATTTTTCTAAATTACATATGAAGAGGTTTTGAAAATTTCTTTTAAAGACTTTCATTATGAAAACTGATTTAAAGACCACTTTATTTTAAAATCATTTTAAAAGGATTACTTTTTAATAAATTGACATGAACCTTCTGGTATTTGACTTTCTGATATTGACCTCCTGATAGTGAACCCCTGCATTGATCTCCTGTCTTGAATCCTGATATGAACCCTGATATGAAATCTGATATGAAACTTGATATAAAACCTGACACTTGATACCTGATACTTGACACCTGAGACTTGATACTTGACCTTGACCCACAGTTTGAGACTACGAGCCACCCACTAGGCATGAGGGTTTCATGTCCATGTCATTGATGCACCGGTGGCATGACTCTAGGGCAGGAGAGTGATGACCTGTCCCGTCCCTGACCTGTTACTGATTTACTTGTTACGTAGAGGAAGACCCTGTGGCCTACTGGGCTGTTATACTTGGTGACTGATGGTGTGTGCGATACACGTCTTTCACATCCTGGGAGCCCGCGACTCCAACCCCTGGAGGTATCCCCTCACCCTGTACCTGGTATGCTGAGGTCACCCCTCCATACACCCTGATATGTGATTTGATATGATATGTACTGTTTCTGGGCTCGTGGTGGATTACTGTTTATGTTACCCTATGACTTGATACTGGACTTGACCTGTTTCGACTTGGGCTGGTGGTGGGTTATGGTTTCCTTTACACTGAGCCTTTGTAACCATTTCTTGATAACCTTTTCCATTGTCCTTTCTACTATTGTTACACCTTGTGCCATTTCATTATTTCACCATCCCTTATTACTGCTTTGTATCGTTATATCTGTTCACTGAGCTTTCGTAGCTCAGCCGCGTTTCTTTTTCCCGCGGCATGTTTTAGTTTGGAATCTGGGTATGAGCGGAGAGTACCATGGATATAGAAGGCCCGACTAGCTATGGAAGATTATTAGAAGAATTTATAGTTAGACTTAGAAACTTTTGTATTGTAACCTTATAGTTTCATATTTCCTTTGTAACCATTGAATTCTATTGTATTATTAATGTCAAATACTTGTGTTTGTTCTGATATGGAACAATCGTTGTGACATCTTTACCCTTGTCGGGTCGGGGTGTTACAGGAACCATACCAGCAGGAACTACATACCTGCCAGCAGGAACCACTACTACACTACCAGCAGTAATGAAATAAAACTAAATATACTAATTCCTAACATTCTCATTATTTGGTGTAATGTATATTTTTTGGGCTTTAGGAGGGGCAGTTAAACAAGTTGTAAGAATTATGGAGAGTGGGCCGTAGAAAACTAGAAGGGGGTTGAATAGTTTTTACCGATTTAAAATTTGGTTTATAAAACTTTAGATTCATAGTATCTAAAACCTTTGGATGTTGAGATATGGATAATGCAAGTTACTTGGAAAAGAAATAAATACGACAAAAGTAAAGAGATAAAAGCATAGAAGCGAGACACAATGATTTATAGTGGTTCGGCTACAAGGACACCTTCCTTGCCCTACTCAACTCCTCGAGTACCCAACTCTAGAGTTCGTAAACACTATGTCAACAAGCTCCTTCAACCGGTGGAGAAACCTCACAACGTCACTTACACTTTTTTTGGTGCAAAGCTAAATACCGTGTCCTTTACGCGGAAGACCAATCCAACACAACAACACAACTAACACAGCAACTTTGATAATACAAGAAGAAGTATCAACGACAAGAGACAACTCAGTGGTCTTGAGGTTTTGAGGAATCCGAGAAAATTGAAGAGAAGAATGGCTCGTATGCAAGAAAGCCTGATCTTGTCTTGTAAGAAGAACCTTGAGAACACAAGAGAAAGAAAGCTACAAAAATGATCTTTAGATCTGAGGTTAGAGAATTTAGAATATAGAGAGAAGACATATCTAAGTGGAGTGAGAAACAAGAGAGAAATGACTCACTATTTATAGACAATTCTGAACACTGTTCACCCAAATCCGGCGGATCCCTTCCCAAAGGGATCCGGCCAGTGTAAAGCAAGGGATCCGGGTATCTGGTAGTACCAGTCCGGATTTTGGGTTACAATTCCGGGTTTTGGGTCATGGTTTAAGGTCCATGGGTTATGTAATGTCATGAATGATGTCATAGACATCTTGGGTCATCGATTATGGACTTTGGGTCATGGGTCATGGGTTTTACCCATTATTTATGTCATGCATGATGTCATGCAATGTGTTATGGGTTATGGGTCAAGCTCCATGGGTTATGGGTTATGGATTACCCAACTCTTTTTCATGCATTTCATTTAATACAAGTAAGTATATTCGTATGTAAATAGTAAATGGTAAATTAGATTTAAACAAACATAATTTTATGTTTGTTATCGACAAAACTTAAAGAGATCGCTAAATATTAATAAACGTTTTTATGGTTTATTTGTATTAACAATCTCCTCCTTTTTGTTGATGACAAAACATAATATTATGGTGCGTAAAATTTAAAGATTAGATGTTTCAAGTTTTAGAAAAGGTTTTAAAGTTTTACTCTCTTCTCCCCCTTTTTTGTCAAAACAAAAAGACTGTCGAAGAGAAAGTATGGCGGGATTTGATCCCAAAATGCACAAACTACCCCTTGACGGTTGCTCCCCCTTGATGAGGACGTCAAGTGAAAAAATGGAGTCGAAAACCTACAAGATAGAATGTTAGTGACAAGATCAAGAAGTAGAAGTAATAGATGTATGTCGCTAGACGAGAAATATGAGGAAGAAGAGACAAGGTATGTAGAACTAATCCTTGTAATAAAATGACCCAAAATGTAGTGGTATATAAGCCACATACATTTGTAAAACTAAGAACAAGGAATTGTTCTTATAACAAAACAAAAAATAAAAAGAAAAATATGAAAAATATATTATTGGTCGTTCGATGCTTGCATATGGTTTAGAGTTGGAAATTTCGGTGGGTGATGATGTTGATGCGATCAAGGATGTGGTTTAAAATGAATCGCATTTCGTCACTAATTTCTATGGCTACTTGCCTAGAGCTTTGGCAATGTTTACAAAATAGATAGTGTGGGAGAGGTGGTAAGGATTCATCCATCCAAGTTGGTTGATTAGATTGCGGAAGAGGTGGTGGAAAAGTTGGTATAGTGGGGTCAACATCCATGATGTCGGGGATTGGTGGAGGTTGATTAGCTAACACTCAGTTCTCAAGATTTTTTTAGGGGAAAGTAAAGTAAATGGAAGGGAAGAAAAATAGTGGAGAGGAGGGGAAGAAAACTGGTGTTTATTTTGTGTTCTTAAACTCAAATTGGAACAGAAGAAAGTGAAAGGAAGTCAAAACTTTAACTAAAAAAAACTTCATCTTACAAAACATAATCAATTGTATGTGAATTTAGCTTGTTGGCAACATAGAGCAGATGACTAATATATGTCGAAGGGTAACTTTGGATCCAATAATTAACCCACCAATCGATGGATGGATGGATCTGAAACAAATCCAATATTTGGGTTATGGTTTAATATCGTGCTTCACTTCAGTGATGGATGGATGGATCTGAAAGTTTATTTGCTTCTCCAATCGATGATGGATCTGAAAGTTTGGGTTTGATGCTTCTCCAATCGATTATGGATCTGTGTTTGATGATTGTGAACAACCTTCAATTTTGGAGTTGATGATATAGTCAAAAAAGAGAAACTTATAAGCGGTTCCCTTCACTTTCTGCCCTTAATTAGGATGAAAGACTTTTTGAAGAAAATCATTAAAATCTCCACTCACTTTCATCCTACTCCTTTCCTGTTCTCTTTTCAAAAAATCTTGAGAACACCATACTTTTTTTATTTCAATCCTTTTCTTTCAATTCCTTCCCAAAACTAAACTTAAGAACAGAGTGTAAGTGTTCTACGGAGGTGATGGATGGTAAAAGTGGTAATTCTTCAAGGTCATTGAAGAGAGCATTTGGTGAGGTAGGAGGTATGGCGAAAACTAACTCTTTGGGGTTAATGTTAGGTAAAAGAAGAGGTGTGGATTTAGATGGTTGAGTTGAAGCGGGTGGCGGAGTTGAAGTTGGTGGCGGAGTTGTTGTCGGTGTCCTAAGGAGTTCTTCTAATGAGGTGAAGAAAGGAGAGTTGTTTTCTTTTGGAGAGCTTAGTGAAGAAGGTGGTGCCTTTTGATAGTCGGTGGGGGTTGAGAAGTTGCTAGGAGGTGATGATTTGTTGGATAGTGGATTGACAAAGCAACAAGGTCTCACACTAATACGCACGGTTTTTCTTGCTTTGGATGGTGGAGGGATGTTGGAGGTTGGTATAGTAAACTTGGTGTTTTGAGCTTGGATGGTTTCTTGTATGCGATGTTCAAAGGTGCTGGTGATGTTTTGAAGAGTGTTGATTTCTTTGACTAAATCGTCATGGTTTTGAGAGGATTGTGGTCTTTTGGAAGCCATGGTTGAGATTGTGAGATGAGAGGGCTGATGGAGAAGCAAACATCATAGGACCTTATTTATAGAGAGAGATCATGCATTGTAATTAATGCTAAAACCACAAAATAGAAAACAGAAAAGAGAATATAATTCAAGAAGAAATTGTCAAATGATTGGCAAAACTGCCTTCTGTGCAAACAGACTATAATTTTGTGTAGAAAACATATTAGGGCTAGTGTGTGCCTATATGTAAACTATGTGGAGTTACAGTTATCTCGACCCTAGAAGAAAAATAAAGATAGAAGTGTAAAATACATACAGTAAAACCTCTATAAATTAATGATGTTGGGACCAGGATATTTTATTAATTTATCGAGATATTATTATATCGATAAATTAATAATTTATTAATTTAAAGAAGCTTTATTTATGGCTTTTAAATTTCCAAATCCAATATACTAGTTACAATGTATACTAGTTAGAGATGAAAAATAAATTTGAAAAACAAGTTACAATTAACATTTTATGAATTCACAATCACAAACTAAATGAATTTGTCAAGTTTATTATTTTTGAATAAGTAAAAAGTTAGTTTCGTTGTGACAAGTTCCAATTACATATAGCCTTGATTGAATTAATTGAATTTGTACAAGTTCCAATTACGTATAGCCTTTATATATATATATATATATATATATATATATATATATATAGATATATATATATATATATATATGAAAATTTTTAGTAATTATTAATTTATAGTTTCGTTTGGACCAATATATATACCCTATTGAAGATGAGACTGAGGATGATGATGAGATGGAGGATGATGATGAGATGGAGGATGATAATGAGATGGAGGATGATGATGATGAGGGTGATGATGACGAGGAGGAGGAGCCGGAGGATCTCCTTATACCACCTTCACCAGCAGTGTCAGATGTTACATATGAGTCTGATACATCGGACACGTTGGGTCATGCACTGCTACCGAGGTGACATTTTAGCCACCATCGACATTTGAGATTGGAGAGTCTTCAGCAGTGCCGCGAGTGTCACCCTCAGAGCTTAGGGCTGAGCTGAGCCATTTGCGTCAAGAAATAGGTTGGTGTACGGGTCGCTACATGTTGATGTCTCGATGGTTGAGTGTGCGACAGACTGATATTCTAGGATTGAAGAAGGAGATTAAGGGAGATAAGATAGCTATTGGTGGTTTTTATGTTGAGTTATATGAGCATGCTACGAAGTTGAGTTCGATAGAGAAGACAGAGACAGAGATTCGGGAGCGTCTGGCATCATTAAAGAAGAGGATGACAGAGGTCAAGAAGATTGTAGAGAAGTTGGACCTTGGAGCTGTGTTCACTGATATTGATAGGCGTCATTACCAGCGTAGTATTCAAGAGTTGAGGGATGAGATACATGTCATGCAGTGGCAGGCGTACTATGACAGGATGGCGCGATTCCGTTTCGATGATAGTGTTGACGTCTTGGCTACATATGGATGAGACCGTCAATAGAGATTAGTGATCATCTTTATTATGGTAGTTTAGTATTATAGTAGTAGTTTGCGTTGTACGTACTAAACTGGCTAGTTTCAGTTAGTAGATTTTGATAAGAAACTTGTGGTCGTTTTGCATATCTTGTAAAACTTATGACAAGTATTGAATCTATGATGTATTTTGGTGATGTACTATTTATGATGTTGAACGTACGCTATGTTATGATGTATCATTGTGTTGTTTACCTTGTGTTATGATTCTGTTACATTGATCAAATACTTACCGTGTTGTACACTTGTAATGATTGATAGAATTATGGCGCCTAGGAGAATGACACCAGCTAAGATTCAGAAACTGGTGGATGACGGTATCGCAGCGGCGCTTGCAGGACAAGCGGGTGTTGGCAATCCAAATGGTGGGCATGCAGGAATGTTTGTTGCTAATGATAATCGTTTCTGCACCTATAAGGAATTTATGAATTGCAAGCCTATCACTTTCAAGGGAACTGAAGTTGCTGTTGGTTTGACTTAGTGGTTTGAGAAGACAGAGTCTGTGTTTCTACGAAGTAATTGTTCTGAGGATTTCAAGGTAAAGTATGTGACAGGTACCCTAGTGGAACATGCGTTGTCTTGGTGGAATTCTTTTGTTCAAACCAAGGGACTAGAAAATGCTTACAACATTTCATGGGAAGAATTCAAAAGGAAAATGGTTAAGAAGTACTGTAGTCGTAGTGATGTGAAGAGGTTGGAGACTGAGTTTTACTATTTGGCCGTGAAGGGTGTTGATCTTGCTACTTATGTGCGTCGGTTTCAAGAATTGAAGGTTTTTTGTGCTCACATAGTGCCAGATGATGAGAAACTACTGTAGAAGTTCATTGGTGGGTTACTCTCCAGTATTGAAGGGCATGTAACGTCTTACAACTCTCAAACTCTGGATGAAACTACTCATATATCTGAGCGACTTTTGGATCAAGTGATTAAACATGGTGTTGTTCAGAGGAGTAACAACTATGACAACAAAAGAAAGTGGGATGACAACAAGTGGAACACCAACTACAACAATTTCAACAATCGCAACAACAACAGTAACCCTCACCACAACAACAACAACCATCATTACCGTAACAACAACCATCACCAACAATAGAACAGAAGGCAAGAGACTGTTAAGGCTTATGTGGTTGCACCAGCACAAGTTGGAGGATATGCTGGGCCACACCTATTTTGTGATAAGTGTAGACAGCATCACGCTGAACCATGCACAGTTAAGTGTCAAAAATGTCAGAAGGTTGGACATATTACTAAACATTGTAAGGGCGGAGCTGTGGCTACTGAGAGTAACACACAGCCAGTGGTGACTTGTTATGGATGTGGAGAGTGTGGTCACTACAGGAGTCATTGCCAAAAGAACAACGGTCAGCGAACTGAAGGCGCTCGTGGGAGAGCATATGTGATGGAGAATGGAGAGTAGCAACAAGATCCGAATGTGGTTACTGGTACGTTTCTACTCAACAATCATCGTGTTAAGGTTTTATTCGATTCTGGTGCAGATACGAGTTTTGTTTCTTCTACGATTTCACCATTACTTGATATCACCCCTACCACCCTAGACACTAATTATATCATTAAGCTAGCTAATGGCAACTTAGTTGACACTTGGACCGTAATACGAGACAGTACTTTAAACCTTCTAGATCACCCGTTTCGTATCGATCTTATGCCCATTGAACTCGGAAGCTTCGACGTAGAGTTTGGTATGAATTGGTTATCCAAGCATCAGGCGAGTATCGTTAGTGGGGAATGAGTTGTTCATATTCCTTTCGATGGTGAAACTTTGATTATCTGAGGAGACCGTAGTGGAACCCGTTTGAGTATCATATCTTGTATCAAGACCTTGAAATACATCGAGAAGGGATGTCATGCATTCATAGAACATGTGGCTGAGAAGAAGTCGAGAGAGAAGCGACTTGAGGATGTTTCAATTGTGCGTGATTTTCATGAAGTATTTCCCGAAGAGCTACCTAGACTTCCACCCGTTCGAAAAGTGGAATTTTAAATCGACTTAGTGCCGGGAGCTGCACCCGTAGCACGTACACCGTATCGACTAGCGCCGACAGAGATGCAAGAACTGTCTAATCAACTACAAGAGTTTTTGGATAAAGGGTTTATTCGACCAAGTTCCTCACCCTGGGGAGCACCTGTTATTTGTGAAGAAGAAAGATGGGTCATTCGGGATGTGTATTGACTACCGTGAGCTCAATAAGTTAACAGTGAAGAACCGATACCCGTTGCCAAGAATCGATGACTTATTCGACCAGTTACAAGGATTAGGTTTCTACTCCAAGATAGACTTACGGTCAGGTTATCATTAACTCAGAGTCCGGGAATAGGATATTCCCAAGACAGCATTCAGAACTAGATATGGCCATTATGAGTTTCAAGTGATGCCTTTTGGTTTGACAAACTCACCTGCTGTATTCATGGATCTCATGAACCGAGTGTGTAAACCATAACTGGACAAGTTCGTTATAGTCTGCATCGACGACATTTTGATCTACTCCAAGAGTGAAGAAGAACACAAGCAGCATCTGACGATCATCTTGAAGCTACTCAAGGAAGAGAAGTTGTACGCGAAATTCACTAAGTGTGAATTTTGGATTCGCACCGTACAATTCCTTGGTCATGTGATTGACAGTAAAGGGTTACATGTGGATCCCACAAAGATCGAAGCTATTGAGAATTGGCCGACACCCACCAACGCCACAAAGATTCGCCAATTTCTGGGATTGGCCGGATACTACAGGAGATTCATCGAGGGATTCTCCAAAGTAGCTAAACCGTTAACTACGTTAACTCAAAAGAATAAGAAGTATGAGTGGGGTAAGGACTAAAAAGAAGCATTCCAAGCCCTGAAGCAAAAGCTTTGTAGTGCACTGATTCTAGCATTGCCAGATGGAGCTGAAGATTTCATAGTTTATTGCGATGCATCACATCAAGTGTTCAGAGCTGTTTTGATGCAATGAGGGAAAGTCATGGCATATGCTTCCCGACAACTTAGGACTCATGAGGAGAAATATACCATGCACAATTTGGAATTAGGAGCTGTGGTTTTTGCACTTAAGATGTAGAGACACTATCTATATGGAGCGAAGTGTACAGTCTTTACCGATCACAAGAGTCTTCAACAGATTTTGGATCCGAAGGAGTTGAATATGAGACAGCGACGATGGTTAGAGAGGTTAAGCGACTATGACTGTGAGATCCAATACCACCTGGGAAAAGCGAACGTCGTAGCTGATGCCTTGAGCCGTATGGAACGGTTGAAGTCGCTGCGAGTTCGAGCTTTGGTTCTGACTATCAACTCAAACCTTTCCCGCCCAGATTCTTAAGGCACAAGAAGAAGCCGTGCAACAAGAAGACCTCAAGAGTGAGAAACTCTATGGCATGATACCGAAGAATCTTAAGAAACGTGCAGATGGGATTTTATGTTTTCATGGAAGAAGTTGGATAACCTGTTTTGGAGGACTGCGATACTTGATCATGCTCGAGTCTCATAAATCAAAGTACTATGTACACCCATGATCTGACAAGATGTATCATGACCTCAAGGAGTTATATTGGTTGCCGAATATGAAGGCTGACATTGCCGACTATGTCTGAAAGTGTCTTACGTGCTCTAAAGTTAAAGCCGAACAACAGAAACCTTCTGGTCTTCTACAACAACCCAAGATTCCCGTGTGGAAATGAGAACGGATTACTATGGACTTCATCACCAAACTTCCGAGAACTTCAACCGGTTTCGATGCTATTTGGGTAATAGTCGATCGACTAACTAAATCTGCTCACTTTCTACCAATTAAAGAGAACTACAGTATGGACAAGCTGACTAGACTTTACGTTAAGGAAGTAGTCTCGAGGCATGGTGTGCCAATATCTATCATCTCTGACCGAAACAGCAGATTCACCTCAAATGAATATTGTATACCACCCGCAAACCTCGACATGAGTACTGTATACCACCCACAAACCGATGGCCAAAGTGAAAGGACAATTCAGACCTTAGAAGATATGCTTCGAGCATGTGTAATTGATTTTGGAAATGGGTGGGATACCCATTTGCCTTTGATTGAGTTTTCGTACAACAACAGTTATCACGCAAGCATTAAGGCTGCACTGTTTGAAGCATTGTATGGTCGAAAATGCTGATCACCCATTTGTTGGGTTGAAGTAGGAGAAGCTCAGCTCATTGGGCCGGATATTGTTCGTGAGACAAACAAGAAAATCGTGCAAATTAAGAACCGATTGCAAGCTGCAAGAGACCGACAAAAGAGTTACGCAGATGTGAGGCGTAAAACACTAGAGTTTCAAGTTGGAGATAAGGTTATGTTGAAAGTCTCGCCATGGAAAGGCGTGATACGGTTTGGTAAGTGAGGAAAGCTAAACCCTAGGTACATTGGGCCGCTCAAGATTTTGAACAGAGTTGGTCCTGTAGCCTACAGACTTGAACTACCACCAGAGCTCAATAGAGTACACCCTACGTTTCACGTGTCTAATCTGAAGAAGTGCTTATCCGATGAGTCAGCTGTAATTCCTCTCGATGAAATTCAGATTGATGAGCAATTGAACTTTATTGAGGAGCCCGTCGAAATCATGGACCGTGAAGTTAAGCAGCTAAAGAAGAGTCGTATTCCCATTGTGAAAGTCCGTTGGAATACCAATAGAAGACCCGAGTTCACCAGGGAGCGTGAGGAAAAATTCAAGTGCAAGTACCCTCACCTTTTCTCGACTACGACTGATAATGCTAACTGAAATTCGGAACGGATTTCCAAATATGATGTAGGTGCTATAACACCCGGTAATTTTCCAAAACCTTTTTCACTAGCCAAATATTTATTTTTGCATCACCTTAGCATTTAAACTTTGTCCTGAACTTATTTGAACTTGAGAAACGTGAGATATCTTGAGAAACGAGAACGTTGTACCTTTATTTGAGCCGGCACAACCTAGAAAGCACGAAACGAATCAAATTAGCCAAATAAATTATATTCGAGAAAGTTGTGGAAACCGTAGAGGGGGGTGAATACGTTTCCATTTAAAAACTTAAAACTTTTTGTATCAAACACCCGATCAAGTGTGACGTAATATGAAAATTGTCAACTATGATTATATAGCATCTAGAGATGAATATAGTAAACTACAACATATGCACAATCAAACCATGGAACATACATAATCAATCATGACATAAGCAACTAGCCACACAAACATATACGCAATGCAAATATAAATATAAAGCGATAACGAATGAAATGAAAGTAAAGAGATAAGTAAGAAGGCGCAAACCGGACACGGTGATTTATAGTGGTTCGGTCACGAAGCTCCTCTTCGCCCTACTCCACTCCCCGAGTACCCAACTCGAAAGTTACTTCACTAATCAACAAACTCCCTTCAGGCGGAGAAAACCGTACACGTCGCTTAACTTGTTTTCCGACACTTAGCTAGATGTCGAGTGCTAATCTTAGCTAGCACCAATCTACCATGATCTACCCGATCTACACCGTACACGTGGCTTATCCTATTTCCGACACTAAGCTAGATGTCGAGTGCTAATCTTAGCTAGCACCAATCTACCACGATCTACCCTTGATCCACATAATCAATCACACAAGCCCAATGGCTTCAAGAGAATTTCACTATCTCTTAAGATCACAATGATCTTGACTCACTCTCTCACAAAAGAAAATTAATCTTGATATATGCTATGATACAATCAAGAGTGTAACAAATGTTACAAGACCTAACAACTCCAACTCTTGTATCTTCTTGGATACCTTGAGCTCTTCTCTTGCAAATGAAGAGGAATGATAACACTTTGTATCTACTTGGATACTTTGTGTTCTTCTCTTGCTAATCAAGAGGGATGACAACATTTTGTATCTACTTGGATAATTTGTGTTCTTCTCTTGCTAATCAAGAGGGATGACAACACTTTGTATCTACTTGGATACTTTGTGTTCTTCTTTTGCTAATCATGAGGAATGAAGAGGATCACTTGAATGGATGATTGGATCACTCTTAAACAAACTAAGACTCTCCAAATGATCAAAGAAAGTCATCTAAGTGAGGAGGGATTAGACCAGAGAAAAAGGACTGGAAAAATCAAGTTGGAAGTGTGAAATGGTCCACTATTTATAGGCAAGAAAAATCTGAATGTTACAGAAAATTTTGTACGGACGGCTCCACTAAACATGCCATGGCTCCATTAAATTTAGTGGATCCGTGGAGCCGTCCAAGACTAGGACGCTCCAAATTTTGTCTTTTCTGGTGAAAACTTATTTGGGGAAGGTTGGAGCTGATTTTGGGGGGAAAAATTGCTGTTGGGATTTTTAAACTTATTTTTCGAAATAAAACATTTCTTTTTAATTCAAAAATAATTTGTAAAATATATTTTGGAAAAAATGTTTTGTCACATTAAAAATGTGAAGTTTAGAAAAATATAATCCTTTGATCATTTGTCAAGTAGTAGATTTGTTTGTCCATACCTTGAGTGATTTATGTCGGGATGAAATCTACGACTTCGTTGAAGCATACTTGAGATGTCGGGAGGTGTTGATGTAAGTATCCATTGATGATTTGTGTTTACAAGTAACTTGCACATTTTACGTTATGTATTACAAGTTACATGTTTGTCATTATTAAAACCGAAGAAATCGTTTAGTTTAAATATCGTAATATTTGCACTAACAATCTCCCCCTTTTTGATGATGACAAATATGTAAACCGTAACACATAGTAAAATGTAAAAGTTACCTGTTTACACTCCCCTTCTCCCCCTTTTGTCAAATCAAAAAGGTAGTTTCTTCGAGCGCTCCCTTGAATTTACTCCCTACTCCCCCTTATTGCACTACTATCCTTTCTCCCCTGAAAGGCGAGCTTGCATCATCCTAGTGAAGCCTTCTATCAACACTTGTGAGGACGACTCCATGCTATGTATTCAAATACTCCCGAGCTCCCCCTAGCTCAATGCTCCCCTATGGTAACTTAATCCCCTTGTTTATTTACCTTAGTATCAAGCGGATCCATGGATCAAATTCTTACAAAGGCTTTTCCTACATCAAGGGTTAGCTTCGTGCAGCATAATATATAACAGTATAGGAGCAACATTATAGGGATAAAATTGTAACACCCCAACCCGACAAGGGCAAAGGTGTCACAGATACGGATTCTTATCAGAACAAACACAAGCTTATGACTTAAATAATACAATAGGATTCCAAGGGTTACAAACCAAAATCTGAATTTACAAGGTTACAAGTGAGATATACAATAATCACTAAGTCTGAAAATAACTTTTCAAATCATCTCTACTTCCGGAATAGCTAACAAGGTCTTCTAAATCAAAGGCTCTCTCTAATAACGACCCTGCTTCCAACTAAAAACCTGCCGCACACGAAAAGAAAACGTGCGGCTGAGCTTACAAAGCCCAGTGAACAGATATATATAATAAACGGAAACGAAAGCAACAGATATGAAAGAAAAAGGAAAGAACAGATACAGTATAACGAAATATATAAGTCAAGGTACAGAGAGAGAATAAAGGTTTAGGACAGTAATCCACCACGAGCCCAGAAACATATCATATCAAATCACATACCAGGGTGTATGGAGGGGTGACCTCAGCATACCAAGACAAGGTTGAGGGGATACCTCCAGGGTTGGAGTTGCAAGCTCCCAGGGTTGTGAAAGGCATGTATTGCACACAGTACCAGTCACCAGACATACCAGATATATCAGAAACAGAACAGATCTAGGATGCATCCATACGCCACTACCCAATCACGTGCAGACCAAATCAAAGGGACGGTGTAACCAAATCACTAGGGCTACACACTAGTCATGCCAGTGGTGCATCACAGACACGGCCATGTTACCTTCATGGCTAGGGTCACAAATTTTGCTCGGGTATCAAACTGGGAGTCAAAGGTCCAGGTCATAGGTTCATATCATAATCAGAGTGTCACATCAGAAAGGTCATATCAGAAGGTTCATATCAGAAGATTCATATCAGAAGGTTCATATCAGAAGATCAATGTCCCAGGTCAATATACAAAAGGGTCAAAGTATCAGATGGTCAAATCTTCAAAAGGTTCAATATCAAAAGTACTTTTCAAAAGGTTTTCTCTTAAGGTTTATTTAAAACAATCCTCCAAGATAGTTTTCATACATGGTCTTTCAAATAGTTTTCATAAAACGAACTTCAAAAATAGTTTTCTTAAAGTCAATATATCATGCTTGAAAAACCCTTTCAAAATACTTTACTTAAAACATTTCCATCTCATATCAAAAAGGTCTTTATATCATAGGTCCAAAATCAGAGATCAAAGGTCGAAGCAAAGGTGTCATAGCAAAGGATCGTAACAGAGTATCAAATCAGAGATTTAACAGATCAGAAAAGAATCATAGGAAACCTTACAGAGGAGGTCAGAATATCTGTACCTTATTCCAGAAGCAAACACAAATCAGAAATGGATGACACAGAGTGGATCAGGACCTCTCTTTCTTCACACCTAGAGGGTAGACAAGAATTACAAACCCTTCCTTTTTAAGTAACTTTCCATTTTAGCTTTTAGATTCATCAAGTTACTCTTTTAGTCCTTTAGGTTTCATAATTTACACTTTATACCCCTTTAATTTCAAAAGTTACACTTTAACCCTTCAATTGTTCGTAGTTACACTTTAGACCCTTAATTTATCAAAGTTTCACAATGGTCATTTATTTTATCATATTATAAGAATGTATCCTCAATTTTACAGAATTTACACAATAGGCCCCTCTAGTTTTCAAAGTTACATATTTAGTCCCTTATTTTACAATTTCAACTTTATATTATTAATAATTACATAATAACCCATTAAATCACCAAATTTACACATAACCCCCTGAATAGATTATATTACTCAAAACAGCCCCAAGTTTCCAGAAATTACAAGTTTAGTCCCTCCATTTAATTATTTTATAATTCGTACCTTAATTAAACCCTAGAAACATTTTAATCCTTTAAAATACGAAAATGACACTAGACCCCCTCTTTTTATATTTTATACAGTAGGTACATGTTCCAAAATAAGTTTTAAAAATAACCCAAGAGTTTTAGAAGTTACATAATCTACCCTAAACTTTTAAAAAAACACAAGATAACACTTTTAACTTCACAAAATCAAACCCTAACATTCTCTAATCATTTTTAATCCTTGCTTCATCATTTGACCTCATTTATAATCATAAGAACAAGCCTTAACTCACCCAAATCAGATCGTACACTTTCTATACACTTTATACGCTTTTAATTTTTAAAACCCTAATAACAAAATAAATTCGTAAAACCATATTCAAGCCATGATAAATCATTTAATCATTTTTCCAAATTTCATATGATTATAAGACACGAAAATAAAATATATTTACAGCCCTTATAATTCGTATGGTATTTTAAATGAATTACGCATTGTTTTATTGATTTAAACCCCAAATAATTCATATAACATGCATGGATCGAATTACACATTTTATTTGATGTTCTTAACATATATAGGGTCTGAGAAAAATACCAAATCAATATTTGAACGTGTGGAATGAGGTGTACGAATTCTTTTGTACGCGATTAGCCAAAACGGGTCAAAAATCACCACGACTTCAAAAACGATCTAAAAATCATGAAACCAATTTTCACAGGTCACATATGATGTGAGGAATACAAGAAAAATAAGATACGAATTTTACAAAGGTCGAGTGAATCAAAACGAATTATACCTCTTTTGTATGTCGCGACTTACAAAAATTCACCACGATCGATTTGAACGATGAACACCTTAAAAATGATTTTTCTAGTACTCCTTGGATGATGATTGATCACAAAAAAATGAGTTTGGATTTTTAGGGTGTCGAATGGAGGCCAAATGATTTTGTTTGTGTGTGTTATTCCTCTCGGCACTTAGGGTTTGAAACAAAAAGGTTGTGATTGATTTTAAAAAAAAAAGAAACCGAGTCAAGGGGGGGAATAGGACCACAAATTTCGGCAATATGGCTGGAATTTAAGTTGGGATTGATTTTGATTGATTTAATCCTTAATACTTACCATATTTACTAATTTAAAATATCATAATAATACTTTTAATTTCATACGGTTTGGGTAGGGGTAAAATTGTAATTTTTCCACTTGTATAAATGTCAAATGAAGTTCTCAAAATTATTTGGGATCATATCTTGTGCATTGCCAGAAGTTTGGAATTTATTTGATACTTTATAAGCTTTTAATTTATTTTTAAACTTGTAGGGGCATTTTGGTCATTTTACATGTTTTAGATTTTTCGGGTTTTACAACTCTTCCCCTCTAACAGAAAAATTTCGTCCTCGAAATTTGCAAAGAAATAGAAAACACAGCGGATAATGGAAGCAGGTTACACGCAGAACAAAACCTAAAGATTGAGAACCATGACTAAACACGCATCACATATAAAACCTCAACCATATCTCAAGCCTTATTATCAAAATACTTAGAAAACCCGAAATCCAAACAAGGTACTAATGTCAAAGGAATCCAAACATGGTCTTACACACTAATAGCATAAATGGCTTGAGCTCTAATCCTAACCCTAGGTCGAGTTGCTTGCAGTGGACTCCAAATCTTCATCATCTTCGCTGAGCCATCCGTTATGGTTCCCCTCAGGCTGTGGCAGGGGTCGCCTGGCAAAGCCATCTTCAGAGTCTCTCCTTCCATTTGCTTCGCCGTCCACAAGGCCATCCAAGTTGCGAGGCTCAACTCGCACAGCTCCATTTTCTTCGACAAACTTGGGACACTCTCCCGGGTATCTGGTTATGACTCCGTCTTTATCGGTTATTTTTGTACTGTACACCTGCACCTCCATTTCCGTCTCGATCCTCCATGGTCATCTTCTCTTCAATACGGCACGGCCACATACTCGCAGGAATTGAGATCCTCCTTGCAGTCCGCCTCAGTTTCCCAATCCATCTACGGCCAGTAGGAAAAGCAGTTGTCCAACGGCGCTTGATGAGTGCGGGGGGTGCCATTCTGAAAATGACATACGCGATGCTAAGCACTAGAATCCGACAGATGTCTAAACTATTCATGAACTCAAAAACTAAACATGAAAGAGCAGGGGACATAAGCAGAACAGGAACATCAAATAGATTCCTAATGTCAAACTAGACCCTTACTAGTCATAACTTATGTTCCTATAGGGGAAATCCGAGAGCAATTCTTACAGGTTATCTTATGAGCGCATACAGTGGAAACCTAGTGGTCCAAACTTCACAGGTCAAGGGTAAATGTATTACAAGTCGCAGCCTGGGCTCTGATACCATAATTGTAACACCCCAACCCGACAAGGGCAAAGGTGTCACAGATACGGATTCTTATCAGAACAAACACAAGCTTATGACTTAAATAATACAATAGGATTCCAAGGGTTACAAACCAAAATCTGAATTTACAAGGTTACAAGTGAGATATACAATAATCACTAAGTCTGAAAATAACTTTTCAAATCATCTCTACTTCCGGAATAGCTAACAAGGTCTTCTAAATCAAAGGCTCTCTCTAATAACGACCCTGCTTCCAACTAAAAACCTGCCGTACACGAAAAGAAAACGTGCGGCTGAGCTTACAAAGCCCAGTGAACAGATATATATAATAAACGGAAACAAAAGCAACAGATATGAAAGAAAAAGGAAAGAACAGATACAGTATAACGAAATATATAAGTCAAGGTACAGAGAGAGAATAAAGGTTTAGGACAGTAATCCACCACGAGCCCAGAAACATATCATATCAAATCACATACCAGGGTGTATGGAGGGGTGACCTCAGCATACCAAGACAAGGTTGAGGGGATACCTCCAGGGTTGGAGTTGCAAGCTCCCAGGGTTGTGAAAGGCATGTATTTCACACAGTACCAGTCACCAGACATACCAGATATATCAGAAACAGAACAGATCTAGGATGCATCCATACGCCCCTACCCAATCACGTGCAGACCAAATCAAAGGGACGGTGTAACCAAATCACTAGGGCTACACACTAGTCATGCCAGTGGTGCATCACAGACACGGCCATGTTACCTTCATGGCTAGGGTCACAAATTTTGCTCGGGTATCAAACTGGGAGTCAAAGGTCCAGGTCATAGGTTCATATCATAATCAGAGTGTCACATCAGAAAGGTCATATCAGAAGGTTCATATCAGAAGATTCATATCAGAAGGTTCATATCAGAAGATCAATGTCCCAGGTCAATATACAAAAGGGTCAAAGTATCAGATGGTCAAATCTTCAAAAGGTTCAATATCAAAAGTACTTTTCAAAAGGTTTTCTCTTAAGGTTTATTTAAAACAATCCTCCAAGATAGTTTTCATACATGGTCTTTCAAATAGTTTTCATAAAACGAACTTCAAAAATAGTTTTCTTAAAGTCAATATATCATGCTTGAAAAACCCTTTCAAAATACTTTACTTAAAACATTTCCATCTCATATCAAAAAGGTCTTTATATCATAGGTCCAAAATCAGAGATCAAAGGTCGAAGCAAAGGTGTCATAGCAAATGATCGTAACAGAGTATCAAATCAGAGATTTAACAGATCAGAAAAGAATCATAGGAAACCTTACAGAGGAGGTCAGAATATCTGTACCTTATTCCAGAAGCAAACACAAATCAGAAATGGATGACACAGAGTGGATCAGGACCTCTCTTTCTTCACACCTAGAGGGTAGACAAGAATTACAAACCCTTCCTTTTTAAGTAACTTTCCATTTTAGCTTTTAGATTCATCAAGTTACTCTTTTAGTCCTTTAGGTTTCATAATTTACACTTTATACCCCTTTAATTTCAAAAGTTACACTTTAACCCTTCAATTGTTCGTAGTTACACTTTAGACCCTTAATTTATCAAAGTTTCACAATGGTCATTCATTTTATCATATTATAAGAATGTATCCTCAATTTTACATAATTTACACAATAGGCCCCTCTAGTTTTCAAAGTTACATATTTAGTCCCTTATTTTACAATTTCAACTTTATATTATTAATAATTACATAATAACCCATTAAATCACCAAATTTACACATAACCCCCTGAATAGATTATATTACTCAAAACAGCCCCAAGTTTCCAGAAATTACAAGTTTAGTCCCTCCATTTAATTATTTTATAATTCGTACCTTAATTAAACCCTAGAAACATTTTAATCCTTTAAAATACGAAAATGACACTAGACCCCCTCTTTTT
Source organism: Artemisia tridentata subsp. tridentata (assembly GCA_021014915.2). Taxonomy (NCBI): domain Eukaryota; kingdom Viridiplantae; phylum Streptophyta; class Magnoliopsida; order Asterales; family Asteraceae; genus Artemisia; species Artemisia tridentata. The sequence goes on along the minus strand of CP139508.1, from coordinate 329,139,844 downwards.
ATATTTTATACAGTAGGTACATGTTCCAAAATAAGTTTTAAAAATAACCCAAGAGTTTTAGAAGTTACATAATCTACCCTAAACTTTAAAAAAACACAAGATAACACTTTTAACTTCACAAAATCAAACCCTAACATTCTCTAATCATTTTTAATCCTTGCTTCATCATTTGACCTCATTTATAATCATAAGAACAAGCCTTAACTCACCCAAATCAGATCGTACACTTTCTATACACTTTATACGCTTTTAATTTTTAAAACCCTAATAACAAAATAAATTCGTAAAACCATATTCAAGCTATGATAAATCATTTAATCATTTTTCCAGACTTCATATGATTATAAGACACGAAAATAAAATATATTTACAGCCCTTATAATTCGTATGGTATTTTAAATGAATTACGCATTGTTTTATTGATTTAAACCCCAAATAATTCATATAACATGCATGGATCGAATTACACATTTTATTTGATGTTCTTAACATATATAGGGTCTGAGAAAAATACCAAATCAAGATTTGAACGTGTGGAATGAGGTGTACGAATTCTTTTGTACGCGATTAGCCAAAACGGGTCAAAAATCACCACGACTTCAAAAACGATCTAAAAATCATGAAACCAATTTTCACAGGTCACATATGATGTGAGGAATACAAGAAAAATAAGATACGAATTTTACAAAGGTCGAGTGAATCAAAACGAATTATACCTCTTTTGTATGTCGCGACTTACAAAAATTCACCACGATCGATTTGAACGATGAACACCTTAAAAATGATTTTTCTAGTACTCCTTGGATGATGATTGATCACAGAAAAATGAGTTTGGATTTTTAGGGTGTCGAATGGAGGCCAAATGATTTTGTTTGTGTGTGTTATTCCTCTCGGCACTTAGGGTTTGAAACAAAAAGGTTGTGATTGATTTTAAAAAAAAAGAAACCGAGTCAAGGGGGGGAATAGGACCACAAATTTCGGCAATATGGCTGGAATTTAAGTTGGGATTGATTTTGATTGATTTAATCCTTAATACTTACCATATTTACTAATTTAAAATATCATAATAATACTTTTAATTTCATACGGTTTGGGTAGGGGTAAAATTGTAATTTTTCCACTTGTATAAATGTCAAATGAAGTTCTCAAAATTATTTGGGATCATATCTTGTGCATTGCCAGAAGTTTGGAATTTATTTGATACTTTATAAGCTTTTAATTTATTTTTAAACTTGTAGGGGCATTTTGGTCATTTTACATGTTTTAGATTTTTCGGGTTTTACAAGAATACACATAGCAAGACATGCATGGGTTAAACTATGTTAACACGTAAGTGTCACAACCCGACCGAAAACCTAAGGTGTAATTGTTCACTCAATCACACTAATCAGGAATGAGATTCGTTCATTGACTGACGCACTAAATGACTTATTCCAAGTTGTCATTGGGAGGAAAGTTCTAACAAACCTTTTGAACAACATGGACAACTTGGGTTATGTGGTTGTAGGGGATAAATAATGGGATGACCCATTAGTGGTTGTGGTGATAGTGATAGTGATAAGGATGATGTGTTAGTGCCAAGTTCAAAAGGTGATGTAGGTGACAAGGTTAGTGTGAGAGCTAAAGGTTGTGGTGATGGTGATGGTGATAAGGATGATGTGTTGGTGCCAATTCCAAAGAGGTTTGATGGTGATAGGGTTAGTGTGATAGCTAAAGGTTGTGGTGGACTTGGTGGAGGTAAGGGTGTAGGAATCCTAAAAGTGGAGGATGATGATGATGTGGTTGGAGATGTTGGTTTTGCCCTTTGAGGAAAGGTGGGAAAGGATGGTTTAGGTTAATATATCGTTTGCACTGACAATGAGATGCATGATATATTTCAAAAGGGAAAAAAAAGGTGCATGTGATCCTAACAGGATTGTTGGTGGATATCTCTAACGGGGTTAAGGTAATGATGTTCTAGGTTTCTAGGTTGGATGATCCTAGTTGTGTGTTAGAGATAATTTGGTGCATGAAGGGTTTTGTGTGTTTGTGAGGATTGAAGGTTGTTGAGCTAACTGTCATGTTAGTGCAAATATTTCGATATTTAAACTAAACGGTTTCTTCGGTTTTAATAATGACAAACATGTAACTTGTAATACATAACGTAAAATGTGAAAGTTACTTGTAAACACAAAACATCAATGCATACTTACATCAACACCTCCCGACGTCTCAAGTATGCTTCAACGAAGTCGTAGATTTCCATCCCGACATAAATCACTCAAGGTATGGACAAACAAATCTACTACTTGACAAATGATCAAAGGATTTTATTTTTCTAAACTTCACATTTTTAATGTGACAAAACATTTTTTCAAAAAATATATTTCACAAATTATTTTTGAATTAAAAAGAAATGTTTTATTTTGAAAAATATATTTGAAAATCCCAACAGTCAAATTTCCCCCCAAAACAGCTCCTAACATCCCCAAATAAACCTTCCCCACAAAAGACAAAAAAGGGAGCGTCCACGGCACCGTTAAGTATGGACGGCTCCACTAAATTTAGTGGAGCCGTCGGGTATTTAGTGGAGCCGTAGGTCTGTAACGGTCAGATTTTCCCTTGCCTATAAATAGTGGACCATTCCACACTTCTAACTTGATTTTTCCAGTCCTTTTTCTCTGGTCTAATCCCTCTTCACTTAGATGACTTTCTTTGATCATTTGGAGAGTCTTAGGTTGTTTAAGAGTGATCCAATCATCCACTCAAGTGATCCTCTTCATTCCTCTTGGTTAGCAAGAGAAGAACCCAAAGTATCCAAGTAGATACAAAGTGTTGTCATCCCTCTTGATTTGCAAGAGAAGAACACAAAGTATCCAAGTAGATACAAAGTGTTATCATTCCTCTTCATTTACAAGAGAAGAACTCAAGTTATCCAAGAAGATACAAGAGTTGGAGTTGTTAGGTCTTGTAACATTTGTTAGACTCTTGATTGTATCACAGCATACATCAAGATTATTTTTCTTTTGTGAGAGAGTGAGTCAAGATCATTGTGATCTTAAGAGATAGTGAAGATCTCTTGAAGCCATTGGGCTTGTGTGATTGATCATGTGGATCAAGGGTAGATCGTAGTTGATTGGTGCTAGCTAAGATTAGCACTCGACATCTAGCTTAGTGTCGGAAATAGGATAAGCGACGTGTAAGGTGTAGATCGGGTATATCGTAGTAGATTGGTGCTAGCTAAGATTAGCACTCGACATCTAGCTTAGTGTCGAAAATAGGATAAGCGACGTGTAAGGTGTAGATTGGGTGGATCGTGGTAGATTGGTGCTAGCTAAGATTAGCACTCGACATCTAGCTTAGTGTCGGAAAACAAGTTAAGTGACGTGTAAGGTTTTCTCCGCCTGAAGGGAGTTTGTTGATTAGTGAAGTAACTCTCGAGTTGGGTACTCGGGGAGTGGAGTTGGGCGAAGAGGAGCTTCGTGACCGAACCACTATAAATCACCGTGTCCGGTTTGCGTCTTCTTACTTATCTCTTTACTTTCATTTTATTCTTTATCGCTTTATGTTTATATTTGCATTGTGTTTATGCTTGTGTGGCTAGTTGCTTATGTTATGTATGTGTTATGGTTGATTGTGCTTGTGTCGTAGCTTACTACGTTCATCTTTAGATGTTATATGACCACAGTTGATACTTTTCATATTGCGTCACACTTGATCGGGTGTTTGATACAAAAAGATTTTAAGTTTTTAATGGAAACGTATTCACCCCCCCCCCCCTCTACGGTTTCCACAATTGGTACCAGAGCCACGTCGATCAAAATTTTAAAACAAATGGTTTTCAAAATTGAGTACGATCCATGTATCAAATTACCCATGAAGGTGATAAAAATATGAAAAGTGTTTAGTTACTTAATACTTACAAGTTTTGTTGTTAAGTATATGTTGTCATACTAGCTTGAAGGTTTTCTTAAATTGATAAAAGTTGGTTCTGTTCAAAAACTGAAGTCAGATGTACGGAACCGTTAAATATAACGGACGGCTCCATTAAATATGGACGGTACCGCTAAATTTAACGGTACCTTCGTCTGTTTTTCAGAATTCGGTAATTTTCAAAAATTCGTATAAAATCAACCGTAAGTCCGTAGGAGTCGTGCCACCGATCGTTTTAAACGTAATTGAGTCTACTTTCACTTAAAAATATTTTTAGAAAGTGATTGTAAAGTGAGATTTACGGATGTCTTTAATTCGTAACAGAGAGTCTTTTCCGGTCATGCCGATTTCACAAATTTTTTGTCAAATCACAAAGTGAACATCACACGTTGATGCATTCATGATTTCAAACTGTTGAACTTGATCAAATCTTTGAAATGGGGAGGAAACCAATTCATTGTCAAATAAAATCAAGCTTAGTATACATTGTTATACCTAATACACAAAATGACGATAAGTATTTTTGTGTGTTAAGCTAAATTGCTATTTGCTTATTATAGTTTTTCGGTTTATGCATTTATAAGGCTCATGCTAAATCACTTGCACTATATTAAGTAATTAGTTTGCATTGCATATAGGCATCAACCATTTGTCTTGCATTTGTTGCAAGTTCTTAAAATGGTTTAGTAACTTTCTTAGGAATAGAAACTAAGTTGGTAGATCATGTGTGTCGAAAGATATTGTCTTACGCAATTATTTTTCCAAAGGTTTAAGTGTAAAAAGTATATCACCCTAAAATACTTAACACTTTCATATAATCCGTAACATGATCTTTAAAACATTACATCATTTTGTCTTGTTGACCATGGGTTGTCTAAACAAGATAAAAGGTCATTTTAATACATCAGTACTTAAGTAAAGGAAAATGTATTAAACTTGCATTGATCTAACACACATACAAAATGTTTTAAACATTTAGTATTTTACGTATGTTGTATAAAAATAGTTAAGATAATTATTTTTATACCAATGAGGTGTCGAAAAACTAAGAATATTATACTTAATAATATAAATAGTTTTTCTCAAATAAAAATAAATGACAATATCAAAGTAGTAACTTAATATGTCATTAACCTCACACATACAACTAGTGTTAGAATAAATGGAACACGCTCCTTAAATTTTTTTTCTTTTTAAAGAATGAGTGATTGTGAGGGTCAAGAAAGATCTCGAGTACATATCAATTGATTATTCAAATTATGATTGATATCATTATCGAATATAATTGACAAGTTTTTGAGTGTGGACATGAAATTGGAGTCATTATTTGTCCAGCTTCAAGATAACATCAAAATATGATGAAAAGCATTATCTTGAATCTACATACTCAACCACACTCGATTGTTATGTAAATAATGACGTTCTATCAAGACGAAAATAATATACATCGGATCATAACTCACACTTGTGTTGAAGATGCCATATTTAGTCTTCGTGTCCAATGGTTGTGTTCCAAACTTTAAACTAATATGTTTAAAAGATGCATAAAATACACTACTAAGTAGGATTGACAACTTGGATGTTTCATCCGAAATATACAAGTAATTTACATTGCAATGCAATTAGTAAATGTGTCAATTCCAAAAAACCAAACACGAGCAAACAAACAACATATGTAAACTTTGCTCATGAACAACTCAACACTCAAGGTCACATGTCTATTAAAAGTGTCATACATAATATGTTATTAACTATTATGTAAGTCATCAATCTTTGAGAATATCACGTGTATTTCTCTTATCAAAAGATTGACAAAAGATAACTTATATCCTATGCATCTTATTTTCTTTGTGACATGAATGGTTATGTTGCAAGAGAATACATTGCATCATGTTAACCAATATAGGATATTAGAGTTGAATAATAACCTAATACGACATGTGTCATTGCATAAACAAGTAAAATTGGTCATACACTAAAATACTTGTTTCATAAAGCATTCTTAAGAGTGATAAGTTTACTCTTAGAAAAGTATACTAGTTGAAATAAACAGTATGTCTCATTTCAAATAAAATGCTCACAAGATCTATTGAGGTAAATAACCTTTACTAGATTCTCAATCAAGATATGCAAGGAGCATTCTTGAAACACACACGATGTAGTAGATTCTACATTGTATCACATTAGAGTGTCTCTTGGTTCTAGAAAACCAAATCATGTTAAAATAACATGTAACAACTCAACAAACAAAGATGATGTCCAAGAGATCATAAAATACACCATCTCCATCAAATAACCTCTAAATCTCAAACACGAAATTAAAATATTTTGTTTGCCTTTGTTAGGAGTTGTGTAAGACATGTCATTCTTTTAACCGACTTTCAAAGTATGGTTAGTTGAGTCGTATTAGGCCATGTATTAGCGAAATAAGCTAATATCATCTTTGATACACTTCAATAGGGAAATATAGGAATTTAAATTTTTCTAACATGAGAATCACTACTGGAGAACCTATCGCACTAGAAATTCAATTTGACCTAACGGTTGAATTGCTTCCAGGAGAGAAGTTGGGTTTGTGGTATAACCCGTAAAAATGGTTGTGTTTAGCCTTAATTGAGCACCACTAGTGATAATCTCATACTCATTCTCTAACTTGAAAATTTTTCATTCCTACATTTGACTAGAGATAGTTTACATCGGTGAACTTTATCTCCCATTAGGATGTCATCTTGAACAAGCAGTAATTAGGATCTGCCTTAGCAAACCTAGATTGCTTGCATCCCACATACGTGTTTCAAAATGATAACATGTTCTCGTAAGATATTGTTAAATGTCTTCATGATCTTAAATGCTAAATGATTATCATGTTTTACATGATACTTGCATTTATTCCTTATGTGCATTTTACATGATTTACTTGTAAAGTTTGCACCCACACTATGTCCTTTTGACATATTAGGAACTAGGTATGCCCATCACTATGAACCCTTAGAAGTCATAGAGCCATACACTAGTGTCAAAACCCATAAGTCAAAGTAGTCGCGAAGTTACCCTAATTCCTCAGTCATCACTTCGCCTTCTTCCAAGTAATACACCCTTTTGTCATGAGAAGGTTAGGAACAAACCAGGTAGAACTCAGAGTAGTGTTGACAACCTAAATATTTCATCCGAAATATTCAAGTAAGTTTAACTTGCGATCGCAATTGTTAAATGTCATATCCGAAACATCATACTCAAGCCTTTTGACAACATACGTTAAAACGCTCATCCCAAAGCTAAAAGCTAACATCAACCCTCGGGTGACAAAGGACTCACGAGTTGCTATTTAAGTGATTAGTAGTTCCTTTCATCCTCGTGTGATTACACACTTCTTAAGATCTCAAACCCTGCTGCGAATCAGCACCATAGGCCTAGCTTTACGTCTTTCAAAACCCCATGAAACACTCGTGTGCGAAGCACATCAAAATCCATAAATCAACCAAACCTCTCAACCGAGAATCCCCTAAACATCTTCGTCTAGGTCTAGGAATGATGGAACATTTTCCATAAATCTTATGACTATTTAAATATTTCACTGGAAATATTAAAGTCATCCCTCGTACCCCTCTTATGACTATTTAAATATTTCACTGGAAATATTAAGTCATCTTTCACATTGCTCTAATGACTACCTATGTATTTCCTCAGAAATATAAAAGTCATCTCTTCTCGTCCAGTACCGTTCAAAGAATTTATTAGGTATAAATTCTTTCCTCGTGTCGAAGAGTCTCACTAAATCAGCGAGATTTATTCGTGGAATCATCTTAAATTCCAATGACAACTTAAATATTTCATCCGAAATATTTAAAGTATATTTAATTTACGAAATGCAATTAAATGTCATTTCTCGTGTCGAAAAGTCTCACTAAATCAGCGAGATTTATTCGTGAAATCCTCTTAAATTCCAACGACAACTTAAATATTTCATCCGAAATATTTAAAGTATATTTAATTTGCGAAAGGCAATTAATGTCATTTCTCGCTCTCGATCAACGTTCACCTAATCCCGTTGGATTCATTCATTAAGGAATTTATTTGGTATAAATTCTTTTAATCTAAGGTCCAGAAAAATCACAACATATGTGAAACTACTTTGTAAGAAATCTAATTCTGGGTCAAAACTGACCTCAGCAGGTCACGGTACCCTTAAATAGGGGACAGTACCGCTAAATTTAACGGTACCGTCGGACCGTTGTCTGCTGAGACAGTTTATTCTCATTGTTTCAAAAACACTATCGAAACCCACTCGATGTAGTCTTGAACTAGAACCGTATCCTATCAGAACAGATTGTATCTATCTTTTGATTCCTAAGCCTTCTTCCATTTCACCTCCGCATGGTTTTAAACACTACCAATGCTTCCGCATCCCACTCATCTTCCACACACTTCAAACGAAGAATCGCTAGGATACGTTGAGATAACCCTTCCTCATCAACATAGATAACCCACTAGAACCTTATCACTAACCTCACAACCTTGAAGATTTTATCTTCTTAACCCCTAGGATATCTCCACGTGATCACTTGCCTCATCATAATATTCTATGAATATTCACAATGATTGAGAAGAGCTACGTGACTTCAAAGGTGAAGTTTATCGTATGCTATCCACCACCTGTCATGACGTTACTAAGCTCATCGCTTCCGTCATTGTTCGTTTTCCTCTTTATCTTCTACATGTTGTCCGGATGGTAATAGATTAAGGGGGAACGAAAACACACTCATATATCCTTTCACCAAACACTCTCAAGAACACATTAATATGGTTCTTATTCCCTAGCAAACATCCCTTTAGCTGCCCAGAACTAGGTTGCACAGGAAAATTCATGATTTCCAGGTCACGGTACCGTTAAACAGTCCACGGTACCATTAAATTTAACGGTACCGTGTGGTATTTAGTGGTACCGTGCCTATGTTTGATGAATTTTCACTATTTCCTTTAGATCCCTGCATCCCTAACCTCAAACCTGCAAAATTTTGCAAACTCACATACACCCCAGGATTCCCTCACTACACCATAGGACTCTAACACCAACTTTAGTTCGAATCCCACAACTCTTGCCTATATAAGGCCTCACCATTGCAAGCTTATCTTGCATCTCACATTCAAACCTTTTAGCTACACTTCACTCTTGACAGTGATAGTTAGTCTAAGAACCATCAACCCATAGATCATCACACTCAAACCTTCAACTCGTGGATCATCACACTCAAACCTTACAACCTTCAACCCTTATATCAATCCCACTCAAACCTATTAGTTACACTTCACTCTTGACAGTGATAGTTAGTCTTAGAACCTTTAACCCATAGATCATCACACTCAAACCTTACAACCTTCAACTCATCAATCATCACACTCAAACCTTACAACTACTCCTTACTTTGGATAAGTGATAGTTAGTTAAATAACCTTCAACCCTCACAATCACACAAAACCTTTCATGCACCAAACTATCTCTAACACACAACTAGGATCATCCAAACTAGAAACCTAGAACCTCGTTACCTCAACCCCGTTAGAGATATCCACCAACAATCCTGTTAGGATCACATGCACCTTTTCTTTTTCCCTTTTGAAATATATCATGCATCTCATTGTCAGTGCAAACGATATATTAACCTAAACCATCCTTTCCCACCTTTCCTCAAAGGGCAAAACCAACATCTCCAACCACATCATCATCATCCTACACCCTTACCTCCACCAAGTCCACCACAACCCTTAGCTATCACACTAACCCTATCACCATCAAACCTCTTTGGACTTGGCACCAACACCTCATCCTTGTCACCATCACCATCACCATCACCACAACCTTTAGCTCTCACACTAACCTTGTCACCTACATCACCTTTTGAACTTGGCACTAACACATCATCCTTATCACTATCACCATAACCACAACCACTAATGGGTCATCCCATTATTTATCCCCTACAACCACATAACCCAAGTTGTCCTTGTTGTCACCACAACCAACACTCTCCCACCTTATGGAATCATTTAGGTATAACCTCTATCGAGTCTACTTTATGGCACGACTTGTCATAATAGTAATCATTTAGAGTATGTCTTATCAACAAACTATCCTTAACATCAATCATCTTAGGTAGATGATTATGTTGTTCAAAAGGTTTGTTAGAACTTTCCTTCCCAATGACAACTTGGAATAAGTCATTTAGTGCGTCAGTCAATGAACGAATCTCGTTCTTGATTAGTGTGATTGAGTGAACAATTACACCTTAGGTTTTCGGTCAGGTTGTGACACTTACGTGTTAACATAGTTTAACCCATGCATGTCCTATCCCTATAATGTTGCTCCTATACTGTTATATATTATGCTGCACGAAGCTAACCCTTGATGTAGGAAAAGCCTTTGTAAGAATTTGATCCATGGATCCGCTAGATACTAAGGTAAATAAACAAGGGGATTAAGTCACCATAGGGGAGCATTGAGCTAGGGGGAGCTCGGGAGTATTTGAATACATAGCATGGAGTCGTCTTCACAAGTGTTGATAGAAGGCTTCACTAGGATGATGAAAACTCGCCTTTCTGGGGAGAAAAGGATAGTAGTGTAGTAAGGGGGAGTAGGAAGTAAATCCAAGGAAGCGCTCAAGACAACTACCTTTTTCATTGGACAAAAGGGGGAGAAGGGGAGTGTAAATAGGTAACTTTTACATTTTACTATGTGTTACGGTTTACATATTTGTCATCATCAAAAAGGGGGAGATTGTTAGTGCAAATATTACGATATTTAAACTAAACGGTTTCTTCGGTTTTAATAACGACAAACATGTAACTTGTAATACATAACGTAAAATGTGCAAGTTACTTGTAAACACAAAACATCAATGCATACTTACATCAACACCTCCTGACGTCTCAAGTATGCTTCACCGAAGTCGTAGATTTCCATCCTGACATAAATCACTCAAGGTATGGACAAACAAATCTACTACTTGACAAATGATCAAAGGATTTTATTTTTCTAAACTTCACATTTTTAATGTGACAAAACATTTTTTCAAAAAATATATTTCACAAATTATTTTTGAATTAAAAAGAAATGTTTTATTTTGAAAAATATATTTGAAAATCCCAACAGTCAAATTTCCCCCCAAAACAGCTCCTAACTTCCCCAAATAAACCTTCCCCACAAAAGACAAAAAAGGGAGCGTCCACGGCACCGTTAAGTATGGACGGCTCCACTAAATTTAGTGGAGGCGTAGGTCTGTAACGGTCAGATTTTCCCTTGCCTATAAATAGTGGACCATTCCACACTTCTAACTTGATTTTTCTAGTCCTTTTTCTCTGGTCTAATCCCTCTTCACTTAGATGACTTTCTTTGATCATTTGGAGAGTCTTAGGTTGTTTAAGAGTGATCCAATCATCCACTCAAGTGATCCTCTTCATTCCTCTTGATTAGCAAGAGAAGAACACAAAGTATCCAAGTAGATACAAAGTGTTGTCATCCCTCTTGATTAGCAAGAGAAGAACACAAAGTATCCAAGTAGATACAAAGTGTTGTCATCCCTCTTGATTAGCAAGAGGAGAAGACAAAGTATCCAAGTAGATACAAAGTGTTATCATTCCTCTTCATTTACAAGAGAAGAACTCAAGGTATCGAAGAAGATACAAGAGTTGGAGTTGTTAGGTCTTGTAACATTTGTTAGACTCTTGATTGTATCACAGCATACATCAAGATTATTTTTCTTTTGTGAGAGAGTGAGTCAAGATCATTGTGATCTTAAGAGATAGTGAAGATCTCTTGAAGCCATTGGGCTTGTGTGATTGATCATGTGGATCAAGGGTAGATCGGGTAGATCGTAGTAGATTGGTGCTACCTAAGATTAGCACTCGACATCTAGCTTAGTGTCGGAAATAGGATAAGCGACGTGTAAGGTGTAGATCGGGTAGATCGTAGTAGATTGGTGCTAGCTAAGATTAGCACTCTACATCTAGCTTAGTGTCGAAAATAGGATAAGCGACGTGTAAGGTGTAGATCGAGTAGTTCGTGGTAGATTGGTGCTAGCTAAGATTAGCACTCGACATCTAGCTTAGTGTCAGAAAACAAGTTAAGCGATGTGTACGGTTTTCTCCGCCTGAAGGGAGTTTGTTGATTAGTGAAGTAACTCTCGAGTTGGGTACTCGGGGAGTGGAGTAGGGCGAAGAGGAGCTTCGTGACCGAACCACTATAAATCACCTTCTTACTTATCTCTTTACTTTCATTTTATTCTTTATCGCTTTATGTTTATATTTGCATTGTGTTTATGCTTGTGTGGCTAGTTGCTTATGTTATGTATGTGTTATGGTTGATTGTGCTTGTGTCTTAGCTTACTACGTTCATCTCTAGATGTTATATGACCATACTTGATACTTTTCATATTGCGTCACACTTGATCGGGTGTTTGATACAAAAAGATTTTAAGTTTTTAATGGAAATGTATTCACCCCCCCCCCTCTACGGTTTTCAAATGTCACTTATCCAAAGTGAGGAGTAGCTGTAAGGTTTGAGTGTAATGAGTTGAAGGTTATAAGGTTTGAGTGTGATGATCTATGGGTTGAAGGTACTTAGACTAACTATCACTGTCAAGAGTGAAGTGTAGCTAAAAGTTTTGAGTGTGATGATGAAAGATGTTAATGTGAGGTTTGAAGATGAGATGCAAGATAAGCTTGCAGTAGTGAGGCCTTATATAGGCAAGGGTTGCGGGATTCAAACTAAAGTTGGTGATTGTGTCCTATGGTGTAGTGAGGAAATCTTAAGGTGTGTGTGAGTTTGCAAAATTTTGCAGGTTTGAGGTTAGGGATGCAGGGATCAGGAGGGAATAGTGAAAATTCGTCAAACATAGGCACGGTACCACTAAATACCATATGGTACCGTTAAATTTAACGGTACCGTGGCCTATTTAACGGTACCGTGACCTAGAAGTCACGAATTTTCCTATGCAGCCTAGTTCTGGGCAACTAAAGGGAAGTTTCCTAGGGAATAAGAACCACATTAATGTGTTCTTGAGAGTGTTTGGTGAAAGGCTATATGAGTGTGTTTCCGCTCCCCCTTAATTTATGACCATCCGGACAAGATGCAAAAGATAAAGAGGAAAACAAACGTTGACGGAAGCGATGAGCTTAGTAACATCATGACAAGTGGTGGATAGCATACGATAAACTTCACCTTTGAAGTCACGTAGCTCTTCTCAATCATTGTGAATATTCATAGAATATTATGATGAGGCATGTGATCACGTGGAGATATCCTAAGGGTTAAGAAGATAAAATCTTCAAGGTTGTGATGTTAGTGATAAGGTTCTAGTGGGGTTATCTATGTTGATGAAGAAGGGTTATCTCAACGTATCCTAGCGGTTCTTCGTTTGAAGTGTGTGGAAGATGAATGGGATGCGGAAGCATTGGTAGTGTTTAGTACCATGTGGAAGTGAAAGGGAAGAAGGCTTAGGAATCAGAAGATAGATAAAATCTGTTCTGATAGGATACGGTTCTGGTTCAAGACTACATCGAGTGGGTTTCGATAGTGTTTTTGAAACAGTGAGAATAAACTGTCTCAGCAGACAACGGTCCGACGGTACCGTTAAATTTAGCGGTACCGTCCCCTATTTAAGGGTACCGTGACCTGCTGAGGTTAGTTTTGACCCAGAATTAGATTTTTGACAAAGAAATTTCACATATGTTGTGATTTTTCTGGACCTTAGATTAAAAGAATTTATACCGAATAAATTCTTTTATGAGTGAATCCAACGGGATTCGATGAACGTTTGTCGAGAACGAGAAATGACATTTAATTGCATTTTGCAAATTAAATAAACTTTAAATATTTTGGATGAAATATTTAAGTTGTCATTGGAGTTAAAGAGGATTTTACGAATAAATTTCGCTGATTTAAGGAGATTTTTTGACACGAGGAGAGAATTTATACCCAATAAATTCTTTGAACGATACTGGACGAGAAGAGATGACTTTTATATTTCCGAGTAAATACATAGGTATTCATTAGAGCGATGTGAAAAATGACTTGATATTTCTAGTGAAATATCTAAAAGTCATGACACGAAATGGAAGAGATGATCTCAATATTTCCAGTGAAATATTCAAAGAGTCATGAGACGAGACACACGAGATGACTACAATATTTCCAGTGAAATATTCAAGTAGTCATAAGAGGGGTACAAGGGATGACTTTAATATTTCCAGTGAAATATTTAAATAGTCATAAGATTTATGGAAAATGTTCCATCATTCCTAGACCTAGACGAAGATGGTTAAGGGATTCTCGGTTAAGAGGTTTGGTTGATTTACGGATTTCGATGTGCTTCGCACGTGAGTGTTTCGCGGGGTTTTGAAAGATGTAAAGCTAGGCCTATGGTGCTGGTTCGCAGCAGGGTTTGGGATCTTAAGACGTGTATATTCACACGAGGATGAAAGGAACTACTAATCACTTATATAGCAACTCGTGATTCCTTTGTCATCCGAGGGTTGATGTTAGCTTTTAGCTTTTGGATGAGCGTTTTAACATATGTTGTTAAAAGGCTTGAGTATGATGTTTCGGATATGACATTTAACAATTGCGATCGCAAGTTAAACTTACTTGAATATTTCGGATGAAATATTTAAGTTGTCAACCCTACTCCGAGTTCTACTAGGTTTATTCCTAACCTTCCCATGACAAAAGGGTGTATTACTTGGAAGAAGGCGAAGTGATGACTGGAGAATTAGGGTAACTTCGAGACTACTTTGACTTATGGGTTTTGACACTAGTGTATGGCTCTATGACTTATAAGGGTTCATAGTGATGGGAATACCTAATTCCTAATGTGTCAAAAGGACATAGTGTGGGTGCAAACTTTACAAGTAAATCATGTAAAATGCACATAAGGAATAAATGCAAGCATCATGTAAAACATGATAATCATTTAGCATTTAAGATCATGAAGACATTTAACCATATCTTACGAGAACATGTTATCATTTTGAAACATGTATGTGGGATGCAAGCAATCTAGGTTTGCTAAGGCAGATCCTAATTACTACTTGTTCAAGATGACATCCTAATGGGAGATAAAGTTCACCGGTGTAAACTATCTCTAGTCAAATGTAGGAATGAAAAATTTTCAAGTTAGAGAATGAGTATGAGACTATCACTAGTGGTGCTCAATTAAGGCTAAACACGACCATTTTTAAGGGTTATACACGAACCCAACTTCTCTCCTGGAAGCAATCCAACCGTTAGGTCAAATTGAATTTCTAGTGCGATAGGTTCTCCAATAGTCATTCTCATGTAACAAGAATTCAAATTCCTATATTTGCCTATCGAAGTATTGCAAAGATGATGTTAATTTGTTTTGCTTATACCTGGCCTAATATGATTCAATTAACCATACTTTGAAAGTTGGCTAAGAAAATGACATGTCTTACACAACTCCTAACAAAGGCAAGCGAAATGTTTTAATTTCGTGCTTGAGATTTAAAGGTTGTTTGATGGAGATGGTGTATTTTATGATCTCTTGGACAACATCTTTGTTTGTTGAGTTGTTACATGTTATTTTAACATGATTTGGTTTCCTAGAACCCAGAGACACTCTAATGTGATACAATGTAGAGTCTACTACATCGTGTGTGTTTCAAGAATGCTCCTTTGCATATCTTGAGTGAGAATCTAGTAAAGGTTACTTACCTCAATCGATCTTGTTAGCATTTTATTTCAAAAGAGACATACTGTTTATTTCAACAAGTATGCTTTTCTAAGAGGAAACTTATCACTCTTAAGAGTGCTTTGTGAAACAAGTATTTTAGTGTATGACCAATTTTACTTGTTTAGGCAATGACACATGTCGTATTAGGTTATTATTCAACTTTATTATCCTACATTTGTTAAAAGGATGCAATGTATTCTCTTGTAACATAACCATTCATGTCACAAAGAAAATAAGATGCATGAGATATAGGTTATCTTTTGTCAATCTTTTGATAAGAGAAATACATGTGATATTCTCAAAGATTGATGACTTACATAATAGTTAATAACATATTATGCGTGACACTTTTACTAGACATGTGGCTTTGAGTGTTGAGTTGTTCATGAGAAAAGTTTACATATGTTGTTTGTTTGCTCGTGTTTGGTTTTTCGGAAATGACACATTTACCAATTGCATTGCAATGTAAATTACTTGTATATTTCGGATGAAACATCTAAGTTGTCAATCCTACTTAGTTGTGTATTTTATGCATCTTTTAAACATGTTAGTTTAAAGTTTGGAACACAACCATTGGACAAGAAGACTTAATATGGCATCTTCAACACAAGTGTGAGTTATGATCCAATGCATATTATATTCGTCTTGAGTGGACGTCATTATTTTCATAACAATCGAGTGTAATTGAGTATGTAGATTCAAGATAATATATTTCATCATATTTTGATGTTATCTTGAAGCTAGACAAATAATGACTCCAATTTCATGTCCACACTCGAAAACTTGTCAATTAGATTCGATAATAATATCAATCATAATTTGAATAATGAATTGATATGTACTCGAAATCTTTCTTGACCCTCACAATCACTCATTTTAAAAAGAGAATAAAAATTTAAGGAATGTGTTTCATTTATTCTAATACTAGTTGTATGTGTGAGGTTAATGACATATTAAGTTACTACTTTGATATTGTCATTCATTTTTATTTGAGAAAAACTATTTATATTATTAAGTATAATACTCTTAGTTTTTCGACACCTCATTAGTATAAAAATAATTATCTTAACCATTTTTATACCACATACGTAACATACTAAATGTTTAAAACATTTTGTATGTGTGTTAAATCAATGCAAGTTTAATACATTTTCTTTTACTTAAATAATAATGTATTAAAATGACCTTTTATCTTGTTTAGACAACCCATGGTCAAACAAGACAAAATGATGTAATGTTTTAAAGATCATGTTACGAATTTTATGAAAGTGTTAAGTGTTTTGGGGTGATATACTTTTTACACTTAAACCTTTGGAAAAATAATTGTGTAAGACAATATCTTTCGACACACATGATCTACCAACTTAGTTTTTATTCCTAAGAAAGTTACTAAACCATTTTAAGAACTTGCAACAAATGCAAGACAAATGGTTGATGCCTATATGCAATGCAAATTAATTACTTAATATAGTGCAAGTGATTTATCATGAGCCTTATAAATGCATAAACCGAAAAACTATAATAAGAAAATAGCAATTTAGCTTAAAACACAAAAATACTTATCGTCATTTTGTGCATTAGGTATAACAATGTATACTAAGCTTGATTTTATTTGACAATGAATTGGTTTCCTCCCCATTTCAAAGATTTTTGCTGAGCACTTTGAAAACATGTCAAGGTTTAAAGGTTGAATCGCCCTTTTTCAGTTTGACCAAAAATTTACGCAAACTGCACGACCAGAAGACCTTTAGTTGAAAATCAAGGACTTTAACATACTTTCATTTAGAACTAATTCATAAAAATATTTCTCAAATGAAAGTAGAATCAACTTCGTTTAAAATGATGAGTGACATGACTTCTACGAACTTATGGTTTATTTTATAAGAATTTATGGAAATGACTCAATACTGAAAACTGACAGACAGAGGCACGGTACCATTAAATAACCCACGGTACCGTTAAATATATTGGTACCGTTCTATATTTAGTGGTACCGTGTTCTCTTTTCTGATTCAGTTTACAGTTTTAGTGCGGCGACTCGACGGAGAACATGACTAGACACTTAAGACTCTATTCTTTTATTGGTTTGAGAAAACCTTCAAGCTAGTATGACAAAGTATACTTAACAACAAAACTTGTAAGTATTAAACAATTAAATACTTTTCATATTTTATCACCTTCATAGGTAATTTGATACATGGATCGTAGTCAATTTTGAAAACCATTTGTTTTAAAAATTTGAGCGACGTGGCTCTGGTACCAATTGAAGAAACCATAGAGGGGGGTGAATACGTTTCCATTTAAAAACTTAAAACTTTTTGTATCAAACACCCGATCAAGTGTGACGTAATATGAAAATTGTCAACTATGATTATATAGCATCTAGAGATGTATATAGTAAACTACAACATATGCAAAATCAAACCATGGAACATACATAATCAATCACGACATAAGCAACTAGCCACACAAACATATATGCAATGCAAATATAAATATAAAGCGATAACAAATGAAATGAAAGTAAAGAGATAAGTAAGAAGGCGCAAACCAGACACGGTGATTTATAGTGGTTCGGTCACGAAGCTCCTCTTCGCCCTACTCCACTCCCCGAGTACCCAACTCGAGAGTTACTTCACTAATCAACAAACTCCCTTCAGGCGGAGAAAACTATACACGTCGTTTAACTTGTTTTCCGACACTAAGCTAGATGTCGAGTGCTAATCTTAGCTAGCACCAATCTACCATGATCTACCCGATCTACACCGTATACGTCGCTTATCCTATTTCCGACACTAAGCTAGATGTCGAGTGCTAATCTTAGCTAGCACCAATCTACCACGATCTACCCTTGATCCGCATAATCAATCACACAAGCCCAATGGCTTCAAGAGATCTTCACTATCTCTTAAGATCACAATGATCTTGACTCACTCTCTCACAAAAGAAAAATAATCTTGATATATGCTATGATACAATCAAGATTGTAACAAATGTTACAAGACCTAACAACTCCAACTCTTGTATCTTCTTGGATACCTTGAGCTCGTCTCTTGCAAATGAAGAGGAATGATAACACTTTGTATCTACTTGGATACTTTGTGTTCTTCTCTTGCTAATCAAGAGGGATGACAACACTTTGTATCTACTTGGATACTTTGTGTTCTTCTCTTGCTAATCAAGAGGGATGACAACACTTTGTATCTACTTGGATACTTTGTGTTCTTCTCTTGCTAATCAAGAGGAATGAAGAGGATCACTTGAATGGATGATTGGATCACTCTTAAACAAACTAAGACTCTCCAAATGATCAAAGAAAGTCATCTAAGTGAGGAGGGATTAGACCAGAGAAAAAGGACTGGAAAAATCAAGTTGGAAGTGTGAAATGGTCCACTATTTATAGGCAAAAAAAATCTGAACGTTACAGAAAATTTTGTACGGACGGCTCCACTAAACATGCCACGGCTCCATTAAATTTAGTGGAACCGTGGAGCCGTCCTAGACTAGGACGCTCCAAATTTTGTCTTTTCTGGTGAAAACTTATTTGGGGAAGGTTGGAGCTGATTTTAGGGGGGAAAATAGTTGTTGGGATTTTTAAACTTATTTTTCAAAATAAAACATTTCTTTTTAATTCAAAAATAATTTGTAAAATATATTTTTGAAAAAATGTTTTGTCACATTAAAAATGTGAAGTTTAGAAAAATATAATCCTTTGATCATTTGTCAAGTAGTAGATTTGTTTGTCCATACCTTGAGTGATTTATGTCGGGATGGAAATCTACGACTTCGATGAAGCATACTTGAGATGTCGGGAGGTGTTGATGTAACTATGCATTGATGATTTGTGTTTACAAGTAACTTACACATTTTACGTTATGTATTACAAGTTATATGTTTGTCATTATTAAAAGCGAAGAAATGGTTTAGTTTAAATATCGTAATATTTGCACTAACAAAGGTTATGCGTATTTATACTCATTTTTGTTGGAAAAATTATTTTTGAAACAATGGCGCAAGTTTTGTAATTTTTCTAGTCCGTTTGGTACGTTAAATGGGTCCCGCGGTGTTTATTTCAAAAGTTTGCCCAATTGGCAGGAATACCCCCTCCGCCCAAATTTTACACCCCACATCCCTCACTTTCATTTGTCCAAAAAGGCCCCTCCCATTTTAATAAAACACCCACTCACTCTCTCTCCTCTCATTAATAACACACACACACTCCCATTTCTCTCTCTCTCTCTCTCTCTCCTCCCTTTCGCCGGCCACCTCACCACCGCTGGCTGTCACCACCGCCGTCGCCGGAAAAATTTTCGGCGAACCTCCAAATTTCACCACCACGTAGATCGAGACCTTTTTGTTGATTCTGGAGCACTTGAGCTCACGAGGAGCCCTTTTGATACCCGAACCCGTCACCACAGTCAACACCGCCACCACAAGACCACCACCACCACCATTTCACCCCTCTCCTTCTCGGTAACACCTTCACGTGACCCCACTCCCCTTTTATTTTAATAAAACCGAAACCCTAACCCTAAAGTTTTAATAAAATCATTTTTATTTCAAATCTTTTATTAAAACCTTTTGTTTTGCTTAAAAATCATGTAGATCCGTTTGGTTTGACCTCGACTCGATCCGAGTCATGCGACTCAGCCGAGACAACTCGCGAGTCGAGTTGACTCGGCATGAGTTTGTATTGTTTTTGATTTAGTTTTACTTGGTTCCTTGATTTATAGCTTGGTTTGGATTGATTTGGATTTTGGTGTGGATTTGGTCTCGGCCGAGGGCTACGACTCGTGTGAGTCGAGCCGTAACTTGCCACGTTGCTTGAGATTTATTTTGACTTGACTGCATGTTATACTTTGTGATGTACTAAGTGTCTGCCATGTTGCTTGAGACTTGAATGCATGTTATAACTTGTGACATACTAAGCATACTATGAGTACAATACATATATGTATATCTATATACGCTTGACCCACACTAGTTATTATTTCGAGATACTTACACACATATACCATTTTGTCACAGATTATGCCTTCCCACGACATCACCCAGACTTCCTCAAGCTCAAGGGATTCCAACACACAGATGCCTCAAGATCACCGTAACCCTAACACCATTGGACCTACACCACCATCACATACACATGCCACACCAGCTACCCAGATTACCCCTACTGTCCCTCACCATACTACACGCATAATCATACGCCCATCTACTAGATCATCACCTCACACTACAGAGAGTACCCAAAACCCTGCTCATATCCTTCGAGTATACCCATCCTGTTATAGGTCCTTACGCTCACAAATGGACGCCCCTACTACCTCAGCATCACCACCACCTACCTCACCGCCACACTCACCTACCCACTCATCCCCACGTCAGAGACTCAGGAGGAGCAATGACTCCTATTCAGCAGAGGGTGTAGGACAGACTTTAGATGAGAGTGCTCCCGTCGAGGGTACAGGGGATGATGCTAATTCAGATTCGGGGATGGGACAGAGAGCAGCTGTGCCCCGAATCAGCATAGTACTAGAGGATGTGCCTAGTACTTTTGAGACTGGAGAGGGCTCAAGGAGAGCTAAGAATGAGATCGAGAATGGAACAGAGATATCACATCCCTCACTCCCAGTAGCATCGCCAGCAGCTACGGAGACTGATACTATCTCCCAGATCCAGTCCCAACTAGACTTACAGACCGACATACTGGGTCTCCACTCCGACTTATTTGATGAGTTGCATCCAGCTCGTTTCGAGCAGTATGATAGGGATTTCATACGACTCTATTCTAGGACACACTCCAACAGCCGAGACCTTCTTGACTTAGGTAATAGATCAGATAGACTTGAGCAAACACAGGTTGTAGCTCAAGAAGCAGCTCAAATGATGCACGGGAGAATGCTGATTCTAGAGGCTCAAGTTGCAGCATTGTTAAGAGCGGATCAGGCACATCGTCATGAAAACTTAGCATTAAGGACTCGCCTTGTGGAAGTCGAGGCACAGCTTGGAGAGCATGCTTTTAGGTTCCGACACATGGATAGGACCAGGAGCCAGTCTTAGTTATGATTAGTAGTGACTTGTTTAATTGAGTAGGACCTTATTAGTGAACTTGTAATTTTCAGACCATGTAATCAACTCTTAATCTATAAAAAGTTCCTTTCATTATATATTTCCATTAGTAATTTAATCATTTTCCTTTCATAAACCACCGTGATGTTATAACCTTACCTCACCTTCCCAAAAATCTCCCAGTTATCCTTGGACCAATGACAGCCTTAATAAACTGTAGACGATATTTCACCAATAACCTGTAAAATGCCTCGTTAATTCCTTTTAGCACAAAATCCCCAAGACCCCAACATTCACGCAACTACCATTTCAATATTTATGACCCTACCTAAAAATCACAAATCATTTCATTATAAAGTTACCCGATTTGCCTCACTCCAAATCTCCCTACTACTTCCCCTCCCCCAAAACAGACTATAATTTTAGAAGCCCACAAAATTCCTCGAAAGAAATATTTTTCATTACCACCCTCACCAAAAAAATATATCCCTGTCGACTAAACTCAACACCCCTTTCACCCAGCCTAACTCCTAATATACAATAGACAATGACCCCAAATTCTTACCACAAGGTAAATCATATACCACCACCCCGAGAAACCCAGAGGATTACATAGGATGGAAATATGAGAATTAGGTAACCCTATTAGCAATAATGAGAACAAAAATTCAACCTAGATATCATAAGAGGTTTACCTTGCCCCTGTTACGACTTAGTCCGATAGGAAAATCCACAATTCCCGACTGCCACCGATTAACATCTCATACTGACCTCTTCCAGCACCAATTTGACCAAATCTTAAAACTGATAGTTATTAGGAAAAATGTTAACCCTGTGGACAGCTAGAACACATATTAACTGTATAGCAAAAGTGTCAAAGGACCGTGACGATTATATTCAGACCCTTAAGCTTTCCTTCCGTACGATACACTGCGCACTTGAACGAACTGACTGGTCGATTGCTAATAGCCATCAACATGGTTCTACCAAGATGAAACCCTACGCGTCAGATAATCCATATCTCGCTAAGCCGACAGATTGACTACTGAGAATAGTCAACATCGTCCTTCTAAGACTAAAAGTTTAGAACTATAAGACATTACCCAGAAATTTTGACAGTATCCATAGTATACACCAGGTGCCATAATACTCTATCAAAAACTTCCAAGGTAGGAAACGTTCGTCTGTAAGACTCATAAAATTTTAGCCACAAATAAGGAACCCCCTAAGCAGGAACGAACAGTAAATAAAACATAAAACCCCTAAGAACCTAGAGATTTACTAGAATTAACTAGTAACCTAATAGAAACCCTAAAGCCTCATGAAATGACCCGAACCTTTATCGTAAGATTTAAATTGTTTATCTTTTCACTGAACCCTTGGAATTACAAATTAGCAAGGAATTCTAGCAACTCGTTGTTGAACACCGAAAACAAACCTCGGAAGAACTAGTGAAACGCCATCACCCAGACTATAAGTAGCAGCACGACATGTTTTGGTAGAGGTCACCGAAATACGACTTATTACCTCTGGCCCTTAGAACACCAGAGACACCTTAGGAGTCCAAACTATAAGACCGCTACATTTTCTATGAGACTTAAATCCTAAGCAAAAATCATCTAAGAACTCTAAGATATTTAAGGAATTTTCAGGCAGAACCCTCACTAGAAAATACATTTCAGACCCATATATTTATTTCGGACAATGGATTAAGCCGTTTAAGACAAGATGCCTCTCGAACAAGATTTGAAGTGGGACATATATTTAAGACTATAAGTTTCGCTTGTTACTAGATTCTAAATTTTTCCCAGCTAGACATTCAAAGTGTAATCTAGGATGTTAGTAAAAACACGGACCTCATTTATACTTTCTTTCCGATAGTTTTCCTTAGAGATCTACCCCTCCTAGAATGTGCTTTATTAATTGTAAGACACATATGACCTCCATTTAAGATCTCACTCGTTTTCATCTTTTATGGTATAGATGAATCCTACAGGAAGGACAGCCAATGTCGTTCATGACCAGCCTATTGTTGCCACTGTCCCCGCTGAGAATGGAGCAAACCTGCTTATCATAAACCCAGCCATGCTAGACGTGTTAGTTAATCATCTATCCGCAGCAAAAGCCAACAACCTGATAACTGAAATCCGAAGCTCCAAACCTAAGGATGACAGCAACCACACTGGAACTTATCAGGAGTTTCGAAAGGCCATGTCTGGAAATCTTAATGGAACTGAAGGAACCATTGTTGTGATAAGATGGATGGAACGGCTGGAAGCCATTTTCCAAGCATGTAGTTGTGCAAAGGAAGATAGGGTAAAATATGCTTCACTCACTTTCACTGATGATGCTCAGACTTGGTGGAATAACCATCTGAAGGTCACAGGCATTGATGCTGCCTATGCAATGCCCTGGGAGAGTTTTAAGGAATTGGTGCGTAGGAAGTACTGCACCTACAGTGAAATCAAAAGAATGGAGGAAAAATCTTGGGATCCAAAGGTGTGATTGCAACTGCACGCCGTCAAGAGAAAGCACCAATGAGCCCCGAGATGATCCAGACAGAAGCTCGGCTAAAGGAAAGGTATTTAGGAAGTTTTCCCCCGATCCAAAGGGAGAACGACACTACCTCCAAGGCTGTTAAGCCCCAAGGACCCACAAGTGTGGCCCACAAGCCAATGGGATCAACAACTAGGACAAATACCGGGAGAGCGGCTGAACTCAAGAGAAAATGGGAAGACCACTCCAAGGGTCGAGGAAGTGTCAGTACCCCTGCTGCAGGCACCAGCATAAATAGGGGATATGCTGGGAACTTACCTAAGTGCAATATGTGCCCGTTTCATCATCATGAACCTTGTCCCATGCGGTGTGGAAATTGTGGAGGAATAGGCCACCGAACCAAGAACTGCGAGGCTTATGCTCATGAAATTGACGCCATGCTCACCACCACAGTCTGCCTTGAGTGTGGAATGATTGGACACTATAGGACTGCTTGCCCCGGGCCGAGAAGTGGAAGTGAGAGGGTCATTCAGAACCCAAATAGCATGATGAATGGACTTGTAGCTTGGAACTCTTTCTTCGCATGATGACATCCACCTCTAGGTTCCTTTAGGTCGTAATTTCCCGAATACTTGTACTTCTTAAGAGACATGTTGTAATGGTATTTTGTACGAACCTCTCTGTAGTGAATTTTCTTGACTTTTCGGATTAAGATATTATGATGCCTCTTTACTTACCCCATCACTTTTGAGACTTGTTCATTTATTTTGTACATATGTGATGACTTGTTTTGATTTCCAAACCAATAGAAACCAAATATCATAATAACTAAACCTAGCATCGCATCATCAGTCCTCAACTAAGCATAGCCTGATCACCTATGTTTAGTTCAGGGAGGATCATGCCATGATGGGAATAGTCATTGTGAGAGACTCCTGCGCCCTAGAACTTTCAACACATATCGTGACCATTGAGTTTCACCCGGTACTCACCAAGCCCTGAATTCACATAGAAATGCAAAAAGTAGAACCAAGAACACTAGAACCTTCCAAACCCAAACCCCTTCGGGTATTTCTAAGTGAAAACCGAAGACGGTTTTCGTTCCTAAGATGGGAGGATGTGACAAATGGTAAAATTTTCCTAATATTTATATTATTGACAATTCATTTTCTATGACTAGGACACCTGACTAGACCGTTATGTGTTAAAACGAATAACAGACCTGTACATATTGTCACCCGGTAATCTCACCAAGGAACAGTGAAATTATCACATCTTATAATTTACTCATTTTATTGTAGTGAGAACGGGAGGTTATCCCAGTCTCACACAGACTGACACCATACGCCAACCAGAAATGAATCTAGGGTTCAGAAATTTTAGTGAATATTTAAAGACTCAAAAATACATTCAAATATTACATACCGACTTTAAAGATATAATATCTCATAATTGTGATGGTTCCAGGAAGGACCCGAATTTGACACTATTTAATGAAATGCGGGTATAAAAATACCACCCTTTAATAATTATTCAATACATACTTAGAAATAAAACATGCCCTCATCCACTCACACAAACTCCCACACAAAACCTGCTAACCCTATCTCTTATTTTTGTCCGCCCCATCCCTTCCTTATAAGCTTATCGACCCATCTCCTTCCTTTACCACTATAGATACAATCTCTTTGACCTAGAAAACCCCATCTTCTTCACGGGTATAGGAAACCAAATGAGTCAACCTAGGAGAAAACTATTGAAGTGGAGATAGCACACAAAGGGAAGATTATTCTCCCAAAATCCGAAAGTCCCATGGAGTTACTCTCCAATATTCGCCATTTAAGCCACGCCTCCAAGAGATTATCGAATCACAAATCACTAAAAAAACATCCAAGATCTAAGAAGTTCTCAAGAAAGGTTAAGAGTGGAGGTGTTGTGATTCGATTTGGAGGTTGGGATTGATCGGTATTGGAGCAGTGGGTTCTCGGATTTGAAGTTCATTCAAGTTTCATCCTTCAAGAATCATTGTAAGGTTTGATATTTGATTCGTATTCAATTAGTTTTTGTTATTTTTAAGACCCATTTATGATAAGTAATTACTAGGTCGAACGAGAAAAAGTTGAATATTGATTTTTGTTGTTTCTGTCGAATGGATTTCCCAGAAACACTAATGGGTTTTGAGGAAATCAATTTAAGTGATATGATATTTAGTTGGGTCGAATAAGATTTTCCAGAAGTAGTGATTAATGAGAAAAATTTGTTATTGTTGTTGTCATTAGAGTGGCATAGGAATTTGGTTGATAAGTTAAGTTACTAGTTTTTATGGTTCATGATTCGAACCTAGGAGTTGATTGATGAGGAAAGTGTTAAGGATATGTTTAAGTATTCGAAGCCCTAGGAACCACAGGTTCATGGTTCGAACCTGGGAATGTTGTGGCTAGAGTAGAAAGGCTATTGTGTTGTTAAGTTAATGAGGAAAGCCCACTGTGACCAACAATGGCCATAACCGAACCAGTGACCACCAAAGCTAGGCGCAATGGTGGTCAGGATGGACTGGGAAAATCACCTCACTTAGAGGAAGCTTGATCTGAGTTTATTAGCAACCATTAAACCCACCATGTGGGTTATGCCTCGGTTCAAAATATGAGAAGGCTCACTCTAACATAAGAACCCACCCACAAAAGATAGCACCAAATCGCCTTCAAACGCAATCCACATAGGGTTGTGAGTACTCAGATTGGGTGCTCACATGTGACGGATGACAACACATGTCCTTGTTAAGTGAATGTAGGAACGTGGAGTCATAAGAGACTAGGCTCTTTTGAAGTCATTGTAACCTTGTCGAAGACTTGTAAAGGGAGTTAAGGACCTAAACCCCTAACACCATTTAGGGTTTCAAATCACAAAGTCGAGTAGTACTCGAAATAATGCCCACGAAACAAAACTGAGATTACGGTTAGTAACCGTTCACAGCCATGAAGTAGAGTTCCGGGAATGTATCACCAAGTTGTTAACTTGCTGTGTTCCATGTTTTCTTTGTTATTGATACCAGGCCGAAAATCCCTTGTCTAAGCCCAACTAGAACCCAAAGATTAAGCCCACCAGATCGCCCTTGATGCAGCCATGGTGTGGGCCTGTGAACCCACCTTTCGGCCCACCGGACTTGTGGGCACATTAGAAAATTAAACCCAACCCATTAATGAATTTATTTTCCCCCACTCGAACCCAATGGGCCGCAGCCTAATAGGTATTAGAATGCTAATTCGATAACAGTTTTATGAAACTTGTCACGAACAAATGAAATGAACATGAGCCGTGCACGAAAATAATTTGTATTAACTAACATATAGACAAGTAAAAACTTATATAGCCAAAAGACAAAAATGAAACTTCATTTTAACCTACTAGTACATGAAAACTATAATAGCCGAAATGTTAAACGCGACGAAAATGATTAAAACAACTAGACTAGATAGATAGACATTGTTATACAAGTAATATTACATACACTCGGAAAAAAATAGAGGTATATAAATATTGACATACACTTGTGTACTTAAAATATAGTACTCAAGCGAAAACAACGACAAATCAAGTTTACAATGAGGGTAGGCTATAACACACGTCGAGGTATATATATATACGGTAACACTTACATTCGTTATTTAGAAAATTAAATCAATTAAAATGAATGTCACTAATAGTACATCAAACCTAACTTGCATAAGTTCAACGATACATGTGATTTTAAACTAATGAATTCTAAGAATAATGAGGACTTAGTTTAATAAACCAAATTTACTAGAAGATAATGTACATTCAACTTCTCGAATCATAAAATTGATAGGCAATAAACGTCACATATAATAAGTCCTACTTTAAAATTTATATACTCGAACATAACGAAACAAATTACACAACTACAACATATATATATATATATATATATATATATATATATATATATATATATATATATATATATATATATATATATATATATATATATATATATATGTGTGTGTGTGTGTGTGTGTGTGTGTGTATTGGTTCTGTAGAAAAGCCCACTTTGGTGGAAAAGTGAGAAAATAGTGCAAATCATCCCCTCCCCTTCCCCCTTCTTTTTTTCCCCAACTCAAAGGGTCTATTTGTTACTTTCTTTATTTTTTAGGGTAAATTTTGTAAATTCACCCCCTTGTTTCTGTACTTTCTTTTTATATTTTAGTTGTTTCTTTATTTTTTTATTTTTTCCCTCCTAAGTCTTTGAGTGAGCTTTTTTTTTCCAGTACATGTACATATAAGATTAATTGTAACACTGGCATTAAAACATTAATATCTAATTATTTTATGTAAAACCCCAAAATTACCACAATCCAAAATGACCAAAATACCCTCTAATTTTGAAATTTTAAGAACTTATGAAATACGCTATGAATTAAAACTTGAGTTATATAACATGTTATGACTCGGAACCATACGATATGAACATATAACCTAAAGCATTTATATGCTACTACTTGAATGTACACAACATTTGGAACCTACAACATGAGATAAATAAGAATATACTTATGTTATACATTATTAAGCTATGTTGCATTTAAAAAAATAAATAAATAAATAAATAACTAAATACAAGCCTAAATAAATCCTTATGGGCCGAAAATTCTTGTCATACTTGTACTAAATCATTGGGCCTAAACACTTGAAGACACCAAACAAACCCATGGCCCAATCCACCATCCATATGTTCGGTTCTTTTTTTTTCTTCCATATACCGATCTTTCTTCAACCTTACAAACCCTAAAACACAAAAAAAATATGCTGCCTCTTTTCTCTACTACTGCACGATCAGAAGCCAAGCAAAAAGGAGGCCTTGATCATCATTCTCTCATTCAATTCGTATCAACATAAGGTAATCATATATGTAACATGTTATTCCATTCGAATTTTGGTGAAAAACCCTAATCGGACCTTTTCTTGTGTTTCTCTATTTTATCTATTCAAGAGGAAGGAAGGAGGAGTTGATGGTGATCCGATCTTGTGGTGGTTCATGTTCTTCGTTTGGTCTTCGAGGATAAATTCGTATCATCCTTGCTTGTTTCGATCCATTCTTGTTGTTATTTTCGATAATCACATATGATGATAAAAGAAAAAGAAACTACATAAAATGATAACTTGTAACATGAAATAATGATAAAGAAACCCTAGTTATGAATCGATCTATGCATATGAATCTGAAATATAATTGCTATGAACATGTTTATAATATGTAAGAATCAATATAATGTGTTTTTGAATCATGTATGAAGACCTTGTGTTGATATATATGCCCTAAAATGAGTTACACATAAAATCATAAAAACAGCTGCTGTCCTGGAAAATTGTCCGACTTTAATCGATTGTAATTAAATGATGTGAACGTGTATTTGGGTGTTTTCAGAGTCTAAAATTAAGTTAAATGAAATAGATTTCTGTGGAAATTGACCTTGTAAATTTTAGAGGCCTGGAAGACAACTTTTTGATTTTTAGAAAATTAAGTGTCAAATCGAATTCGTATATCTGGAAAAATAGTCCGTGTTTTTCATTTATCATTTGCAAAAAATAAGGAATTGGAAGGTGTTCTTTGTAATGGTTAGTATTTGATTTGTTTATTACTTACTGGAATTTTTGTAGATTTTTATAAGTTTTTTTTATGGGGCTGTGAACTGCTTACTTTTCGTATGTTAAAATTTATCAATAACCTGGACGACCTGACTTAAATGATTTTTAGACCATAGTTATACTTAATAATAAATTCTGGAAAAATTCGGGGAAGTTATTTAGACATATAGGAGTGTGTGTGAATTTTTGGGAATTTTTATTCTGAGTCCTTATAAGGATGAAAAATCGTACAAAACAGGTCTAATTTGTGTGTAAAATCTGTGAAAAGTTTTAAAGATATTAAAAGGGTGTTATGTGTTTATTTTTCAAACTAAAGGGTTTAAATGGTCATTTTTTTAAAACTAAAGGACTTAACTTGTAAAAACATGTAACTTGGTAATATTTACATTATTAACCCTAAACTTGTGATAATTGCATAATGAACCCTAAAATTATGAAAACTACATTATGAACCTTGAACTTATGAAAATGACATTATGAACCTTAAACCACTAATATGGTCATCTCTAATACTTTAAGTTGATAAACGGACATGTTAATAACTAAAGTTACTAAGTATGGAAACTTACTATTTTTGTAAAGTTACCTAAGATGGAAAGAAAACTAAAATGAAACCTTCGTGATTATGAAACTAAGAAACTATGAAATCATAAAACTATGAGACTTATAAGTAAACTTATAATTCGTGTAGATTCGCTGAAGAAGGAGTTTATTCCGATCCTTATGTTTCTAGTGTGTGTTTTCCCTGGCGGTTTAAGGTACAGATATTCTACCCTTTTTCAGTAAGGGTGTTTTCCCTCTCATGACTCATTTATCTTGATTCGTTTTAAGATTCTCTAAGCCATTGATATATTCCCTACACTTTGGTTCGTTTGTTTGATTCATTTAGACTTTGATGTTCGATATGACCCTTTTGCTTTGAGCCTCTATAATGATCCATTTGATATTCGTTCGTTACCTTGTGATATTAGTATTCGACTCACTTGATACTTCGAGGATTCATTTGATTTTGGTAACTAGATGTGAAAACCTTTTCAATTATATCATGGAAATGTTTTGAGGAAAAACGATTTTTAAAATGACGTTTATGAAATATGCGCTACAACTTTTAATGGAATTTGGCTAAGCTTTTATGAAAACTACGTTTAAAGACTACTTTTGTGAAAACCATTATTAAAGATTATTTTTAAGAAAATCATTTGATAAAGATTACTTTAAATGAACCATTTGATTTTGAACCTCCGATGATGACTTAGACTATTTGAACCTTTGCTTTGATATTGGGACTTTGACCATGATTCGATGACTTAGACTATTTGAACCTTTGCTAAGATTTGGACCTTTGACCTTTGACCCTTCAGTTTGATACCCGAGCCAAGTTCGTTTCCTAGCCATGAAGGTAACATGGCCGTATCATTGATGCACCAATAGCATGACTCCGGTGTGTTCGAGTGATGTTACACACCGTCCCCATATTGTTCGTTGCATGCACATTATATTTATTATGGCCTATCTTATTGTTCGGGGGGCGTATGGATGCATCCTAGGTTTGTGTTCGTATTAGTGGATTTAACATGGTTTGATATTATATATTGTTCGGTGACTGATGCTGGGTGCAATCCACGTCTTTCACAAGTTCGGGACTTAGCTACTCCATTTGAAGAATGAGGACACCCCTCATATTATCTGATTATCTGAGAGGTCTCCCCTCTATATGATTATGAAGACATGGTTACTATATTTGGTTCGTGATCGGGCTCGTGGTGGATTACTGACCTTCCCCTTTCCCTTTCTTACTTTGTACCTTTGTCTATTGTTAAATCTTAAAATTACTTTATCACATAACAACAATATTAGAATAATAGAAGATTAGAAGAGAAAGAAAGATGGAGATGGGATGGTAACTTCAAGAGATTAGATTGAGAAGAAAATGAGATACAAGATGTGAGAATACCCCTTGAAGCAACACCCTCAAATGAGGAGGGTGAAGGGTATTTATAGTTTTGAGAGATGGATGGGCTTGGACTTGGGTGGGCTTTTACATGGGCTCTTTTAAACATTAAACATAACCTATTAGCTTAAGTCCAAGCCCATTGATTAACTTAACTAACTCAAACAACGACACATTAATTAAACTATTACAATGACGAATGACCATCACTTTAAAATAAATCCTAACAATCTCCCCCTAAGGGATGGTCATTCAAATGATGCTCCATGTGAGATGGTCTTTCGTCTTCAATGTCTTTGAGCTTTGAGTGTCGTTGTATAGCAGTCTTTGTTATTGATTCCTTCATGCTATGTGATCTTCAAAGTATCGTCTTTGAGGTTGTTCTTGCCTTTGATCAGCATCTTCATGTGATTATGACGTCGTGACCTCCAACATACCCATACATCTTGGACATTATGCTTATGCTAACAATCTCCCCTTATCATTCATCATTTGATATATGAACTTGTTCTTGACATATTGATTAGCCTTTTGACTTTGACGTTACACTCTGTCTTTAACTTGATTCTTTTGTCTTGAACTTTTACACTTGAGCTTTGTTGGAGATGTTCTTCATAAGTATGAGTATGCTGAGGTGAAGATGATTGATGTATGTGGTGATGGTTAATGGATGTTTAAGGGTAGCTGCATAAAACTGTTAGTAATAATCATCCAGCGCTTATGGGTTAGGACTTCGAGATCGTCAACAGCATAGTGTGTAGACTTTCTCTAATCTCCCCCAGGCCGTTCTGAACCGGATACCCCCGAGAGGGCTTACACGGACACACCGAAGTGCACCCACGATTCAGTGAGTCGCTAGAGATCACCCTACGACTGTAGACCGTTTGAAGCATGTAACCATCATGATAAAAATGGCAAGATCCTTGGATCTCATTAAGACTCTTACAACTTGTGTCCTTTTTGGCGAACACAAGTGTATCATATTGGAAGTGTTCCTAACGAGATATTTTGATGAATCTCATGGCTCTAGACTCTATTGTGCGTTTTGGTTTTAGTCGTCGAAGGCATGGAGCAGAGTGCCACCTTTTCAATATCAACACATCTCGGAATGAGAGGCCGATAGATTATGTAGTGTTCTCCGTGAGAAAGAAACAAATATCTTTTAAGAGATATCTGAGTGGCAAGGAGGGGTGGTGCAGCGCGTCACTGGGTCCATGACGTCTTGTCTTAAATATCAGTATCACCTTAGTGAATTCCGATAGCAGATGTATTGACCCGGTTTCTGCCCTAAGTTTTCATGGAGGGCTATTTCTTTTCACCCTTTCATTCAACTTTTCTTTTTAATTCTTCAACCCCTTCTTTCCCTTTCTCATTTACTCCTTTTTCAATCATACCTAAGGACTTCTAATTCTAATCTATTGGAATTGTCCTTGGGTAGATCCCTCCGGCTCTGGCGGATCATAGGACGGTTTTCCCTAACCTTAGTCACCTTATAACACCATGACTATCCTAGATTTGCCATAAAACCTTTTTATGAAAATCTCTCAAAGTGTTTATGAATAAACACATTTCTGTTGACACTTCGAGAGTTTTGCATTTTCAGAAATACTCCCCCTACACATGTGCTTAAGAGATTTAAGAAAGAATTACACATGTTAGGTAGAGTTCGCACATTTGAAATGATTGATTTTCAATGAACATGACCTTTGCGAGACACGCTTACATCACTAGTTGGACTAGCTTGAAATTATTACCCGTCCCGGTCATATTCAATGATCATCTCTCGAATTGGTACATTCTACTCAGACAAGTCCTTCGCGAGACACGTTTACATCAATGGATAACCATCTTGAAATTATTACCCGTCCCGGACAAGTCTTTTCGATAACGGACATTTAGGTTTCGTCAATTCGAGGGTTAGAACTGAGTTTGTCTAGAGAGCATACTTTGAGATTCCACGGACTTTAAACCTTTTGATCACATTTTAATCACGTCTTCTCCCCCTCAAAAATAGCATGAATTGATATTTTGGATATCAACTGATTAAAATGAAACCTTTTGGAGAGAACGACGGATTTTAGCATGAAATTGGAACATTTTTTCATTTGAATTTTATACTCCCCCTTAAATAAAGCATATGGTTAAACATTTTAGTTTAAAAGCAGTTTTAAGGGTTTAGGAGGGAGTTATCTTGAGCACTTTATGAGAGATTTAGAAAAATCTTTTTGAAAAATCTTGAGGAAAATGTGCTCAAAATAGACAAGATTTGGAAAATCTTTGAAGATATGATAGGAGAAATATCTTCAGTTGTTTTTTAGGATAAGTGTTTGAAAAGAGAAATTGGATTTGCACAACACTTTCCTTTATTTGAAGTTCGGGTTGTAAGTTGAAATACTTACAAGCCATTGATATTTTTAGGATAAGTGCTCTGAAAGATTTTGAATAAGCACTTTCCTTTCTTTGAGGTGCGGGTCCTAATCCGATA
Source organism: Artemisia tridentata subsp. tridentata (assembly GCA_021014915.2). Classification (NCBI taxonomy): domain Eukaryota; kingdom Viridiplantae; phylum Streptophyta; class Magnoliopsida; order Asterales; family Asteraceae; genus Artemisia; species Artemisia tridentata. The sequence goes on along the minus strand of CP139508.1, from coordinate 329,105,520 downwards.
TGATTAGAAGCCAATTGGTTAAGCGCGGGTTCTGGAGTGAGTCTCTCAGAAGCCATAAAGAAGAAATTTTGAGAAATGACATGTTTTGAAAACATTTAAATGAACTCTCGCTCAAGCATTTGTACATGCCCGTATCATTGTTGAATGACATTTCTAGGTACGTACAGAATATCGATTATACGAGAGACATGCCGGAGAAGAATATTTTTGAATTTTATATTTTATATTGTTTTTGTCTTTTTGGAAATTTTCTATTTTTATATTTTGCTTTTGTTGGTTTTTCAAATTTTGTATTTTGTTTTTGATTTTTTCTAAAAAAATGTATTCACAAAGAAGAATTAAGTATGAACAAGTAGAAGTGGAGTTAAGAGAGGAATAAGACTAGGATTTCCAAATGAGATGTTGGCATAGAGTTCTTCTTTTCCACATTGGTTGTATGAACCTTCTGCACTTTCATAAGTACCTGCATCCACAGAATCCACAAAAGAAGAATATGCACAAATAGTAGTGTTAGCAGCACATGAATCATCACTCTGAGGGTGTTCACTATCAATGGTTGTAGTGGTTTCTTCATTCTTATCCTGATGATTTTCACTACTACTTGTTGTGGTGCGACTATCAAGAATCTTTCCTGTGGGAATCCATCTAAGACCGACTGTGGTAAAAACTTTTCCCGTGGGAATCCACCTAATGCAGGATCTAGGAGTGGTTTTCTTTTCAGATACAGCGGAAGTCTCATTTTGAGAAAAACTACGTCCTGTAGGGATCCACTTGGTTGAATTCTTAGCTTTTTGCTTCTTATCAACGGGTGTGTTTCTATTTGGTGTCTTAGAGGATTGTGCCTTAGCACGCAAATTTTCTTTCTTGATATACTGTGCCACACATGCATCATGATTAGCTGAAAAGACACATTTTTGACATGTAGGACAGACAAATTCAACATTCTTGTTCAAAACAGCAACCTTAACTTTGTCACTACAGTCATTTGAAGCTTGTTTTCTGTATGAAGAGGAATTCTTAGTGTTGCATTCTACTTGTTTAACATTTTCTTTTTCGCAACTACTCTTAGATGCAGGCCAATCCCTAGTCTTTTGTTGAGAGTTCCAAGGTAGTGGTTTACAACTACTAGCAGTGCCTTGTAATGTTGTAGAATTCATCACCGTAGACGGTGTTCCTAAAATTCCATCTTTTCGAATCTGTGCCTTTTTTCCTAGCTCTTTCTAGGTAGGAATTGTGGACCATGTTGTTTGAACTAACAGATTCGTTAACAGTATTTGTGGTCACATTTGGTGAGCTATTCCTGGGGGCACACACATTAGGATTCAACTTGTTGTCCTTTGAATTTGTAGTAGCATTCCTAGACTCTTTTGGATTATCTTTTGCACTTTTTTCTATCGCCCTATGTGATTGAGATGTAGAGGCAGACGCAGTAGTGGGACTAATCCTATTAAGGTCAGGTGCTATCACATTTGATTTTTCGACAACATCTTTTCCTTTTCCTTTTCCTTTCGCAGTAAACTTGGGCAAGGGTGTTGGAGTGACTGGTTTTGTTAAATCAATTATCACATCAGCTTTCGGAACATGTTGAGAAATTGATATTTTTGGTTTTACAACCGGTTTGTCCGAAGTTGATGGTTTTGCAAACTTAGTTTCCTCACCCTTCCCCTTTTGACTTTCAAGCTGAGACTTCAAAAGATCAATTTGTTCTTGCATGTTTTTGTAAGAACGCTCATACGACAATTTGTCATACTTGCATTCTTCTTTTTTCTAATCAAGTTGTTTAAAATATGTTACATTTTGTTTTTCAAGCTTAATAAGCGCCTTTTCATATTTTGAAACAATTTCGGAAGTCTCAGCTCGAAGTCTTTCATCATCCTCAACAGAATACATTTGATAAATAATGGACATAATATCAGTTGAAAGAGCTTCTTCAGAGAGTGAGTCATTTTGTTTTTCGAAAACTTTGATTTTTTCAATGTTTTCATTGGCTTCAAGTACCAAGGATGTGTGGTCCTTGACAAATTCAGTTACTTCTTTGATAATTGCGTTCTCAACATGAATTGCTCTTGCATGTATGCCAGATACAATGGGAGTAATTTCTGTTTCGAACATCTTTTTCTGTTCAGTTTCAAAACTTTTGAACCAATCGTTGATTTTAGCATTTGTTTTGGTTGCCACAACATCTTGAAGCATTTCAACTCTCCTTTTAAGATCGGCTAAACATATTCTAACTTCACTTTTGGAAGTGTCGTTAGAGTACATTTGTTCGATGATAGAAAGGTGTTTTGAAACAACTTTGAATTTTGAGGCAGCCACTGGTTTTTTGAAAAACAAAGGTGACTCCTTTTTCACAAGATGAACACCAGAAAGTTTGTTAAGTTCATTGTAATCAATTGGTTTTATTTCTGGGTTCTTTTGTCTCATTTTGTTTCTACTCTCTTTGGAAAGCTCAATCGTTTCATACGAATCATAACAAGCAGGTGGATCATGTACATCATTTATAAGATTACCATTAAACAGCACATTCTGTTTTTGCTGAGCTTTCTTGAGATAACAAGGGTTGTCACAATCGAGAGCCATTTTCTTTCTTGTATATAAAATCGGGTTTTTGTCATTAATTAACATATTAATCGTTTGAGTTGAATGACCCGTTTTTACAAGAATTTCTTCCAACTTTTTAATAGTTTCCTGTTTGTCAAGTACTTCATCAAGAAGTTCATCTTCTCATTTTGAAAACTTTGAATGCAACTCGTTCTTTTCTTTTTCAAGATCAGAAAAAATTGATTTTTGTTTAGAAAGTTGGTTGGTTAGATCAGAAATTTCTGCTTTTAGGGATTTAATTTGCATGTTCAGTCTAACATCAAGAGTGTCGTATTTGATTTGCAAATGTTTCTCCCTTGAAACAGAATCACTGTAACCATTTTCAAGTTCTGACAGTCGTTTGTGGTGAAATTCAAAAGCTTTTTCGTTCACCTTGTATCTCTCAAGCTCAGTGGTCAATTTTTCATTAGCGGCCTTAACATCGCTATTGATCTTCTTGACCTTTTCAATTTCAATACGACAATTATTCAGTAATGATTCAAATAAAGCACGGGTTTCCTCATCATTAGCGTCATTTTGTGCAACTTGAACTTCATTAGGATTCATATCTGGAGATGCCAAATTAATATTGCTACAACTTGGCGAGTCCATATATGTATCATAAGTAGGTTCGAGAGGCACAGAATGTGGCTTTTGTTGAGCAAACGGATTAACCTCATTACTTGAAATTGATGTCTCATGGAGTGGTTCTTTGTCATAAGTAGGAGGAATGTCAGAATCGCTGCTGCATGATGCTGATTCTTGCGGACTTGGCATAGGGTCGGAGATTCCAGTGACTTCTGCTGAATAGTTTGCAACCATGAATTCATATTCTTCATTAGTCAAAGGTATTCCCGAATCATCCTTTTGTTCTAGCATCAACATGTACTGGAGCTTTGCTTCTTTATCCATTGCATTGACATTTACAGCTCTACTTATGTCACTCCTTTGGGTTGCAGAAGAAGTCATTAAGCAATAATTCTCATTATGATTGACCCCGATCTGATTCTCAATTTGACCCCTCTGATGTCCATCATACTGCCCTGCATTTTGCATTTGAATACCCGTAGTATTTTTTGTTGCATCTGACTTAAGTTCAAACAATGCTTCAGCACTTCGTTCTTCTTCAGACCATCGTTTCATATGTGCAGCAAATGTGATGGGAAATCTCAAGTCAAGTGATTGTAAATGCTCTGGAAGCTCATATTCTTCATCTTCTTGTTCATTATCAGTCGATAGCTTCTCACTCTCATACCATGTTTCCTCAGATTCAGTCTCAGTTATCTCAGTCTGAGGATATGGGGCAAAGAATTAAATGAGAGGATCCATATCAATTGATGAAATGAAATTGGTGAGAAAAGACATTGTTGGTATGATAAAGTTGATGTTGGATCGGTTAAAGAACTAGGATATGGTTGGTTACTGTTCACGAGTTGGGATTGGTTTGAGTCTTTTGATGTTGTCCTTAAAGAGTCGTTGTCAGGACCACTTTATGTTAAACCATACACAAACACACACGTAAGTTCTTATCATATGTAGCACATGCACATGCAATACTTCCAATGTAATACGTAAGTTCAGGACCAATTTTACCATACGTAGCACATGCAAGTTCTTATCAACTACACGTCAATACACAAACACACACGTTGGAATTTGACTAACACACTTTAAGTTGTAAAACAGTTTACATGCAAATTCACTAACAAACGTCAAACACAAACCATGCAAAACACACGTATATATTACTACAACATGCAACTAGTACCACTTGCAAGCACACGTCATATATTATGTGCAAACACTCTCTACTATCAATCTTCAGTATTTTAAATTTGTGAACAATCTCCAGTAGCTTAAAATTTTTGAAGAACCTCTACAATGAAAATATTTCTCGTTCGACTAAGGTTGCAGTTCAAACAAAAATGCTTCGACTAGACTTTTGTTCGACAATGGAGAATGCAATCTCAACAAGTGATGCTTCGACAAAGAAGTTTCTTCGATAAGATGAGAGGAGGTGAGTGGTTCGATGAGGTTAGTAGTTCGATTAGGTGAGGGTTCGATGAAGTTAGTTCCTTCGATCACATACACTCCTTCGATTAGACTACTTGTTCGATAAGCTGGAACTTTTGATCAGACTTGTCCTTCGATTAGGTAGATCCTTCGATCAAGTAAAGTCCTTCGATGAATTGGTTCCTTCAATAGAAAGTTCCTTCGACAGAAAACGGTCCTTCGACACACTTGTTCCTTCGATAAGATGGTTTGTTCGATAGGTGAGTTCCTTCGACAGACTTGCTAGTTCGATGAGTTGGTCCTTCGATAATCTTGTTCGCTCGATAGAGTTGGTCGTTCGATAAGCTTGCTAGATAGAGTTGGTCCTTCGATAAGGTTGGTCGTTCGATAGAGACACTCGTTCGATTGCCTTGCTCGTTCGATAACTGTTGTTGTTCGATCACTTTGCTTTGCTCGTTCAACTTTTGTTGTTGTTCGATCACTTTGCTGGTTCGATGAAGTTGGTCGTTCGATCAATTTGTTGCTCGTTCGATAAGATTGCTTGTTTGATAGGTTGCTCGTTCGATAAGATTGCTCGTTCGATAGGTTGCTCGTTCGAGAACCTTGCTTGTTCGACTAGAATGCTCGTTCGATCAACAAACTCGTTCGATCACAGTAGCTCGTTCGACTATATGCTCCTTCGACCACACTTTGGTTCCTTCGACTATATTGTTCGATCAAGGGAAAAAACAAAAAAAATGCAAATGTAACAGAAAGATGCAATTGATTGGTTAATGCAAATGAAAACTAAACAAAAATAAAACTAATAAACAAATGCAACTTAAAGGAGACAAAAAAACCTTATAAACAACTACTATAAACCTTATATGATGACACAGTAACGAGAAAAAAAACCTTTTTTAAACCCTAGATCTTTAAGTATTTTGCTCTTGATACCACTTGTTAATGCTTAAAATTACTTTATCACACAACAACAATATTAGAATAATAGAAGATTAGAAGAGAAAGAAAGATGGAGATGAGATGGTAACTTCAAGAGATTAGATTGAGAAGAAAATGAGATACAAGATGTGAGAATACCCCTTGAAGCAACACCCTCAAATGAGGAGGGTGAAGGGTATTTATAGTTTTGAGAGATGGATGGGCTTGGACTTGGGTGGGCTTTTACATGGGCTCTTTTAAACACTAAACATAACCTATTAGCTTAATTCCAAGCCCATTGATTAACTTAACTAACTCAAACAACGACACATTAATTAAACTATTACAATGACGAATGACCATCACTTTAAAATAAATCCTAACATCTATACCTTATGTTATTCCATTGCACTATACCATATATGTTCGTTTCCTTTTGCTTTCGTTTTCGTTTATATATATCTGTTCACTGGGTTTTTTAAGCTCAGCCGCATTTCTTTTCCTGCGGCAGGTTATAGTTGGAAGCTGGGTTATGAGTGGAGTGTTTTGGACTTAGAAGACTACGCTTAGATTGCTTTCATGGATTTAGAGTTGACTAGAAGAGCTTATATTTAGACTTAGTAATCATTGTATTCCTTTGTAACCTTGTATCTTCATATTTCCTTTGTAACCATTGAAATTCATTTTGTATTATTTAGTCATATGCTTATGTTTGTTTCTGATATGTCACCATAACGTAATACTTCTACCCTTATCGGGTTGGGGTGTTACAATTATGGTATCAAAGCGACAGGCTGCGATTCTTAATACAATTACCCTTGGCCTGTGTAAGTTAGGACCACTAAGTTTTCCCTGTAGGCGCTCGTAAGACAACCTTTGAAAATTTGCTTTAAGATTTCCCTATAGGAATGTAAGTTTTGACCAGTGAGGAAGGGGTAGACTATAAGGCATTTGTTTAAGTATCATTGCTTCCGCATCACTCTGATTCGTGCCTTGCTTTTGGTTAGATCCTGTTGATACCACTTTTGAAAAGTAAAAGCTTATGCTAAGATTTGAACCTGATTAAATCTTGAAAGCATAGAGAATTTCATAAAAATTGCCTGACACTATTTGATCCTTATCTTCAGATTTTGAATCTGATCTCTGATCCTTTCGTTAATCATTTTGACGCCTCTTCGGGCACCCTGAGAACCTCCATGGCGATGGCGTATTTGATATATTTTGTTATTTATCTCTTGCTTTTGATAAGTATCTATGCATCTTCCGACACTATTTGATTTCGTTTCACCCATCTCTGTCCCTATGAGAAGTCTTGTGGTGTGTAACCACGAGTATAATAATGTTTTCCCCTCACCTTTGAATGATAAAGATTTGATTTGTGATCCGTCTTTCTTTGGATAGTTAACTTCGATTTTATTCTGACAAGGAATTAGTTGATTGATCATTCAAATATTGATAACTATTCCCCTATGTCTCACCTTTGGCGTTTGCAACAATTTTGAACTCCCTACCATGATTACCGATTGTTAAACCCTTTGCTATCACCATTACTCTGGGGACTCGTGTGTTACTTTCGCGGTTACGAAGTTTTCCTAGAACCCATTTTGTACATCAATGAATGAACCTTATCTTGAGAGTTACTTGGCACCCTGCGTTTTCTGAATATGATTCCTGATCGAACCACCAGAGCGTGAAGTAGGATTTGACATGTTACCGAGAGATTGTCTAGTCACCGAGCGAAGGTGTCTTCCAGATGTGTCCGGGATCATACCAGTTGGTTTGAACAACCGGGAAGAGCAGCAACCGAAGTCCAGGAAGTAAGTTTGCTTAATTGTATCTTCTGGGTGTGTTTTAGTTTCGTTCGCGATAACGAAGGACGGTGACTGGAGTTATGTATTGATTACCGGAAGCTGAACCGTATTACTGTTAGGAGCCAATATTCCTCCACCCTGAAACGACTATGTGTTTGTGTAATTTCAGAGCGCGAAGTTTTCCTTCTGATGAATTGATTTTATTCTTGGAATCGCCTTCCGTATTCGTAAACGACTACTATGACGGTTAGTGACGCTAATAGTATTAGCTAAAGCTCTGACTGTTTTGTGAATTTGATAAATAATGTTTTCTCGTGAGTACTTGGGCAAATGGTCATTGTAATGGCTTAATAGTACGTTCGGAAACGAGGGGGAGCATGAAAATCATCTTGGCACTTTGTTAGGAAATTCGTCGATCATTTGCACATTTTGAGAAATTGGTATTTGTGAGACAACGATGTTCTTAATTGAGGATATCTCTTTAAATCCCGCAAGTTTTGAAAACCATCACCAAGTGGTCAAGACCGATAACAGAATGGAGAACTGAAACCCTTTGAGCTTTGCAGAAGAATTCTGAATGATGTTCACAAGTTGCGATACCATTGAGAAATTTCGTGAACCGAGAGAAACAGCTTAGTTTGATTGAGAATGGAGTTTGCATACCTTCGGGCGGAATGAATTTTGGGGCATTCCAGAAAGAGACTCGGTTTTACTCTCTTACGGCACATAAGGTTTTTCGTATGCATCAAGACAACTAGAAGCGCATCAGAAAAATTACTTCATTGTCTGACCTGGAGTTGACAACAACGGTGGCTACCCTGAAGAGTGAAGACATTCCTTACAAGGCAGAAGTTGTGGCGATGCAGAAGAAGAAATTCTAGTCGAGATGACGAACCTAGTGCTGATGAAGACATGCAGTCTCATTTCCCTATTCATCTTGGTTGTACTAAGATGAATTGAGAGCGGAAGCAGACTGGATGATGAAGAGAATTAAAGATCGTGCCAGAAATCCACGTTACTCCATCACATTCCAAGAAGAACTGCAGGAGGCTTGATGAAACAGACAAAAGTACACGATTTTGTTTCGCTTTCCGATTGATGGACAGACGAAGACAGATTAACCGGACTTGAGGAGATTGGATGTGTTGAATGAACGGATTTTTGAAACAGACCCTTTATGTTTGGAAGAATTGATTCTATGAAGGCAGAAGGTTTTGGCGACTAACTTTCATTTCCGTTGACCCTCTTAAATTTCGTTAAATAGTAATAAGATCCTCTTATGATTTAAGTTTCCTAGAAGCATTTCAGTTCGTGTTCATTTTTCGTATGTTCGGTGATGGCTTTGTTTGAGAGATTTTGGTGAGTTGTGGAAGATATGATGCTTATGACGGCGTGCCTCAATTCTGCTAGGCAATCTTGGATTTTGATACTCTTGCGAATAGTTTTGTTTTCCCTCTTGACTATGGTATTCGATTTTGGTTGACCTCTGAGAATGTAGAAGTACTAGGTGGATTAAGATAGGTGGTTTTGATTACGACTTGAGATAAAGTATGACCATCATGAGGGCATATTTATATGATGCCGGTATTATGACGTCTGGCCAACATGATAATACTTACATCATATAACGTGCACTTGTTGTGGGCATAGGATATCTTGGGGAGTACCTAAGAAGTTAGAATTTGAAATTCTGTTGGATTATCCGTGATTAGTGAGACTTTAGGTTCATTCTACCTATGTGTATACTCTACCTTCATTCGTTGAATATCTGGATGAGTTTTGGACTCTCGTTTTGCATTCTGTTGACCTCTGTTATAAATCTTGAATTCTGGTAAAACTCTCTACTGTTGATATAGTTAATTTGATCTGAAATCTTGTTCGTATTTCCATATGAGCTTTCCGGAAGATTCACCTACCCTCCATTTTTGTTGCATGGTCATTTGATCAGAATCAACCTAATTTGTCTCCTTCTGAGGAAATTGAACCCACCTCATTTTTATTCGAGTCATGAGAAACTATTTGGTCTGAAGATCTTTTTGGAAGAACCTCCTCGGGCGTGAGAATGTTTGTGACGACCTTTTGCGGTTTGCTACGACTTCGTTTAACCTTGCGACTTCAAATTTCGAGGACGAAATTTTTTTTTAGAGGGGAAGAATTGTAAAACCCCAAAATTACCACAATCCGAAATGACCAAAATACCCTCTAATTTTGAAATTTTAAGAACTTATGAAATACGCTATGAATTAAAACTTGAGTTATATAACATGTTATGACTCGGAACCATACGATATGAACATATAACCTAAAGCATTTATATGCAACTACTTGAACGTACACAACATTTGGAACCTACAACATGAGATAAATAAGAATATACTTATGTTATACATTATTAAGCTATGTTGCATTTAAAAAATAAATAAATAAATAAATAGCTAAATACAAGCCTAAATAAATCCTTATGGGCCGAAAATTCTTGTCATACTTGTACTAAATCATTGGGCCTAAACACTTGAAGACACCAAACAAACCCATGGCCCAATCCACCATCCATATGTTCGGTTCTTTTTTTTTTCTTCCATATACCGATCTTTCTTCAACCTTACAAACCCTAAAACACAAAAAAAATCTGCTGCCTCTTTTCTCTATTGCCGCACGATCAGAAGCCAAGCAAAAAGGAGGCCTTGATCATCATTCTCTCATTCAATTCGTATCAACATAAGGTAATCATATATGTAACATGTTATTCCATTCGAATTTTGGTGAAAAACCCTAATCGGACCATTTCTTGTGTTTCTCTATTCGATCTATTCAAGAGGAAGGAAGGAGGAGTTGATGGTGATCCGATCTTGTGGTGGTTCATGTTCTTCGTTTGATCTTCGAGGGTAAATTCGTATCATCCTTGCTTGTTTCGATCCATTCTTGTTGTTATTGTCGATAATCACATATGATGAAAAAAGAAAAAGAAACTACATAAAATGATAACTTGTAACATGAAATAATGATTAAAGAAACCCTAGTTATGAATCGATCTATGCATATGAATCTGAAATATAATTGCTATGAACATGTTTATAATATGTAAGAATCAATATAATGTGTTTTTGAATCATGTGTGAAGACCTTGTGTTGATATATAAGCCCTAAAATGAGTTACACATAAAATCATAAAAACTGTTGCTGTCCTGGAAAATTGTCCGACTTTAATCGATTGTAATTAAATGATGTGAACGTGTATTTGGGTGTTTTCAGAGTCTAAAATTAAGTTAAATGAAATATATTTCTGTGAAAATTAACCTTGTAAATTTTAGAGGCCTGGAAGACAAATTTTTGATTTTTAGAAAATTAAGTGTCAAATCGAATTTGTATGTCTAGAAAAAATAGTCCGTGTTTTTCATTTATCATTTGCAAAAAATAACGAATTGGAAGGTGTTCTTTGAAATGGTTATTATTTGATATGTTTATTAGTTACTGGAATTTTTGTAGATTTTTATAAATTTGTTTGTTGGGGCTGTGATATGCTTACTTTTCGTATGTTAAAATTTATCAATAATCTGGACGACCTGACTTAAATGATTTTTAGACCAAAGTTATACTTAATAATAAATTCTGAATAAATTTGGGAAAGTTATTTAGACATATAGGAGTGTGTGTGAATTTTTTGGAATTTTTATTCTGAGTTCTTATCAGGATGAAAAATCGTACAAAACAGGTCTAATTTGTATGTAAAATATGTGAAAAGTTTTAAAGATATTAAAAGGGTGTTATGTGTTTATTTTTCAAACTAAAAGGTTTAAATGATCATTTTTCTAAAACTAAAGGACTTAACATGTAAAAACATGTAACTTGGTAATATTTACATTATGAACCCTAAACTTGTGATAATTGCAAAATGAACCTTAAAATTATGAAAACTACATTATGAACCTTTGAACTTATGAAAATGACATTATGAACCTTAAACCACTAATATGGTCATCTCTAATACTTTAAGTTGATAAACGGACATGTTAATAACTAAAGTTATTAAGTATGGAAACTTACTATTTTTGTAAAGTTACCTAAGATGGAAAGAAAACTAAAATGAAACCTTCGTGATTATGAAACTAAGAAACTATGAAATCATAAAACTATGAGACTTATAAGTAAACTTATAATTCGTGTAGATTCGCTGAAGAAGGAGTTTATTTCGATCCTTATGTTTCTAGTGTGTGTTTTCCCTGGCGGTTTAAAGTACAGATATTCTACCCTTTTTCAGTAAAGGTGTTTTCCCTCTCATGACTCATTTATCTTGATTCGTTTTAAGATTCCCTAAGCCATTGCTATGTTCCCCTACACTTTGGTTCGTTTGTTTGATTCATTTAGACTTTGATGTTCGATATGACCCTTTTGCTTTGAGCCTCTATAATGATCCATTTGATATTCGTTCGTTACCTTGTGATATTAGTATTCGACTCACTTGATACTTCGAGGATTCATTTGATTTTGGTAACTAGATGTGAAAACCTTTTCAATTATATCATGGAAATGTTTTGAGGAAAAACTATTTTTAAAATGACTTTTATGAAATATGCGCTACCATTTTTAATTGGAATTTGGCTAAGCTTTTATGAAAACTACGTTTAAAGACTACTTTTGTGAAAACCGTTATTAAAGATTATTTTTATGAAAATCATTTGATAAAGATTACTTTAAATGAATCATTTGATTTTGAACCTCCAATGATGACTTAGACTATTTGAACCTTTGCTTTGATATTGGGACTTTGACCATGATTCGATGGCTTAGACTATTTGAACCTTTGCTAAGATTTGGACCTTTGACGTTTGACCCTTCAGTTTGATACCCGAGCCAAGTTCGTTTCCTAGCCATGAAGGTAACATGGCCGTGTCATTGATGCACCAATGGCATGACTCCAGTGTGTTCGAGTGATGTTACACACCGTCCCCATATTGTTCGTTGCATGCACATTATATTTATTATGGCCTATCTTATTGTTCGGGGGGCGTATGGATGCATCCTAGGTTCGTGTTCGTATTAGTGGATTTAACATGGTTTGATATTATATATTGTTCGGTGACTGATGTTGGGTGCAATCCACGTCTTTCACAAGTTCGGGAGTTAGCTACTCCATTTGAAGAATGAGGACACCCCTCATATTATCTGATTATCTAAGAGGTCTCCCCTCTATATGATTATGAAGACATGGTTACTATATTTGGTTCGTGTTCGGGCTCGTGGTGGATTACTGACCTTCCCTTTTCCCTTTCTTACTTTGTACCTTTGTCTATACCTTATGTTATTCCATTGCACTATACCATATAGGTTCATTTCCTTTTGCTTTCATTTTCGTTTATATATATCTGTTCACTGGACTTTTTAAGCTCAGCCGCATTTCTTTTCCTGCGGCAGGTTATAGTTGGAAGCTGGGTTATGAGTGGAGTGTTTTGGACTTAGAAGACTACGCTTAGATTGCTTTCATGGATTTAGAGTTGACTAGAAGAGCATATATTCAGACTTAGTAATCATTGTATTCCTTTGTAACCTTGTATCTTCATATTTCCTTTGTAACCATTGAAATTCATTTTGTATTATTTAGTCATATGCTTATGTTTGTTTCTGATATGTCACCATAACGTAATACTTCTACCCTTATCGGGTTGGGGTGTTACATTTTATGTTCAATTTTACCATTTGGCTCAACAAATTAGATATAAAACATGTACAATACAACACAGTCATTTCCATGGTTTTAAAAAAAACACTATGCTGAACATTTCTATACAACATAACACACTTTAAACCAAGAAAATGATCAGTGGACCTTCATGATATTCCATAATTGTTTCTCATCAGTACAATATGCTATATTCCATATAAAACCAGAAAATGATCAGTGGACCATCATGATATTCATTCATGCTTCATCGACACATGTTTGACCTTTACTGATCCTTCTAGTGGGATAACACACTCAGATCATTATTTTAGTTGCAGATGCTTTCATGTCTTTCTTCTCAGCAGTTCCAGCTGCATGCCAAAGAGTAAAGAGAAAAAGATGTTATATGACGCACATACACCCTCCATTCCAGAAAATTAAAACAAGATTTACTTGTGGATTCAGATAGAAAGACTAATGCAGATGCATTTTTATCTGAAAAACTTTCAAATTCAAATGACCTATTTGCCCAGTCACCATTACAGTAAAGAATTGAGGTGCACAATATTATCCTTATTTGCGATAATTAAAGGACATCACATAGGTTCTAAGGTAATGCCTGATCCATAATACCAATATGATAATCATTTGATTAGCACAAATATGCCAAAATAAGTACTAAGTTGTAGTTACATTGTTCAGTAGGAGCTGCAACTGATCGGAGGTGAATCTATCAACCACTTCTAGAACAAACATTCATGCAAGAAATGGCAATTTCTCTTCCAATAAATTCCCATATTTTACGCTTCCCAAAATCTACACAGTTAAACGGCAAGTTGTGGCCGGACTATAGATCTAAACTTATCAATTACTAACTATTTAGCAAACCATACACCCTCATAAGCCATTTCTCCAGGAAAACAGTAAAAGATACCCAGCAGAGGCGATTATATGTTAAGGGTTATATGCACCTCTTAAAACCCGTGAATGTATCACCAGCACTGATGTGGTTTTTTGCGTTTTGATATGTATTTACTTAAATGTTATCACAAGGTATAGAACTGAGAACACTACTCTAGTTTTATCGTTAATTAAATGTTTGTTTTACTTTATATGCAGAGGCGCATATCCAAATCATATAAATTGTATATAAAGATATAACCCAAAAAGAATAGTTGGTACTTACAGACTGGGACCATTTTCATCATGGCCTGCAATAAGAAGAGATACTCCAAAAGGCCGAGACTGCAAAAAGATTGAAATATTCAGATATTAGTCGGTGACCATCACACAGTCAAGGTGAATAACATTTGAACCACATCAGCTATCCTAACTTGCACACAAAGGCACCCTCCAACCATAAATTACCACAGCTACACATACCACAAATGTTGGTAATACCACAACAATCAACAGTTACCCCTACTAGAACTAAAAATGCCTTTCACGCCCCCACTAAGTTGCCTAACAAGCAACCTCGCTCTTTTTGGCCTATAGCATCTAAATATAATGCAGATACATGCAAACGGGAGCCATTATTGAAGATAACCAAAACCGAATCATTCTAATCAGACTGGTGTACAAATGATACTAAGCTGAAACATAGATAGTAATAATTCAGAGCAACTTGTTCGGAAGTGAGTTAAATACTAAAAAGTTAAAGTGCTAACCATGAATTCTTCCTCTCCCTCACCAAATCGCAGTGCCAATCGCACAGTGCTTGGGTGGTGGACTCGACAGTCATTGGTTCACCATAGGAAAACCTATGGTTCTGTAACAAGAAAAAGAATAATAAATATCAATGTGAAACTCGTTACGAGTAATAAGATAGCAACGGACGCTCAAGTCACCTGAGTCTCAACTCGTGCATGCTCAACAAGTGTACGTGCATCTGCAATTAATCCACTCATGGCATAGCCAATGTGCTCGTCAATTTCCATAATCTTTTCCACACTACTAGGCTCCTGCAACACCGGAGCATAAGTGTAACTTTAAAATTATTGGAGCAAGCAAAAAAAAAGGCAGTACAACCAGACCAGGCATCAATATTTCTGACATTTCATGAGTATCATAAAGACTATATATCTATTCTACATCATAAATTTGAGTTTAAGTTTATGCAGACACCACAGTTCTAAAATTCACACGACTTATTTCAAAACTTGCAAACAGATTTGAGCTTAAACTCCACAAACTCAGTAGACTTTGTAATTTATTACACATGTCTGAAAGAAAATTTGCAACGTTGGCCCATAAACCTACATTTATCATGTTTAGTTTCTACGCAATGGTAATACCCATTCATGAAACCATGAATTCTGTAGAAACACTCAACAACTCTGAAACTATATCCTGTTAAAAGTTTTAGAATGAGCTTGCTGTAAACCTGATGCGCGTGATGTGTCGTTGCGGTTTAGCAGTTTTAATGCCTACTCAAGTTTTAAATTTATATTTAGCCGACTTATCAATAACACACACACTTAACGAGCAGTGTACCCGGTCAGTATGAATATAATGGTAAGTAGAGTGTCGATCACTAAGAGTGGAACGTATTATCTCGTTATTCTAATCAGTATTTTAATATCCTAACGCAAGGGGGTTTCAGCCTGAGAGACTGGCACGATTTGTTTGCAATTAAATAATAAAATAAACCAATAGGCACGAATCAGCAAGTAGCACACACGTACACAGATAAATACTCGAGACAATAAGAGGGCTGTCCTTATGATTAAGTAGATTGTCACTTGTTTTATTGATAGCTTTATATGAAGTGTATGTAGTTAACCCTTTCTCGTTGGTCCTATTCTTATCGGCGAGTAAACCCTTAATGATTACTTATGTCTAAAAGTTATTCCTAAGTGATTAATTTAGTAATAACCGTGGGAGCCACATTATTTTCCGCAGTCAAATGCCCGCAAGCCACTAATAAACACAGAGGTTATCAATGCACTAATAAGTAGTAACCAAAGACATCAACATATAAACTTTAATTGATGGGAAAGCAAGTATTAAAGGGAGTGCAATCTTTCGTTGTCACATTACACAGGCCACCAATCCTGATGAATTAAAGTTTGCTAACACAATAAAACAAAACTACTTAATGAATTAAACACATGCAGCACCTTCTTACAGCTCTTGTATCTTCGTTTGGTGTGTCTTGTGCTGCCTCCTTGACTGAATTCGTCCTAGGGTTCTGCTGCTTCGGTCTTCGAATCTAATATATTGCTCTCGAAATTCGTCTGGTCTTGGGGTATTTATAGTTTCTGTCTGAGGGAAGATGCGGCGCATCTATTAAGTAGATGCGGCGCATTGACTTAACTTCGCGTGGGGTCCAAGATTATAATATTCAGGAATATTCGTACACCGCCAGAAGATGCGGCGTAACTCCATGATTAGATGCGGCGCATGTCCTCTTGTATCTTGGATCGTATCTGGTGGAATCTTAATAGAGATGCGCCGTATGTAATGAGTGAGATGCGGCGCATCTAGAGCAGATTAGTCTTGATCTTCTTCATTTCAGTAGACTCTTAACTTCTTGCATGTTTTGCTCCATAATTAGTCCTAAATCGCTAAGTTTCACCAAATGCTTGTTTTTACCTGAGAATTACAAAAGTAAACGATTAAGTATCAATCCTCATACATAATATAGTAAAACAAGTCAAATTAATAGGATAAATGATAGTAATAAAATGTACTTATTTGAGTTCATCAAATATCCCCCCACTTGAACTTTACTTGTCCCCAAGTAAACCTTAGAATTTCTCTTATGAAAATGTATCCTAAAAAATGTTAGGATTTATTTTTATATTTAAGCATGTATTCGTTTATTTCATAATCACATAACTAAACACTTAACGAATTAGAAGTAAAATAAAATAAGTTGATAAAAGCAAATCTAATCGTTTAACTTTCCAGTCGTGACGAATATTCTATCATAAGCTTGGCAAGTATACACATCTCCTCCACTAAAGCTAAGGAATAACAAGTCTAAAGCGGTAAAAAGGGTTTGTAGGCTTAAGGGTTAATTATTCTTGATCACTATCGATCTCAAATTCCAGAAAAGGCGACAAAATCACAAATACATGATCGAATCCACGAACACGATACTTGCAATTGCTCAAATCCTTAACTCGAATAGGCTAAAGATAGGTCCAAACTTCACCAATAATAATATATCAAAAAGGGCGACAAAATCATAAATACATAGCCGAATCCACGACTACGATACTTAAGATTGCTCAAATCCCTAATCTCAATAAATCAAAGGTTCGGTTGGATAAAGAATAATATAGGGTATGGATAACATTTGGGATATAAATTGGTGTAAAATGAAAAATAAACAAAACAAATAAATTAAAATCCTAAGTGTGGTTAATCACTATCCCAACCATCCCATGAATAAGACTCATATCATTGAATAACTCACGCATTAACACTTGAAACACACGCTTTAGGTAGACACGAATTATACTCAACAAGATCTTAATCAAAGAATAAACCTTAATTGGCGTTCCCATAACTGCCAATTCCCATTCAATCCATAGATATAGTACAACAAATAGTGGTGATATCGACCACTTAATACAAAACTTTACATAAGTTGGTTAAAACAAACATCTAACTCTTTTTCTTTTTCTTTTCTTATTTTTTCGATTTTTTTTTTTTTTTTTTTTTTTAACATAGACATAGATGTGTAAAATTTCACCACATCACTATAATGATAATTCTGGATAATTTTTCCATACTTTTCATACTTCAGAAATAAAGGTAATAGTGAAAGTAGTAAACACACGAAAAATAAACTCAAAGATATACAATATTTACTTTCACTCCAATTGCATTGTGCAATTTCCCGACCTAACCATAGATAATGAATTACGCACGCGAACACAGGTAATGTAAGGAAACACACTTTGCCTATAGCAATTAACCAACCACGGATTCTAATCTACAGGGTAGGCTAAGGTGTAAGGGTGTAACGAAACATTTTAAACATAGGTGTAAGAAACGAAAGGAATGGCTCTGAGTGTTTTTCTAGGGGTATCTTACTCTAAAAATGAGAGTAACAAAAGGGTTTATACGGGGGTTAACTAACCAGTGTAGTTAGTTAATAACACTGTTAGCCTTAAAGTTTGTCATTTTTGGGAATTGCACTTCATTCTTTATACAAGGACTAGTTTAGACATTTAGGCTAAGTTAGTCATTGTATTATTTGTATAAATACCCTCCTATGTCAATACTAGGAGGGTTGAGGATTCATTTGTATCAAAGGGGTGTGTGTGTTTTCTCTAGCTTCTCTCTAGAAAAACATACACACCCCGCCAGTCAATAAACCGAAAATTCAAAGTTTAATCTTATGTTCGTGTTTATGGTGTTTCCTCCACCTCCTTACGTGAATCTTGGTCTCTACAAACACATAACATATAATAGGCAATTTGGGTGTAATCCTAGAATTTAACCAATTTAGACAAGTCATTCCAATTATATAAATAATACTCATTATGGTGGTCTCGAATAGTATACTAGCCAAGTTCTAAAGTTTACAAGTCACCGGCACACTCATAGATTTGTGAATTTTGAAAAATCACAATTTTTGAAAATAACGTCATGTGTGCAGCTATGCAACTTAGATCTTAAACAAAAACATGCTAAAAAATTTTAAGTTTGATATATTAAGCACATTTTAAGCATAATTTTTGAAAAAGTTTAGGACAAGTAATTGTTAAGTGTTCTAATTCTCCAATCCCCCTAATTAAGTTAAACAACGTCCTCGTTGTTTGTATAAAAGGTTAAAAACTGGAAAATAAAAGAATTAGAACAGGAAAACTCCCCTGAGATTTGCTCGGTATGATCCTCCATTTGATAAGAGCAAAAATCATCTTTCTTGTGGATAAGAACGTTAAAGCTTCATACTTGATGTATCCACAGGAAATCCAGGAAACTATAATACCACCAACACTTTAAAACACACCTAAGATAAGAAAGGTTCAAACTTGCATAATACATTAGTAGTTAGGAAAAATAAAACTTAAAAATTAAAACTGAAAATCATCAGGTCAGTCGATGCGCCGTATCTTATGGAAGAAGATACACCGTATCGAGCCTGGAATAAATACGGATCAGAATAAAGATGCGCCGCATCCTTAACCAGGGATGCGCCGCATTAAAATAAACTGATAAATAGTTTTAAAGTCGAAAATAAAAATGCAGAAAAAAATAAAATAAGATATGACCATTGCAGGAGATGCGTCGCATCTGAGGATTGAGATGCGCCGTATCCTCATGCGGGCCTGACTGACTCGACACAGAAAACAGAATAATAAAAATTCTCCGGGTTGTCTCCCGGTAAGCACTTGTCTTTATTCCAGAGTCTTCAAGTTAGACTCACGTTCAGCTCTTTACTCCAATACTTCAGGTTCAAACTCCACCACCTCGTTCTCATTATCCTCAATTTTATTATCAAAGTATTTCTTCACACGTTGCCCGTTCACTTTGAATATATAACCATTTTTATCGCATATTTCAATAGTTCCATATGGATACACTTTCTTGACAACGAACGGTCCCGTCCACCTTGATTTAAGTTTACCAGGATACATCTTTAATCTGGAATTAAATAGTAGCACTTTCTCTCCAATAGTAAACGTTTTATCCCCACGTAACCTCGAGTCATGCCATCTTTTAGTTCTTTCTTTGTAGATCTTAGTATTTTTGTAGGCCTCATCTCTTAGTTCATAGAGTTCATTAAGTTCCATGAAACGGTTCTTCGTTGCAGCTTCCATATCCATATTACAATTCGTCAAAGCCCAATATGCACTTTGTTCAATTTCGACCGGTAGGTGGCATGCTTTTCCGTATACAAGACGAAATGGAGTGCATCCCGTTGGTGTCTTATAGGCTGTACGGAATGCCCATAAAGCATCATTTAACTTGTCAGACCACCCTTTAGGATTATACCCAGTCGTTTTTTCAAGAATTCGTTTTATAGCTCTATTGGTTACTTCAGTTTGACCATTTGATTGAGGATGGTATGAGGTGGAAACCCTATGATATACTCCATATTTTTGCAAGGCTTTTCCCAGATGGTGATTACAAAAGTGTGTTCCCCTATCACTAATCAATGCTTTAGGAATTCCAAACCTAGAGAACAAACTTTGCAAAAATTTAAGTACTACCTTGCTGTCGTTTGTTGGAGATGCTTGCGCTTCGACCCATTTTGATACGTAATCAACAGCAACCAAAATATATTTATTACCTTTAGATTCAGGAAACGGTCCCATGAAGTCTAATCCCCATATGTTGAAAACTTCACATACATGGATATAGTTTTGCGGCATTTCGTTTCTTGATGTAATATTTCCGGATCGTTGACACGCATCACATCCTTTTATATAATCTTTCGCATCCTCCAACATAGTGGGCCAATAAAATCCCGCATCCAGGATCTTTCTTCTTGTGATGACTGGACCGTGATGTCCCCCTGTTGGCCCTGAATGGCAATGTGCCAATATTGCAGCGATGTCATCACCGTCTACGCATCTTCATATAATATTGTCAGGACATAATTTAAAAGCATAAGGTTCATCCCAAATATACTCGTTAGCGCGAGTTATAAACCTTCTTTTCTCGTCGGATGTTAGCCCTTTTGGAATTTCATTTGCAACAATAAAGTTTATAAAGTCGGCATACCATGGTCCATTATTATTGCTCTTAATTCCTACCATCATAAGGTGTTCATCCGGAAAGTCATCAGCTATTTCCCTTTCGTCAAGCACCTTCATATCAGGGTTTTCAAGTCTAGATAAGTGGTCAGCAGCTAGATTCTCGGCACCCTTTTTATCTTTAATTTCAATATCGAATCCTTGGAGCAATAAAACCCACCTAATAAGCCTTGGCTTGGCATCCTGTTTATTGAACAAATACTTCAAAGCAGAATGGTCAGTGTAAACCATAGTTTTTGACAATATAAGATATGATCTAAATTTATCGAATGCAAAAACTACTGCTAAAAGTTCTTTTTCCGTGGTGGTGTAGTGTTCTTGGGCATTATTCAATGTTTTGCTAGCATAATAAATTGGCTTAAATTTCTTATCTATCTTTTGGCCAAGTACGGCTCCAACAGCATAATCACTAGCATCACACATTAGTTCAAAAGGCAGATTCCAATCCGGCGAAATTATAATGGGTGCAGAAGTTAGTTTTTCTTTCAGTATATTAAATGCCTTTTTGCAATCTTCAGAAAAATCAAACTTTGCATCCTTTAGCAACAATTGGGTCATAGGCCTAGATATTTTTGAAAAATCCTTTATGAACCTACGATAAAATCCAGCGTGCCCTAAAAAACTTCTAACGCCTTTTACGTTAGTGGGGTAAGGTAGTTTGGCAATTACATCAATTTTAGCTTTATCGACTTCTATACCTTTCCCAGAAATTTTGTGTCCTAACACAATTCCCTCTCTAACCATAAAATGACATTTTTCCCAATTAAGAACAAGGTTAGTTTCTTCACACCTAGCAAGCATTTTATCAAGTTTAAAGAGACAATCATTAAATGAGTTACCGAACACCGAAAAGTCGTCCATGAAGACTTCCATAAAGTCTTCTACCATATCATGGAAGATAGCCGTCATACAACGTTGGAAAGTAGCAGGGGCGTTGCATAGTCCGAACGGCATTCTCCTATAGGCGAAGGTTCCATAAGGGCAGGTGAAAGTCGTCTTCTCTTGATCCTCGGGGGCAATGGGTATTTGGAAGAAACCTGAAAAACCATCCAAAAAACAATAATAATCATATCCTGATAGTCTTTCTAACATTTGATCAATAAATGGAAGAGGGAAGTGATCTTTTCGCGTAGCATCATTGAGTTTGCGGTAGTCGATGCAAACTCTCCATCCGGTAACAGTTCTTGAAGGGATTAGCTCATTGTCGTCATTGAGTACTACCGTCATTCCTCCTTTTTTTGGTACAACGTGGATAGGACTGACCCACGAGCTGTCGGAAATTGGGTAGATAAGTCCGGAGTCAAGTAACTTTACGATTTCATTTTTCACCACATCTTGGACTTTTGGATTCAAACGCCTTTGAGGTTGGATAGTTGGTTTGAATTCATCCTCCATAAGGATTTTATGTGTACAAAATGACGGGCTAATTCCCTTAATATCAGACATACTCCACGCCAATGCTCATCTTCGTTTATATAGTACCTGCAAAAGAGACTCTTTTTCTTTTGGCGTTAAGTCAGATGCAATAATAACGGGTGAATTAGTATTTCCGTTTAAATAAGCATATTCCAAAGTAGAAGGAAGATCCTTAAGCACAGGTTTAACATTATCAATTTCAGTAGCACTAGCGGAATAAACCTGTTCTTTAATTATATCGCTGCTGTCATCAGATAGATGCGCCGCATCGAGGTTTTCGATGCGCCGTATCGCGTTACATACAGCAGAATCAGCAGCTAAATTATAATCAATAGTATTCTCATCAACTTGATCTTCTATAGCAATTGTGTTTTCTAAATTTTTAAGCAGAAAAGAATCAAGCAAATTATTTTTTAACAATCTCTGAGTAAATTGATTAATCGTGTCATCAGAAACATCGATGTTATAGCATTCATCATCATCGGAATTATCTTTACTCATAGATTGTTCCATGTTAAACTCAACCTCATCTTTTCCTATGGTAAGAGTTATTTTTTTATTAAAAACATCAATCATGGCCCTAGCAGTGGCTAAAATTGGTCGTCCTAATATTATAGGAGTTCTAGAATTTTCAGGCATATCAAGGATAACGAAGTCGATAGGTAATTCAAATTTATCAACTTTTATTAATATATTTTCCGCTATTCCTAATGGGTATTGTATGGACCTATCAGCTAGTTCTAAGCACATCCTAGTAGGTTTTGGTTCACCAAGACCTAATTTATCATACATAGAAGAGGGCATAAGACTTATACTAGCTCCTAGGTCGGCTAAGGCATTTTCAATATGCAAATTTTTAATTTGACAAGGAATAGTGAAACTCCCTGGATCTTTTTCTTCAGACGGAAGTTTGTTGAGCAATGCCGCTGAGCTTCTTTTCCCCATTGTTATGGTGCAAGCCTCTTCGAGTTTAGACTTGTTTGTAAGCAAGCTTTTCAGATATTTAGCATATTTCGGCATTTGCACTAGGGCTTCCATAAATGGTATGCTTAGCTGCAGCTGCTTGAGATTCTCCCGGAATTTCTTTTGATAGGCATCTTCTTTCTCTTTCCTTACCCTATGTGGGAAAGGTGGTGTTGATCATTTAGGTTCAACAGAAGGTTCTCTTCTAATTACAGGTTCTGGATCAGTCTCTTTTGGTTGCTCTTGCTCAGGTGATAAAGATTCAGGGGAAATTTTTTTGGTACTGTCATCCTCGGGTGTCTCTCCGATTTGAAAGGTTGACTTTCCGCCTCAGGTTGTAATTCCTTTCAGATCGTGCCTTACCAAAAGAACCTTGTTAAGCACTGTTGACAATTGGTGCACTTCAATCGCCAAACCATTGATCATATTGTTTTGTTCCTTTAGTAACAGCTCATGACTGCCTTTGAATTCAGTAATAAAGTTTCTTGCTTCATGATGTTCTTTTTCATTAGCTTGAGCGATTAGTAGTGCAAACTCTTCCATAGTAAGGTTTCTTTGTGGTCTTCCGAACCAGTATGGGAAAATATCGAACATTGTTCCTGAAAATTAAGAACAAGAAGATTTCAAAGTAAAAGCTTCCTAGTATAAGGGTAAGTCAGAATATTTTCCGTTCGGAAATTAGAAAAATAAACGTTGCTGATATCTGCAGACGATGCGCCGTATCCAAAGAGTTGGATACGCCGTATCTAATAATCGTTAAAATTTAATCAGACTTTATCCAGAAAATAGATACGCCGCTTAGAATTTATGAATGCGCCGTATCGAATTAATTAATCAAAAATCGATATTTATTTAAAATTAAATACGTCGTATTAACGAAAGTTAATGCGCCGTACTTTCGTTATGTTTAAAAATACGAGATTTTTGATTCAGAGGACACGCCGTAACGACAGAGATCGATGCGCCGTATCTGTTTAATAATTCGAAAACTGTTTTTAATTAAAATAATAGATACGCCGTATCTGCTAAAGCAGATGCGTCGTATGGCGTTAACGTTTAGAAAATTTTTTTATCAAAAACAGATACGCCGTATCTGCTAAAGCAGATGCGTCGTATTACTTTATCGCTTAGAGAAAAAAAATTTCTTATTAAAAACAGATACGCCGTATCTTTGGGAAAAGATGCGTCGTATCGAATTAATTAAACGCGTTGTATTTTAAAAAAAAAATTAAACGCAATACGCCATATCTGAGAGATCAGATGCGCCGTATCGTTTGATTTAGCACAGTACAACGATAGCAGAACAGAAAAAAATACGAAAAATAAAAACAAATAAAAACACACAAACAAAATAAACACAAAAACAAAAATAAAGGCAAACAAATAACACACAAAACAACAAATATGCAAAATAATACAATGATGCAATTAATCTAATAAAAAGAAAAACCTAATTAAAATACTAATCAAATTAACAGATAATAACAATTCACTCCCCGGCAGCGGCGCCAAAAACTTGATGCGCGTGATGTATCGTTGCGGTTTAGCAGTTTTAATGCCTACTCAAGTTTTAAATTTATATTTAGCCGACTTATCAATAACACACACACTTAACGAGCAGTGTACCCGGTCAGTATGAATATAATGGTAAGTAGAGTGTCGATCACTAAGAGTGGAACGTATTATCTCGTTATTCTAATCAGTATTTTAATATCCTAACGCAAGGGGGTTTCAGCCTGAGAGACTGGCACGATTTGTTTGCAATTAAATAATAAAATAAACCAATAGGCACGAATCAGCAAGTAGCACACACGTACACAGATAAATACTCGAGACAATAAGAGGGCTGTCCTTATGATTAAGTAGATTGTCACTTGTTTTATTGATAGCTTTATATGAAGTGTATGTAGTTAACCCTTTCTCGTTGGTCCTATTCTTATCGGCGAGTAAACCCTTAATGATTACTTATGTCTAAAAGTTATTCCTAAGTGATCAATTTAGTAATAACCGTGGGAGCCACATTATTTTCCGCAGTCAAATGCCCGCAAGCCACTAATAAACACAGAGGTTATCAATGCACTAATAAGTAGTAACCAAAGACATCAACATATAAACTTTAATTGATGGGAAAGCAAGTATTAAAGGGAGTGCAATCTTTCGTTGTCACATTACACAGGCCACCAATCCTGATGAATTAAAGTTTGCTAACACAATAAAACAAAACTACTTAATGAATTAAACACATGCAGCACCTTCTTACAGCTCTTGTATCTTCGTTTGGTGTGTCTTGTGCTGCCTCCTTGACTGAATTCGTCCTAGGGTTCTGCTGCTTCGGTCTTCGAATCTAATATATTGCTCTCGAAATTCGTCTGGTCTTGGGGTATTTATAGTTTCTGTCTGAGGGAAGATGCGGCGCATCTATTAAGTAGATGCGGCGCATTGACTTAACTTCGCGTGGGGTCCAAGATTATAATATTCAGGAATATTCGTACACCGCCAGAAGATGCGGCGTAACTCCATGATTAGATGCGGCGCATGTCCTCTTGTATCTTGGATCGTATCTGGTGGAATCTTAATAGAGATGCGCCGTATGTAATGAGTGAGATTCGGCGCATCTAGAGCAGATTAGTCTTGATCTTCTTCATTTCAGTAGACTCTTAACTTCTTGCATGTTTTACTCCATAATTAGTCCTAAATCGCTAAGTTTCACCAAATGCTTGTTTTTACCTGAGAATTACAAAAGTAAACGATTAAGTATCAATCCTCATACATAATATAGTAAAACAAGTCAAATTAATAGGATATATGATAATAATAAAATGTACTTATTTGAGTTCATCAAATATCCCCCCACTTGAACTTTACTTGTCCCCAAGTAAACCTTAGAATTTCTCTTATGAAAATGTATCCTAAAAGATGTTAGGATTTATTTTTATATTTAAGCATGTATTCGTTTATTTCATAATCACACAACTAAACACTTAACGAATTAGAAGTAAAATAAAATAAGTTGATAAAAGCAAATCTAATCGTTTAACTGTCCAGTCGTGACGAATATTCTATCATAAGCTTGGCAAGTATACACATCTCCTCCACTAAAGCTAAGGAATAACAAGTCTAAAGCGGTAAAAAGGGTTTGTAGGCTTAAGGGTTAATTATTCTTGATCACTATCGATATCAAATTCCAGAAAAGGCGACAAAATCACAAATACATGATCGAATCCACGAACACGATACTTGCAATTGCTCAAATCCTTAACTCGAATAGGCTAAAGATAGGTCCAAACTTCACCAAAAATAATATATCAAAAAGGGCGACAAAATCATAAATACATAGCCGAATCCACGACTACGATACTTAAGATTGCTCAAATCCCTAATCTCAATAAATCAAAGGTTCGGTTGGATAAAGAATAATATAGGGTATGGATAACATTTGGGATATAAATTGGTGTAAAATGAAAAATAAACAAAACAAATAAATTAAAATCCTAAGTGTGGTTAATCACTATCCCAACCATCCCATGAATAAGACTCATATCATTGAATAACTCACGCATTAACACTTGAAACACACGCTTTAGGTAGACACGAATTATACTCAACAAGATCTTAATCAAAGAATAAACCTTAATTGGCGTTCCCATAACTGCCAATTCTCATTCAATCCATAAATATAATATACAACGGCGCCAAAAACTTGATGCGCGTGATGTGTCGTTGCGGTTTAGCAGTTTTAATGCCTACTCAAGTTTTAAATTTATATTTAGCCGACTTATCAATAACACACACACTTAACGAGCAGTGTACCCGGTCAGTATGAATATAATGGTAAGTAGAGTGTCGATCACTAAGAGTGGAACGTATTATCTCGTTATTCTAATCAGTATTTTAATATCCTAACGCAAGGGGGTTTCAGCCTGAGAGACTGGCACGATTTGTTTGCAATTAAATAATAAAATAAACCAATAGGCACGAATCAGCAAGTAGCACACACGTACACAGATAAATACTCGAGACAATAAGAGGGCTGTCCTTATGATTAAGTAGATTGTCACTTGTTTTATTGATAGCTTTATATGAAGTGTATGTAGTTAACCCTTTCTCGTTGGTCCTATTCTTATCGGCGAGTAAACCCTTAATGATTACTTATGTCTAAAAGTTATTCCTAAGTGATTAATTTAGTAATAACCGTGGGAGCCACATTATTTTCCGCAGTCAAATGCCCGCAAGCCACTAATAAACACAGAGGTTATCAATGCACTAATAAGTAGTAACCAAAGACATCAACATATAAACTTTAATTGATGGGAAAGCAAGTATTAAAGGGAGTGCAATCTTTCGTTGTCACATTACACAGGCCACCAATCCTGATGAATTAAAGTTTGCTAACACAATAAAACAAAACTACTTAATGAATTAAACACATGCAGCACCTTCTTACAGCTCTTGTATCTTCGTTTGGTGTGTCTTGTGCTGCCACCTTGACTGAATTCGTCCTAGGGTTCTGCTGCTTCGGTCTTCGAATCTAATATATTGCTCTCGAAATTCGTCTGGTCTTGGGGTATTTATAGTTTCTGTCTGAGGGAAGATGCGGCGCATCTATTAAGTAGATGCGGCGCATTGACTTAACTTCGCGTGGGGTCCAAGATTATAATATTCAGGAATATTCGTACACCGCCAGAAGATGCGGCGTAACTCCATGATTAGATGCGGCGCATGTCCTCTTGTATCTTGGATCGTATCTGGTGGAATCTTAATAGAGATGCGCCGTATGTAATGAGTGAGATGCGGCGCATCTGGAGCAGATTAGTCTTGATCTTCTTCATTTCAGTAGACTCTTAACTTCTTGCATGTTTTGCTCCATAATTAGTCAAAAATCGCTAAGTTTCACCAAATGCTTGTTTTTACCTGAGAATTACAAAAGTAAACGATTAAGTATCAATCCTCATACATAATATAGTAAAACAAGTCAAATTAATAGGATAAATGATAGTAATAAAATGTACTTATTTGAGTTCATCAAAACCTAAAAAAGACACTAATGTCTTAATGTAGATACTGAAACGCTTCCTTTCAAGTGTTCCATGTAATTTCCAACAAAGGTTTCTACCCACGTGCCATTCACAACATTTAGTTTAAAATCCCGAGCCCTTATATCCTAGTATGACTGATTGTATCCTATTTTTTGTAACACCAAAGACCTAGGAAAGGCGCAAACCAAATTATATAATATGATGGTAGGTACAAATATTAACCGGAAGACAAGGACAAGTATTTACCAATCTGAAACGGATGCACTAAATTACCTCAAATGGATGCACTAAAGTGCCTCAAATGGATGCACTAAACTGCTCCTTTCTTGATTCCAGCAAAGGGGGAGTACTCGGTCTGCCCCTCGAGCCTCTTTTACATCTTCACCACACTTGAAATGCCAATTTTTCCTAGTTGTTCAGAGATACCGAAGAAAATATCAATTTCGATTTACTTTTCGATTTAAATAGTAAACATGCAAAAATGGATGCACTAATATGTACAAACATATGCTCTAAATATGCAAACAGATGCACTAAACATGCAAACAGATGCCTTAATAAGTCCAACATGCAAATGGATGCACTAAACATGCAAATGGTGATGCATTGATCATACGTGTGCTTTAACAGATGCCGTAATGGTGATGCACTGATCATACGTGTACATATAGATGCACCAAACACATAATACATACGCCTCATTCATACATACAGTTGCTCTAACACATATAGATGCTGCAACATTACGACATATGTCCTAATTATACTAACAGATGCACATAATATAGATGCATCAAACAAATAATATAGATGCACCAAACACATACAGTTGCTGTAACACATAATATAGATGCACCAAGCACATAATACAAATGTCATAATTATACTAATAGATGCTCTAACACGTACTTTGATACACTATTCTACATCTACATACATATTCTACAACTGATGCCCTAAATTAAACAAAAAGATGATATTTATTCTAACAAACAAATTCTTACTTTCCTTCGACTTTAACAACTGATGCCCAAAATTAAATTAAACAACTGATGCCCTAAATTCACCGTTTTATAAAACCATGGCCTAAAAAACCAGTCTTCTATGTGAATGAAACAAAAGTAGCTATTGAACACAGATGAGAGTTCATGGAACTTGGCTACCTTTGACTGACATTAGATTATCAGAATACTTGGTCAAACGTGCAATTGTACATAGGTTCGATTAACAATACAAACTACCAAACTGATTCACTTAAAGCACTTGGCATCTAAAAGTGACTCACCTTCAAAGGGTTCATAATCTTTAATCATTTGACTGACATGTTCCTTTTGTGCTTCGTCAGTGATATCAACCTGCTTCCACTCATAAAGTTCAATGTCATAGCATTCATCCAATACAAACTTAGGAATTTCTTTCCCTCGGAAGAGCCACAGTCCCTTCACTTTAAATGGCGGCTCTGAACCAATTATCAGCATCTTCCCAAATGCATATTTGCGTGCAAGATCCATACGTTGAAGAAAACCACCAACCTTGTTCATAGTCACAAACGACACTGTATTTTCTTCGTTGTATTTGTAATCACAAAACCATAGAGAGTATCCTTCAGGATCATACATATCCCATAATCCTGCACATGTGCCATTCAGAATTAGCCAAAGATTTTAGCAAATTAATAACCAGTAAATGGAGTACAAACGTCTTATATCAAAAACTACAGAACCCCA
Organism: Artemisia tridentata subsp. tridentata; assembly: GCA_021014915.2. Classification (NCBI taxonomy): domain Eukaryota; kingdom Viridiplantae; phylum Streptophyta; class Magnoliopsida; order Asterales; family Asteraceae; genus Artemisia; species Artemisia tridentata. Next base: position 329,075,673 of record CP139508.1, on the reverse strand, counting down.
ACAGCTCAATAAGATCAATCTACTTAACGTTAGTTTGCTCCTCAATGCCCATCTATTTGCAGTAATGACTAGAAACACCTCACACAGCCAGTCAAGTATCCATGTATCTGTTAATGTTAATGTTAGTTTTAGTATTTTAGTCTTGGCTGATCAAGCATTAACTATATTATTAACTCCATGGACCACTAAAATTAAATTTTGGTTTCATAGAACATACAGTCATGATTGATAAGTTTACCTTCAAAATTTCTGAGGGCGAATTGTTGTTTCCCTTAAAGTTCAGAAATTCTTTAGTAATTTGCAAATGTTACAGATTTAATAGGCCATCACACATAGCTTATAAGCTAACTAATATAGATGCACCAAACACATAATATAGATGCACCAAACACATACAGTTGCTGTAACACATAATATAGATGCACCAAGCACATAATACAAATGTCCTAATTATACTAATAGATGCTCTAACACATACTTTGATACACTATTCTACATCTACATACATATTCTACAACTGATGCCCTAAATTAAACAAAAAGATGATATTTATTCTAACAAACAAATTCTTACTTTCATCCGAATTTAACAACTGATGCCAAATTAAATTAAACAACGGATGCTCTAATTTAACAAACATATGCTTACTTTCATCCGAATTTTCCTCTTCGATTTCAATGTTTTTTTTCCTTTAATCGTGGACTTACTCGAGTTGCTGAAATTAAAAAATTATACAAAATTATAAGATTTATAAATCAATAAAACTATAAATACAATAAATTAGCCTACTTACGATTCTTAAATCTCTTTTCGTCATTTGTTACGATTATCGAAGAGCGAAATTAGGGAGAGAACAGTGAAATTAGGGTGAGACGGTGGCGGAGTGAAGATTGACGCGGTGGTTGCACGAGGGAAAACGGTGGAGACGGTGGTTGTGGTGGTGGTGATGGTGAGTGTGTGTGTTTTGAATCGGGAGATAACTGATAACTGTGTGTTTGTATATGATTTCCCTAATTCTGTGAGAAAGAAAAACCTAATGGATACCCTACTCGGTATTTGTTTGCATTGTTTCAATTTTTACCCTAAACTTTCGATTGTTATCAAAATATACCCTGTAACTTTTTTTCTCACTTTTCTATCTAATTGTACTTTTCTCTAGAACCGGACCCTATATATATATATATATATATATATATATATATATATATATATATGTATATATATATATATATATATATATATATATATATATATAGAGATGGGATATTATGAGAAGGGGTCTTAAAATGAGAAGGGTGGGAAGGATTGTGAGAGTGACATGTGTCACTTTGCCACATCATCATTCCGCCAAAATTTTTACTGCATAGTGATGCAGTAAAAAATTTTGGCGGGAAAAATTTTTTTTTCCCGCAAAAAAAAAAAAAAAAAAAATTTTGGGGCAAAAAAAAAAAAAGTTTTTTTCCCGCCAAATTTTTTACTGCATCGTGATGCAGTAACCGTGATGCGGTAAAAAATTATACTGCATCGTGATGCAGTAACCGTAATGAAGTAAAAAAATATACTGCATCGTGATGCAGTAACCGTAATGCAGTAAAAATTTATACTGCATCGTGATGCAGTAAAAATTTTTGCGGGAAAAACAAATTTTTTTTTTTGGCGGGAAAAAAAAAAATTTCCTGCCAAAATTTTTACTGCATCACGATGCAGTAACCGTGATGCGGCATGATGATGTGGCATGGGGATGACACATGTCACTCCCACAATCCTTCCTACCCTTCTCATTTTAAGCCCCTTCTCATTGTATCCCTACCCTATATATATATTATATATATATATATAATATATATATATATATATATATATATATATATATATATATATATATATATATATATATATATATGTATATATATATATGTATATATATATATATATATATATATATATATATATATATATATATATATATATGTATATATATATATATATATGTATATATATATATATATATATATATATATATATATATATATATATATAATATATATATATATATATATGTATGTGTATATATATATGTATGTGTATATATATATATATATATATATATATATATATATATATATATATATATATATATATATATATATATATATATATATACCTACCTATCCCAACTAGATTTAATTCATTTGTACCTTAGATCATTTGATATTCCCAAACCCCTCATTTCCGTACCTTTAGGTCAATTATAGAGTTACACCTCACCATTCCTTAGGAGAGACTTTAGTAACCACACTTGCCGCTACACAAGGGACAACAACATAGATACTCTAAAACGTTGAAACTAAAATCTGAAAGGACTTGAAATTTAATAATTGAAACTAAGACATGGTTATTTAATCTAGGTTGCGTGTTGGTTCCGTGCACTCCATAATTTCACATCATTCACTGTTCAAGCCCTAAAGGTGATTTTATAGCCCCTTTTTACTTATACTTGTTTTAAATGAATGGGGTGAGAAACATGCAAAACCAATTTCGTGGACCATAAATACTATTATGCCAAAGTTATTGTGCAGTTAGCCTAAGTCCTGATATGTCCCCTACTGCCCGAATTTCATGAACCGTTAATTCCAGTCAGGAAGTGTGAATGTTATAAATAGATCTAGTGGGAGTAACGTCCCCATTCGGTTTGACTGGATAGGCAAACGAACATATACCATATCAATGTACAAGTGTCTAGGATAAACACTTGCCAGGGCTTTTACGATTTACATGCTTCTAGAGCATGTAGACCTGTTAAAGCTTCGGTTGCATGAACTTTGTGCTAGCGTAATAAAACATACATGTGACATTTCAATACTTAAATAAAAACTAATGGTCCAAAGATGTTATATTTGTTTAACTGAAACCTATGAACTCACCAGCTTTTTGCTGACTTTTAGCATGTTTTTCTCAGGTATCTAGGTTTGTGCAAAATGTGGCAAAGATTGGCAAGGCTGCAGACTTATACTTTGACCAATGCGTTTTAATTAATATTTGAGACTTGTTTTTGAGGGACCCTTAACTTGTAAATAAATTTACAACCTAACTATTGTTATATATTGAATTATGCAAAAGAGTATGTTTTTCAAAAATGTGTAATTGGTTCTTCGTTAACTTGTGCTATGATTTCCATTTCCGTAGCACCCCAGTGACATGTATGCTTCCGCCAAACCAGATTTTGGGGGTGTTACAGACTCGAATAAGAGTCAAGCCATGACTCGAGGTGAGTCACGGCATAAGGTTATCTTATTGTTTGTGTTAGGTTGGTATTAATTTGGTTATGTCGTGTCCTAGCCAAGAGCTACATAGGCTCAAAGTGAGTCAAGCCGTGACTTACGGGAAGTCACGGAAAGTGTCGAGTTGTCTGGTTTATTTCTATTTTCCGTTACTTATTTAATTGTTTGGTTATCGATTGGTGTTTCGGGATAATATTTGACAACTTGGGAAATGATTTGGACTTGGACTTGGATATGTATTAGTAACCTATGCTTGGATGAGATTCGACGTTATTGGATTCACGGTATTAGTCGATGGCCCTTATAGAAAATTTTGGTACTTGAGACGGAAGAGTATGTTAGACGCGTAAGAATTTAACATATTTGGACCCAAAAATACACAAAATGGTCGATAAACTTGACAACTAATATACACGCGAATGATAATGTCTTATTATACATTTAACTTGTAAAATGGGACGATAAAACTTATATTCAAGAGTCGTAGCGACTTGGAAATGCTTTATAAACGGACACATCATGTCGAAATTTTGATAAAACCTTTTATGACTTAATCATTTATAACTATTTAATATCCTAAAACCTTTTCGAAACTTATACGCTTTCCTTCTAAATCATGACGTTTTATCAACTATTTGGGAAATGGGTAAAACACCGAAACAACCTATTGATGTTTATCTCTCTTGTCTTCTTAATCTTATTTCTTCACTCTTTTCTTTATTCTTTTCTTCGTATTCATTTGTATTTGCCGAGTTTTATTATTTTAACTTTCTCATATCCACACGAGTCTTAAACGTTTATTTCTTTCAAACGCCATTGAAACTAAACCTTTCATTTCAAATATGAGTATTACTTTATAAATCACTTTGAGGTTTGATTGCTGAAACATATTATCCACTTATTAGGTTGTGTTGAAGTTCACTTGTCGTGCTGTACCATCTTGTAACACCCAAACCCGACAAGAGTAGAAGCATCACATTATGGTGACAAATCAAAGCATACATAATAGCACAGCGGAAGTCTTAAACAAATACATAAGAGAAAGTCAAGTCAACACGACTTGAATAATACATAAGTTCGAAAGATAAGGAACATCCAAAATACGAATACAAAGGAAAATCCATGTCCAAAATAAAGTCATAAGATAAAGGTGGTCATCTAAGGTCAAAGCTCCATCTAACACTCATTCCATCCAAAGCATAATCCAAAAGCTCCTAGCTTAGATACCTGTCGCGGGAAAAGAAATGCGGCTGAGCTTAAAAGCCCAGTGAACAGATATATATAATAAACGGAAACGAACAAACGAAGCATAATGAAAGAGATAAAAATAAGGTACAAGAGTAAAGGTTAGGACAGTCATCCACCACGAGCCCATATCATAACATATCATATCATAGCATATCATAATCATGCAGAGGGGATGCCTCTCAAATAAGCCGATAATATGAGGGGTGTCCTCATGTACCAGTTGGAGTGATCAGCTCCTATATTTTGTGAAAGGAGTGGATTGCACCCAGCCCCAGTCACCATATCATATCATATCAAAGCATATCATATCATAACATATCTAGGATGCATCCATACGCCCCCCAAACAAATCATATTGGCCATAACAAATCATAAGGCGCGCATAACATATCATAATGGGGACGGTGTGGTTAATCACTCTGACCACACAAGAGTCATGCCATTGGTGCATCAATGACACGGCCATGTTACCTTCATGGCTAGGAAACATATTTGGCTCGTAGTATCAAACTGGGGTCAAAGGTCAAAGGTTCAAATATCAAAGGTTCATAGCAAAGGGTCCATATCAAAGTAAGGGTTCATATAGTCATAGTCCGAATCTCAAAGTTCATATCAAAGGTTCATGTCAAAGGTTCAAATGCTAAAGGTTCATATCATAGGTTCAAATCAGAAATCAAGAGGTCGAAGGCACCTTATTAAAAAGGGCAGAATATATGTACCTTATTCCAAAGCAAAGCACAAACCAAAATGAATAAGATGAAAAGATCAGGTCCTCTCCTTCTTCACACCTAGAGGGGTAGAAAAGAATTACAGACCTTTCCATTTTAAGTAACTTTCCATTTTTAGCAGGTTTCTATATTTAGTAAGTTTCTACTTTTAGAAAGTCTCCATAATTAGAAAGTTTCCATAATTAGTAAGATTTCCATATTCTCATTTAGGTTAAGTCATTATTGAATCATATTATGGTTTTAGAGTGGATTTTAACAAGTCACAAAAGTTTAGGGTTAATTATGACAACTTTACATAAATTAGGGTTTTAAGTGTAATTATATCAAAGTTAAAGTTCAAACATGAAAATATCCCAAGTAATCTGTTTTGAATCCATATTTATCAAGTTAACAAATTCAGCCCCTCAAGTTTCCCAATTTTACACTTTACACCCTTAAGTTATATAATTTACATTTTAAACCTTATAATATCCATAATTACACATTAGACCCTTAGTTTATCAAAATTACACAATGGACACTTATTTCATCATGTTATACGAATATACCCTTAAGTTTTCATAATTTACACATTAAGTCCCTCAAGTTATCAAAGTTACATATTAAGTCCTTTAATTTACAATTTCACCTTTAATTATCAATAATTACATATTAAGCCATTAAATTACCAAAATAGCACATAACCCCCTGAATATAATTAAGTACTCAAATCAATCTTAAGTTTCCAGAAATTACATATTTAGTCCCTCTATTTTAATTATTTTCAAAATCGATTTATACTTTATCAAATAAACATTTTAACCCTTTTAAATATAAAAATTACACATGGGCCCTCAACTTATATTTTATTCGAAATGTTCACAGCCCAAAATAAGTTCTAAAATTAACCCTTGAGTTTTAAGAGTTACAAAACACCCCTTTATACTTTAACTACAAATCGTATAGCCTTTTAAATCCACAAATCCAAACCCTAACACATCTAACCTATTTTTAATCATTACACAATCATTAAACACCATTAATAATCACAAGAACAATCCCTAGTTCTCAAACCATGATCGAATTCTATTTTCTTCCTTTTTCTTCCTTTTTAGCCGATTTCAACATAATTCCAAAATAATTTTTCTTGGCCTCAAAATTTCGAAGTATCATTTTTCCAGGTCTAATATGATTGTATAGAGTCCAAATAAAATAAATATGAAGCCTCACAAATTCGGATTGAATTATTTAGGGTTTATGCATGTTTTTAAGATTTAATTTACAAATATTGTATAAAGCATGCATGGATCGACTTATACATTTTATTTGGTGTTCATATGACATATAGGATCTGAGAAAATTACCAAACCAAAGATCGAATGTGTAGAATGGGCTGTACCAATTCGATGATACGCGTATGAACAAAACGAACCAATATTCCAAAACGACTCCAAAAGCTTCTCCACAACCTTTCCAACATTTTTCCCCGAGTATATTCGACATAAGGATTGTGATAAAAATCATGAACGAATTTTATATGGCTTGATCGAATTTATTTAGAAAATACCTTAAAAATTGGCTCGATAAGGACAACAATTCACAAAACGCGATCCCAGCCAAGAACAGCTCCAAAACTATTTTTCATGGATCACATATGATACAAGGAACATGAGAAAAATAAGAAACGAATTTTTAGAAGGTCGCAAGAATTAATTCGATCCATACCTTATTTTGTTCTAGCGACAAAGAAACAATTCACCAAGATCGGACCAAGCTTCAAATAATTCGAATGGTATTTTTCCTAGTTCCTTTGGATGATGATAAATCAAAAAAAATGGTCTAGGGATTTTAGAGTGTCGATTGGAGGCTAATGAAATTGTTGGTGTGTTTTAATTCCAATCGGCAAATTAGGGTAAATAAAAATGGTTTGATTTGATTTTAAATTAGGTATGCCGAGTGAGGGGGGGAGGATAAGACCAAGAATTTGACCAAATTGATTAGCACAATAAAGTTGATTAATTTCCACATTTAAATGTATTTACTTTACTTTATATAATTTAAAATGTTAATACAAATGTTATTCGGCTCTATGGGGGCATTTTGGTAATTTTATCTCTTGTATAAATGTTAAATGAAGTAGTTAAAATTATTTGGGATCATAACTTATGCATTGCCAGAAGTTTGGGATTTATTTGATACTTTATAAGCTTTTAATTAATTTTTTTTAAACTTGCAGGGGCATTTTGGTCTTTTTACATGTTTTAGATTTTTAGGGTTTTACAACTCTTCCCCTCTAAACGAAAAATTTCGTCCTCGAAATTTGCAAAGAAGTAGAACTGAAATGGAACGGAAACAAAATAGAGACATACCAGATCAGAATACAAAATGAGGATAACTAGCTCGAATAGACTCCTCGGTCTCCCAGGTAGCTTCCCGCTCTGGGTGGTTCCGCCAAAGAATCTTAACGAACGGAATGACTTTACGTCTCATAACTCGCTCTGGGCGATCCAAAATAGCCTCCGGCTCCTCCGGAAGAGACATATCCGGCTGAATCTGATCGAGAGGATAAGATACCACATGAAGAGGATGATAGTTGTATCCCCGTAAAAGAGATACATGGAAAACATCATGCACATGCGAAAGCTGGGGAGGTAGAGCTAAACGGTAGGAAACCTCTCCAATACGCTCCAGGATCTCGAATGGTCCGATGAATCGAGGACTGAGCTTGCCCTTGATTCCAAAACGTTTAACTCCTCGGAACGGTGAAACCTTAAGGAAAACCCGATCGCCAACCTGAAACTCCAAATCACGACGGTGCTTATCCGCATAACTTTTCTGACGAGCCCGAGCTTCTTTCAACTTTTCCCTAGCAACATCTACCTTCTCATTCGTAATCTGAACCAACTCCGGACCCTCAATAGCACGCTCTCCCACTTCGTTCCAACAAACGGGTGCTCTACATTTCCGTCCATACAACATCTCGAAAGGAGCCATCCGAATACTAGCATGCCAGCTGTTGTTGTAAGCGAACTCTACCAAACAAAGATACTCGTCCCAATTACCCGTCCACTCTAACGCACATGCCCTCAGCATGTCCTCCAATGTCTGGATGGTCCGCTCTGACTGACCATCTGTTTGAGGGTGGAAAGCCGTACTGAACTTGAGTCGTGCACCCCAAGCCTTATGTAGCCCTTTCCAAAATCGTGAAGTAAACCGTGGATCCCTATCTGAAATAATAGCCGTAGGCATACCGTGAAGTCTAACGATTTCCTGCTCAAAAATCTTCGCCAATCTAGGAACCCGATAATCCATACGAATCGGTAGAAAATGAGCCGACTTGGTTAGTCGATCGACGACCACCCAAATCGCATCATGTTTCTTTCTGGTAAGTGGCAAACCCGATACGAAATCCATAGAAATTTCCTCCCACTTCCAGGTCGGAATATCTAGCGGCTGCAGCAACCCACTAGCTCTCTGATGCTCTATCTTGACTTGCTGACAAGTCAAACACCTAGCTACATAAGACGCCACATCATGCTTCATGCCGCTCCACCAAAAGTGCTGCTTCAGATCTCGGTACATCTTGGTGGAACCCGGATGTATAGTAAAGGGAGAATTATGCGCCTCTGACAAAACAGCCTCTCGCAAATCAGGATCATTAGGAACACAAAGACAATCCTCGAACCATACCACACCGAACTCATCGACCCGAAACTCAGATTGTTTCCCATCTTCTACATTCTACATAATAGCCCAAAGTTCCCCGTCATCTTTCTGGGCTTCTTTAATCCGTAGGATGAGATTGGACTCAACCTTTAGGCTCGCCCAATAACCGTCACAACCCCGAACACAAAGCTCAACATCAAGAATCTCTAAATCGTTTAGAATCCGAGGCTCAAATTTCAGACTAGAAACTATGCCCGACTCCGGCTAAGAGCGTCGGCAACAACATTTGCCTTGCCGGGATGATACTGGATGTGGGTGTCGTAATCTTTCAGGAGCTCCAACCATCTCCTCTGTCTCATATTCAGCTCCTTCTGCGTGAAAATATATTTAAGGCTTTTGTGGTCGGTGAAAATGTCACATGACTCGCCGTATAGATAATGCCGCCATATTTTAAGAGCGAAAACCACTGCAGCCAATTCCAAATCGTGCGTCGGATAATTCTCTTCATACGGCTTCAGTTGCCTCGAAGCATAGGCGATGACTTTCCCGTGTTGCATTAGAACGCAACCCAGACCCTTTTTAGACGCATCACTATAAATCTGGAAACCACCCGAACCAGACGGAAGAGTCAGAATAGGTGCCGACACTAATCTCTGTTTAAGCTCCTCAAAACTGTTCTCCCTCTCCTCAGTCCATACAAATTTCTCCCCTTTTCTCATCAACTGAGTCAATGGCAAGGCTAGCCGCGAGAAACCCTCAACGAAACGACGATAATAACCAGCGAGCCCCAGAAAACTTCTCACCTCAGTCACATTTGTAGGTCTCGGCCATTTAGTGATAGCCTCGACCTTCGCTGGGTCCATAGTGATACCCTCCGCAGAAACAACGTGACCCAGAAAAGCGACCTGACTCAACCGGAATTCACACTTAGAAAACTTCGCGTACAACTTCTTCTGTCTAAGAATCTCCAATACAGTCCGAAGATGCTGTTCGTGCTCCTCCTTAGATTTCGAATAGACAAGAATATCATCGATGAAGACAATGACAAATTTATCGAGGAACTCATGAAAAACCCGGTTCATAAGGTCCATAAAAACGGCCGGAGCATTGGTCAAGCCGAAAGGCATAACCAAGAATTCGTAATGACCATAGCGGGTGCGAAAAGCAGTCTTGGGAACATCCTGTTCCCTCACACGAAGCTGATGGTAACCCGATCTCAAATCAATCTTAGAGAAATGCTTTGCCCCTTGCAACTGGTCAAACAAATCGTCGATGCGCGGAAAGGGATAGCGGTTACGGATAGTAATGTGGTTGAGCTCCCGGTAATCAATACAAAGGCGCATACTACCATCCTTCTTTTTCACAAATAGCACAGGAGCGCCCCAGGGAGAAACACTCTGACGAATAAAACCGTTCTCCAATAACTCCTCTAACTGTACTTTTAATTCTTTCAATTCAATGGGTGCCATTCGGTACGGAGCCTTAGAAATAGGTTCAGCACCGGGAACTAGATCAATACTGAATTCAACTTCTCTGGTGGGAGGAAGACCAGGAAATTCTTCGGGAAAGACATCAGCGAACTCCCGAACAATGGGAACACTACTAACATCAGGTCCCTGAGAAGACGTATCTTTAATAGAGGCCAAAAACCCTTGGCAACCATGAGAGATTAGAGTCCGCGCTTTCATAGCAGAAATAAGTTTAACAGATTTCAAAGGCTGAGAACCGTGATAAACAAAATCCGGATGATGGATATTACCAAAACTTACACTTCTGGCATGACAGTCGATGGTGGCCTTATGAGAAGACAACCAGTCCATACCCAAAATTATATCAAAATCAATCATATCGAGGGGAAGCAAATTAGCCGGACGAACACAATCATCAAATCTTAGCGGACAATTTACATATTCACAATCGATGGTGACTTGGGTTTTCATAGGAGTAGAGATAGATATAAGATTATTCAATGGTGTTGGAGTTACTTTTATTTTCTTGGCAAGCGTATTAGATATTATAGAGTGTGTAGCACTGGTGTCAAATAAAACAAAAAAAAAATGATCTCCAATATAAAGATAACCGGTAATGGTACCTGACGTGCCTGCCGCCTGATCACGTGTGAGAGAATAAACCCGACCAGTAGTAGGAGCTGGCCTACCCAAACCTGATGGAACAACCTGCTTTCCCTGTGGGCAGTCCTTCACCCGATGAGCAGTAGACCCACAAGCAAAGCAACCCCCGGTAGCCTTGTGGCATGGCCCCGGATGAGGCTTTCCACAAGTGGAACAAAGCGGTGGAGGAGGTAACACTTCATTAGTCCTCCTCTGCCCAGAAGAACCTGTCTGATAACCCGACTGAGCACCCCGAGTAGTCTGATCACGATACTGACGTGGGTTGTTATTGAACCCACTCCTCCCAGAAACCTGTCTATCATAGCCCCGAGAATCCTGTCGCCTCTGACTGTAGTCCCGGTCCTGGCGACCACGCTGATCATACCTATGGTCCTGTCGACCTCTCTGCTCGGATGCCTGGTCCTGCCGACCTCTGAAATCCTGACCCTGTCCTTGCTGACTCTGTCCCCTGGAATGCACCCGGTTACCATCCCTATCACGTTTATTAAAACCACTACCATCACTATGCAACATCTCAATGTTGCGAGCGTCGTTCGCAACCGCCGCCACATCATCATAATGCGTATTCACGATACGGTCCAATATCCATTTCTTTAACGCCCACTTAAATGTCTTAGCCTGACGGTAAGCATCTCCCGTAATCTCTGGCCCAACGAAACTGGCCAGCCTCATAAATCGCTGCATAAACTCCACAGTCGTCTCCCGGTCCCCCTGACGGATGTTCCCATACTCCCGCTCATATCGCTGCTGTTCAGCCACTGGAATGTACTGCTTATAAAAGATACCCATAAAATCCTCCCAACTACAAGTCTCCTCAAAACCCTGCTCCTGAGCCTGAGCATAAGCTGTCCACCAGCTCTGTGCATCGCCTTCAAACTTAAATGCAGCCAATCTCGTCTCAAACTCATCGGGACAACCCAAAACCTTAAACATCTTTTCCATGTGGATAATCCAGTCTTCTGCCTCAGTGGGGACAGCAGCTGACCGGAAAGAGAGGGGTTTGAGCTTGTTAAACCTCTCAATCCAAACGCGGATACCAACTGGTGGAGCACCTCCACCACCACTACCTGGACCTGAACCTGCACCACCACCTCCAGAAGAACCTGCCCCATTCTGAATATTGTTGGTGACCTGAGTCACCAAGTTAGGGAGAGCGTTGGCCAAAGCTTCTGCTATCATGGCCTTAAAATCAGGGGTCCCTCCATTATATTCCTGATGTCGTGTATTCACCATCTGAATGATTTCGAAAACGATTAGCAAAATAGGAAAAAATAGGCACGAAGGAAAGACGAAACAGAATCCTAACGTCTACCCAAAACCTCACCAGTCAAAACATAAGCCTTAAGGGTCAAATCCTAGGGTCCATAAGACTCACAGGCCATGCTTATGTACTACAGGTCGCAACCTGGCTCTGATACCATAATTGTAACACCCAAACCCGACAAGGGTAGAAGCATCACATTATGGTGACAAATCAAAGCATACATAATAGCACAGCGGAAGTCTTAAACAAATACATAAGAGAAAGTCAAGTCAACACGACTTGAATAATACATAAGTTCGAAAGATAAGGAACATCCAAAATACGAATACAAAGGAAAATCCATGTCCAAAATAAAGTCATAAGATAAAGGTGGTCATCTAAGGTCAAAGCTCCATCTAACACTCATTCCATCCAAAGCATAATCCAAAAGCTCCTAGCTTAGATACCTGTCGCGGGAAAAGAAACGCGGCTGAGCTTAAAAGCCCAGTGAACAGATATATATAATAAACGGAAACGAACAAACGAAGCATAATGAAAGAGATAAAAATAAGGTACAAGAGTAAAGGTTAGGACAGTCATCCACCACGAGCCCATATCATAACATATCATATCATAGCATATCATAATCATGCAGAGGGGATGCCTCTCAAATAAGCCGATAATATGAGGGGTATCCTCATGTACCAGTTGGAGTGATCAGCTCCCATATTTTGTGAAAGGAGTGGATTGCACCCAGCCCAGTCACCATATCATATCATATCAAAGCATATCATATCATAACATATCTAGGATGCATCCATACGCCCCCCAAACAAATCATATTGGCCATAACAAATCATAAAGCGCGCATAACATATCATAATGGGGACGGTGTGGTTAATCACTCTGACCACACAAGAGTCATGCCATTGGTGCATCAATGACACGGCCATGTTACCTTCATGGCTAGGAAACATATTTGGCTCGTAGTATCAAACTGGGGTCAAACGTCAAAGGTTCAAATATCAAAGGTTCATAGCAAAGGGTCCATATCAAAGTAAGGGTTCATATAGTCATAGTCCGAATCTCAAAGTTCATATCAAAGGTTCATGTCAAAGGTTCAAATGCTAAAGGTTCATATCATAGGTTCAAATCAGAAATCAAGAGGTCGAAGGCACCTTATTAAAAAGGGCAGAATATCTGTACCTTATTCCAAAGCAAAGCACAAACCAAAATGAATAAGATGAAAAGATCAGGTCCTCTCCTTCTTCACACCTAGAGGGGTAGAAAAGAATTACAGACCTTTCCATTTTAAGTAACTTTTCATTTTTAGCAGGTTTCCATATTTAGTAAGTTTCTACTTTTAGAAAGTTTCCATAATTAGAAAGTTTCCATAATTAGTAAGATTTCCATATTCTCATTTAGGTTAACTCATTATTGAATCATATTATGGTTTTAGAGTGGATTTTAACAAGTCACAAAAGTTTAGGGTTAATTATGACAACTTTACATAAATTAGGGTTTTAAGTGTAATCATATCAAAGTTAAAGTTCAAACATGAAAATATCCCAAGTAATCTGTTTTGAATCCATATTTATCAAGTTAACAAATTCAGCCCCTCAAGTTTCCCAATTTTACACTTTACACCCTTAAGTTATATAATTTACATTTTAAACCTTATAATATCCATAATTACACATTAGACCCTTAGTTTATCAAAATTACACAATGGACACTTATTTCATCATGTTATACGAATATACCCTTAATTTTTCATAATTTACACATTAAGTCCCTCAAGTTATCAAAGTTACATATTAAGTCCTTTAATTTACAATTTCACCTTTAATTATCAATAATTACATATTAAGCCATTAAATTACCAAAATAGCACATAACCCCCTGAATATAATTAATTACTCAAATCAATCTTAAGTTTCCATAAATTACATATTTAGTCCCTCTATTTTAATTATTTTCAAAATCGATTTATACTTTATCAAATAAACATTTTAACCCTTTTAAATATAAAAATTACACATGGGCCCTCAACTTATATTTTATTCGAAATGTTCACAGCCCAAAATAAGTTCTAAAATTAACCCTTGAGTTTTAAGAGTTACAAAACACCCCCTTATACTTTAACTACAAATCGTATAGCCTTTTAAATCCACAAATCCAAACCCTAACACATCTAACCTATTTTTAATCATTACACAATCATTAAACACCATTAATAATCACAAGAACAAGCCCTAGTTCTCAAACCATGATCGAATTCTATTTTCTTCCTTTTTCTTCCTTTTTAGCCGATTTCAACATAATTCCAAAATAATTGTTCTTGGCCTCAAAATTTCGAAGTATCATTTTTCCAGGTCTAATATGATTGTATATAGTCCAAATAAAATAAATATGAAGCCTCACAAATTCGGATTGAATTATTTAGGGTTTATGCATGTTTTTAAGATTTAATTTACAAATATTGTATAAAGCATGCATGGATCGACTTATACATTTTATTTGGTGTTCATATGACATATAGGATCTGAGAAAATTACCAAACCAAAGATCGAACGTGTAGAATGGGCTGTACCAATTCGATGATACGCATATGAACAAAACGAACCAATATTCCAAAACGACTCCAAAAGCTTCTCCACAACCTTTCCAACATTTTTCCCAGAGTATATTCGACATAAGGATTGTGATAAAAATCATGAACAAATTTTATATGGCTTGATCGAATTTATTTAGAAAATACCTTAAAAATTGGCTCGATAAGGACAACAATTCACAAAACGCGATCCCAGCCAAGAACAGCTCCAAAACTATTTTTCATGGATCACATATGATACAAGGAACATGAGAAAAATAAGAAACGAATTTTTAGAAGGTCGCAAGAATTAATTCGATCCATACCTTATTTTGTTCTAGCGACAAAGAAACAATTCACCAAGATCGGACCAAGCTTCAAATAATTCGAATGGTATTTTTCCTAGTTCCTTTGGATGATGATAAATCACAGAAAAATGGTCTAGGGATTTTAGAGTGTCGATTGCAGGCTAATGAAATTGTTGATGTGTTTTAATTCCAATCGGCAAATTATGGTAAATAAAAATGGTTTGATTTGATTTTAAATTAGGTATGCCGAGTGAGGGGGGGAGGAGAAGACCAAGAATTTGACCAAATTGATTAGCACAATAAAGTTGATTAATTTCCACATTTAAATGTATTTACTTTACTTTATATAATTTAAAATGTTAATACAAATGTTATTCGGCTCTGTGGGGGCATTTTGGTAATTTTATCTCTTGTATAAATGTTAAATGAAGTAGTTAAAATTATTTGGGATCATAACTTATGCATTGCCAGAAGTTTTGGATTTATTTGATACTTTATAAGCTTTTAATTAATTTTTTTTTTAAACTTACAGGGGCATTTTGGTCTTTTTACATGTTTTAGATTTTTAGGGTTTTACACATCTGATCTTATTTGATATCTTGTTTCTCTACTAATAAGGTGTGATTCATAGCCCCACTTTACCTTTAAATTGTTTATAAACCCATGGGGGAGATACATGCTATTTACTTTTCATGAACACAATTGTTTAAATATATGTTATTCCTAACTAAGATGATATAGCTAAGTACCGTCCTTGCCAAAAGCAAGTCCCTCGATCATGAACCAGTAATCACTTGCGAGTGAGCGTGAATATAGGGATATAGGCCTATAAGATTTGACCATCCCGCCATGTTGACTAAGTCCAGTCCGCATGTGATGTACTATATTCAATTTATCACTAGGTATCTTTCAAAGTATCTAGTTTGAGGGCAACTATTATATTACGAATTCCGCGGTTACTGTCGACTTACGCCAATGTTATTTGGTGTCGGTTAACATTTTGCGTGTCATGAGCTTAGCAACTGTTTGACGCTTACCTGATATATGTATTTGTTACTTATATCTTCCAGACTTGAAAATCTTGTGTTCAACTATTTATTTTAAACCTATGGATTTCACTCAACCTTTGTGTTGACTTTTTAAACATGTTTTATCTCAGGTAATTGATGCATACTGTACTGGCACATGGAGTGGCATGAAGATCATCGATGGCTATCGGCTTTTACTATCTATCTACTTTTTACTATCTTTTTACTTATCACTTATCATTCGAAAAACCCCTTTTGAACTATGTCTTTTATTTCCGCTGCGTATGATGTTGAGAATCTTTTGAACTCTAATGTTATTTATAATTCGAATGATATATTTTTATTAAAACGGCTCGTTATGAGGTCGTTATCAATGATTGTGACTGTTTTACCCGAAAGTAATACCCTAAACTATGTTCCGCTGCCATATTCCGAGTTGGGGGTGTTACAAATTCTGAACCTCCATATCTCATAGTCACCCTGCTTTAGAGTAGACAGTTTAGCAGTGGTAGTGGTTTGAGTAGTTTCGAGATCCATTGCTTTAGTGAAAGTAGAGAATTCTTCTGGTATGTTTCTTCTAGATCAAAGTTTCAGAACCTAAGCTCTGATACCACTTGTTGATCCCAAACACTTGAGCTTGTATTAGAAACTTTGAATGATATCAAAAAGTATGCGGAATCTACTCTTAAATATTTAAAAGAATTATAATGTAACAGTAAACAATGAAACAGTAAACTGTATTATATTTACAGGAACAATCTACCAAAACGCTTCAATATTATTAGCTCAATAATGCAAGTACTCTTGCTTAGTACCAGGATTTACAACCTTGAAGCTTTCAAGAACATACATATTCTAGAGATATATCTAACACCTTAACCTAGGACCTCCTTTTATAGGCACAAGGAGTCCTTTACAAGACACCTATAAATATACAATATTCGTATCATTCTAAACATATAAGATATACACTAAATATCTTCTATACATATCATATTACGTGTCTTCATTACTTTGGCAGTATCAATCTTCATCAGCAGTCTTCAGCAGTACTAACTTTCTACCAGCAGTACTAACTCAGTTAGTACTGTTAGTTATAATCTTCAGCAGTACAAACTTTAGCTTGACAGTACTAAGTGTGCAGTTACTTAATTCCCAACAGAACTTCTCAACAAAATGGTGTTGCTGAGAGGAGAAATAGGACACTAATTGAGGGCTGCTAGAACAATGTTAGCTGATTCTAAGTTACCAACTACTTTTTGGGCTGAAGCAGTTAATACTGCTTGCTATGTGCAAAATAAAAGTATAGTAGTTAAGCCTCATAACAAGACCCCTTATGAACTTTTACATGGTAGAACTCCAATGTTAAGCTTTCTAAGACTATTTGGGTGTCCTGTTACTATCCTTAATACCATAGATCACTTAGGAAAGTTTGATGGCAAGGATGATGAAGGTTTCTTTGTTGGATACTCAATGATTAGTAAAGCCTTTAGAGTATCCAATAGTAGAACCAGGATAGTTGAAGAGAACTTACATGTTAGGTTTTAGTGAGAGTACACCTAATACTATAGGTAATGGACCAGATTAGCTGTTCGATATTGATGCACTAACAAAGACAATGAATTATGAGCCAGTTGTTGCAGGTACACAGTCTAACAATTTTGCAGGTACAAATGCAAGTAATGATGCAGGTCAAGCTGGAAAGGAGACAGGACCTGACAAAGATTGCGTTTTGCTACCATTATGGACTGCTGATCCACTATTCTCTCAAAGTCCAAAGAGTTCTCATAATAAAGAACCAAAGATCCTAGATCAAGAGCCCCTAGGCTTAGAGGAAGTTAAGTCTTCATGTGATGATAAACAACAGGATGATGAAGTGCCAAGAAAATGCTGATCAAAAGAAGGATGATAATGTTAGCAGATCTATTGATGTTAATGTTGCTAGTGATGGTAACAACACTAACATCACTAACAAAGATAAAACTGTTAATACTACTGATAAGGAAGGCATTGCTGTTAATGAGGATGAATATCCATTTGATCCAAACATACCTCCTTTGGATTAATACTAATGATGAAGAAGTTGGTGCAGAGGCTGACATAAATAACATGGATGAAACTATCCCTGTCAGTCCTATTTCAACTACCAGAATTCACAAAGATCATCCTCAAGAACAAATCATTGGAGATGTGAAGTATGATGTTCAGACAAGAAGAATGACAAAGGATTTGAAGGACCAAGGTTTCTTTGCTAGATCTCTTAAACAAAGAAACAGTCACAAAGACCTTCAAAATTGTTTGTTTGCTTGTTTCTTATCACAAGTAGAACCCAAGAAGACAATTCAAGCACTGAATGATCCAAGCTGGGTAGAAGCTATGCAGGAAGAGCTTTTACAATTCAAGCTACAAGAAGTTTGGACTTTGGTGGATTTTCCAAATGGAAAAAGGGCAATTGGTACTAAATGGGTTTTCAGATGTAAGAAAGATGAAAAAGGTATTGTTGTAAGGAATTAAGCAAGATTAGTTGCCCAGGGATACACACAAGAAGAAGAGATTGATTATGATGAAGTTTTTTCTTCTGTTTCAAGAATTGAAGCTATAAGACTGTTTCTAGCTTATGCTTCATATAAAGACTTTGTGGTGTATCAGATGGATGTGAAGAGTGCTTTTCTTTATGGGACGATTGAAGAAGAAGTGTACGTTTGTCAACCACCAGGGTTTAAAGATCTTAACTTCCCTGAAAAAGTACACAAGGTGGAAAAAGCAGTTTATGTTTTACATCAAGCTCCCAGAGCTTGGTATGAAACATTGTCAACATACCTGTTGGACAATGGATTTCACAGAGGCAAGATTGACAAAACTTTGTTTATTAGAAGATACGAACATGATATCCTGCTAGTCCAAGTTTATGTGGATGATATTATTTTTGGCTTAACAAAGAAGGAATTATGCATTGAGTTTGAAAAATTGATGCATGAAAGGTTTCAAATGAGTTATATGGGAGAACTTACTTTCTTTTTGGGATTGCAGGTGAAGCAGAAGGAAGATGGCATATTTATCAGTCAAGATAAGTATGTAGCTGAGATCTTAAAGAAGTTTGGGTATACAGATGTCAAGGCAGCAAGCACACCCATGGCCACTGATAAGCCTTTGCTCAAGGATGAAGATGGTGAAGAAGTGGATGTTCATTTGTATAGATCAATGATTGGTTCATTGATGTACCTTACTTTTTCAAGACCTGACATCATGTTTGCAGTGTGTGCTTGTGCTAGATACCAAGTCGGTCCTAAAGTTTCACATCTTCATTCTGTGAAGAGAATTTTTAGGTACTTAAAAGGTCAACCGAAATTGGGCCTTTGGTATCCAAAAGGTTCACCTTTTGATTTGGTAGCATACACTGATAGTGATTATGCTGGAGCAAGCTTGGATAGAAATCTACAACAGGTGGATGTCAATTTCTTGGGTGTAGATTGATCTCATGGTAGTGCAAGAAACAAACTGTGGTTGCAAACTCCACAACAGAAGCTGAATATGTAGCTGCTTCAAGTTGTTGTGGACAAGTTGATGGATCGTGTTTTGGTTAAATTATGTGAATCGGGAGGTCTTGGGAGATGAAAGATTATTATCTCCATGGCAAAGGTTTAGTGAGAGAAAGTAAAGAAAAGTAAAGAGGAAACTTGTGTATTATTTATAATGAAAGAAAAGATGAAAATTACACACTAAGCTCCAAGCCTCCAACCCTCTTAGTGAAGTCTAGGAGGGTATTTATAGGGCCAAACACATGACTTTTCAATAATGACGATTTCAGTCCATGTGTTTGTGGAAAACATGATAACTAATGTAATCACAAATATGTTGTCACATTTTCGTGCGAGAAGCATACCCAAAAATCTTCCCCTAATGTGACAACATATGGGATTACTTACATCATATCCTACAAGTAAAAATACAAATAAAGAAAGGTCTTCATAAGCTCTTTATGTGCTGAGGATGATTAAAGTTGACGCTCTTTGTCTTTATCTTGTACCTCGGCTTGAGAAATTTTCTTTACTCGTAGTCAAATGATGTAATATACATGAACTGGATTAACTTCCCTCCAATTCATGCTGCATGTCTTTAACGGCTTCTTCATATACTTCCTTTTGGCGAAGTTTCTGAATAAGCTTCCCCCCAAACTGACAACCGTCTTCAGCAGATTTGAAACTTTGATGCAGTTAACATGTCTTTTATCTTTTGAAGGTTGTAAGTACGCAACGGAATTTGTAGATGACATCGTAAACCACACCAAGGAAATCTGACTAATACTCAGTAACGATTATGCTCAATGCGGAAGTTCCGTTCGGGGGTAACATGCAAGAAATCAGCAAGATCTTCTCACATAAGTAGGCTACTTCGCACATCACACCCTGCGAAAGTTGAAACGATTACACCAAAATCACAAAACTGAACCACTGATCATCTCTGCGGACGTCTTCCGGTAGTAATAAAATGGTAAGATCGATTACGTGAGTCTGTTATGCGTCCCCGATGTGCACATTTCTTCCCCCTGAATGCAGATCCATCTGGAAAAAGAGTGTTTTCGCAAAAAATGCAAGAAAAGTCAAAGAACAACCAAGAACATACACTCTCTCTTCCCCCACGATGTCTTCGCGGAATCGGAAGCATACACACTATGGTTACGATGGAAAACGGAGGCAGCGTAAACCCTGTATGTCCAATTAGTCGAAGATGAGTGAAGTACCAAAAATAGCCCGTGAGAATCAATTTGCTGATAAAATCTCTACTCTTCTCATCTAACTCTTTACTGACCCCATTATCATTCTGACGGCTTTTGGTAGTGACTACTGATGGAGAAAACCCAGTATTACGAACTTGAGACTGAAGTAAAATAACCCAAACTTGTGACTTAAACTTGCACTATTTCTGATTAAGAACCTATACTGAGCACTACAACGTAACTCCTTAAAGCATAGGTCATTTCATATACCCATCCAACCATCCTTTACTGTATATGTATTCATCTTGAATAATCCACATCTTTGTGTGACACTTGAGCACTACAACGTAACTCCTTTAAAGTGATAGCTATACTCTGTGAGCACAACAACGTAACTCCTTACATCAGGTACAACTAGATAACTCAAGTCTTAATCATTTTGAAGGTTATAAGCTCGAACAAGGATCTTGAAGAATCATGCACCCAACCAACCCCGATATCTTCAAGATACTAAGTGTCACACCCTGAATTTACCTGATAATGGCAGCGGAATTGAATACCTTGGTGTGACTTTCATGGCGTCTCATACAATGGATATATTGAACGACCTAAAGTGTCGATTTGAAAATACACGTTTGATCATAAATAAAATCAGAGTTTACAAAACATAGGTCCCAAATGATGTTGCAAGTTTATAAAACAAAACCATAATCGATCAAACGGTTACATAAGTGCATAAAATGAAGTGATGCAAGTCGACCCCGCGACAACAAAACAATCCAATGCATGCCCACATGATAGCTAATAACCTGAAAATACATTGCTAAAAACGGTCAACATAAAGTTGGTGAGAGTTCATAGGTTTAATAAAATGAAGTTATACGATAGCCACAAGTATAAAGTGTATGACATAAGTCACATAAAAATGATTGTACAATAGCCTTAAGCTCATGACCCCGACGCTGTGACTGAATTCTTTGGAGCCCCTGGGAGTGTTTTGCCAGACACTCAAATGAAAAGACATGAAATGCATCCGCTATCGGTTGTTGGTCAAAGCCAACACGGATGGAGGCGTCACCCTCGATAGATCTATCCACTCACTCTCGCTTACAGGTAAATTAACGGTTCATGATTATATGGGGACTTTCAATTGGCAACAAGGTAACTTAATCTATGTACAGGAAGTCTGATACTTTGGCTCGTATGGAAAACAGTTGCAATGTATTCTCCCCCGTGGGATTTGAAAACAATAATAAAATGTATACGGGGCTATGAAAACTCACCTGAAGTGATGATACAACAATGCTATGAAATCGGAATACTTGGAATAATTGAAATACTGGAACACTTGGAATACTTGGCAATAACAAGGCGCGAACACTAGCCGCTACCTAAATGAATATGCATAATCTACTTAGATTATGAGGCAATGTAGTGCATGTACATGTATATGTAACCTATACCACTCGTCATTTGAAAATACTAGTTATCGTTGATATGTAAAGTTTTTCCAAAACTTGGTATAAATATGTTAACTTGTTAACGTAAAACTAGTCGTGTCATAATGTGTATAAAACGTTAGTGTTGGTCTTGGCGTTTTGAAAACATTGAAATGTGATATGGTAGTCGCGTTAATAAACCTTTGATTGTACGTGTTCCAATGGATAAGAATTACGGTTCACCATAGTCGTTTCGTGAAAAATATAGTTTCTAGTAAGTAAACATTTTCTACTTAAAAAGCTGTCAAAATAAAATGTATATAGTCGATGTTTAAACGCGTGTATCTCGTTCGTTATTAGCTTGTTTTTGACGTTCTTTATATCCGTGGTTTCGTATAAACATGTACTAATATATTTTCAGTAGCTCAGGTCATCTAGGTCGCGTTAAACGCCTCAGTGGGTCCGTCGAAAGTCGTGTAACAGCTTGCTATTCTTCCGGAAAATTAGTTTTCGTCGTTAAACTTGTAAAAATCATATCTCCTTCGTTATTAACTCGTTTTTATCCCCGTTTTCGGCCACGGCTTCGTCTCGGAATGTATTTTCTAAATATTTGGTCCAAAATTTCCCACAACCTACTGAGTTGGCCACGTTTTCAAAATAGGGACAGTAGGTATGTTATAGTTTCAAAAATGGGTTTTCCTAGTTTGTATCTTGTTCAAAACCATCCAATCTACAACCAAACAACTCTCAATCCTACCATACACCTTCTTAGGGTGTCATGGGTCCCTAAACATCATCATCCAAGTTAATCTATCAAGGATCTACATACTTTCCATTTCTAGAGCTCAAAAGTTATAAAAAGTGTAAAAAGAGTGGTATAAACTAGCATATGCATATATATCTTGTATAAAAATGATATGTACATTGTAGGAACTTGATAAAATTATAAAAATGAGTTTGACACACTTACTTGAAAGATTAGTGAGCTTATGAGGATGAAGACTTAATTAAACCTTGAGTTTGTATTTCAAAACCCTAAAAGGTATACTAGATGAACTTGTTTATGCATAGATCTTGGAAAATTGATGCTTCTTGCTTATGTTTTTGATGTTGGCCGAGCATAAGAGGAAGAAGAAAGAAGAGAGGATTTTTCTAGCTTACTTGAACTTGTATGTGTGAAATATGTGTAGAAATGAGATAATATCTAAGTTAAAAGACAAGTATAAGTGGGAATTAATTGTAGTTAGGTAAGAAATGAAATTTTGGGGGCTAGGAGGGGGGGGGGGGGGCTGCTGGCGTGAATCAAGGGAAAGGGGGGGGGGCCATGTTGGGTGATGATTATTTATAAAGATTATGTAAGATTTGTGTAGTTTTAATTAGTTTTAAGTGTAACCGGGTACCGTGTTTGCTAGAAATAAAATTTAACGGTGTTAATCGGGACTTGACGAAGTCATAAAAATTACAAAAATAGGTTGGGTACAAGTATTGGGTGTTCGGGTAATTATTGTTTAGTTTTTACAAAAACCGTCGTAATTATATTAAACGTACGATATAAATTAAATAAATTTGCAAAATACTGGGTAAATGAATTTTAAAATTTTCTTGATATTAAAATGAGTATAAAAATATGTCGGGACCATCGTGGGGTTTGTCGGACGTGTTAGTCATATTTATTGATCGCGCGTTGACGTTTTAATTAAAAGTAATTATACGTAATACGTCGAATGTAACAAAAATATTAATTTGATAAACCTACGAGTGGTATAGTATGAAAATGGAAATCTGATGATATGCAGACTATTCCTAGTCCGTATGCAGTGTTCCTACTGATGATGCATGAATTTCGCAGTCAAACCAAACCGGTTACGCGAATATGAATACCCGTAAACTACGTTTACGCTGAAATGAATAATGAACATGAATAGTGATTCCCTCCCGGGGATGAATAGTGTCACATGAATAGTAAAATTCCTGAACGCTTCTCGAAGTCTCAAACTGACTCCAAAAACGATGAATAGTGAAATGATGAATAGTGATTGGTGAATAGTAAATGATGAATAGTAACTGATGAATAGTGAATTGTCGTGGTTAGGAAAGTGACCTGAAATCTCGGGTTGTTACAGTCGCCCCTCCAAAAGGGAATTCAGTCCCTGAATTCAAATGTTGTTGGTTTCGGAAGCAGGCTCGGGAAAAAGATGTGGATACTTGCGTCGCATTTGGTCTTCTCGTTCCCAAGTAAACTCGGGTCCTCTTCGAGAATTCCAGCGAACTTTCACGATAGGAATTCGACTCTGCTTCAATTGTTTGACCTCACGGTCCATGATTTCAACGGGTTCTTCCACAAAATTAAGCTTGTCATCTAGTTGAATTTCTTCTAGTGGAATAACGGACGACTCGTCGGAGAGACACTTCTTGAGGTTTGAAACATGAAATGTGTTATGAACGTTGCTGAGTTCTGACGGAAACTTAGGTGTGTATGTCAACTGACCGGTTCTAACTAGAATCTGAAATGGTCCAATACCGAGAGCTCAGTCTATCGGGTTACCAAAAATTGTATCATGCCTTTCCAAGGCAAGGCTTTCAATCATAGTTCGTGCTTTTACTTGAATCTAGGAGGTTCGTTGTTCAAGGATATCAATTCCGTATGATGTGCATCATACATCGACCTAACTTCCGTTGTTTTCTCATTTCTTGTAACTGATTCTTGACTTGTGAAGTTTCCTTTGTTGTCTCCCGGTTTAGTTCTAGGTCCGTGAATTTAACTTTCCAAATTCGATATATAAATATGTATATGGTCACTTCGGCCATAGGGTGTCTTAAATGGTGCCTTTATATATTCCCGTGATGGTTATTTTTGCTGATGATGAAATTCGTCAATACTCGAAAGATTATCCTAATCCATTCAAAGTTGGTTATGTGGTGTTGAATAAATCCTATAGTGTTCAGGTAGTTCTCTTAAGGACTCGTCGGGCTAACTATGGTAGAGCGTGTATATCCAATTAGAAAAGGAATATCTTAAAGGAATTGCTAGAAATCTGAGGGGTATCGTCTATCCTTTCGCCGTTTCTATGTCATAAAATATCTTTCATAATGTAGAGTCTCTCCTAGAGAAGTCAATGGTGCAAATTCAACTTAATGGCTGAGTGAGTGATGAGTGATGTAAGTATCCGGTGGGAGTTTGTTAAAAGGGTGTTCATGAAAAATTCCATTTGTTTACAAAGCTTTTGAATGAAGATTGTTATTAATAATTTCTGAAAATGTGACTATTTTCTTCACGGCATAATTCCTCCTGAATTATACATAGGTGATCAGGCTATGTATAATTGAGGACCAACGATGCGATGCTTGGTTAAATCGAAACGGTATTACTTTTTCCCAAAAGTTTTAGATGGTGTTCAGCGTGTTGTTTTGATAAATGGTTTTCTAGATATTTCCTTTGAAAGTAACATGAAAATTGTCTCGCGTAGCGGTAGTAAATACTTGATAAAATGACAGGAAATCCATTTATAGGGTGGTACCAAATGGTTTATTTTGAAAGTTCTGAAAAATAGTTCTCCCGTAGGGTAGTAAAATAACTTGCATTAAATTTGTTGAAGGTTTCATTGGATACATGGATGAATCTTATGAAATGGTATTAGTCTACTAATCCGTCAAGAATGAAATCGGCCTAATCCCTAGTAAGATAAAGGTATATTGTTGCGAAACTATAGAGAATTGAGCAATTGGAATAGGAATGGAATAAACGATGGTTATGATTATCGCGAAGATAACAAAAGATAGGTATTACATTGGATAGGAAAGTGCTTAATACAACTAGGTTACACCAACGTACCTATGGAAAGTACAAAAGAAAGATACAACCCTAGAGGGCTCAACTACGGTTTATTAAAACATGAACTCCTTCTGGTTAAGCATTGTTGTTGTCTTTGATGTTGCTAATGTCCTGACGGTCTCTCTCCCAAACACGCACGCTATTCCTCGAGTTAATTCCTCTTGGTCCCCATGTCCTGATTTCCTTTCGGGCAATTGTTCCTAAAGTGTCCAACTTCTCCACAACCATAACATGTTGGCGGTGGATTCTGATTATTTCCCCCAGGAGCAGCCCTGCATCCCTTAGCCAGATGACCGATCTTCCCACAATTGAAACAAGGTTTAGGGCAATCCCCCGGGTTATGATGTGTTTGGCATTTGTTACACTTTGGTAGAGTACTGGCGTAACCTTTCTTTTCAGTCGGACCCGCAACATAGGCCCGTGCAGTTTCTTGTCTTTTGGGTGGTGGTTGGTTGGCGTTGTTACCTTGGTTGTCATCCCATTTCCTTTTGTTGTTGTTGTTCTGGTAATTGTTGGTGTTATTGTTGTAGTTACGGTTTCGGTTGAAGTTATTGTTGTTGTTGTTGGCGGGTGTCACTTTCTTCAGAACTTGAGCTATGAGCTTTTGAGACATCCTGATTGCCTCATCAAGAGTTTGCGGATCAAAAGAAATCACATCACCACGGATGCTTTCGGGCAATCCACCAATGAAATTCTCTACCAATTTTTCATCATCAGGCACCATAGATGGGCATAGAGCAGCTAACTCTTGGTACCTCCGAATGTAAGTCTCAATATCATTACCCACAGTTACCAGATCATAGAACTCCACCTCTAACTTCTTCACTTCGGTTCGTGGGCAAAACTTCTTAGTTACCAACTTTTTGAACTCGTCCCATGTGACCTTGTAAGCATTCTCCATCCCTATGGGCTTTGCATAGGAGTTCCACCACGATAAGGCTTGATCACGAAGCGTACTCACGGCAAACTTAACCTTGGAATCATCCGGACAGTTGCATAAGATAAACACGGATTCAGTATGTTCGAACCATCGAACCATGGCAGTAGCCCCTTCAGTACCCTTATACAAAGTAGGATCTCCACTCTTGAAATCCTTGTAAGTACATTTCTTCCCATTGGTTCCGTTGCTAGCTTCTCCCGATGTCCCTATCCGAGAAGCATCTTCGGCAGCTCTTGCGGCAACAGCGGCTCTTTCAATCTCTAGAGCTTCGGCCACACTATCCCTAACGAGCTTCCGGATAGCAGCCTGAGT
Source organism: Artemisia tridentata subsp. tridentata (assembly GCA_021014915.2). Taxonomy (NCBI): domain Eukaryota; kingdom Viridiplantae; phylum Streptophyta; class Magnoliopsida; order Asterales; family Asteraceae; genus Artemisia; species Artemisia tridentata. The sequence continues at coordinate 329,048,227 of CP139508.1, read as the reverse complement.
CATTTCTGGGGTAGTCGTTGCAGCAGCCTTGGCTTTTGCTTTCCTAGGTGCCATAATTCTGGTACATCACAACAGAATACATCAACAACAATCATACTAGAAATGATTATCGTACAAAATATATACAACCACAACATGTATATATATATCCACCACAAGTGTAAATACAACCACGATATGTACAACCACAACATGTACAACCTCAGCGTGTATAAATACAACCATGAGTACTCGTAATAGCAACGATCATTGTTCACTAGGTATACCACCACAACCATGCGTATATCCTCATAACACATGAATACAACACTTAAAAATTTTGGTCTACATTGACCGGTGTCATAGATAGCACAACCATACCCATATAGTAAAGTCAATACTTGGGGATCTCGTTGTACAACAATCAAAATACCACAAGTTTCTTTGAACCACGCCACACTTCCCGTGGCCAAGATGATAGTAAAAGCGAGTAAAGGTAAAAGCTAGGATGATGTCCTGAAGTGAGGTCCGGGGTTGTGCATCGATTCATGTCTGAGATAATGTAGATTCCAATCCATCCTTGAGGAATCTATAGATGTTCCTGTTGAGTCCGTGATCTTGGTGTCATCCACAAGATGTTATCTAATTCATGTCAAGTGAGAATGGGAAAAAGGAAATGACAATGGTCGTACTGAAAGGCAAGGTTAGACTCCCGAATCTCGAAGGTCTCGGTGTCATATCTGATTGGTGGGGTGTTGTTACGATGACCAATGATGAAATCCAACTCATCGGTTTAGAATGTGATGTAATCAAACTTGGTAATGAAGAGGGAGTTGTGAAGAGTTCTCTTGTGGTGGTGTAATATTGCTCAAAGCATCTTGTTGGTTCATTATGTCATGGAAGTATGAGTCGATTATACCTGAGATAGTATAGAGTCTTTGCGAGGAATGCCACTCTTTGGCGATTTGTTGTTGCTCTTGTTTGGTCTGTGGGGCATCCAAACCTTCATGTGTAGTCTCAATTAGTTAGAGATCATCATCTAACGATAAAGAGTAGTAGGTTGTCTAACAGTAAGGGCTCTCGAACTCTCATCAACCTTAATCTATAAGGTGGTGTAGTGTCCTTAGTGGTAGATGGTAATGGTGTATCAAACCATGTACGCTTCTCAAGCGGTAAGTTAAGTATGTGAGTAGAGTCCCTGAAATGTGATGGTATAAATGGGGTTCCATATGATGATGATGAAGTCGATGGTGATAATACTGAAGGAATCACTACCTTCTTTTACGCTATCTTGCGATGTCTAAGCGGTAAAACTGGAGTATGCACTATGGGACGACCAATAGTGGTATGAGTAGCTGATACTGGTGGTAATACATGAGTAGTGAGTGTTCTAATAGTGAGGGAATGAAGATATACTATCTTTCTTGCAATAAACATTCTAATAGGTCCATAAGGACTAAGCATGTACGTCTTATCAAATGGTATACTCTGTATGGGCTGAAGTAATAGGGACATCCCGATCGTCTTGCGATGTCGGAACATAAGAGTTGGATTCTGCGGAAACCGGAATAGTATGGGATGATGAATCTGTAGGTGCACAAGTAACCAAAGGTGGTGCAATAAGTGAAATCTGAGGAGTAGGTGCAACAATGGAAGTAGTAGAAGACATAGCGTCCTCGATGTAAACATCAGAAAATATAACAATAGTGCGGGAATTGGAAGACATATCTCTGTGGCAACAATACAAAATGAAATGAATAACCCATGTAATGAATCCTCGCAAATAATAATGTGCACTTATGATGTAATGATGAGACGCTACCGTTGGGGTAGTTATAGTCTAGGGTATGAGGACAACCTAGTTCGCTATAACCATTGCTCTGGTACCAATCTGTCACACCCTGAATTTACCTGATAATGGCAGCAGAATTGAATACCTTGGTGTGACTTTCATGGCGTCTCATACAATGGATATATTGAACGACCTAAAGTGTCGATTTGAAAATACACGTTTGATCATAAATAAAATCAGAGTTTACAAAACATAGGTCCCAAATGATGTTGCAAGTTTATAAAACAAAACCATAATCGATCAAACGGTTACATAAGTGCATAAAATGAAGTGATGCAAGTCGACCCCGCGACTCCAAAACAATCCAATGCATGCCCACATGATAGCTAATAACCTGAAAATACATTGCTAAAAACGGTCAACATAAAGTTGGTGAGAGTTCATAGGTTTAATAAAATGAAGTTATACGATAGCCACAAGTATAAAGTGTATGACATAAGTCACATAAAAATGATTGTACAATAGCCTTAAGCTCATGACCCCGACGCTGTGACTGAATTCTTTGGAGCCCCTGGGAGTGTTTTGCCAGACACTCAAATGAAAAGACATGAAATGCATCCGCTATCGGTTGTTGGTTAAAGCCAACACGGATGGAGGCGTCACCCTCGATAGATCTATCCACTCACTCTCGCTTACAAGTAAATTAACGGTTCATGATTATATGGGGACTTTCAATTGGCAACAAGGTAACTTAATCTATGTACAGGAAGTCTGATACTTTGGCTCGTATGGAAAACAGTTGCAATGTATTCTCCCCCGTGGGATTTGAAAACAATAATAAAATGTATACGGGGCTATGAAAACTCACCTGAAGTGATGATACAACAATGCTATGAAATCGGAATACTTGGAATAATTGAAATACTGGAACACTTGGAATACTTGGCAATAACAAGGCGCGAACACTAGCCGCTACCTAAAATGAATATGCATAATCTACTTAGATTATGAGGCAATGTAGTGCATGTACATGTATATGTAACCTATACCACTCGTCATTTGAAAATACTAGTTATCGTTGATATGTAAAGTTTTTCCAAAACTTGGTATAAATATGTTAACTTGTTAACGTAAAACTAGTCGTGTCATAATGTGTATAAAACGTTAGTGTTGGTCTTGGCGTTTTGAAAACATTGAAATGTGATATGGTAGTCGCGTTAATAAACCTTTGATTGTACGTGTTCCAATGGATAAGAATTACGGTTCACCATAGTCGTTTCGTGAAAAATATAGTTTCTAGTAAGTAAACATTTTCTACTTAAAAAGCTGTCAAAATAAAATGTATATAGTCGATGTTTAAACGCGTGTATCTCGTTCGTTATTAGCTTGTTTTTGACGTTCTTTATATCCGTGGTTTCGTATAAACATGTACTAATATATTTTCTGTAGCTCGGGTCATCTAGGTCGCGTTAAACGCCTCAGTGGGTCCGTCGAAAGTCGTGTAACAGCTTGCTATTCTTCCGGAAAATTAGTTTTCGTCGTTAAACTTGTAAAAATCATATCTCCTTCGTTATTAACTCGTTTTTATCCCCGTTTTCGGCCACGGCTTCGTCTCGGAATGTATTTTCTAAATATTTGGTCCAAAATTTCCCACAACCTACTGAGTTGGCCACGTTTTCAAAATAGGGACAGTAGGTATGTTATAGTTTCAAAAATGGGTTTTCCTAGTTTGTATCTTGTTCAAAACCATCCAATCTACAACCAAACAACTCTCAATCCTACCATACACCTTCTTAGGGTGTCATGGGTCCCTAAACATCATCATCCAAGTTAATCTATCAAGGATCTACATACTTTCCATTTCTAGAGCTCAAAAGTTATAAAAAGTGTAAAAAGAGTGGTATAAACTAGCATATGCATATATATCTTGTATAAAAATGATATGTACATTGTAGGAACTTGATAAAATTATAAAAATGAGTTTGACACACTTACTTGAAAGATTAGTGAGCTTATGAGGATGAAGACTTAATTAAACCTTGAGTTTGTATTTCAAAACCCTAAAAGGTATACTAGATGAACTTGTTTATGCATAGATCTTGGAAAATTGATGCTTCTTGCTTATGTTTTTGATGTTGGCCGAGCATAAGAGGAAGAAGAAAGAAGAGAGGATTTTTCTAGCTTACTTGAACTTGTATGTGTGAAATATGTGTAGAAATGAGATAATATCTAAGTTAAAAGACAAGTATAAGTGGGAATTAATTGTAGTTAGGTAAGAAATGAAATTTTGGGGGCTAGGAGGGGGGGGCTGCTGGCGTGAATCAAGGGAAAGGGGGGGGGACCATGTTGGGTGATGATTATTTATAAAGATTATGTAAGATTTGTGTAGTTTTAATTAGTTTTAAGTGTAACCGGGTACCGTGTTTGCTAGAAATAAAATTTAACGGTGTTAATCGGGACTTGACGAAGTCATAAAAATTACAAAAATAGGTTGGGTACAAGTATTGGGTGTTCGGGTAATTATTGTTTAGGTTTTACAAAAACCGTCGTAATTATATTAAACGTACGATATAAATTAAATAAATTTGCAAAATACTGGGTAAATGAATTTTAAAATTTTCTTGATATTAAAATGAGTATAAAAATATGTCGGGACCATCGTGGGGTTTGTCGGACGTGTTAGTCATATTTATTGATCGCGCGTTGACGTTTTAATTAAAAGTAATTATACGTAATACGTCGAATGTAACAAAAATATTAATTTGATAACCTACGAGTGGTATAGTATGAAAATGGAAATCTGATGATATGCAGACTATTCCTAGTCCGTATGCAGTGTTCCTACTGATGATGCATGAATTTCGCAGTCAAACCAAACCGGTTACGCGAATATGAATACCCGTAAACTACGTTTACGCTGAAATGAATAATGAACATGAATAGTGATTCCCTCCCGGGGATGAATAGTGTCACATGAATAGTAAAATTCCTGAACGCTTCTCGAAGTCTCAAACTGACTCCAAAAACGATGAATAGTGAAATGATGAATAGTGATTGGTGAATAGTAAATGATGAATAGTAACTGATGAATAGTGAATTGTCGTGGTTAGGAAAGTGACCTGAAATCTCGGGTTGTTCAAGACACTAAGTACACGCACCCGTGATATTCCACTTCAACCTCAAATAAATAATAAAGAATTCACTCCGTAGTCACATCTTGCGATTCAATACCCAACACTAGCCTTTTGACGGTTTAAATGAACTATGATAATGGTTTTATCCCGATCTTGTCAAAAACGTATCCCCGTGAAAAAATTGCCATAACCAAAATACCATTCAATTTCGTCAAAGGTTATACAAAAAAATATCACCTATGTATTGAACATACACTTGAGAATATTAAACAATTATGGCCTAGTGTATAATATTCGGATCCACCACTAATCAACAAGCACACATTCCAGTCCATTCCAGCCCATACAACCCGAATCCAAGCCATAACTGTTAACGAGATTTGGATAAAAAAAGAATCACAGCCCAATCCAACACCATACCCTAATGTTCTGGTTATTTAAAGGTAGTATTAACCCTAATTACATAACTAACAAACACCAGCGCCCCCTTTCAAAAAAATCACTCAGCCCTAATCTGATACAAGGGACGCCTACCACATAACTTTTCCACTCACCTCACAACTCATCTCATCAAATCTCTGTACTCTCACTCAACACCTCTTATTTCCCAAGTCAAAAAATCATCTCAATCTTAAATCCCATCGCCATCACTGTTTCTATCATCCATATCCGAACCCATAATAACCGTTTAAACGCAAACACCATCTCGCCCGTATTAGTTGTCTTCAATTTTTCATCATACGAGTCAAGAAAAACAATTAAAAAAGGCTTCAAGATCCGTTAAAGGTTCTCACATGTAGGTATATGTGTTATTTTTTTGTGTGATTAGTACAAACGAAGACAAAAGAGGGTAACATAATTGTTATTCTTATGTCTTTTGATTCGGATATTGAATGAAGCAAGGCTTCAATAAGATCTATGATGTGATAAGTTTCAAACTCTTAAGATTTCTGACTGTTCGAATCGTGGGTTTTGAACGAAATCTGAGATTCTATTTGTATAATTAATTTTCAATTTTAAGTTCTTTGAGAGATGGGAAGTGATTGTGGCATTGTTGATGTTGAATATATGACGTGAAGATTTGTTTGTTGTAGACGTTTCTGGTATTCTGCTTCTTCTTTTCTTTTAATTTTTTTTTTAAGTTTGACCGTTGACCAGTAAAAGCATTTGCGATAAATGGCCTTGTCACATTTGCGATTAGTGGTCTTGTCACATTTGCGATAAAACGCATTTGCGATAAAACATGGTTCATCACAAATGCTTTACAAGCATTTGCGATATCAGTCCGGATTTGCGATAAAAAAGGGTTTATCGCAAATGCTTTACAAGCATTTGCGATAAAATGGGGTTTTGACTTGTTGACCATGAATTCCGGCGGTTTTTCGATGATTTTTCTGATGATTTTTCTGGCGAGTTCATTTTACCAGTTTTCCGACCAAATTTACCAGTAAATCTGACCGGTATTCGAACTGCTACAACTGACCACTTATCGAACACCATTTAGACAATATTTTCCGACCATCTAATCTTCACGGGACCAGTTTTCCGACCAAAAAATACTCACAGGATGATATATAAAGAAAAACAGTGATAAAAAATAATAACTTTATAATACGAGGACTGTTTTTTCTTTTTGTCACCAGAAAGTGTAATAAAAAACTGTTGTTATCAAAAATTTGTAGGACCAGTACAGATATATCACAACAGTTTCATCAATACGTTTTTGACAAGAAAAATAACAACAAAATCAACCAAAACTTAATACCATGGCTCTGATACCAATTGATGGATCGTGTTTTGGTTAAATTATGTGAATCAGGAGGTCTTGGGAGATGAAAGATTATTATCTCCATGGCAAAGGTTTAGTGAGAGAAAGTAAAGAAAAGTAAAGAGGAAACTTGTGTATTATTGATAATGAAAGAAAAGATGAAAATTACACACTAAGCTCCAAGCCTCCAACCCTCCTAGTGAAGTTTAGGAGGGTATTTATAGGGCCAAACACATGACTTTTCAATAATGACGATTTCAGTCCATGTGTTTGTGGCAAATAAGATAACTAATGTAATCACAAATATGTTGTCACATTTTCATGCGAGAAGCATACCCAACACAAGTTCTCTGGATTCAGAATCAATTGCTCGATTATGGGTACAATTTTATGCATACCAAAATATTTATTGATAATAGCAGTACTATGTGCATAATTAGAAATCCTGTTTATCACTCAAAAACAAAGCATATAGAGATAAGACACCATTTTATAAGAGATTGTAATGAAAAGAAGTTAATCCAAATGGTTAAAATCTATACTGTCAATAATGTTGCAGATTTGCTCACAAAAGCTTTTGATGTGGGTTGATTTCAATTTTTAATTGCCAGTATTGGAATGTTAAATCTTTAAAATCTCTTATCTCTTTATGTTTTTGTAGAGTTTTATAAGAATTAATACTGTTATTTAAGTCATAGAATGTTTTTGCTGCTAAGTATGATTAGTACTGCTAGTTATACTTAGAACTGCTGATTTCTGCTGCTAGTTTTGCTTAGAACTGCTAAGTATAAATGATGATGTGATTATTGTGTTATTGTTTGTGTTTTGGTGTTTTTGGACTAATCTTTTGTAGGATAAGCTAAGACAAGTGTTGGAGTGCTGATAAATAAGCAGTTTAGAGTGGAAACTAAGTTAATGCTGCCAAACTTAACTTAATGCTGCTAGGTTTCTGCTGCTGTATTTGAGAGTGCAGGGTACTATTTTGTAAATTCTTTGATTAAGGGTTTAAATCCCCAATTCAGTTGATTCATCGATTTAACGCACACATAATTCTCTCAAATACAAACCCTAACACTCTTTTTATCATCAATTTGCAAAAACCCACAACAAACCAACTCACAACAATGTCAAAACTTTCTTTTGCCGACACTCATAATATGATTGCCTTTTTGCAAAAACCGAAAGAAAGTAAAGGATTTATAGAAATACTTGATTTCTTGAATGCAAACCCTATAAGGTATGCATTAACTGTAAGTCCTCCTATATATATTTCAAATATTTAACAGTTTTGGTCTACTGCAAAGGTCAAAACACTGAGTAATGAAGTACAAATTCAGGCTGTTGTAGATGGCCAAGATATACTCGTTACTGAAAAGTCTGTTAGAAGTTCTCTTCAACTAGCAGATGAAAATGATATTGAGTGTCTCTCAAATTCTGCAATTTTTGAAAATCTTGCACGAATGGGGTATGTAAGGAAAAACGATTCTCTAAAATTTTATAAAGGATCCTTCTCCCCTCAGTGGAAATTCTTAATACATACCATCTTACAATGTATTAGTCATAAACAAACTTACTGGAATGAGTTTAGCAGCAATGTGGCTTCTACCATTATCTGCTTGGCAAATAATGAGAAGTTTAATTTTTCAAAAATGATTTTTGATGGTATGATTAAGAACTTGGATAAATCTGCAAGTAAATTTTATATGCATCCAAGATTTTTACAAGTGTGCTTGAACAAACAATTTTCAAACAAAATCATTCATCAAAGAGTTTATGAAACACCCTTTCATACTAAAAAGATTTTTGCCAATATAAAAAGGGTGAGAAAAGACTTTTCTGGGTATGTAACACCATTGTTTTCAAAAATGTTGGTACAAACTCAAACTCAGGGTGAAGGTTCAGTAATCCCAACTAAAACCCATCACACACCCACAATTTTACCATCATTATCTTAACCCAAAAAGACCTATACCCGTAGTATCACACAGAAAAAGGGCACTTAGCTACCACAGGCTAGTGTCAGTATGGTTGCAGATGAGGTCGTGCATAAGGAGAGGGGTCACAGATTGGTAAGGGCTGCCACTACTGCGCTAGCTTAGATGCAGAGCAGGCCAGTGGTAACATAAGTAAGACCCGAACCAAGGCAACACTTAATGAGTCAAGTTCCTCTGGAACTAGCTCAGGTAGTGGTCCCAGCCAACCGGAAAATATGGGGGTATGGATGCTCAAACTGGGTTTGAGGCTATGCCTAACACACCCTATGATTCAACACTCGGGAGAGGTAACACACTCCGAAGTGATGAGGGTAGTATGTAACTTTTAAATGAATTGATGGCAACCTGTACCAAACTGTCAAAGGAGGTTCTTGACCTTAAACAGATTACTTCTTCTCAACAAGATGAAATAAAATATTTGAAGAAGCAAGTAGCTAAGCTTGAAGGGAGGAAAAGTTCAAGGGCCTAGAAACTAAAAATATTGCACAAGGTGGGTACAACTTTCAGGGTGGAATCCTCTAGTGAAGCTGAACAAAGTTTGGGGGAGGATGCTCCCAAACAGGGGAGGAATGAAAACAAGGCTTCAGGGGAGGATGATGAAATGGTTGATGCTCAGTTGGTTGATGAAGGTTTGGTTGCTGATGTTGATGAGGAGGTTGTTTATGAAAGATCAGAGTTTGTTGTTGCAGATCAGCATAGCAATGAAGTGGTTATAGATGATGATGCTAAGTCTGTTAAGACTGCTGGGCTGAATGTTGATAAACTGGTTGAAGTGGCTAAGTTAATGGAAGAAACTGCTAGTGTTAATGCTGCTGGAGTTAATACTGCGAGTGTATCAATTTTTGCTGCTAATGAAAAACTTAATGCTGCTGAGCCAGAAGTTACTGCTGCTACTAGAGAACCTGTTACTACTACTGAAGTAACTGATGAAGATGACTTAACTACTTTGGTTCAAGCTCTCACTGCTTTGAAGAAACCACCAGTTAAAGGGGTTGTTATCAAGGAGCCAACATCAACAACAACAAAAACAACAATCACTACAACATCATCAACTGATAAAGGCAAAAGTATAATGATAGAAGAACCTCTGGAAAAACCTCTTTCAAATTCAAAGCATATGCTTTTAGATGAAGAAATAGCAAGAAAGCAACAAGAAGAGTATAATGCTAAAGATCAAAGAATTAGGGAAGAAAGAGCCAGGGAGGAAGAAGAAGCTAGTCTTGCTGAAATAAACTCATGGGATGACATACAAGCAAAATGTGAAGTTGATCACATGTTAGCCCAGAAGATCTGGCAAGATGAACAAGAAGAGCTATCCTCAGAAGAAAAATCTAAGCTCTTCATGGAATTCTTAGCTAAGCAGAAGAAATTATTAGCACAAAAGAGGACTGAAGTTAAGAGGAACAAACCACCTACCATAGCACAGCAAAAACAAATTATGATGACCTACTTGAGAAACATGGATGGATGAAAGCCTGCTCAGTTCAAAGGCATGAGCTATAACAGGATTAAAGAGCAGTTTGATAATGTTTTCAAAAGGGTCAACACTTTTATTGCTATGGGTACAGAGGAGGTGGTGGGAAGTTTTAAGGCAGCTGAGAAAGAATAAGAGGTCAGTTCAAAAAGAGCAGGAGATGAGATAGAGCAGAATGTTACTATAAAACAGAAGAATGATGAGTAGAAAACAGATGAGCAAACAGAACAAGAAGAAACTGATGACCAAGAAAAAATGCAACAATTAACTATACTTGTTTCAGATACTGATGAGGAAGTTGTTGATGCTGTCCCTTTGAAGAATAAAATACCCATTATTTACTGGAAATCTGGTTATCATTGAAAGACAGCTTGGTGGGATATAATAAGGGTTGGTGGAAAGTCTTATAGGTTCATCACTTTTGGACAGATGCTCAAGAACTTTGATAGGGAAGACCTGGAAACTCGATGGAAGCTGATTAAGGCTAAATATGGATCTACTAGGCCAGAATCTATTATTGATAGAGTTCTTTGGGGAGATTTGCAGGTTATGTTTAAACCCCATGTAGAAGATAGAGTATGGAGGAATCAGTCTGATAACAAAGTTTTGACTTGGAAACTTTATAATTCATGTGGTGTTCATACTATGGATATGAATGGAATTCAAGTCTACATTACAAGTTCTTCTTAAGGTTAAAGTCTAGATTCCGCATAGACTTTAACATACTCAAAGACAGTTTCTACATAGTTGTTTTAGATTGATCTAAAATAACTTAACCTTTACAAGCTAAGGGATTCGATCAAGTGCATAACTGGGATCAACAAAGCTCTTGTCGACTACGATATTCATCTAAGCGACATTGCCATCCTCTGCGACAATAAAGGTGCCATCGACTTTAGCAAGAACCCAGTTTTGCATTCTCACACCAAACACATAGAAATACGCCGCCATCCCTTTCTTAGAGATAATGTCCAAAAAAGGAACATCTCCATTGAGAAAGTTTCTTCCAAAGACAACATTGCCGACATTCTCACCAAACCATTTAAGCGTGAACCCTTCAACCTACTTCGATTAGGTCTTGGCCTTATGGAACAATCGTCTTAAACTCCTCTCTAACTCCTCTTTCTACAAGGTATGTATTTCTAATCTTCTCTTCTGAGTCTAGGATCTCTATTTCTTGCCCAAATCACAAACACTCAAACTAATGGGGTTTATGTTTACACGTATATGTATATATATATACTTCTCTTCGCATCAAGCTTTCTACGAAAATAACTTGTCAAAAAAAAAAAAAAAAAAAAAAAAAAAAAAAAAAAAAAAAAAAAAAAAGAAGAAGAAGAAGAAGAAAAACACCCCATACTTTAAAATTAAAATCTTCTCACGTCTAGAACACTCACGTTTTCTCTACATAGTTAATACAACGTAAAAACCATTTCTCATACATTATATCATATGCCTCTTGAAAGCTAAAGGGAATACATAACCAATATGTATTTTCGGGTACATTCAAACGTAGCAACATTGAAATTAAGGAGTCTTTGGGTTATCTCATGTATAGACGTACAGTAAAACCTCTATAAATTAATGATGTTGGGACCGGAATATTTTATTAATTTATCGAGATATTATTATATCGATAAATTAATAATTTATTAATTTAAAGAAGCTTTATGTATGGATTTTAAATTTCCAAATCCAATATGCTAATTACAATGTATACTAGTTAGAGATGAAAAATAAATTTGAAAAACAAGTTACAATTAACATTTTATGAATTCACAATCACAAACTAAATGAATTTGTCAAGTTCATTATTTTTGAATAAGTAAAAAGTTAGTTTCGTTGTGACAAGTTCCAATTACATATAGCCTTGATTGAATTAATTGAATTTGTACAAGTTCCAATTACGTATAGCCTTTATATATATATATATGAAATTTTTTATCAATTATTAATTTATTGTTTTGTTTGGACCAATATATATACACTTGAGTTTCCAAAAAATTATTATCTTATTATTTTATCGATTAGGGTCCAAATTTGTAATGGTCCCAAGTTGGGACTTAACAAATTATTAATTTTATCGAGGTTATTAATTTTTCGAGTATTAATTTATAGAGGTTTTACTGTATGTATTTTACACTTCTATCTTTATTTTCCTTCTAGGGTCGAGATAACTGTAACTCCACATAGTTTACATATAGGCACACACTAGCCCTAATATGTTTTCTACACAAAATTATAGTCTGTTTGCACAGAAGGCAGTTTTGCCAATCATTTGACAATTTCTTCTTGAATTATATTCTCTTTTCTGTTTTCTATTTTGTGGTTTTAGCATTCATTGCAATGCATGATCTCTCTCTATAAATAAGGTCCTAAGATGTTTGCTTCTCCATCATCCCTCTCATCTCACAATCTCAAAAACAATCTCAACCATGGCTTCCAAAAGACCACAATCCTCTCAAAACCATGACGATTTAGTCAAAGAAATCAACACTCTTCAAAACATCACCAACACCTTTGAACATCGCATACAAGAAACCATCCAAGCTCAAAACACCAAGTTTACTATACCAACCTCCAACATCCCTCCACCATCCAAAGCAAGAAAAACCGCACGTATTAGTGTGAGACCTTGTTGCTTTGTCAATCCACTATCCAACAACTCATCACCTCCTAGCAACATCTCAACCCCCACCGACTATCAAAAGGCACCACCAAGCTCTCCAAAAGAAAACAACTCTCCTTTCTTCACCTCATTAAAAGAACTCCTTAGGACACCAACAACAACTCCACCACCAACTTCAACTCCGCCACCCGCTCCAACTCAACCATCTAAATCCACACCTCCTCTTTTACCTAACATTAACCCCAAAGAGCTAGTTTTCGCCATACCTCCTACCTCACCAAATGCTCTCTTCAATGACCTTGAAGAATTACCACTTTTACCATCCATCACCTCCGTAGAACACTTACACTCTGTTCTTAAGTTTAGTTTTGGGAAGGAAGTGAAAGAAAAGGATTGAAATAAAAAAAGTATGGTGTTCTCAAGATTTTTTGAAAAAAGAACAGGAAAGGAGTAGGATGAAAGTGAGTGGAGATTTTAATGATTTTCTTTAAAAAGTCTTTCATCCCAATTATGGGCAGAAAGTGAAGGGAACCGCTTATAAGTTTCTCTTTTTTGACTATATCATCAACTCCAAAATTGAAGGTTGTTCACAATCATCAAACCCAGATCCATAATCGATTGGAGAAGCATCAAACCCAAACTTTCAGATCCATCATCGATTGGAGAAGCAAATAAACTTTCAGATCCATCCATCCATCACTGAAGTGAAGCACGATATTGAACCATAACCCAAATATTGGATTTGTTTCAGATCCATCCATCCATCGATTGGTGGGTTAATTATTGGATCCAAAGTTACCCTTCGACAAATATTAGTCATCTGCTCTATGTTGCCAACAAGCTAAATTCACATACAATTGAATATGTTTTGTAAGATGAAGTTTTTTTTAGATAAAGTTTTGACTTCCTTTCACTTTCTTCTGTTCCAATTTGAGTTTAAGAACACAAAATAAACACCAGTTTTCTTCCCCTCCTCTCCACTCTTTTTCTTCCCTTCCATTTACTTTACTTTCCCTTAAAAAAATCTTGAGAACTGAGTGTTAGCTAATCAACCTCCACCAATCCCCGACATCATGGATGTTGATCCCACTATACAAACTTTTCCACCACCTCTTCCGCAATCTAATCAACCAACTTGGATGGATGAATCCTTACCACCTCTCCCACACTATCTATTTTGTGAACATTGCCAAATCTCTAGGCAAGTAGCCATAGAAATTAGTGACGAAATGCGATTCATTTTAAACCACATCCTTGATCACATCAACATCATCACCCACCAAAACTTCCAACTCTAAACCATATGCAAGCCTCGAACGACCAATAATATATTTTTCATATTTTTCTTTTTATTTTTTGTTTTGTTATAAGAACAATTCCTTGTTCTTAGTTTTACAAATGTATGTGGCTTATATACCACTACATTTTGGGTCATTTTATTACAAGGATTAGTTCTACATACCTTGTCTCTTCTTCCTCAAATTTCTCGTCTAGCGACATACATCTATTACTTCTATTTCTTGATCTTGTCACTAACATTCTATCTTGTAGGTTTTCGACTCCATTTTTTAACTTGACGTCCTCATCAAGGGGGAGCAACCATTAAGGGGGAGTTTGTGCACTTTGGGATCAAATCCCGCCATACTTTCTCTTCGACACTCTTTTTGTTTCGACAAAAAAGGGGGAGAAGAGAGTAAAACTTTAAAACCTTTTCTAAAACTTGAAACATCTAATCTTTAAATTTTACGCACCATAATATTATGTTTTGTCATCAACAAAAAGGTGGAGATTTTTAATACAAATAAACCATAAAAACGTTTATTAATATTTAGCGATCTCTTTAAGTTTTGTCGATAACAAACATAAAATTATGTTTGTTTAAATCTAATTTACCATTTACTATTTACATACAAATATACTTACTTGTATTAAATGATATGCATGAAAAAGAGTTAGGTAATCCATAACCCATAACCCATGGAGCTTGACCCATAACCCATTGCATGACATCATGCATGACATAAATAATGGGTTAAGCCCATGACCCATGACCCAAAGTCCATAACCCATGACCCAAGATGTCTTTGACATCATTCATGACCCATGGACCTTAACCTATGACCCAAAACCCAGAATTGTAACCAAAAATCCGGACTGATACTACAAGATACCCGGATCCCTTGCTTTACACTGGCCGGATCCCTTTGGGAAGGGATCCGCCGGATTTGGGTGAACAGTGTTCAGAATTGTCTATAAATAGTGAGTCATTTCTCTCTTGTTTCTCACTCCACTTAGATATGTCTTCTCTCTATATTCTAAGTTCTCTAACCTCAGATCTAAAGATCATTGTTGTAGCTTTCTTTCTCTTGTGTTCTCAAGGTTCTTCTTACAAGACAAGATCACGCTTTCTTGCATACGAGCCATTCTTCTCTTCAAGTTTCTCGGATTCCTCATAACCTCAAGACCACTGAGTTGTCTCTTGTTATTGATACTTCTTCTTGTATTATCAAAGTTGCTGTGTTAGTTGTGTTGGATTGGTCTTCCGTGTAAAGGACACGGTATTTAGCTTTGCACCGAAAAAAGTGTAAACGACGTTGTGAGGTTTCTCCACCGGTTGAAGGAGCTTGTTGACATAGTGTTTACGAACTCTCGAGTTGGGTATTCGGGGAGTAGAGTAGGGCAAGGAAGGTGTCCTTGTAGTCGAACCACTATAAATCATTGTGTCTCGCTTCTATGCTTTTATCTCTTTACTTTTATCGTATTTATTTCTTTTCCAAGTAACTTGCATTATCCATATCTCAACATCCAAAGGTTTTAGATACTATGAATCTAAAGTTTTATAAACCAAATTTTAAATCGGTAAAAACTATTCAACCCCCTTCTAGTTTTCTACGGCCCACTCTCCATAATTCTTACAACTTGTTTAACTGCCCCTCCTAAAGCCCAAAAAATATACATTACACCAAATAATGAGAACAATATGATATATCCAAAAAAGTTTTAACTGTTTTTCAAGTTTCCGTCATCATGTTTTCTAGTTTGAAGCATCTAAGTAGACAAACTATTAACGACTATATCTTGTCATATTTTTACATCTTGTTGATTTTGTATACGTATATGTTTATACATAGACTAATTTATAATGACTACTAACATGTTAATTTACTTTTGAAGATTAATCTTGGTACAACTCGTTAATTTGTTAGTCTTAAGTCTCAATTTTCTTCCATATATAAGAAATATGAAATATCTTATAGGCTCCTTTTTTTTTTTCCTTTTTTTTTTTGTGGTTATCATACAAGTACTAGTACATTAACCACAAACCCCGTCGACATTTTTTCCATATTGCCGACGTCATGACGTCGGCATGACATGACGTCGACAGTCACTTGTCGACAATGCCCCGTCGGGATTTAACTTCCTGACAAAAAACCCCGACGACAATGTGGGACCCACACGTTTTTTCAGTCAAAGGTTTTTGTAGTTCGACAAGATTTTACCGACGACATGACGTCGGTATTAATTTATAATGGTCAACAAAAATTTAAAAATACCGACGTCATGACGTCGGTATTGTTTATAAAAGTCAATGAAAGTGTAACTAATACCGACGACATGACGTCGGTATTATTTATAAAAGACAATGAATGTGTATCTTATACCGACGACATGGCGTCGGTAAATTGAAAACAATACATTGATTTTTACTTAAATGCCGACGACATGTCGTCGAAATTTAATTGTAGTGCAGCTGCATAGCAGCCTGCACAGCTACAATTTCCAGATTTTTTCCGGAAAAAATCTACAATAACCTGCTTTCAAACCAACTTATTCCAACACATCCAATACCACTAGAAAACGGCTATAAACTTTATAACGGCTAAAACGGTTATATATAACTGCTAAACACTTATAAACTTTACAAAACGGCTATAAACTTTATAACACCCTCAAAATACATTATAAACTTTACATAACGGGTGTTATAATCGCTAGACCTAGCTGCCATATCTACAAATGTTGCAATATCCGCAATGTTCAAGTCGCCAAAAGGATAAACTATACAATAATAAGATTCGGGCCGCCAAAATATAGTTTCAAAGATAAAAACAACACAAAATAACACATATACATCTACCGCCCCTCTTCGTCATCTATATCATCGCTACGACGATCCTCATCATCACCACTCTTGCTGCCTGAGCCACTCTCGCTGCCTGAGCCACTCCCGCTACCGCCTGAGCCACTCCCGCTCTCGCCTGCGCCACTCCCTCCCGCGCCACACCCGCTGCCGCCTCCTACCTCACTTCGATAACCAACCTGGCTAACAAAATCGTGCCATTGCGGGTTGCTACGGACATAACCCATCAACAAATCGAGCTGCTCCTGAACTTTCTTAGCTTTCTTCTCAGCTCGATCACTCTTCTTCTCAGCTGCAACACTCTTCTTCTCAGCTTCATCAATCTTCTTTTGAGCTTCAGCAAGCTTCTCGTTGATCTAGGGCATAGTGTACACACCTAAAAATGAAATAATCAAAATTTAAAAACGGCCATTTCAATACATAAGATGAGTCATGAGTAATCTATTAGTATTATCCCACTGTACATACGTAGAGGTTGAGGCGGGATGTATGGTAACGGTGGCCTGCTCAAGCCGGGTACCACCCTGCCCCTGCCAGCTATGTGACCCCGCTGCTTGCACTTTATTACCCGGGCAAGTATCTCCTCCTCAGTGTACTCCACCCCTGTAGGCGTATCCGATCCGAGATCCCTTAGCCTGACCATCGCTTCCTATGTAGTTGAAAAAAAATGAGAAAATTAATATATTAGTCGGGTTAATTACTAGATTATGTTTCAATAAATCATTAAAGTATGTGTTTGAATATATATATATATATATATATATATATATATATATATATATATATATATATATATATATATATATATATATATATATATATATATACACTTACATATTGAACACGAGCCTTATCCTGCAACCATACACCATTCTTGCAGAGTGTGTCAAAAAAGCTCTGGATGAGGGACGGGTACTGGTGGTCCTCGCTGTTCTCAAACTGTATATACACATGCATATAGGATGAAACAAATTAAAATGACAAATCAAACACCATATATATTTTATTTAGTATAAATACTTTTAATTAATATATAATTAAAATTAAATAATCTTATAAAAATAAAATGTGTCTTACATATTGGTGTCGAGACGCGGCCAATGATCTGGAACCGTGGCGGCTGTAAACCTTGTTCTTCTTTCGGTTCTCTTTGTTCACAGCCACTCGTTTCACGGTCTTCTCCGACATGTAGAATTTCACATGCTCCTCCCACACAAACTGCTCCATGTTCGAAGGAGGGTTTCTTCTGATCACATCCACATTCGCAGCCCACCCTCCCTGGTAAAGAAATCGCGCTTCAGGTCATATTTGTTGTCCGCGTATCGCTTAGCCAGATATGCATTGATGCCGGTCAGAATGTTATGCCAGTGTGATTCGCGCATGTGGCACTCCAAATTAAACATACGCTGCAATCAAATATAGTTAAAATTAATATAAAGTGTTGTTCCCTTAACACGTTTAGAGTTAACTATAAAGTTAATCTATTTGTGTTTATGACTAATACAATGTATTGATTAATTATAACAGTTAATGAAACATAAATATACAAACACAAAGTATTTTCAACGTTTAAATTCTTATTAGAAATGAATCAAAGAATCTATTACCCAAGTGTTTTGTGGAACAAACACTTGGGATTGAATAGACAAGGTATGGTGTCTCCTATCTAAACTTAAGCAATGCTTTAAGTAGTAACAATTCGACCCACTAAGCTATCTCAAGGATACGTTACTCTTTGTAGGAGAAAAGGGGTATTGTGAAAGTCTAAGCTTTTATTGCACAAAAATACCTAACCCACTTTTCTCCATCTGTTTGCTATTTATAGGCAAACATGTTAAGAGTACTGAAGATTAAAACTACATAAACAAATAGGAAGCGTGTCTGACAACTACAACAGTAGTTGTCATTTCCAAGAACCAATAGGATTGCGCCAAAAATTCTTTGAGTGTCAGTCCTGACACTTCTTCGACTTTTAGCCACTTGAGGGATGGTTTGTCTGACCCCGATAAGACTTGTTCTTATCTTCTTAAAACCTTCCCGCTTTATCCCGCCTTTTATTCAGGCTTCAGGTTCTTTAGTCATTTGTCTTCAGTCTTCAGTCTTCAGTTATTGTTGTTGAGGAGACTTGGGGTTCAGTGAGCTCTTGTCTAACGCTCACTGATCCCATTACCTTCTTCTTCGTCTCAAGTAACACTTCAGGGAGAACCGCCTTCCTGAATTGGTGAGTCTTTCTTCTTAGACTCGTCCTGAGCATCTTGAAGGTAACTCACTGAGTGACTGTTCACTCAGTGACTTAGTATGTTTTCGGTTTAATTAACACTTAGCTTAATTTGTATTCAAATCCTGTTTTAACGACTCTTGGGTACTGAAGGACCCAACAATCTCCCCCTATTTGGATATAAATTATGCTAAAGTGTTTTTGATCAGTAATGAGTGAGCTAATGACTTCTGCTCATACTGAATGTACTAGAAAGTAAATAAGGACACTGAAATAACAAAACAAAGAAACATCATTTTTTTTAATTTCATTACAAGGGTCCTAACTACTAAATGTACATGATAGAGGTGTTGCAGATTCTCAGTCCAGTTTGTATCCAAGGGCTTCAAGCTTGAGTCTCTTGGATTCCAGCTCATGTTGATCAAGATGAAGTTGAATCTTGGTTCTCAGGTCTTGGCAGAACCTCACATTTTCAGGACTCTGGATTAGTGAGGCCATCATGAGAAAACCAAGCATGGCTTTAATTCCTGCCAGATCAATATCACTCCATCTTTGGAAGGCTGGATCTCCAAACTCATCAGTGAAGAATATCCCTCTCTCAGGTTGTTCTATGACCTTGTTGTTCATGAATGTAACTCCTTCAGGGAGGGCTCTGTTGCATTCAAGGCCAGGGACTCTGATCTCAGGATCATATCCAATTATCTTCCTCTTTCTTCTAGAGGTCCGAGAGGGGGCAGGCTGACTAGCTAGAGCAGGGAGAAGTGAGGGAATACCAAGTTCCTCAGGTGTTGCATTCAGCTTTTCATATCTAACTTTCAGGGACTTCATTAGTTCCCTGACAGCAACATTTGACTTCTTGAATATGATTGGACCCAGTTCATCCAATTCAGTGATCCCAAAGTTAGCGAACCTAAAGGGCTCATGAATTTCAAAGTTCCTCTTATCAAGACCTCTGAAAACAGTGATGACAGCAGGCTTGGTGTTTTGATGAATCTTTACATCAGTAATGGGTTCAGGCCTCAGTCTGCTTGTCATGACCCATTGGTACTTCTTAATACTCTTTTCTCTTATCTCCTCGGTCCTTTTCAGCCTTTCTTCTCTTTTCTTCCTGAGAGCCGACATTTCAGCATCCTGAGCTTTTACAAAGTTCTCACCACCCTTTCTTCCAGCAAGTTCTTTTGGCTCAAGACCAATCTTCTCAGCCTCTTCTCTGATAACCTGAATGATGGAAGACTTGTTTTGCCTTTCATCTTCAGCAGCTTTCTTCAACACTTCTTCCTTTTCTAAATAAGCCGTAATTTGGGCCTCAGTGAGGTGATACATTACTCCATTTATTTCATAAGGGACCCGGACTGGCTCATCAGGGTCTGGCCTTCTTTCAGAGGAAGCAGGCACCAAGATTGTAGGCTCAGGCTCAGTGGTTGTGAGAATGCCTTTGCCTTTGTCTTGGTGAGATGAAGATGGGGTTGTCTCAGGAATCTCCCCCTCAGTGTGAGAAGGAGGTTGTTCAGGTTGTTCTTCAGTGACCTTCTCCCCCTCAACTGTTGCTTGAGTCATGGTGAGAGCAAGAGTTGGAGCGCTCACTGAAGTTGAGGGAGCAGCCTGACCTTTGAAGGCTTGATAAATCTCAATCATCATCGATTTGATGTCTGAGGTGTCCTGCTGAAGAGTTGAGACCTTAGCCTCAAGAGAAGCCTGAGAAGCCTCTATTGCTGTCATCCTTGGCCTAAGATTCCAAGCCAAGGAAGAAGAAGATGTAGCCTAAGATGCCAAGTGTGACTCTATAAGACCCAGGGAAGACTTGATGGAGTCCACTATAGAGCTGAGTCCCTGAATATTGGAGGATTTCAGCATGTTTATCAGCTCAGTCAACTGAGTAGACTGTTGATGGTAGTCCTCAGAAGCCTGAAGAATTTTTTTGTTAAGTTCAGGGTCATCTTTCACTGACTGTTGAATAGTTGCAACGCTTTTGTATATGTTGGTGAGAGCTTGGTTGAACAGTTTAAGATTCTCATCAAGATTTGTCAGGGAGAAGGAGATAGATGACTTGTGCTCATTAACATCATCATGATAGGATTCCACTAATTCCTTCAGGTTGACATAATGAACAGCAGCTTCACAGTGTTGGTCAAAAATTTCTTCAGTTAGCCCAGTAAAGAGAACATTGTTGGCCTTTTGTAGGAACTTGACCAATTGTCTTTCAGTAAGAGGAAAATGTTGTCATACTTCCTGAGTTCTGGAGGGCAGGATGATTCAGAGTCTGAAGAATGATCAGCCTGAGACTCTTATTCTTCACCATGTGGAGAGGACTGATGCGATTGTTCAGTGGGTTGAGCATCAGTCTCCATATCATCACCTGCCTCATAAACTTCTTCCTCACTCTCTATACTGAGCTCTTCATCAGACATTAGAACAGCTTGAAGATCCGCCATCGACTGAATCTGCAACGGGTTTTGGCTAGGTCCTGACCCTTCCATAATAACTGAGTGGGTTTGCTCAGCCTGGTGTTTGGGGTCAGTTCCCGAGAGACTGGATTGGGTGGTGGGTTCCGTATCAGCGGGTGGTTTAGATCCCTCTGAGTCTTTGTCCCCCTTTGCGCCTTCAAGTACTGACGGGTGTTTTCCAGCACTATCATGAGGCACAGTTTGTGATTGTTGATGGACCCCCTTCCCATCAGGGTTGTACTGCCCTTTTGGGGATTCAATATCCTTGACTCCCTTAGGCATTGATTGTGATTTATCAGTTCCTTCATTGGGATGTGATTGGGTGTGGGTCCCCTTCCCAGTTGAGTAGTGCTGCCCAACCGAGGATTCAGTACCCTTTTCTCCCTCAGGCGCTGATTGTGATTTTTCAGTGCCTTCATCGGGATGTGAGAGGTTGAAGGTTCCTGACCCTACCAACTTATGTATGTCAGTAGAGCCATGAGGAAACTGAGGTTTGCCCGAGGACACTAAGGATGATTTATCAGTGACCTCCGTTGGCGTTTGTTTTAGGGTCAAGAGGGTCTCAATGATGGGTGTCACTAAGGTCTTGGCCATTGTTTCCCCTTCTGAGGGTTCTGAGGCAGAAGATCCAAGGGCGAGTAATTTGGGTTTAACCACCTTCTTGGTCCCTGCCTTCTTTTTCTTCTTCTCCTGCTTTTCAGGAGAAGGAATGGGTGAGACAGCTTTGTCACCCTGAATGACTACCAGCATGTAGTTGGTCAGGGCGATTGGTTGTACCTCAGTAACGCCACTAGTATAATTGGCCTTGTGTAGGACGTCAAGTTTAGAACCTTGAGCGGCAGGCCTCATATAATCAGTGCGAAGTAGGTCCTGAAGCACGCAGGAAATGAATCCAGGATAGGACATGTGTCTTTGCCTAGACTTTCGTGAGATCTTGGGCACGAGGTCTCGGAAGATTATTCCTCCGATGTCTATTTTTCTACCCTGTAGGAGACTGAACACCATCAATTTTTGTGATGAGTTCAACTGTTCCGTGGAGGATTTGTTGCCTCCCAGGACCTGAATGACAAAAGTCATCAGGATCCTCTAGGCTGGGGGAAACCAAGTTTTAATTATTGGTGCCTTAGCCAATAATGAACCTGGGGCCACCTCAGGTTATCTGGGGTCATGTGGCCCTAGAAAAAGCAACTCTGCTTTAACTTTTTGGTCAGTGGGGTTGGGCTCAAAATTCACAGCGAAATCAAGGCCAGTGGCTTTGATAAAGGTTTTGTAATCAAGGGAGAGGGTCCTTCTCCCATTCATCACTGTGAATGTTATGATTGAGTCCCTGGTGTAATCAGGGCTTGTTGCCACTGCCGTACACCAAAATTCCCTCAAGTAGTCATGATATATGACTGAGGGGGTCTCTGTAAATGCCGTAGCAAGAAAGCAGTTTTGTAGATACTTAACTACATTCTTGTACGCCCAAAACTTTTGGGGATAGGAAAAATTGCCGACCACATTGTTCTTGGTTAAGTCTACACCCTCCATTGTGAATTCCACATTTGGGGCATATGTAATAGCCATAGAAGAAGCCATTTTTGTTGGGAAAGTCTGGGTAATCAAAAAATGGTCTGAGTTTCAAATAGCTAAGAACACACACACAAAATTTTTTTAGTTTTGAAAGAAAAGGGCAAAATTTTGCTTAAGATTTCTAAAAAACGTGTGTGTGTTTCTTGTTTGTGGGGTATTTATAGGGAAGTGAAGTGGAGGGTATTTTAGGCATTTAAGCGGTTATTTTCTCAAAAGATATTATTTTGAAAAACGATTTGAATAAAAACGTTTGAGATACGCATTTAATGCCTAACCACCCCACTATCCCTATTTGGCGCAACTGTCTAGGCAAACAGTTGAGCCGTCTGCAAAAAGTATAACTTGCAGAGCTGAGTCATCACATATCTGTTATGTGATTGGAGAGGCATTAAATGCCAAGTGGGAATGTGGTGGCCCATGAGGTGCATGCCAGAAAGGCAAAAGAACAAATATTCTTATATTAAATAAGAATTCAGTTACCAACCTCAGACATTTACTAACTAGATACTTAGAGCATTTAAGTTAGCATTGAATGTCATCTGAGGGCCCTGAATGACTTTTCATTCAGTGAACCTGTTTATTCAGGACTCGGGTTTAGTCCTGATGGTTCAAGGGTTCAGGAACTTGGGTTTAGTTCCTGAGGTTCAAGATTTCAGGAACTTGGGTTTAGTTCCTGAGGTTCAGTGATTCATTTCACTGAAGAACACATTGAGTCAGGGACCTGGGTGTTTAGAATTTACACTTATTTGGATGGAATCAATTAGTGGACTGATTCTCAATATCCAACATTCCTAGTTCATCTTTCAGTCTTGTGAAAGTTGGTTCATCCAATGGCTTGGTGAATATATCAGCTAGCTGATATTCAGTAGGAATGAAGTGTAATTCTATGTCACCATTCATGACATGGTCCCTGATGAAATGATATCTAATATCAATGTGTTTTGTTATCTGATGAAGAACAGGGTTGTTTGAGATGACAATTGCACTTGTGTTGTCACAAAAGATGGGAACCATCTTGTACTGAATTCCATAGTCACTGAATTGACTTTTCATCCAGAGTACATTTGCACAACAAGTTGCTGTTGCAACATATTCAGCTTCAGCTGAGGACATGGCAACTGATTGTTGTTTCTTAGCACTCCAACAGACTAGTTTTCCACCAAGAGTTTGGCAGGAGCCTGAGGTGCTTTTTCTGTCCATGTTGCATCCAGCATAGTCAGAGTCTGAGTATCCTTTAAGATCAAGGCCTGAACATCTTGGAAAGTATAATCCAAGGTTTGGAGTACCTTTCAGGTACCTGAATATCCTTTTCACGGCAGTGATATGAGATTCTCTTGGGTCAGATTGATATCTGGCACACAAATAGACTGAGAATTGGATATCAGGCCTTGATGCAAGTAGATACATCAGTGATCCTATCATTCCTCTAAAAAGAGTTTGATTCACTAGTTTTCCAGTAAGATCAGGACCAAGGTTGTTTGGGGAGACCATGGGAGTCTTGACTGAGGCACAGTCACTGAGCTCATACTTCTTCAGTAGGCTTCTGACATACTTCTCATGACTGATAAAGGTTCCTTTATCAGTCTGCTTGATTTGCAGACCAAGGAAGTAAGTCAGTTCTCCCATCATGCTCATTTCAAATTTCTTTGCCATAAGTTTTTCAAACTATTTGCAAAGTTTATAACTTGTTGAGCCAAAGATGATGTCATCAACATACACTTGTACAAGTATGACATCATTATTTGTCTTGTAGATAAACAGTGTGTTGTCTATCTTGCCTCTGACAAATTTATTTTGGATCAGGAAGGCTGAAAGAGTTTCATACCATGCCCTGAGAGCTTGTTTCAGTCCATAAAGGGCTTTGTTAAGCTTGTAGACATAGTCAGGAAACTCATGGCTTTCAAATCCAGGAGGTTGCTGAACATAAACTTCTTCTTTCAGTGAACCATTTAAGAATGCACTTTTAACATCCATTTGGTACACCTTGAAGTTCATGTATGTAGCAAAAGTAAGGAAGATCCTGATGGCTTCCATCCTTGCTACTAGTGCAAATGTTTCTTCATAGTCAATGCCTTCTTGTTGATTATAGCCTTTGGCTACAAGTCTGGCTTTGTTCTTAATGACTATGCCATTTTCATCAGATTTGTTTTTGAATACCCATTTCATGCCAATGACTGTAACATCTTCAGGACACTTGACCAAGGTCATTACCTTGTTTCTGTCAAATTGTTGCAGTTCATCATGCATGGCCTGAACCCAGCTTGGGTGATTAAGTGCTTCCTTGACACTTTTGGGTTCAATTGTGGAGGTGAAGTCCACAAATAGGCATTCATTGGCTGAGGTTGCTCTCAGTTGTGCAGCCATGCTTCTTGTGAGCATGCCTTCAGTAGGCTCGCCAATTATATTGACAAGTTCTATATCCTGAGACCTAGTCCAACTGTCTTGAGGTCTAGGATACTGATTAGAACTTGAGGCCTGATGGGTAGGATCAGGATCAGACACATGATGATCTTCAGCATCTTGATTGTCTGAGTGGGTTGACTCATCACTGTGATTGTTTGGTTCCTGAGCACTTTGTTCAGACTGAATGATTTCATCAGTACTTCTTTGTACTTCAACAAACTCAGTGATGGTTGGGTAAGGAAGGTTGTGGGGAATGATGAAATAGGAGATGTCAGCATTTGCTTGGTACTGAGTGGAAGGACCATTTTCAAGATGATGTTCATCAGGAGGGTATCTTGATGATTCATCAATACCTATCTCTTCCACTGAGTTGTTAGAGACACTGATTGCATCAGTGCTTTCATCAAAGGTAACATGAAATGTTTCCTCAGTATGTTGTCTCCTAGTGTTGAACACCCTGAAGGCCTTTGAGACAAGGGAGTATCCAAGGAAGTATCCATCATCAGCTTTGGCATCAAATTTTCCTAAGTGATCCTTGTGATTATGAATAAACACAGGACACCCAAAGACATGAAAGTAGCTGATGTCAGGGATCTTTCCCTTGAATAACTCATAAGGAGTTTTGTTATGTCTCTTAACAATGATGGATCTATTTTGTGTGTAACAGGCAGTCTTTACTGCTTCAGTCCAGAAGTGTTTGGAAAGGACTGATCCATTTAGCATTGTACTGGCTGCTTCAATGAGGGTTCTATTCTTCCTTTCAGCCACACCATTTTATTCAGGTGTGTAAGGTGAGGAAAAATATTGGGAAATTCCTTTCTCATCACAGAAACATTCAAGTTCATAATTTTTGAACTCTGTTCCATTTTTAGTTCTAATCTGTTTGACTTTGATGTCATTTTGATTTTCAATATTCCTGACAAAGGACATAATTGTTTCAGCTGCCTGACTCTTTTTGATCAGGAAGTATACCCAAGTGTATCTTGAGTACTCATCCACAATGACCAGAGTATACTTCTCATGGTTAATGGATCTAGGACTGATTGGTCCAAATAGATCCATATGGAGAAGATGTAAGTAGTTCCTGATGGAAAAATTGGTTTTGGTTTTAAAGGATGCTTTGTGATGTTTACCTTTTTCACAAGCTGAGCATGGTTTATCCTTTGAAAACACAAGAGATGGTAAGCCAAGGACCTTGTTTTGTTTCACATGGTTGTTTATGTTTTTGAAGTTCAGGTGGGAGAGTCTCTTATACCAAAGCCAGTTGAGAGTATCAATGGCCTTGGTAAAGAGACAAGTTCCATTCTGAGTCAGAATGGACATGTCCAACACATAAACATCATGTCTTCTTGGTGCAACAAGGACAACTTCCTTATTAGCATTGAAGATAATTCCTTGTTTATCATCAAACTGAACTATGTATTTAGCATCACATAGGTGACTGACACTGATCAAATTGTATTTAAGACCATTTACATAAGCTATCCTAGTAAAGACTATACCATTGCAGTTTACTGAACCATAACCTTGAGTGAGACATGATGAGTTATCAGCAAATATCAATTTGGGTCCTGATTCATCAACATACTTGTGCAGATACTCCTTCACACCAGTCATGCTCCTTGAACATCCACTATCTAGATCCCAAACAGGATCCCTGGCATGTTTCTGTACAAATAGTAAACTGGGTTAGTTCTTTCTAGGACTCCACTTCTTGGAGGGCTTAGCTTTGGGGGTCTTTTTAACATTTACAATTGATTTATGGTCAGTGGTGGAGTGGACTGAGCTACTACAAATTATGCATTTGATTGCAGATGTAGACTCAGTAGACTGAGAGGCTGACTTTGTCATACCTCTTCTGGCCTGAATGACCTTATCACGTCCTGAGGTGTCATGAGTGGGACCTCCACTATTTTCACAACAATTGTCAATTTGACAATCCTTAGGATGGTAGTCATTGAACCTACAGTAAGGGCAAGGTGCAAAAGGCTTGGCCTTTTGTTTCTGTTTCTGTTTACAATCAGAAGGGTAGTTTAAGGACTGAGCTTTAAGGCCTGCCATCTTTGATGTGACTGAGTGTGTTTTGTGATCAGAGGTCCTGTGATCATCCTTTTTGCAAATCATGCAATAAAGGATTCTATAGCAATCATCAGTGAAATGATTGGTATAGTTACACAGCTCACATCTTTTCAGGGGTTTTGAGGGTTTGGGTTTGGTGATTGAGGAAGCTGGTTTTTGTTCCTTCTTCTTGGATTGAGAAGGTTTCTCAGAAGATGCAATCTTCTCACCCAGCTTCCTGACCATTTCTTGCTCAAATGATATGCCAGCTGGAACAAAGGTCAATTCACTGGGACTCACATTGGGGTTAACCATGAGATGGTCAATTCCTATTGTTTTCCTAGGGATTAAACCCACAGTATCAAAGACCTTGGGGTTCTTTTTGGTCCAGCCTTGGATGACAGCCTTTTCTTTGTTAAGTTCAGTTTGTAGGGCTTGGTTTTGTTTCAAAATTTCAGTGTTCTGAATTTGTAGAGTAATTGTTTCTAATTTGGCTTGCTTCAGTACAAGCAATTCATCTCTACATTTATTCAATTCTGACACTATATTGTTATATTTTGAAAACAGGTTAAGCCTTTGTTCCTCAACAAACTTAAGATCTACACAAATATAATCCATGTAAGACTGCCAATCAGAATTATCATCCATAGAAAGTAAAGTGTTTACCTTCTTCATGGTGATGTTTACCCACTCTTCATTCCTTGAATGGCTTTTCCCAACAGCCACCTGATCACCTTCAGAGAGTGCCATCAGTGCACTCACTCCAATTTCCTCATCTGAGGAGACCTCTTCTTCATCCCAATCATAAGCTTCAGCTACTAAAACCTTTTTCTTTGTCTGAATAGGTTTGGATGTTTGAACAGCCTGAGACATAGAGTGATTAGTTTCAAGAAGTGCAAGTTTAGCCTTAGTTTTCCTATATTTTGCTTCAAAGTCTTTTTGACCCTTTTTTTGAAATTGTTGGGTCGACTGAAACATTCTAGGTTGAAACTTGCTAGTTCCTGATGAACTGTTTCTTGAAAATTTGTAAGAGGGTTCTGAGATGGTTTTAGAATAACAGTCCCTAGCAAAATGACCCTTTTTATCACAATTAAAACATTCAGTGGTTTCATTTTCTTTTCCTTTTGAAAAGTTGGACTGGTTTCTTTTAATGAAACGTTTTGAACTAGCAAGGAGTGCCCTCTTTTGGAATTCCAAGTTTAAATCTTTTAGGTACTCATCACTAGTCCTTTCATCAATTTCATCCTCAGAATCCTCTTGAAAGTCCTGCACAACACCATTAGTATAAAAAGCAGTTGATATGGGTGTGGAGGTCAAGGCCTTTTTGGACTCAAGAGCTTTTGAGTCAGGGTATCTCCTTGAGATTAAGTTATCTTCATAGATAAACTTCTCATAGATCTCATGGAGCTCAAGAGTCTGAATGTGATTAGCATTCCTCAGGCCTTGTGAGAAGTTTAGCCACTTCTCAGGGAGACTGTTGACAAAGCCAACATTTGTCTCGTGCTTAGACAACACTACACCATCATTTGATAGTTCGTTTATCAAAGTCTTGTATCTGGTATAAGTCTGAGAGAGACTTTCAGAGTCTTTTTCTCTGAAAGTATTATACTCAAGTTTCAGGTCCATGACTCTGTTTTCCTTGGTATTTGAGGGACCCTCAAAGCTATTGACCAAGTCATCCCAAGTTTGCTTGGCTGTTGAACAGTTGATGACTGATTCCATTATATTGTCAGGAAGACAAGATATAATGATGCTTTTCAGGCGTTGTTCTTGATTGACCACCCTCCTCTCATCAATGGTCCATTGAGCCTCAGGCTTGTTTAGCCCTTCAGCAGTCTTTGGTAGATAGGGACCATCTTTGACACAAGAGATGTAGTATGGTTCCATACCAGTCAAGTAGCAAAGCATTCGCTTTTTCCACTTGCTAAATTTACCAGCTTCAAGTCGTGGGGCAACAGCTGAAAAGCTTCCACCCTTTTTGTCGACTAGCTGGGGCACATTTATATCAGTCATAGTAGGATCTTGGTTTTAAAAACCTTGAGCACTCTAGGTTAATTTTAAAGATTTTATAAACCAGAGGCTCTGATACCACTTGTTGTTCCCTTAACACACTTAGAGTTAACTATAAAGTTAATCTATTTGTGTTTATGACTAATACAATGTATTGATTAATTCTAACAGTTAATGAAACGTAAATATAAAAACACAAAGTATTTTCAACGTTTAAATTCTTATTAGAAATGAATCAAAGAATCTATTACCCAAGTGTTTTGCGGAACAAACACTTGGGATTGAATAGACAAGGTATGGTGTCTCCTATCTAAACTTAAGCAATGCTTTAAGTGGTAACAATTCGACCCACTAAGCTATCTCAGGGATACGTTACTCTTTGTAGGAGAAAAGGGGTATTGTGAAAGTCTAAGCTTTTATTGCACAAAAATACCTAACCCATTTTTCTCCATCTGTTTGCTATTTATAGGCAAACATGATAAGAGTACTGAAGATTAAAACTACATAAACAAATAGGAAGCGTGTCTGACAACTACAACAGTAGTTGTCATTTCCAAGAACCAATAGGATTGCGCCAAAAAGTCTTCGAGTGTCAGTCCTGACACTTCTTCGACTTTTAGCCATTTGAGGGATGGTTTGTCTAACCCCGATAAGACTTGTTCTTATCTTCTTAAAACCCTCCCGCTTTATCCCGCCTTTTATTCAGGCTTCAGGTTCTTCAGTCATTTGTCTTCAGTTTTCAGTCTTCAGTTATTGTTGTTGAGGAGACTTGGGGTTCAGTGAGCTCTTGTCTAACGCTCACTGATCCCATTACCTTCTTCTTCGTCTCAAGTAACACTTCAGGGAGAACCGCCTTCCTGAATTGGTGAGTCTTTCTTCTTAGACTCGTCCTGAGCATCTTGAAGGTAACTCACTGAGTGACTGTTCACTCAGTGACTTAGTATGTTTTTAGTTTAATTAACACTTAGCTTAATTTGTATTCAAATCCTGTTTTAACGACTCTTGGGTACTGAATGACCCAACATAAAGATATAAATAAATAAACAAATTTAAATAAATATACACATTTAAACAAATTTAAATAAATGTACACATTCAAATAATTAAATATAGAGATACAAATAAATAAACAAATTTAAATAAATATGCAAATTTAAATAAATAAACACGATAACATAACAATATAAAAGGAAAATGAAATAACTGACCCCGAGCTGTGGAATGATGTGCGCCTTCTTCTCCGGTTCTATCTCGTACCAGGAGGCATAGTGCAACGGCAGCTGCCTAATAAGCTCGCCGACGTAGTTACTGAACCACCCGGCATGCGAGCCCACATGAACGTACGTCCCCTGATCTTTAGTCTTGAACTCAATCGACTGCGGGCCGCTAAGTTCCACAGCTTTCTTGAGGGCCACGTTCGCCCTACCTCCTCTTCGGGGTCGCTGTGATCCTACAATTGGAGTGAGTGAAAACGTCATAAAGTAACATGTAACCAAATTCAAATGATCAAGTTTAAGTTTCTTTGAAAATAATCTATAAATTCTTACCACCACGGCACCCGCTCTCAATCTGACGGGGAGGGGAAGGTGGGTCACCGGCACCGTCACCACCATGACTGCGCGCAACTGCTGCTGCCATCTGTAAAAGTACAAGTTGAATAACATATAAAAATTCGGGAACAAATTAATATAAGCATGCACACATTCAAATACATACACATTCAAAATAAATATACACATTTAAACAATCCATAACAATTTCATTAAAATAAGTGTCATTTTACAAGTTACAATTTAAGATCAATCTGCTAAATCATAATCACTATCATAAACAACATTAGTCGCAACTTCAACTTCATCATCAGAATTGTTTGCGACTTCATTATCAGAAGCTACTAAATCATAAGGATCGTCGTCTTCATCATCAATAAAATTATCGTCGTCATCAACAGGAATGATTGGTGGTGGTGCCTCAACTAACGTTGATTCACCATCGATATTTAAGGTTTCAAATTCCAAATCATTCAAATTAGCAGACAGTTCGAGATCGGATGAGTTGTTGCCATGTATCACATCATCATCGTCTTCTACCACGATGACATCCCATGTTGTGTTGTGCTTTACTTCTTGGATGACCTTCCAATGGAGTGGTTGTTTGGCAGGATCTTCAAGGTAGAAGACTTGTTTTGCTTGTGTTGCGAGAATGTAAGGTTGATCTTCGAACGCATAGCTACATGCCAAAATTTGTGTCATGTTGTTTCTAGTGGTAAAACGTTGGACTCTACCTCTTTTGTTGCATAATTCGAACCACTTAACTCAAAACAACACAACTCTGAACTGGGAATACGCGAACTCCAGAATTTCTTCTAGCTGACCATAATACATTTCTCCTTTTTTCTCACCAGGTGAACAAATTCCGCTGTTCTGAGTTGTACGTTTTATATCGCGGCTGTGTACGACAAACCTCACACCGTTGACTACGCAAGAGTTGACTGAGATTGGGGTCAGTGATGGTCCACAAGCCAAAGCGAATAAGTCGAGAGTACAGCTTGGGTCATTGGCTATGTAAAGTTTACGGATCTATGAAAAAAGATAAGAATAGATGGAGATGAGTAATAGTCATTATTTATACAGGGAAATACATACAATAAGTTTACCTTCGTCTCAAACCATCTCGAAAATTCTTGTTGCATGTCGCTATCAGGAAATTCCCTGAAAATGTTCATGATATCATAATAAATCGAAAAGATAACTTGGGAAAAAGAAATTTCAAAATAAAAACGTATACCTCTCGAATGCGTTCATGTACGTGTCGATCTCAGGACTGTTGTGAAGTACATACCATATCACTCTCTTCATTTCTTGGAGACCTAACCGAATCAATGTCTCCTTACCAGACTTAGTACATAGTGATCGGATGTAACACCCCCAAAATCTACTTTGCGGAAGCATTAGAGTCATGGGGTGCTACTGAAATGGAAATCATAACGCGAGGTAACGAAGAACCAATTACATACTTTGTAAAAATATATTAATTTGATTGATTTAATTATAACAAACTTTATGTTACAAGTTTGCTCAACAGTCTAATGGTCCCTCAAAAACAAGTATTAAACATTTGTTAAAAGCACTTTGGCCAATAGTATAATTCCGCTGCCTTGCCAAGCCTTGCCACACTTGCATAAATCTAGATACCTGAGAAAACATGCTAAAAGTCAGCAAAAAGCTGGTGAGTTCATAGGTTTAATTATAATCAATTTGGACCAATAGTTTTGTTTGTGAGCATGGAAATGTCACATTAATATTTTATTTCGCTAGCACTAAGTTCATGCAACCGAAGCTGGACCGTTCAGTGTGCTATAACCTAGCACATCAATAATAATAATGGGGCCCTTAGCGAGTGCTTAACCCAATTCACTCGTAATCCGACTTAATATACGCTCGCATTGACCCTTCTGGCCAACCGAACGGGGGAGTCACCCCAATGGATCTATTTATATTAATCGCGCTTCCTAACCGGGATTAACATTGTATGAAGGCGGGCATAGTAAAGGGGTTCTAGAGTCTTAGGCTAACTGCGCAATAATTTCGTAAAAATAGTATTAATGGTCCATAAAATTTGTTTTGCATGTTTCTCACCCCATTCATATAAAACAAGTATAAGTAAAAAGGGGCTATAAACTCACCTTTAATGGCCTGAACAGTGAAAGCTGTGAAATTAAGGAGTGCACGGCACCAACATGCAACCTAGATTAAATAACCATGTCTTAGTTTCAAGTATTAAGTTTAAGTCCTTTCATGATTTAGTTTCAATGTTTTAAAGTATTTATGTTGTTGTCACTTGTGTTGCGGCAAGTGTGGTTACGAAGGAATTTCCTAAGAAATGGTAAGCTTTAGCTCTATGAATGACTTATATGTACGGTAATGAGGAAACGAGAATATTATAGGAAATTTAGTGACGGAATTTGGAAAGAGAGGAATTGAACGATTTAAAGCACGAATGGATATAATTGAGATGTGATATATATATTAAGGTTATGTAGTTTGATCGTTATATCCAATTATGTTGATTTTTGAAGTAAAACTTAGTGTAAGTGACGTTTATTATTTACTAGTTAAATGTTTTTAGAAAATGTAATATAAAGTTAATTTTAACAAAACTTGGTTGATTAAAATTTAATTAAGTTTATATTGTTATTAATAATTTGTTATGACTCATTTTTATAAATTATTTGTTTAGAACAATTTATCTCGTCAAATTTGTTTAAGTAAGGTTCAAGTTTAATATTTCATTATCTAGTTTTTGTTAGCGACGTTATTATCGGTTGATTTAAACTAAACTTCAAATTGTATATCCATAGTGTGTATTCTAGTCCATCCTCAATATGAATTTGTTTTATTGTTAATTACTCGAGTTTTATACCTTTAACGACAAGTGTGTATATATGAAGCTTTGTACCTCCTTTACCGATTTCTATGTTTTACTATATATATGAAATCGTGAGACAATATATATATATATATAGTGACAAGTATAAACTAAATGGTCCAATTATGGTTGTCGAGTTTTTAAGTCACGGCTATACAAGTTTTATATATATATATATATATATATATATATATATATATATATATATATATATTACTACAAAGATGTTTGCGTGACCGGCTATACGAATTTTATTTTGCGACAAATATTCTTATAAGTGTTAACCGAATTTTTGGTATACTTAACATTTGTTGGGCTGCGGCCCAACTGGATTAGAGGAGGAGGGGGAGTGTGTCGCTATTGGGTTGGGTCGATTCACTCGTGATCACATTGGGCCTGGTGGGCCGAAGGTGTTCCTAGCAGACTACATAAACGGACTAGAAGAAAAGGCTTATAGTTGGGCTTGTGTTTTAAGTCCTAAGTGGGCTTTATATGTTGTGGATTTGGCCTGGAAATGGATACACAAGTCTTACACATACAAGTCTAAAAGACTTTATGTGTTTTCTTCTTGGGATTGCTCTTGACCGAAACTAGCTACCAAAAGGGACTAGAAGCTCACTTCTCGGCTAAGCTTTGGGTTGAGTACTACTCAACTCCGAAGCTTAGGAGTTTCGGTGTTAACAAGGGACTTTGGTTTTATCACATCTCCATGTTTCGACAAGGAACAAGAACCATTTCGAGTGGAACTTAGCTCTTATGACCAAAAGTGCTCCTATACCTCTCGTATTGGAACCTAAAATTACCCGTTAAAAGGGAGTACTCCATTCGAGTACTAACAGCCCTTGGTGGGTTTGTTTTGGGCGAAAATGGTTCTACTCTAATGGGGTTTAGATCTTGAGTTTGAGTGGGCACATCCAAGACTCGAACCGAGGGTACAAACCTCAAGGTCTTGGGTTTAACTTGACAAGAAAACTTGGCCAGAATCTCCCCTACGCAGGGTGATCTTTCCCAGCCTAAGATTATCACCAAACACCTCATTTTGGGGTAGTTATCTATTCGACTAAAGGGTGAACGTGGGTTCATCCGAGTTACTAACACTAATCCAACAAGAATGCATCATTTCCAAATGTTCTATACTCTAATCCTATTGTCGACTAACACCAAACTAAATTTACTACTCGAATTCCTGGACTCCTGGAGTCATTCGAATCACCACTTAGCCACAATAATCAACGAGATTATTAACCTAATAATCGAGTTCTTGGATTTCTATCCTCCTATGCCACATTAATACAATGACAACAACATTTAACAAGATTTTCTACAATATCAATTATATCTTCCGGGAAATTTTTAACAACCAAAACTAAATAAAATCAACACCTAACTTAACTACTATTCGGCCTAAGATAATCAGAAAGATCTAAAATAAATGGATTAGAAAAGAATTCGAATATGAACTCAATCCGTGCAGTGATTTTGAGAGGTGATGAACTCGAATGAAAACTCCAATCCGAAAAACCTAACTGCTCCAAACCGAACCACAATCAACACAACTCTTATTCATTCTCGAGTGATTCTCAGAACTGTTGTATGTATTTGTTGAGATGTGGTTTGATCTCCCTTGGAGCGTTGGTTTAAAAGGATGATTTTCGAGAGTAACTCCATGGTTACTTTCGGATTTGGGAGGGATAATCTTTCCATTCGAGTGTCGCTTCTATTTCTTTTATGATATCCTAGGGTTGACTTGGGTGGTTTTCAAGATCTGTGAGGATGATAGGGTGTCTAGGTCAAAAGAAAAAGTGTTAGCATGGATTAAAGATGAGGATGTATCAAATGGGATTTGGGGAAGAAGGAGGGGCGGACAAAAATGGAGAAATACCTAGGGTAGAAGAAACCGGTTTTGGGAATAAGTGTGGGTGGGTAGATTGTTTTCATTTTAAGTATTTAGTGATAAGTTTAGTTATAAGTATTTAGTGATAAGTTTAGTTAAAAGAGTGGGTATATTATACCCGTGCCTCGCTAAACTGAGTCAAACTCGGGTCCTTCCCGAAACCGTCATAAATATGGAAGAATGGATTTTTAGGGACGTTTATATGGTACTAGAATATATTTTGGGTTTTATGTATTCACAATAATTCTTGAGTTTTAGATTTATTTATGTTTAGACTCTGGTACGCGTGTGGTGTCATCTGAGTAAAATTGGGATAACCTCCCATTTTTTTTACTACAATATAGTGGGGAAAATGTGAGATGAGATAATTTCACTGTTCTTGGTAAAATTTCCAAGTGACATAGTGTGCAGGTCTATTTTCCGTGATAATCATATAAATGCCTAATCTGGTGATTTAGTCATAATAAATGGATTGTTATGAATTTAATACTTAGGGGAAATTTACCATTTGTCACATCCTCCCTGTCTTAGGAACGAAAACCGTCCTCGGTTTTCACTTAGGATTACCCGATGGGTTGGGAATTTGAGGGTTCTAGTGTTTTGGTTCTATCTTTCACATTTCCATGTGAATTCGAGGTTTTGTGAGAGACGATTGAACTTCGATAATCGAGATATATAGTGAAAGTTCTAGAGCACAGGAATTTTCACGATGACTATTCCCATCATGGCATGATCCTCCCTGAACTAAGCATAGGTGATCAGGCTATGTTTAGTTCAGGACTGACGATGCTATGCCGGGTTTGGTCATAATGACATAGTGTTTCTATGGGTTCAGAATCACAACAGGTTTTTAAAGGTGCACCACCTCATATGACAAGAATGTACTAATTAACTAAAAACTTCAAATGTGATGGGGATAGGAGGAGAGTTATCATAATATCTTGATTTCAAAAGCTAAGAATTCGTCACGGAGAAATTCATACAAAGTACTGATACAACATGTCCTTTAAGAAGGTACAAATACTCAAGGGAATACTATCTAAGAGAATATAGGTGTAGGTCTTTTTATGCGAAGTAGGGAACTCTCTCCTTAAGCATTGTTATCACCGGTGTCGTTGTTGAGGTTCTGGTGAGCTTCTCCCCCTTCTATTGCGTATGCATTTTCACGAGTTCTTCCTTCATTTTGGTTCCTCTGCTCCGGGCATTCACTTCTGAAGTTCCCTATCACTCTACACTCAATGGTGTATAAGTCTGTGCGTCCAAGTATTGCTGAAGTCCATAAGGAAGTAACCGTTGCATCATTATATGACAGTCATGAGACTTCATGCCTGTTATATTGTTATCATCTTTGGTCACTTTTGACTTGAACTTGGATCCGAACCCATCTGGTAGTTTAACTGTTTTGATGTATTGACAGAACAGTTTTCTTTTATCGGGTGTGAGGGAGTACTTAGCATGAGGCTTCAAGCACTTCCCGTTTTGTTTGTTTCCGAGCCACAACTCCTGTCGAATGCCCAAAGCTTGCAAATCTTGTCTTTCCTTAGCGGTGTCTTTAGATTTGTCATTCGTTAACAAAGTGTTCAAGATACTCTCCAACACATTTTTTTCGATATGCATGACATCTAAATTGTGTGGTAGAGAAAGAAAAGACCAATATTCAAGATCGTAGAAAATAGACCGTTTAGTCCAGTTCAGTTCGACTGTATGATTACATTTTATCTTCCCACCCCCATAATCTGGATGTTTCCCCGGCACACGTGTGGGTAATGTCGCAAGTTGAGTCAAGATATCAGCCCTGGTATCTTTTCTAGGAGGATCTCTATCATCGGTTTCACCATTGAATGTCGTATAGTCCCTCCTCCATTTATGGTTTTTTTTAAGAATCTTCTATGACCAACATTAGCTGTTTTGCTTATCACACGCATAGCCGGAGTGTCTACTTTGCATGTAGGGCAAGCGTAGTAACCTTGCCCTTGCCAACCAGACAAACTACTTCGAGCAGGAAAATCATTGATGGTCCATAAAAGCATCGCTCTCATGTGGAATT